>OZ023318.1:45658959-46358959 GCA_964007375.1 Ophion obscuratus
AGTTGATTTTGAAGACAATGGAATTCGAGAACGAGTCTTCGTAGTAGCCTAAATTATTGTCAATATCATAGCTATGTCCTATGGGGTTGGGCTACTGTGAAAATGACGAACGCTTGGTAATCGCTTGAGGCAACTCAAACTAAAGAGGAATGTCCAACGTATGGCGCAGGAATCGCAGATTTCATGTAAACCTGTGATTGCAACGATAGAACTGCTACAAACTTTAAGGTGATCCTATCGCTTCATACTAGTAATACCACTGATCATACTCGAGACTTGTACAATTCATATTTTCAACATATGCCAAAAAAATAATTGGTAATAACTAAAATTTTCGATGTGTAAACTGTTCAATGAATGGTCACATTTAATTAGAAAAATGAAAAAAATAGTTATTCCAACGCGCAGTATTTCTAGGTTTGATATTTGGCAACGTTGATTCTATCTCCGTCTCTTTTTACACAACCAAGCGAGTTTAGCCTCCGTGCTTTTCAGCGTCGATCTGTGAAAACAATGTCAGGTACGGGAAATATAAAGCATTGTATTCGGGCCACGACTGGTAAAAAGCGTGGAAAATTCGTGTCGGGGAAATATGTCGGTTGAAAATGAAATATGTGTGGAAATTCGAATGAGCGAGATGAGGTTAGGACCACAGTCAGCTGTTGCCTTGCTGTCACGTCTCTTTATCGTAGCAAATGGTAATAAATCCAATACCGGAATTTCAAATTAAACTTGATATTACATAAAAATTAGGTCAATAAGCGTAATTTTTTCTAAGAGCATTGGACAACTACAACTGTTAAGTATGTAAATCTGATTATTTTTAAGATTCTGACGGATTCTCACTATTATATACACTTTTGTAGCGACCGGAAATTGGGGTTTTGCATGTCGTCTCGGAATTCCTTAGCAAAAATACGCAACTTAATTTTTTCCTCTGTAATTAGGTCGATAACCGACCCTGGAATTTTACAGAGACTCGTCACACAGAGTTTCGTCACAGAGGATCGTCACAGTTGAAAGTTTTCAACAAATCGATTTTTTTACCGCGTTATCCGACAGCAGAGATGGGCAAAAAGTAATAAAATTAACAACTAACAATTACAATTACTACTGTAATTGATAATTACTTTGTAACATATTACTGGAGTAACTAGTTACCACACTACCAAGTGTAATTAATCACTGTGTAATTCAATTGAAAGCTAATCTGATACAAATCAATCGATTACACATTGATTCGAATAATGTAATTGCGCGTGTTACAAAAATCCGACTTACAGTTTTTGCAATTGAAGAGCGCGAGCGGACCTCACATGTGGTAATTCGTGCAATTGCAGATTACAGTAGTGTGCGCCGTTTGCGTGTCTACCAGGCACAAAAGTTGTCTGTTTCTAAAGTTGACACACCACACTTGATCCAACTTTCAAGGTTAAGATGATATTTTCTCCTATATTATGCCATAAATAACAACGCAATTAGATTACAAAGTATTTGAATACATTCTAATTACATTACTTTGTAATTAAATATATTGTAACAGATTACACAATAAGTACTGAGCAATTTAATTACAATGTAATGAAGTGCGATTCAATGAGATTACTCTGTAATTGAATTACTTTGTAACCAGATTAATAATCAAATTGCAATGTAATTTAGCTATGCCCATCACTTTCCGATGGTATAGACGGTTTATAAACATCTTACAAGCATCGCCCATTGATCGTAAGTAGAACATTTATATGAAAATTCTACACTCGAAACTTTAAACGCGTTTTTCGCAACGGTGTTACGCAAAATGGCTCGATGACTCGAATCCAACTAGCGTTCGTTATAAACTCTGTCCTTGTGCAAAATACACATCACAAGGTAACGCGTCTTTATAAAGAACCTCTGGTTTTCGAATCGCCAGGTTAAGTTTTTTGGTAAAGCCTTTCCAGGGCCGTATTACGTGTCAGGATGGTAATACGCGTAACAATAGGTCTGTAGCCCAACGGTGTCTTTATCGACGGTGCAGTCTTTCCTCGATGTCAGAATCAGGACCAATATTGGAAGTGAGATGAGTTTCACGTGTATTTCGAGACTTGCCGAAATGTTGATCAAAGGTCTCTTTCCTTGGGACTCCTGTTATAACAAACAGTCGACGTCTTTACAGAAGGAGGACGAACCTTGGTGAGTACGATGCGAAACGGGTGAAGAATCAGAGCTTGCCAGGATTTGGAACAAGGTGTCTTCAGGTTAACACAAAGGAGAAGATCACGAGTTAATTGTGTCAATGATTTAATTACACTTATATCAGTTCGTTACATCGATGTTATTTTTACTCGGATGCGGATAACACTCTTCCGGATTATTAGCGCGATGGTTTAAACGTTACAACAAACGCGTTCACGTAATTTACGGAGTTTCTTAATGAAAACTTGCGCGTGTTATCCCGTGTACTGTACGGAGTATCGCTAGCGTAGCAGCTAGATTAGAGGTCTTCAGGAGAGAACCTCTTCGTAACAGTGATTTCACGATTCTGACTTATAGGTCGTCAGTCCCGTGCTACGCAGGGCCGATATTCGTCGGATAGCGATAGTGGGGCAAGGGTTTACGTGACTGCATTTCTGGGAATGCATCCGTGGGACCCATCGATAAGTATATATTCCCACGCGCTAGTCTGACTCAGTGTGCTTTGTTTCAACGGTTTTGGACGACGGACTCACGCCGAAGGCGAAGCGCAATAAAATTTAATCTTATAAAATATTTATGTAAACGTTGAAAGCTCGGGCGCATATGCAGGCCGAAAAATATCGATACTTAATCCTAGACAAAGATGCTTTGTGCTTTGGTCGTTTGGTCACGTACGCAAGCCATGAGACATAGCGAGTTATATTAGCGAAAAAGTATATGAGCATATATTTTTACTTTGTATTTATATTTGTTCTTGTTCTATGGATATGAGAATAAAGTATTTGCTCTAATTAAGGCAATTTATGCAGTTGGCTTAACAACGGTCTACACTCTCAAAGGAACAGTTTTCAAGCTATCCGTCTCAAATATTGACACACTATTCTTCACGCCATTATTTTTTCCGCTATGGAAGCTGTTTTTTTAATCTTCGTATTTTTTTTTTAACAAAAAACTGTTGAAAAAATATGCTGAATATTGATTTAAAAAAACCTGCATAGCAAAACAGCGGCTTTCATATTGATTAATAACCTTTTTACAAATCTAGTTTCGGATAATATTTACGGCTACAACCGTGTACACCGTGAGGATTCCTTTTTTTCGAAGATTTTTTTCGACCGTTAAAAAAAAGTAAACAAATTAAGATAAACGTTTAAAAATTTATTTTCTGTTCTTCACGAGTGTTTTGCTTTGACATAAAAAAATCAGACTGATTAACGTATTTGGATAAGGTCCCCCCCCCCCCCCCCCCCCGATCGAGCTGAAATTTTGCACAAACCTTCCTTTTAATATTTTAAGGCAACTTCTAGAGGAATTTTTGGCGACTCGCAACAGTTTTTGAGATACTGAATTTGAAAGTTTTTTTTTAACGCGCGTCAACTATATCTATATCTGCTACGTACCCGTTCATACCTATATATGTTTCCGTTTTGCGCTTTCCATTTTGTCCAAACAAAAATACCCAAACAAACCCAAGCAAACCCAAACCCAAAAACTATTGCGCGTCGGCAAAAATCCCTTTAGGGGTTGCCTTAAAATATTAAAGGGAAGGTTTGTGCAAAATTTCGGCTCGATCAGAGGGGGGTGGGGTTCGGAACCTTACCCCGTCACATTTCAGACCACCCTGTACATATGAACGGTGCCTCAAAATGACCTGACATTTAAATTGGCCACCAAGATTGGACTTCTTTCTTTAGGCTTTTCTGAAAGGAAAAGTGTACGTCAATTATCCACAGACCATTCCGGAGCTCAAGGACGCAATTGGGCGCACCATTAAGGGATAAGGCTACAGTGGAATTTTCAAAAAATCGATTTTTTTTCGCTAAAACGGTGCTTCATCATCATAAGAATAAGTTACTATTCGAATTATAGCAAAACAATTTTTTTTTTCACCGAGTACCTAAAACTTTAAACGCGTGTTTCTCGAAACAGCTTTTTTCCCATTGGCGTGACAAATAACTTCAACAATTTTCACTCGATTTACTTCAAATTGAAAAGTTATGTTCCTAATTGCATTTCGCAGAGAAGTACGTACGGAATTTCTGATTAATCGAAAACTTTTCATTTTACGAGCAGTTTTATACGAAAATGTTCACTGAAAATTCATTCAAATACCTACAACTTTTGAATGAAACAATATTTTTTTAATTCCGTACGTACTTCTCTAGGTATTTCAATGTAGATTGACGAGAATTGTTGTTTTTTGTTCTAGGTAAAAAATTGTTGATGCTGAATGTCACGCCGCGGAGGGCCTCAAAAAAGGTAACACAAGAAAATATTAGCAGTCATTTTGTACAATCGATTTTTTTTTTTTTTTTTCTAACCGCTTGATATTCATACTAAATAGATGCGTAGTAGATTAATTTGACGAGTGAATCACTTTTTCATACGAACAAAATTGTTGAATTCGCACATGATTTTATACCCGTTACTGTGGCGTGACCCCTTAATGAAATTAATCCGCAGTTGTGCCAAAATGTTATTGAAAACTTCGTCAAAAGAGTGAACGTTTGCAAACAGGGACGTGGCGGCCATTTATCGGATATTGTGTTCCACCCGTAACCTCCATGCTTGTACCTAATATTAAAATAAAAATATTCGTACTTTTTAAATAAATAATATATTTTATTAATAAATCAAAATACCAGGTCATTTTGGGACACCCTATATGTATAATATGTATAATTGCGTATATATATTCATATCTGTATGACAGGAGAGTAAATTATTTAATTCAGTAACGGAGTCTCGGGAGTGGAGAGAGCGTTGACCCTCCAAGATGACCCCCTCGCCATTTGATCGTTCGCAAGAAATATTCAACGTTATAATGTGCTATAGTATTTTTTTTTTTTCGAATGCAGCAGTGACCACTTCGGGTAGCTCCTGACAGTTGTCAGACTCGAAAAAGTGGGTTGTTTATTATTACGAAAAAAAAAAGAAAGAAAGAAACTGTAAGGTGTATCGGAACTTTGGCGACGAGTGAAACGCTTGAGATTTATTTGTCTGTTTATTTGGCCAATTGAGTATGGAAACGCGGAGAAGGTCCTGGAAAAGGAATCGGATGCCAGTCGATTCGCTCGAAGTTCGTTGAACTTTATTCTCAACGCGCACGGGCGCTCTGACACACCCGGAATTACCCTACTTTTCGATTGTACGAGAAAAAAAACACACACACACACAAATTTCGTCGCACGACCAATAGCCAGAAACTTCGATCCGATGCGCAAAATACTGCGAATTTCGGGCGAAATTATTCAAACTTTCGTCGATACACTTGTTTATTCTCACTGGATCGTTGGATTTCGATTTACCGATCGAGCATATTGTCAGAGATCGAAGTTGTTTTAAAACGGTTCGTACAGTTTTTTCTAAGTGATTATTTTAATTCATACAAATTTTAGACAAATCGATCATTTTCATTGATACACATTTGCGACTGAATCGAGAATTTTAATTGGTACGAATTTTCGACAGAATCGATCATTTTATTTTATACAAATTTTCGACCAAACCGATTACTTTGATGGATACAAATTTTAGATAAAATGTTTAGAATTTTAATTGATACAAATTTTCGACAAATACGATCATTTTAGTTGACAACAAATTTACGACAAAGTTGATTATTTTAATTTACCTAAATTTTCGACAAAATCGATCTTTTTAATTCATACAAATTTTCAACAAGATCGATAATTTTATTTGATACACATTTTCGACCAAATCGATTACTTTAATGGATACAAATTTTAGATAAAAACGATCATTTTAATTGATACAATTTTTTGACAAATATGATCATTTTAATTGATACAAATTTATGACAAAGTTGATTATTTTCATTTACCTAAATTTTCGACAAAATCGATCAGTTTAATTGATACAAATTTTCGCCAAAATCGACAATTTGGATTCATACAAATTTTCGAAAAATCGATTACTTCAATGGATACAAATTTTACATAAAAACGACGATTTTAATTAATACAAATTTTCGATAAATACGATCATTTTAATTTGTACAAATTTACGACAAAGTTGATTATTTTAATTGACCTAACTTTTCAACAAGATCGATCATTCTAATCGATACAAATTTTCGCCAAAATCGATCATTCAAATCGATACAATTTTCTATAAAACGATTGTTAAATATTGAATTGTGAAAAATAACGTACCGCAAAGTGCGAGAAAATAAAAGGGGACGATTATATCGCATTCGAGAGAACATTCTCGATACTGCTTGATAAGAGAAGTGTAATTAGAGCTCAATTAGAGCTCAAAGGAACGTCGCGAGTGCCAATTAAAATGCTCATAGTACAGAAATAAGATGCATCAGAACGTATCGTTGCAGAGGGCTTTTTACAATCTAATTTACAACTTAAAATCACGCCATGCGTGGAAAAGAAATATGTACATAATTTTTTTTCTACCAATAAAGCGAGATAACGATATAATAGTATTTGGCTGATATTGTTGCACGACCTTGATCCTCAGCGTTGAACTTGACTCGCAAAACCAGATAAGCAGATATGGTGACAATTATCCCCTCCCAAATTGTAAATTATATTCCTGTTTTTTTTTCAATCCTTTCTCTTCTTCTTCTTCCTCCTCCTTCGAATGTAGCGAAAGTTCAATTGGTCTTTTTGGTTTTTTTATCTGTTTTTTTTGCTGCTCCAATGTTTCTATACTTTTTTACAGACATACGCGCGTCCAGTGGGAAGAACACGACAGGGAAGGATACGTAAGAAAGAATGAAGAAAAAAACGAAATGAAATTCAAAAGAGAATCGAGAATAAATTCAGGAACACCACGCCTAGGCATCGATAAGTATACCGTTACGAAACCGGCTTCTATCCATATGAATTTCACGCAAGCCACACATGCTCATTTCGGTCATAGAAGATACCCAAATATTCATAGTAACATTTAATTTTCACTCAACAATTTTTTTTTCCTCTTTTACGCAGTAAAAATCTTATTGGCAAAATTGCCGTGGCCTCTTCACGATGCCCGCGACCTCCGGGACTCGAGTATCGCAGCCTCGCCAAAAGCAAACAATCGAGGCTGCATTTTGACAGAATTTCGTTCACGAGCGATAAAATTCCGTATTGAAAAAAAAATCCCAATTTTATTGCAAGAGGATTTTACGATATTGTTTTTATTTATACTTACTTTTTTTACGCGTGCGTTTTGCAATTGACTGACAGCGCACCAATTCGAATTTATTGGCTGGACGGTGATAAAATGAATGAATGAACCAACGATAAAATTGGTGAGCACTTTGTTATCATGATTTTTTTATTTGCCCGACTGAAACGACCCCGAATTGGATGAAAAAAATGCACGGCCATTCACTCACTAGTTCCGAAAATTCGTCCTTCTAAGGGGGGACCCAAAAATGTTCCTCTGGCATCGTTCATATTTTGCATCGCTCGTTTAATCAAGAACATCAAGAATACGAAATACAACTTTTTAAGGCGGGGCACCACTGTGACGGGTAAAAAAATCGATTTTTTTTTGGGTTTCCTCAGAGTGTACTGAAACTTTCGGTCGCGTTTTTCTCGAAAAGACTTTTTGCGACCCGACCGGAATCATAACTCGAACTATAAATGTCCAATTTTCAATTAGAAAAAAACAAAATTTCCGTAACTGCAGTAGCTAGTTTTGTATGTAGCAGTTTTTTTTATTTAGTATTTTTCGGTCCCTGAACATAACTAAAAATGTCGCCAAAATTACACTTTTTTTTTGCATACGGCATTTTGCGAAAATAAGTGTTTTTCGAAAATGGCTACGCACAACGAAGACTACATTTACATAGATTACAAAACGAGCTATATTTGTCCAATTTTGAATTTAAAAAAAAAAAAAAACGTCCGAAATTGTAGTAGCATGTAGTATGCAGCAGTTTTTTTATTTATTATTTTTTTCAGCCCCCGAATATAAATCAAAATTTCGCCAAAGCTACACATTTTTTTGAACATCTGTTATTTTGGGGAAATTTGTTTGTCTTTAAAAAAAAACGACTATCTGCAACGAGGACTGCATTTATATAGATTATAAACCCTTTGTATTTTTATTTTTCAGATCAATCATTGTCAGGTTATCGATCCGGCTGTCGGACCACATTTTTTATACCGAGGCTTTAGTTACCTAAATAACTATCATTTTTAATGTTTTTCCATAAAAATGTGTGGTGTTCTCCCTTGAGAACGATTGAATTTTTTTTTTTTAATTACAAAAGCGAATGGAAAGAACATTGATCTTCTCAGGTCAGGAAACAAATTGCAATAATTAGGCGGTCCGTTAACGAACGAAAAGCAATTCCTCGTGAGTGTTCCACGCGATACACAAAGATGACACGAGCGATAAAGAAGGTTCCGTCGAATGGACTTCGGCTGGATCGTCGAACGGTGCGAGCGAAAAGAGCATTTTTTATGAAAATTTAACATACTTTCGAGTACTGCGCAGTTCCGGAGCTCGAAGAAGTCAACGGTAAAAGAACAGAATCGGCGTAACGTTGACACGTAAGAATTTAAGGCGCATAAAATAAACTTCACGTGGAAAAACTGGCTGGACCATCTTCGTTGCTTATCGAAATTTATCTTCTCGAGTGTTTTTCGAATTTTCTCCGTCAACGGTAAACCTCAATACTCATTCGTAATTACTAGCTCGAGACTGCCATTGACGTCGCACATCAGCAGAATGGAGAATGTGCACATACACGTGTATATTATGCCATTAAAATTGATATTTTGGATACAGGAATATATATATACACACACACACACACACACACACACACACATACATATATACATACATATATACATATATACATACATACATGCATACATACATATACACACCACACACACACACACACACACACACACACACACACACACACACACACACACACACACACACACACACACACACACACGCACACGCACACACACGCACACACGCACGCACGCACGCACGCACGCACGCACACGCACACGCACGCGCGCGCGCGTGTGTGTGTGTGTGTGTGTGTGTGTGTGTATATATATATATATATATGACACACTTTTTGCGTTTGTTCAACCACGCGTCCTCAGAAAATCGAATTTCTAAAAATGTTGTTTACCAAATTCCAATCCATTCGATATTTTTCGAGCCAACGTCCCCTTTCCTCCCCGATTTCCTCTAGACATATAATTTCAAGCTCCATAGACGAAGCATGATGGACCTGCTACAGCAAATTTTCAAAAATTCCACTAATTTTTAAAAAGATGGTAGAAAAACTCGAAATATTAGGAGACAAAAACGTCTGCGGAAAATTGGACGTAGACATCTTTTGGAGGCCCTCAAAAAAGAAATTTGTATTACCATTTTCCAAAAAAGAACACCAGAGTTCACGTGAATAGGAAAATGGGGGGGGGGGGGACAATCGTGTTCGAGATCACCTCGTGAGTGAAAAAATGATATAGGATTTAAAAAAGTACAGCCTTTTTTTATCTTTCGAAAAATAGCTAGAACATCACGTCCACTCATTTTGTTCGGGATCTGTGACTTTTCGTTCCGGTTGAAAATTCGTGCATATATATACAGTGGGTAAAAAAAAGTATCTGTACACGTCTTCTTTTTTAAATTATCTTTAGAAAAAAATAAAACGATTTATGAAGTTTCTGTGTTCGATTGCTTATCCTGGATTTACATGGTGTCTGTTTATAAAAATCTTGGGAAAACATGAACAAAAAAATTAAGCCGAATTAACAACAGTTTCGTGCGAGATGTACGAATACCTTTTTTACCCACCTGGGTGTCCTGTTATGAATGGATAATCCTGCAACTGTCGATGGGTCAGATCATGTCCTACTATATGCTGGAATTTCAGTTTAGTAAAAGTCCCACGGTTTTCAAGATTCTGGACTTTATGTTATTTTTTCAAATATAAAATCATCTGCTTTTGGTTTTTCGCATGCCATTTCTACAAATGATATGAATCGACAATAACTGAGCGACTTTTTCAAGTAATTGGCACGATATGCGTAGTACATTTTTTTTTACACCGCACAAAGTCAGATGTTCCAATTGGTTTGTATGAAAATTCTGCATAAAATCTTTTTTCATAAAGTTTCCTTAAGATTTAAGGTTAAAAAAAAGACTTTTCCAGACAAAACAAATAACCAAGAGTATTTTTTTTAAAACCGGGTCAAAAAAAGTTACGATTTGTAGAAATGGCGTGCGAAAAATCAAAAGCAGATGATTTTTATCTCGCAAACCGTGGGACTTTTACTAAACCGAAATTCCAGCTACAGTAGGATATGATCTGACCTATCGACAGTGCCAGGATCATTCGTTCATAGCAGGACACCCGATATGGATACACGCGTGCGTGTTCCCTCGTAATGATCATAGAAATCGAGGTGAGTGGCCCGACGAGATAAAACGGCTTGACGAGATCGAGTCAATGCGTCGATATGTTTACACTTGGGACTTACATGTGTACGCGCACGGTACACAGGAAATAAGAGTGCAATGATTTCTTATCAGTCAAGATCGGAGTATCATTTTTTTTCTTCTCCTCTTATCGCGGACTGATGCATCGGAGTAATATATGTGTATTTCCTTCTTTTTTTTTTTTATTTGCACACGCAAGCCATTTCGTATCAGGTGAGTCGGGGTCTTCGCACACATTTTTTTTCGCCGCGAAGCTTGAGCGTGCGGATGTGTAAAATGATTATTAGTTTTTATTGTGGGATTTTACAGTTTTCACGTTCAAAATAAAAATTCTGAAATAAATGACTGAGTAAATAAACAAATAAATAATAAATGTGAAATTGTGAATGCCTTTGTTCGGGTTTATTCGAATTAAAAAGTGGTCGGCTTTCGCTTGTTCATCTTTGCTGGAACTTCAATAAAAAAATGGCCGAACGTGTTGCATGCGCATACGCGGGCAGAAAAAAGGCCGCAATACGTTTACTTTTTTCTTCTTTCGTTTCCGTTATCGCGACGGGAATATCATTTTTTTTTAATATTAGCTCCCTCGCGGGTCGATGCTATCAACGAATTTCCCAATGGCGAGGATTCTTCTCGTTGTGACAACTCGATAACTTCAGCCTTCAGACATTCGTCTTTCATGCGAGAGTGATAAGGCGCGAGCGGAGAAAAAGGGTGGGCAGGAAAGGAAAGAGGGAAGAGGGAAAAAATAGGGGAACCGGGGATAAAGCCAATGACAAGTTGGGAAACCTGTCGTTTGGGTGCAAAGTTCACCTTCTCATGCGCATACCGTCACCATCTCCGAGAATGGTCGTGAAAAAATGTCTCTCGTTTTTTTTTCTTTTGTCACTATTCTCAAAAACCTTCCACCGATAAGAAACCCCGTCATCCCTCGATATCCCAAGGCTCGATCATTTCAAAACGCTCTCGCGAATTCGTCGCGCAATATTCAAATCTTCCCAATGTTTGAATTAACGCCGGAGCCCGAATTGGACGGTCCAAAAAAAGCGTTTTTTCGGGATTTTTTTTAGAAGGGACAAAAAAACAAGTGAGCCCAGTAAGTATTGAGGTAACTTTTCATGTTTATTTGAAATGTATAAAACAATTTCAACACGAAAGAATAAATGGCAGCAGATTTATCAGCCTATTCCATTTGCGTCGTGCCACTGCAGTCTCCAATCGGCTGGAAAGATGCAGCTAGTAATTCTTGACTGAACCAAATAAACCAATACAATTTTCAATTGTCATATATTTTTCTTCTGGGTGAATTAATCGTGAAATTATAAATTTTCTCAGGTTGTAAAAAGTCTCTAGCGTGCTATCAAAATTATTTGAAAATACTTTTTCAACGACTTTTTAAATTCACTTAGAAAAGATTTTCATACTGAAGAAAATAAACTTTGGTTTGATTGAATAGGTCGTTTGAATGTTTTGCTATCACGCCCGCCAATTTGGAAAAATCGTAAAAATCAAAACTGGAGAAAATGCGCATCAAAGTTTGCGAGTGGAGAAAATGCGCATCAAAGTTTGCGATTGGAGGAAATATAAATATCAAATATTAATCGCTTCTTTGCTTTTGGCCTTGTATTTTCGAAAATATTTACACTGGCCTCTGTAGCTTTGTAAATATATTCTTGGATAGTTTATCTATCGATTGAATCAATTTAAAAAAACCTTTATAAAATAAAAAAAATCGGACCTTCTAATTCAGGCTCCCGCCTTACGGTTTGAATTGAATTTGATGATTGTTCATGATTTTATCATTTCAGGATTTCATGATTGCATCATTTCAGGATTTCATGACTTCATCATTTGAGAATTTCACGACTGCATAATTTCAGGATTTCATGATTTCATAATTTCATCATTTTAGGATTTCATAATTTCAGGATTTCATAATTACATCATTTCATGATTTCATAATTTCAGGATTTCATAATTTCATAATTTCATCATTTCAGGATTTCATAATTTTATGATTTCATCATTTCAGGATTTCATGACTTCAGGACTTTTTATTGCAAAATGTAGCCATTTGTTTCGGAAAATTCAATCTTTTTGTTTCAAAGTGTACCATTCTATCCATTTTCAAAATGTCTCATTTTTACTTAGTTCATACGCTGCGTATGAATATCAATGAAAGAAAAGTCCCCGTTGGTTTTTTTTTTCAGATTAATGCCGCCAACGCTAAATTTCACGCCGTCAGACAACATCCGCCGCAACCCGTTGAGAAGACCGTGCCATACCTCCGCGGTTTTGAAAGATTAATAAATTCTACAAATATCATGTAACAGCCGTAAGTAATAATTAAACATATCCCGAGTCTCAAAAGTGGCGAAGAAATCTCTCATTTAAAAAAAAAACATGAAGAACAGCCAAATTTTCGTCGCCCAAAGATATCTTCCCCCCTTAAATGCGAAAAAATGCAGGATTTGTTTTCTTCGTATTTTCGAAAGCGAACTAAAATCGCAGTAAAGCATCCCATATATAAGAAAAATATTTTATTATCGTGCCTCAAATCCTCAAATCTCATTCAATTTTATCAATAAACAGAAAAAGAAGCCACAGAACAAATGATCGGAGAGATAAGAGAAGAAAGAGAGATCAGATTAAAAAGAGAGCTTGTCGTTGTCCGAGATAAAGGATTTATTGTTCGAGAAATTTGCATACATGACTGTCGGAGCATTTTATATTTACGATATAAATGGTATGTCTTGAACTCACTGTCGGGCTGGTGCGAACTTCCGCTCCAGAACCACCAAGGTGGACGATAACTCGTTGCGAATACAAGTATTGCGAAAAGCGTAGCTAAAATAGCCTCGAACCAAGCCTCGGACAGCAACATAATGGCCTTTGTTTTCGATACGACCTACGGAGAGAAAAAAAAATTCTTTTTGTTTCGCTTTTTTGTTTCGTTTGGTTTATTAGTGTTCTTTTTTTCCTTTTTTTTTCATCTTAATCAGACGTATTTCCAGCGATGTTATTGAGTGCAGAAATACACATGATTATTTAATCTCGGATGCGTGGGATGAAAAATAGAACTCGGGGATGCGTGCGTACACACATGTACGACGAGCAATGACGATGACGATGATTCATTGCTGTAATATAGAGTGCCAATTATAAAGTGTGTACCATCTTAATCAGACGAACGCGCGTACGCACATGTACATATTGATATTTATATTGATATTTATATATCTCTATATATATATATATATATATATATATATATATATATATATATATATATATATATATATATATATATATATATATATATATATATATATATGCATTAACGCACATATACGAATGATTAATCGAGTTCGATTTATATCGATATAATTCAAATCTTGGACAGGACAATGCGCTGGAGAGCAGGGGTTATAATTCTACAATGGCCCGAAAAATCGATGCAACTTTTGGGCCGGGTTGAAATTCCGAACTTTGAATGATCATAACGCTCAAACTCCGAAAGAATGCTACCCCGAAAAGTCAAAACTCCGAAAGAATTTTACACGAAAGATCAAAACTCCGCAAATCTGAACACCGTCAAAATAATTCGGCTATGAAAGTATTAAAAGTATCAAAATTTCCAATAAATCGACGAATTATTTCAAGAATTTATTTTTATTAAGAAGTGATTTTACGTCAACTTTGAAATTTGTCTAGACAATGATATACGCGCTACATCATTTACAGTCAACTGTATAGACTTTCGCTGGCATGATCTTGACGAGCCTTGTAATTTCGGCACATTAAAATTAGGAATTTTAAACCGTCGGAGCATTCAAAGTTCGGAATCCCAACCCGGCCCCCATATCAAGATCATGCCAGCGAAAGTCTACACAGTTGACTGTAAATTATGTAGAACGTATGGCATTGTCTAAACAAATTTCAAAATTGACGTAAAATCACTTAATAAAAAAAAAATTCTTGAAATAATTCGTCGATTTATTGAAAATTTTGAAACTTTTACAACTTCCATAGCTGAATTATTTTGGGGGTTTTCAGGTTTTCGAAGTTTTGGTTTTTCGTGTAAAATTCTTTGGGAATTTTGATCTTTCGGGGTAGGATTATTTCGAAGTTTCGAGCGTTCTGATCATTCAAAGTTCGGAATTTCAACGCGGCTCTATCTTGAATTTCGGAACATGAAATTCGGAATTTTGAATCGTTGGAGTATTTAAAGTTCGGAATTTCAACCCGGCGCCGCACCTTTCAAGAACTTTGAGGACTGAATGTCCTAAATAAAAGTCAATAGACCATGTCTGTTGGCAGAATTTTATCCCATATTTTTGTTAGTGTATAAAACCTTTAAGGGGTTAAGCTACTGTGAAGAAGACGCACCCTCGTTCGTCGCTTGAGGCAACTCAAATTAAAGAATAAGATCCAACATATGGTCCAGAAATCGCAGATTGAAGGTAAACTTATGATCACAAAGATATTCAAAGGCGTTTTTCTCGAAATCATGTTTTTCAAAACGGTGTACACGATTTCTCGACATCTACCGAATGGACTGACTTGAAATTCGATACACTTATTCAGTGTAATAGTAGTTTAGTCTTGACCGACGTTTTTATTAATATTCTTTTTCATTAGCTATTAACAATAATGCCATATCTTCTCGAAAAATCAACAAAAAAATCAAAGTTTTATTATTTATTGATGATTGAAACACGACCACGAAAAGGAAATCGGTCAAGACTTAGCCAATATTGTCTATTTTAAGAAAAAAACTCGTATTTTTGGTTCAGATCAACCGGTTGGCCAAAATCAAGTACACCGTTGAGCCCCTCACGTTCAAAGGATCTTCACGAAATTGTTCATAACTTCTGTACTTATTAACATTATTTTATGAAATTTGGTACACAACTCTGTTAACGTTTATACAAATGAATGTCCAAACGATTTTTAATCATCGTACTTATTCCTTCGAAATTATTTTTTTCAAAGATCCCTGATTTTCGGGTCGTCACAGTAGCCTAACCCCTTCAAAAAAGTAACAAATCCCCACAAAGTGTGGACGTTGATGACTTTTGGGGGGGGGAGGTGGGGTTGAGGTTTCGCCCCCCCCCCCTATCGAGCTGAAATTTTGCACAAACTTTCCTCCAATATTTTAAAACAACCCCTAAAGGGATTCTTGACGATGCACAATAGTTTTTGCGTTTGAGTTTGTTTGGGCTTGTTGGAATATTTTTGTTCGAACAAAACGAAGAGTGCGATAACATATATAGGTATGTTTGGAGACGTAGCATGTATATATATATACACACACACACACACACACACACACACACACACACACACACACACACACACACACACACACACACACACACACACACACACACACACACACACACACACACACACACACACACACACACACACACACACACACACACACACACACACACACACACACACACACACACACACACACACACACACACACACACACACACACACACACACACACACACACACACACACACACACACACACACACACACACACACACACACACACACACACACACACACACACACACACACACACACACACACACACACACACACACACACACACACACACACACACACACACACACACACACACACACACACACACACACACACACACACACACACACACACACACACACACACACACACACACACACACACACACACACACACACACACACACACACACACACACACACACACACACACACACACACACACGCAGCCTCAGAAGAAGCCGCAGCCGCAGAAACCTCGCGAACGGCCGACTCTGCCCAACGCTCTCGTCATCCACAAAAAGGGTGACTTGAGCTATGCGGAGATCTTGAGTCGTATAAAGAAGGATCCGGCGCTCAAGGATGCAGGTGAATGCGTCCAAAAGGTACGCAGAACGAACGCGGGAGATCTGCTGTTCGTTCTGAATAAGGAGAGCTCAGCCAAAGCACCGGAATTGCGAAACCAATTCGAAGGTGTTCTTGGCGAATCAGCAACGGTGCAGAGTAAAGTCCAGGAAGTGGATCTGGAGATCAAGGACCTGGAAGAGGATGCGACGAAGGAGGAGATATTGGCGGCCCTGCAGAGAGTCTTGGGACCGGACTATCCAGCCACGGAACACTCTCTTAAGTCTCTGCGTAAAGCATATGGCAGGACTCAGACCGCGGTATTACGAATCATGGTGCCCGCTGCCCGGAAACTTCTGGATACAGGAATCATCCGAGTCGGCTGGTGTAATTGCAGAATCCGAGAGGTGGTGAGGCCACTCAAGTGTTTCAAGTGCTGGAAATTTGGACACTTATCACGGAACTGCAAGAGCAGCGTCGACCGGGCTAAAGACTGCATCAAGTGCGGTATCACTGGCCACAAAGTTGCCGAATGCACAGCAAGCGCAAAGTGTGTCATATGTGCAGAAGCGGGAGATGGGGCACCCACAGCCCACATCGCAGGTAGCAGCCGATGTCCAGCGTATACGCGGGCTCTCCAGGCTCTCCAGGCACTCCAAAAACGCTGCAAATGAGAGTACTCCAGCTCAACCTCAACCATTGTGAAGCCGCACAGGACCTGCTCATGCAGACTGTGCGCGAGCTGAAGCCTGACTTGGCGATACTCTCGGAACCATATAGACATCTAGACACGCAACCCTGGGAATCTGACGCAAGTGGGAAGGCCGCAATTTGGTCTTGCGGAAAGCTTCCATTTCAGGATCTTGCGAGTCGGATGGAAACTGGTTTTGTGAGAATAAAAGCCAAAGGAGTTCATTTCTACAGTTGTTACGCACCGCCTAGCCTGACGACTGATGAGTTTGAGAATTTTCTCGACAACTTAGTCGCAGACGCTAAACAACGATTCCCGGTAGCCATAGCCGGAGATTACAACGCGTGGGCTGTGGAATGGGGTAGTAAAGTGACCAACAGGAAGGGTCAAGTCCTGCTTGAGGCTATGTCCTTATTGGATGTAGTACTACTTAATGCAGGTACAAAGCCCACTTTTGTTAAAGGTGAAGCCTCGTCTATAGTGGACCTCACTTTTGTGAGTAGTAGCCTGGCCAGAGGCAACCAGTGCCACTGGGTAGTCAGTGATATCTACACTCACAGTGATCATCAAGCGATTCTCTGGGAGATTCGCGGAGACTTCAGCAGAATAGCGAAGGCACCGAAGACAAACGGGAAGGGCTGGAAAGCGAAAATGTTTGACGCGGACTTGTTTCGTGAAACTTTTGACACCAGCCCCCTCGCAGCAGAAAGTGCAACCGAGAAGGTCGAGGTGGTCATGCAGAGGGTCACCGAAGCATGCGATGCCACAATGCCACGGAAACGTGATGTCGACTTCCGACCAGCGGTACACTGGTGGAGCGAACGAATTGCCGGCCTCCGAAGGGAGTGTCATCGAACTCGCCGCCGAGCGCAACGAGCTCGAGGCAAACGCTCGTTCCCCGATTTGGAAGAACAGCACAGGAAGGCGCGCTTGAAGCTTAAAAAAGCTATCAAGCAGAGTAAAGCTGAAAGCTGGGGCGAACTGCTCAGCGAGGTGGAAGATGCTCCCTGGGGCAGGCCATACAAAGTAGTAATGACTCGGCTGAAAAGCCAGCCGATGCCATCGCCTGTAGACGCAGCCCTGCTGGAAAAGATTGTTACACATCTGTTCCCTGAGCAACCCGAGGAGGACTACCAGCTCGCGGAGGACGTCGATGAGGACATCCCAGCCATTACTGAAGAAGAGCTTCTTACGGCGATTGCCAGGGTGGGCAACAATAAAGCCCCCGGTATGGATGGGATACCCAACATCGCACTCAAGGCAGCGATCAAGTTGGCACCGGCAATATTCCTGGGCATGTACAATGGGTGTCTCAAGGAAGGAATCTTCCCGGACAAGTGGAAGTGGCAGAAGCTAGTGCTCCTCCCGAAAGGGAAGAAGCCGCCGGACGAACCTTCATCCTATCGTCCGCTCTGTATGCTGGATACCGCCGGAAAGATCTTCGAGCGCATCATCCATAACAGGATTGAGAAGTTCGTGGACCCTCTACTGGCGGAGGGCCAGTTTGGCTTCAGAAAGGAGCGCTCTACGCTGGATGCCATTAACACAGTGGTGAAGCAGGCGCAGGAGTCGACTGCGGGTAAACGATGGACAAGAGGGTCCAAGAAGTACTGCGCAGTTGTCGCTCTCGACGTCAAAAACGCTTTCAACTCGGCGATATGGAAGTGTATCATGGATGCCCTAAAAACATTAGGTGTAGCATGGTACCTCCGGAGAATAGTGGCGAGTTACCTATGTAATAGGTGGCTCATGTACGACACAGAGGATGGACCGAAGACGTATAGGGTGACTGGAGGAGTTCCTCAGGGCTCTGTACTTGGACCGCTTCTGTGGATCATCATGTACAATGATCTGCTGCTATTGCAATTGCCGAAAGGAGTGTCCGTCGTAGCGTTTGCAGATGACGCGGCGCTGATTGTCATCGCCAAATTCCTGGAGCAAATCACCGCACTCTTCGGCGAAGCTTTCGCCAAGATAAAGGAATGGATGTCTTCTGTTGGACTGCAGCTTGCAGCCCACAAAACAGAAGTACTCCTCGTATCCAGCAGGAAGGTGATGGAAACGGTAACGCTCAGGGTTGGAAACACCGAAATCACATCCCAACCGTTCATTCGGTACCTGGGTGTGATTCTCGACGCGAGGCTGAACTTCAAAGAGCAAACCGAGCAGATCAGCAGAAAGGCCGCTCGGGTGGCTACCACACTGGCGCGACTCATGCCTAATGTTGGTGGCCCCAGACAGAAGAGGAGGAAACTGCTGTCATCAGTGACGACCTCAGTGCTCACCTATGGCATACCCATATGGGCTGACGCACTGAAAATCCAGGAGTACCGCAGGAAGGCTGCAGCAACGTATCGCGTCAGTGCCTTGAGGGTAGCCTGTGCATTTCGCACTGTCTCCGAGGACGCTATCAACGTTATCGCGGGAATGCTGCCCATTGAGGTGCTCGCTGAGGAGCGTAGAGCGATGTACCAGCAGAAGGGAGCTAGAAATCCCAGTTGTGCAAGGACAGAAGCGAGAGCAACCAGTTTGAACCAGTGGCAGA
Source organism: Ophion obscuratus (assembly GCA_964007375.1). Lineage (NCBI taxonomy): Eukaryota > Metazoa > Arthropoda > Insecta > Hymenoptera > Ichneumonidae > Ophion > Ophion obscuratus. Next base: position 45,678,730 of record OZ023318.1, read on the forward strand.
CGATGTGGGATGCCTCTACCAAGGGAAGGTGGACACATCGACTAATTCCGAAGGTGGAGATATGGGTGACCCGTCTACATGGGGAGCTCAACTATTATCTCACTCAAGTGATCTCAGGACACGGCTGCTTCCGGGCTTATCTCTATAAGTTTAATTATGAAGATTCCCCGGACTGCCCAGCATGTGTAGCAGTCGAGGAGAACGCTGAACATGCATTGTTCCAATGCCCACGGTTTAGTGCCTCTCGCGCGATAGTCGAGGATCAGCTGGAGACACGCATCACCCCGGATAACCTGGTTGAGTTGATGCTGAAGTCAGCAGACGCATGGACAGCTGTATCGGCTTATGCTGTCGCAGTAATGAAGGAGTTGCGACGTGCAGAACGCGCGAGGAAGAAGACGACGCCGGAAGACCAGGCAGTCATAGATGAAATCAGCGACACGAACCCCTAAACCACTCATACCATCTCGAGTGGAACGGGGGATGTAAGGTCGTCTGACCACTGTAGGAAGAGCTACGGCTAAGGCCTCTCCCGCGATGTAATACCTAGCGGTCGTCCCGCGGGAGAATTTGTAAGGCCACAGAGGAACGGGGGTTTTTAGTCGGTGCAAGCCCGACACACGGCAATTATTTGCTACGGTGCGCAGGCATTTTCCCGCTAAACCTCTTTAAAAAAAAAAAAAAAAAAAAAAAAAAACACACACACACACACACACACACACACACACACACACACACACACACACACACACACACACACACACACACACACACACACACACACACACACACACACACACACACACACACACACACACACACACACACACACACACACACACACACACACACACACACACACACACACACACACACACACACACACACACACACACACACACACACACACACACACACACACACACACACACACACACACACACACACACACACACACACACACACACACACACACACACACACACACACACACACACACACACACACACACACACACACACACACACACACACACACACACACACACATACATATATATACACATATATATGTATGTATGTATATAGAACTGGCGCGCGTTGAAAAAAAAATTTAAAAATTCAATATCTCGACAACGATTGCGAGTCGCCAACAATCCCTTAAAGGGCTGTCTTAAAATATTAAAAGGGAAGTTTCTTCTAAATTTTAGTTCGATCACGAGGGGGGGGGGCGGGGGGGGGGGGGTCGGGACGTTTATTCAGAGGCGGTCCGAAGCTTTACGACATGAGGGTCGAAAGCTTTTCGGACAAAAAACTCGTTGATAATCCGCACGGTAATGGGCAGAGAAATAGTGGGTATGGTAAAATATTATTTTTGATAAAAATGGTAAGCAATGAGGAAAAAGTTTCGTTTTTGGATAAGACATTGTTTATATTGGGAGGAGTTTTCAGGAAATCGCGAAATTCTCATTCATCTTCGTCGATAATTCAGTTGAGAAGATACTTCGAGTACTTAAAGCAATTCGTGTAGAATCTGTCGAGTTTTTTCTGTCGGACAGTTTGAAAAATATCGTTTCAAGAAAAAAATGCCTCCAGAGTCTTGCCTCGCGTTATTTCGACTTTGGCAGTGAATATTTCTACTCGAAATAGCAATTTTTTAGCATTGGACGGCAATGCCCTAATTGTTGGACATTGGGAAAATCCATCTGTTTTTTTCCCGAAAAAATCGTTTTTTTTTTCTCTATTTGGAGTCACCCTTCGAGAGAAAGTGACCAAAATGCACACACTCGACGACCAAGCTAGACACAGACTTGTACTTAAATGTTTCTTATTGCGATTACACTATCTCTAGTACACGAACAAAAGGCAGATTATTAATCCGTCTTCCACGCAGCTGCGTGAGCTCGTGAGCAGCTCATGCTCGCGAGTGAGATGGGAACTTTCCTCAGTCAAAGAAATTCATTCATAATCGCGTGAACCTTATACGTGACAACGAACGAGGTTTCACGCCGGCATACGCTATGATTTATTGGGCTGTATCGTCATCGCTGAAGATCTCAACTCACGGCTAACTTCTACGGGAGACGCTCGAAATCGCGTGAATAATCGGGTAAGGACGCTTGCCAAGTTCACCAGCTTTCGTATTCCTGCGAAATCGCTTTATTGCAATTTCCCAACGCGTAATGTATCCTCGAGATACATTACGATGAATGCAAGTGATAAGAAGAAGAAGAAAAAAATGAAAGTCACAGATAAGAGGTGCGAAGTCTCAGCGGTAAAAGAAAAAGGGAAAAATGGGTGAGATTGCTTTTGAGAGCGGAAGCCGAGGAAGGCGAAGAGCCTTCGAGGTGCGTGCACACTCGGTGAGAGATACAAATGAGTCTGCGGCAGTGGTCCATTTCATTTTATTATTATCATTATAAATACACACAGACACACACACACACCTACACACACACACCTACACACACACACCTACACACACACCTACACACACACACCTACACACACACACCTACACACACGCACCTACACACACACACCTACACACACACACACACACACACACACACACACACACACACACACACACACACACACACACACACACACACACACACACACACACACACACACACACTTACACACCTATACACACACACACCTACACACACACACACACACACCTACACACACACACCTACACACAGTAGCCATAGCCGGAGATTACAACGCGTGGGCTGTGGAATGGGGTAGTAAAGTTACGAACAGGAAAGGTCAAGCCCTGCTTGAGGCTATGTCCTTATTGGATGTTACACTACTTAATGCAGGTACAAAGCCCACTTTTGTTAAAGGTGAAGCCTCCTCTATAGTGGACCTCACTTTTGTGAGTAGTAGCCTGGCCAGAGGCAACCAGTGCCACTGGGTAGTCAGTGATATCTACACTCACAGTGATCATCAAGCGATTCTCTGGGAGATTCGCGGAGACTTCAGCAGAATAGCGAAGGCACCGAAGACAAACGGGAAGGGCTGGAAAACGAAAATGTTTGACGCGAACTTGTTTCGTGAAACTTTTGACACCAGCCCCCTCGCAGCGGAAAGTGCAACCGAGAAGGTCGAGGTGGTCATGCAGAGGGTCACCGAAGCATGCGATGCCACAATGCCACGGAAACGTGATGTCGACTTCCGACCAGCGGTACACTGGTGGAGCGAACGAATTGCCGGTCTCCGAAGGGAGTGTCATCGAACTCACCGCCGAGCGCAACGAGCTCGAGGCAAACGCTCGTTTCCCGATTTGGAAGAACAGCACAGGAAGGCGCGCTTGAAGCTTAAAAAGGCTATCAAGCAGAGTAAAGCTGAAAGCTGGGGCGAACTGCTCAGCGAGGTGGAAGATGCTCCCTGGGGCAGGCCATACAAAGTAGTAATGACTCGGCTGAAAAGCCAGCCGATGCCATCGCCTGTGGACGCAGCCCTGCTGGAAAAGATTGTTACACATCTGTTCCCTGAGCAACCCGAGGAGGACTACCAGCTCGCGGAGGACGTCGATGAGGATATCCCAGCCATTACTGAAGAAGAGCTTCTTACGGCGATTGCCAGGGTGGGCAACAATAAAGCCCCCGGCATGGATGGGATACCCAACATCGCACTCAAGGCAGCGATCAAGTTGGCACCGGCAATATTTCTGGGCATGTACAATGGGTGTCTCAAGGAAGGAATTTTCCCGGACAAGTGGAAGTGGCAGAAGCTAGTGCTCCTCCCGAAAGGGAAGAAGCCACCGGATGAACCTTCATCCTATCGTCCGCTCTGTATGCTGGATACCGCCGGAAAGATCTTCGAGCGCATCATCCATAATAGGATTGAGAAGTTCGTGGACCCTCTACTGGCGGAGGGCCAGTTTGGCTTCAGAAAGGAGCGCTCTACGCTGGATGCCATTAACACAGTGGTGAAGCAGGCGCAGGAGTCGACTGCGGGGAAACGATGGACAAGAGGGTCCAAGAAGTACTGCGCAGTTGTCGCTCTCGACGTCAAAAACGCTTTCAACTCGGCGATATGGAAGTGTATCATGGACGCCCTAAAGACATTAGGTGTACCATGGTACCTACGGAGAATAGTGGCGAGTTACCTATCTAATAGGTGGCTCATGTACGACACAGAGGATGGACCGAAGACGTATAGGGTGACTGGAGGAGTTCCTCAGGGCTCTGTACTTGGACCGCTTCTGTGGATCATCATGTACAATGATCTGCTGCTATTACAATTGCCGAAAGGAGTGTCCGTCGTAGCGTTTGCAGATGACGCGGCGCTGATAGTCATCGCCAAATTCCTGGAGCAAATCACCGCACTCTTCGGCGAAGCTTTCGCCAAGATAAAGGAATGGATGTCTTCTGTTGGACTGCAGCTTGCAGCCCACAAAACAGAAGTACTCCTCGTATCCAGCAGGAAGGTGATGGAAACGGTAACGCTCAGGGTTGGAAACGCCGAAATCACATCCCAACCGTTCATTCGGTACCTGGGTGTGATTCTCGACGCGAGGCTGAACTTCAAAGAGCAAACCGAGCAGATCAGCAGAAAGGCCGCTCGGGTGGCTACCACACTGGCGCGACTCATGCCTAATGTTGGTGGCCCCAGACAGAAGAGGAGGAAACTGCTGTCATCAGTGACGACCTCAGTGCTCACCTATGGCATACCCATATGGGCTGACGCACTGAAAATCCAGGAGTACCGCAGGAAGGCTGCAGCAACGTATCGCGTCAGCGCCTTGAGGGTAGCCTGTGCATTTCGCACTGTCTCCGAGGACGCTATCAACGTTATCGCGGGAATGCTGCCCATTGAGGTGCTCGCTGAGGAGCCTAGATCGATGTACCAGCAGAAGGGAGCTAGAAATCCCAGTTATGCAAGGACAGAAGCAAGAGCAACCAGTTTCAACCAGTGGCAGACGATGTGGGATGCCTCTACCAAGGGAAGGTGGACACATCGACTAATCCCGAAGGTGGAGATATGGGTGAACCGTCTACATGGGGAGCTCAACTATTATCTCACTCAAGTGATCTCAGGACACGGCTGCTTCCGGGCTTATCTCTATAAGTTTAATTATGAAGATTCCCCGGACTGTGTAGCAGCATGTGTAGCAGTCCCCAGCATGTGTAGCAGTCGAGGAGAACGCTGAACATGCATTGTTCCAATGCCCACGTTTTAGTGCCTCCCGCGCGATGTGTAGCAGTCGAGGAGAACGCTGAACATGCATTGTTCCAATGCCCACGTTTTAGTGCCTCCCGCGCGATAGTCGAGGATCAGCTGGAGACACGCATCAGCCCGGACAACCTGGTTGAGTTGATGCTGAAGTCAGCAGACGCATGGACAGCAGTATCGGCTTATGCTGCCGCAGTAATGAAGGAATTGCGACGTGCAGAACGCGCGAGGAAGAAGACGACGCCGGAAGACCAGGCAGTCATAGATGAAATCAGCGACACGAACCCCTAAACCACTCATACCATCTCGAGTGGAACGGGGGATGTAAGGTCGTCTGACAGCACTGAAGGAAGAGCTACGGCTAAGGCCTCTCCCGCGATGTAATACCTAGCGGTCGTCCCGTGGGAGAATTTGTAAGGCCACAGAGGAACGGGGGTTTTTAGTCGGTGCATGCCCGACACACGGCAATTATTTGCTACGGTGCGCAGGCATTTTCCCGCTAAACCTCTTAAAAAAAAAACACCTACACACACACACACACACACACACACACACACACACACACACACACACACACACACACACACACACACACACACACACACACACACACACACACACACACACACACACACACACACACACACACACACACACACACACACACACACACACACACACACACACACACACACACACACACACACACACACACACACACACACACACACACACACACACACACACACACACACACACACACACACACACACACACACACACACACACACACAAATCTTTTCTGAGTTCCAACCCTACCCAATTGAACCCTTTTATATCGCTCCCTACCCGCCCTTTGCTGATCTAACCTAACTTCCATTGCGTCTTAAGGCGGGATATACATTTAGACAGGAAAAAATAGCAATATTGAGGAATTTTTTAAACTAAGAAATAATTATCCTACAATTATCAAACATTAGGTATACTTTAATAGTTATTTTTAAAAATTAATTTTAATTTTAAAACATTGTTTCGTATACTTAAATTAAGTATAATTAAATTAATTTTATTTAATTAATTTTAAAACATTGTTTCGTATACTTAAATTAAGTATACGAAACAATGTTTTAAAATTAATTCATCATGAAAATGGCAGAGCTGTGGCAGAGTGTTACAGCAAGGTCGCCGCGAGAGTTGCGAAACGGCGTGCAGTCTAGCTTCCCGTAGACTTTGATTTGCAAAAAAGTTCAAACATTTTTTCAGTTAGAGCATGCATAGTTTCTATGTGACGGTAATTAAAATGAAGAAAATGCAAATTTGAGAAAATGGCACGCATTTACAAAAAAAAATCAACGTTTAACGCAACATTTATGTAAAATGTGGATTAAAAAAGTAGTGTTTTTTTTTTTCAATTTTTCAAAAACAATTTTCGTCAAGTAGAAGGTACCGATATTATCAATATTTCTACCAAGTTTCAACTTAATCGGCTCAATAGTTTTTGAGTAATCCTGCACGTCAATTTCGCCAAATTTCACTCAAACGTGCATAATGATATGAACAATGTCTGGTTAAAATTTGAACAAAATCTATAGAACTCAAGATGGCGCGCTCCTACTACCTTACGGCGATACATATATATGCAGGGTGTCTTGTTATGAATGCATAATCCTGGAACTGTCGATAGCTCAGATCATGTCCTACTATATACTGGAATTTCAGTTTAGTAATAGACCCACATTTTATATACACAGATATTTGCAGGGATGAGATACTCAAAAACGAATGCAACGATTCATTTATTAATTTCCCATTTCTTTACTTGCATTCTGATTTGAAGCCTTCTCTTTGCAAATTGAGGTCATAAATCTCTAATACGAATAAGTAAAAGCGCTTAAGTGATTTTCACAGTCGAAAATTTGAACAATTAAAGAATTCTTTTTCGTTGCGTTTCATCGATGCAAACTTCATCACCTAATTAGTATTGGACGAGCAAAATTTATAATTCACGACATTATTTCTGTGATCAATGTTAAACCACTGAGCTACTATGCTACGAAAGTTACTGAGAAATTTAAACTAATAAAAAAAACGATGGAAAAAAATGAAATGAATAAGCCGAAAGTAAGAGCGAACAGGCTCGTATTTATCAGACGTTTTATTTTTTCTCGCTTCTCGGCCATAGATCGGACACCCCGTAGACAGGTGTCTCATTTTCACCGTTTAAAATCGAGAGTAAGTTTGCGATTCGGTGGACGGGAGTGAGAAGTTTCGTGTAGTTGCGAAGCGGACGGAAGCACTGAGCGAGACCGGCGATTTATCGTCTTGTTTGGCTGGCCTCTTTGTCCGTCCGTGACACGCGCGCGAGATCAGTCTGCTCTCTCGTAGCACCGGAGAAAAATTTTGCAAAAAAAATTTGCGTTTTGCAGCGGAAAAAGAAAACAAAAAAATGTTCACGTCGGTGAATGAAAATCAAAACTTTCTACGTGGCGCGAAAGAGAGAGGGGGAGAGGGGGAGAGAGAGAGAGAGAGAGAGAGAGAGAGAGAGAGAGAGAGAAATGATCGGTTGTACGAGGGAAGAGTGAGTGGGACACGCGGTGGATAGTCATATCGTTACGCGGCTTGATATCCGAGGAAAACGTCCTGCTTTATTGAGGGCTGCGCGCTTTATCGGCGCGAGGCCAGCGCGGCTAAGCTCGCCGATCGCGGATATAGCACGTGAACGCATATGATCGGGTGTTTGCGTGTCTGCGGATTTTTATGTAGGGCAAAAAATTCGACGTTCCAGATTGAGGTAATTCAGTATCGGGTCAGCAGTCAATCGAATTGATATCGAATTATGAAACCGTCCGGACGGCGTCGTGATCTCGATTGGAAGGAAAAGAGAATACGACGAAAAAGAGAAAAACTAATTGGAATGCAACGCAACGCGAATTCGTACGCGCGTAGCGTAAAGCGAATTGTCTTCTCTGTTAAAATTGAAAAATCGTGAAAAAATTATGGAAATGTAATATTAATAGACTTGCTTGTACCCCCAATATTACGAGACTATGGACGACGAGAAGCTTTTAAATTTTCGATCAGGACGAAAAGTTGGGTGCGGCAGTGAGAAAAGGCCAAGAGAACTGGAAGAAAAATTCACTGGATGACTTTGACCCAAACCGTGGTGTGACCCTTTGTTCCAGGGACTATTCGCGACCCAAATAAATTCGGTAGGTGACTTTGACCCAAAGCCTTGTTTGACCCTTTGTTGCAGGGACTATATGTGATCCAAACAAACCCAAACAAACTCAGTAGGGAACTTTATCGCACAGCCTTGTTTGAGCGTTTGTGCTGGGGACTATATGTAACCCTAACCAACCGAAACAAATTCACTCGATGACTTCGACCCCTTGTTCCAAAGACTATTCGTGACTCAAATAAACCCAAAAAAAGCACTAGGTTTTGCACTAGGAGTTTAACCTAAAGCCTTGTTTGACCCTTTGTTCCAGGGACTATTTGTGACCCAAACAAATCCAAATAAATTCTCCAGGTGACTTTGACCCAAAGCGTTCTTTGACCCTTTTTGGCAGGGACTACTTTTTACCCATACCAACTCATCCAAATTCACTAGGTAACTTTGACCCCGCGCCATGTTTGACCCTTTGTTTAAGGCGCTATTTGTGATTCGAACAAAAACAAACAAACACACTAGGTGACTTTGACTCAACGCCTCGTTTGGCTCTTCGTTCCAAGGACTATTTGTAGCCCGAGGAAACCCAAAGCTTTGTTTGTCCCCTTCTTCGATGTCCTATTTTTAACCCAAACAATATCATTAGTTTTTTTACGATTTTTCTACTCCTTGTGAACTTGCGCGTCATTTCTTTCAGGCAATAGACTTAGAAATTTATTTCCAGAGCGACGCTAAAACATCGACCTTCATCACCAATCTCAAAAACATTCTTTCCGATTTGTCGCAGTTACGCAGCTTTTTTCAAAGCGGTGCAATTATTGAAAAATCGTTCTGCGACTCGCGAACGAGTTTTAAATAAAATATTCAGAGAGAGCGCATAGTTCGATCGAAAAAAAAAATAGCTCGGAGTTTGAAAAAGGACATATTTTAGAAATGTTTCCGCGACTGCTCCTGGTCGAAGCGTTTCCAATCAATTCGCCGGTAGGTAAAATTAAACGCAGGATCTACCTTCGCAGTCATGTATTAAAGACTGGCACTTTTTACTCTCTCTCTCTCTCTCTCTCTCTCTCTCTCTCTCTCTCTCTCCCGCTCTCTCGCGTACCGGAAGTACCGAGAAGCGAATAAAAACGAAGAAAAGACCGCTCGTGAAAATAAAAGTAATACCGTGAGTGTGAAATTGAAGAGTAATTGTTTCCGGTATCTCCGAGCAAATACAACGTTGTCTCTCATTCGCGAGCGCATGACTTTAAATGGCCTCGGCGATCACGATAAACGCTCGAGTATATATAAACTGATATTTATAATCCTCCCTGATTTATGTAGTATTTACCACATTTGATATTCTCTTTCTTTTTCTTTATATCGTCAAATACACGCTCGACAGCGCGATACGTGAGCGTGTGTGAGTGTTCATTAAAGCTTTTGTGTGTGTGTGTGTGTGTGTGTGTGTGTGTGTGTGTGTGTGTGTGTGTGTGTGTGTGTGTGTATGCACGTGAGCGTGCGTATTTGCAAAATTATGAGGCAAAATTATACGGAGAAACCGGTACTCGCTCCGACTGATCTCAACGTCATCGAGGAGAAACGAGATAATAAAAAAATCATGTCGCCTCCACATTAACGACGATACGGGCAAGTCAATGAAAGAGAAGAAGAAGAGGAGGAGGAGGACAAAAACGATTACACCAATTTGAAGAAAAATTTGCCGGGAGAAGACCGGTACGATTCGAGGGGAGGATTCTCTTCTTTAGAAGAATTTCTGATTTTAAGGAGGCTCGAAATCCAAAAGGATGCTGATCGGTATCTGGTGGACGCACACAAGTCCGAGGAAAGTTCAACTCCGGCGATTCAATAGGTTCTGCCTCGGTCCGAGAAAAAAAGAAGCTAAAATCCAAGCAATCTTCTTGACTGATAAAGCTAAAATCCAATAGCTCAAAATAATGAATTTTTAATTATTCTCGTCATTTCTACAAATTAAATTACCATTTCATTTCATATTACTTATAATTCATATTATTTTATATTCGTTTATATTTTATGTTATTTCATATATACAGGGTGTTAAGAAGGTCGATGCAAAGCCTTAAGGGGGTTATAGGTCGCCTCGTTAGGAACATATCTAACCTAGGTTACCTTAGTCCAAAGTCTAATGATTTCAAGTTAGCAAAATAAGTATGATTTTTGGAAAATTTCCCAAAATTAGGTACTAACTCGTTTACCTACTTTTGTTAATACTATTTTTTTTTAAAGGAGACTTTGTCCTTTGTGCCCAGCGGGTGATGTTAGCGGCTCAACATGAGCAGCTAGAAGAAGAGGCGGGATGTCTCTATGGACCAGGCATTGTCGATTAGCGGTAATTATAAACACATTTGTGTAAACACATTACAAAACTTTAAACGCGTTTTTCTCGAAAACACGTTTTTAAAAATCGCTGACATTCTCCTGATCGCTGTAATTAACATATCGACCTGAAATTTGGAAAGCATACTCAGAAAATATGTCTTCACGGAATGACGGATCGTTTTTTCGATAGATACATTTTTGCATTTATTATTTATCTTTTTATGCGAAAAAAAACGCGAAAATTCGATTTTTTTTAACTGCCGCCATTTTCCGAAATTTGTACTAAACGAAAAACCCATCCGTCATTCCATGACCAAAGGGTCACAGATTGATAATGTGCTTTGAATTTGTGTTTTAGATCAATAAAGAGGGGGCAGTGATGTCAGCCGTTTACCTCCCGCGATTTGAGGACCTGTTTTCGCGGAACTGCAACGGCCGCCATGTTGGTTTTTTTTTCAAACAAATTTTTTTAACGTTCTGTATATCATGAATAAAAGCAAGAAAAAAACCGCACTCGAAAAGCTTTACTCGTTTCCTTTAAAAAAAAATAAAATGTAAACACCTGAAATATGGCACTCCAAGGACAAAGTCTCCCTTAAATGGCATCAACATAAGAGGTTTTCTTATTTTTTAATGAGTTTTTTATTATTCAATACGTCTCATTTAGTTAGCTGTGCGGATACAGATGATTGTATTGGTGTTTGTCGATTGAATGCACATTAAGATAAAATGCAAATAAGTGTTTAGTTACCAGTTATTGTCTGTTTGGTCATCATGAACGAGTTAGTACCTAATTTTGGGAAATTTTCCGAATATCATACTTATTTTGATAACTCGAAATCCTTAGACTTTGGACTAAGGTAACCTAGGTTAGATATGTTCCCAACGAGGTGACCTATCACCCCCTTAAGCCCAGGTAGAAATTGTGTTTGGAATCCTATAGGATTCCCCTACTTCTCCCTACTCCCTGATAGGGATCCAACGGGACACCCCATTGGATCCCTATCAGGAAACGTCACGCTCGTACATTGGATTCCAAGAGGGACTCCCCATCGGGATCCAAAAGGGATTCCCATCGGGATCCAAAAGGGATTCCCATCGGGATCCAGTAGGGATTCCTATCGGGATTCCATAGGGATTCCATAGGGATTCCCTATTAGGATCCAATAGGGATTTCCCATCGGAATCCAATGTAAGAATCTTAAAGCTTCCCCACAGTATTGAACGGAATCCGATACGATGCTTGATCGATCACATCGCATTCTGTAAGCCCAAAATGCTACAAAAAATAAAAGCATCGATACACTAAAGAGATCAATTTATTGTTTATAAAGGAGTACATATCGAATACCACAATATACTTATTTTGTTTTTTTTTAATTGTTTACCCATACTGAATATTTATAGTGCTTTGTATAGTATTCTTCGAATACTTATATCTTATATCTATATCTTCGAGTACTTTTTATACTTTATGCACTTTTTAAAAATACTTTAAATACTTCTTATGCTGTAACGTAGTTTTTATACACTTTTTATACTATTATTAAGCAAAAATACTTGTGCAGTTATGGGCGGGATATTCTCTGAATACTTTTCATATTATATAAAATTTAAACACTTTAATAAGGTTGATGCTTGCATCATTGGAATGTAACAAACATTAATGCGTGTTTGGAGTAAATAAATTTTACGATCGCGATTGCGCAGTAACTCGATCGTCGCGCGCTTTTCAACGACGACACGAATATATATGTACCCTGCGCCGCTTATTTTCTATCGCCCAACGTCTTTCTTTTGTCGGAAGCGATTTTCTGAATCCTTATTGGATCCCGATAGGGAATTCCTATTGGCTCCCGACAAGGAATCCCTGTTAGATCCCGATGGGGAATCCCTATTGGATCCCGATGAAAAATCCACCGGGTCGGGTGGAAATTGATGTTACGGGCTACAAACTTAAGCGAATGTGTAATAGATATCATGTTTATAAAAATATGATTTCATACTTTTTAATTTTCTTTTAAAACCTCATTTAAGCCGCTCTAACAAAACTCCACACCTACAGCGATAAACCGCAGACGCAATCGTAACCCGATTGCCGTCACGTCCAAAACAAATTTTTATGCGCACAAGTATTAAAAATTCAAAAAGTGTGCATATTAAAATTTATAACAAGCTTTTTTATTCGTATAAAAAATGCTAGCCCATAACAAACTATAAATATACAATATGGGTAAGCACTAAAGTAAAGAAGTTACTAAAGAATATAATTATATATTGTATTATTCGATATCCTAACAAATTCCTAGAAACACGTTGGTGCATCTTGAAACTCCTAAGCAAATCTGTGCACGGGACCATCAAAGAATAATTTTTTACAGAGCGTCGCGAAATCCTATTTTATATAATTTCTAGTAAAAAATTCTCAAAACACGTTAATCTGGAAACAGCCCAGGAACCATTTGGATTCCAATGTGGTCTCCCTACCTGGGGTGTCCATATCAAATCCCCATAAGGATCTGGTAGAACCTGGGGAATCCCCAACAAATCTATTTGGATTCCAGTGTGGACTCCTTACTTGGGGCGTCCTTATCAAATCCCCATAGGGATCTGGTAGGATCTGGGGAGTCCCCGAAAAATTTCTGCATGGGAGGCTTTGCATCGACCTTCCCAACGCCCTGTATATATGCTTTTTCAAATTAAGTTAATCTCTCTTTCTGTGATGTGGCCATTGACGACCAAATTCCACGTCGATTCTCGACACCAACCCACCTTAAGGGGGGGAAAACTTGCTGAGTTTCATAATTAAAAAAAAAACATTTCTTTACCATTTTCAAGACTTGCGCTATGTTTTATTACTACTTTTGGCTGTTACGTGGTATTTTTAAAAATAAATTTAAAAAGCGCCGTACGTATGTCACGGTCTTCTAAACTGCATTTTCAAAGACGGCGTGCCGTATAGCTAACAAAAAAACTAATCGACCAATTCTGAAGAAATGTTGCATAATTCTTTCTAACCTTTTTGTCTGAAACGCGACCCTAAATGTTTTTTGAAAGAAAAGTATTTTTTTATGGCAAAATGTAGTCACTTTTTTCGGAAAATTCGATCTTTCTGTTTTAGAGCGTACCGTTTCATCGATTTTCGAAATTTCTCACTTTTTCTTGGTTCGTATTCAGCGTATGAGTGTCTACGAAAGAAAAATCTTCGTTGGTTTGTGTCGGAATAATCGCGCTGACGCTACGTGTCGCGGCGTCTGACAACATCCGCCGCAACTAAGTGTCAAAAACAGTGAAGAAATTTTTGCTTTGAAAAAAAAAAAAAAAAAAAAACACGAAAATCGGCCATTTCTCCTCGCCAAAAGGTATCTCCCCCCTTAATTCGTCTTCGTTAAAATATATTTTCTATTTCTACACGACATAGCCGAACTCACCGAAACTTCGAGGTTGAACGTTCCTTTCACGTTTCAAAAATCAGTATCTCTCAACAAATCGCCGAAACTGATCCTCCTCAATAATTACCTCGTCAAGATGCACACTCATACCTGCTTTAGCAAACGGAAACTTAGGCGGAGAATTTTTTTTACGATCCAGTCGGAGACAACGAAGTCTTGAAAATAATTTGAGGTACATCGAGCTCGCGATCTTGATTTCTATAGATTTTATTTAAATTTGAACCAAACATTGTTCATATCATTATGCATATTTGAGCGCGTTCGACGATTTTTTCGGCAAATTTTTCACTTTCCAATAATTTGCCTCAAAAATCGTCCGATAATTGTTAATAACAAATGAACTATGCAATGTAACAAAAAAATCCTACGTACTTCCATAGACAATGTATTTTTCAAGATATATTCAACATTTCAAGTGAATCGTTTGAAAATTGTCCGAGTTGTGTTTCCGGCCAACTTAAAAAAATGCAGTTTTGAGATAAACACTGCATTAACCCCATTATGAAATGAATCGCTTCAAAAAAATTATTGTATACAGTCAGAACGGACATTTTTCAGAAACGGAAATCCCCAAAAAGCCGGTTTCTTCGGCCTCTGGAGTGGCCTAACCCCCTAATGCCCAACGTACGCACATCCACGAAGTCGACGTTTAAAAAAAATCGGTCACGTTTTTCCTACGCGAGGATAGCGCAAATGGAAAAAGAATCACTTTCTTGAGAACTCTGAGTGAAACCATATTGCGCGGAGAAGGCTTGAATCTAATGGTGCAGCGAAAAACTCTTTGCACCAGTGAAGCGCATCATGCGGAGGCATGGAAGAGTTGGCTGCAGTAACCGCCGTGTGCTGAAAGGGATCGTGTTTACGCCATGAGCTAGCTCCGAGGAGCGCTATGAGAGTATCGCCGGATCTCCTAACGGCGAATCCGCACGGTTGCCCGCGAGTTCTATCGGCATCTCGACCCTTATGAATATATATATCCAAACATTACACACACACACACACACACATACATACATACATATGTGTGTGTGTGTGTGTGTGTGTGTGTGTGTGTGTGTGCGTGCGTGTGTGTGTGCGTGTGTGTGTGTGTGTGTGTGTGTGTGTGTGTGTGTGTGTGTGTGTGTGTGTGTGTGTGTGTGTGTGTGTGTGTGTGTGGATATGTATATGTATGTATATGTATGTATGTATATTCCTGTCTTATTATAGATAGAAACACACACACATATATATACATACAGGGTGTCCTGCTATGAATGGAGAATCCTGCAACAGTCGATAGGTCAGATCATGTCCTACTATATGCTGGATTTTCAGTTCAGTAAAAGTCCCGCGGTTTTCGAGATAAAATTCATCTGCTTTTGGTTTTTCGACCCTTTGATAACTTTTTTTGACCCGGTTGTTAAAAAATACTCTTGGTTTATTGTTTTATCTAGAAAAGTCTTCTTTTTAACCTTAAATGTTAAGAAAACTTTATGAAAAAGAGATCTTATGCAGAATTTTCATACAAACCAATTCGAACATCTGACTTTGAGGGCTTGCGGTGAAACAAAAGTACCACGGATATCGTGCCAATTACTTGAGAGGTAAGGCCACAGTAGAATTTTAAAAAAAACGATTTTTTTTCGTTAAAACGGTGTTCTATCATCATAAAAATAAGTTACTATTCGATTTATAGCGAGACATTTTGTTTTTTACTGACTTTGAGCGTACGACGTAAGCCCACCTCTGGCACGGCCATAGAGTACCTAAAACTTTAAACACGTTTTTCTCGAAACAGCTTTTTTCCAATTGGCGTAACAAATAACTTCGACAATGTTCACTCGATTTATTTCAAATTTATAAGTTATGTTCCTAACTGCATTTCGCAGTGAAGTACGTACTGAATTTCTGATTAATCGAAAACTTTTCATTTTATGAGCAATTTTATACGAAATGTTTCACTGAAAATTCATTCAAATACCTACAGCTTTTGAATAAAACAATATTTTTCAAATTCCGTATGTACTTCTCTAGGTATTCTAATGTAGATTGAGATGAATTTTTGTTTTTTGTTCTAGGTAAAAAAATTGTTAAATTCGCACATAATTTTATACCCGTTACTGTGGCCTAACCCCTTAAAAAGTTGCTTAGTTATTGCCGATTCGTATCATTTGTAGAAATGGCATGCGAAAAACCAAAAGCAGATGATTTTTTCCGAAACAACATTTTGAAAACCGTGGGACTTTTAGTAAACTGAAATTCCTGCATATAGTAAAACGTGATCTGACCTTTCGACAGTTGCAGGATTATCCATTCATAACAGGACACCCTGTATATACATATACAACAAGAGGAAGAGGCAATGCCGCGATCCGCAGTGAGCCATGCAACGTTTCAGCGACTAGAGCATGAGAATCCAAACCCATAGAACTTTCCATATTTAAGAGCTTACACCTAGAAGCCTAAGCCCTTGAAGCCCTTAAACATCTAGAAATACCTGCAATTCTTTAAAATATCAACTTTTGGATTTCGACAGATTCTCAAAATACAATTTTTAAAGAATATTCTTTGTAAATTTCAAGTCAATCCGTTCAAAATTGAAGGAATTATGGGGGTTTATAGGTATCTCGAAAATTACCACACAGATGAACTTTAAACTTTACAAGCTTCATTTACATATCAGAAGGCAGTGCTTGAACGTACGAACGTGTTTTGTCGCTGCATAGTTTTTTTTTTTTAATCGACGAAAACAAAGGGTTTTTTTCACCGAAAATCGATACTTTCGCTTTGGACTGCGGCCATATTTTTAAAAATCGATATTTTGTTGAATTCTTCGTCCGAGTCAATTACTGGTCAATTTTGTGCAAAAACTAAATGCGCTTAATTTGTTTTATTTCGCATGATTTGTTTCCGAGCAGCAGTGGTCCCCGCGAAGGTTTTTCAAACGGCGGTCTCAACCAACCATTCCATCTACCACATTTATAAATATTTTTCGATACAAACATTGTAAAAAAATACTTGAGACCGTACTCTTCAATGTAACAAAAAAATTGAAACCTGCACACGGTTTCCGATGAAAAAAATTCACAAAAAATCGTCTTTTTCCGGCCACAAGCTACGTTAATTTTTTAATGCCTTTTTCGACGGTTTCTACTTTCAAGAATATCATCATTTATATAATTCATATCAATATCATTTTATCTTGCAAAAATCCATAGTTAAATCTTTAACCGCGTGTTTCTCGAAATGAGATTTTTCAAATGTGCTGACATTGTAACTCAAAGAGCAATTATCCGATTGACTTGAAATTTGAACTGAATACTCTTGAATATATTTACTCTACAATGATGTAGGATATTTTTGATTGGATGAAAATTGAAGATTTGGCATTGAAAAAAAGACCATTTTATAGGCAAGAAAACGGACTTTTTTCATAACTACGCCATTTTGTTAGATTTTGATATTTTTCAAAAATCCTACGTCATTGTATGGGAAATACCTTCCAGTTTAACGACATTTTTTCCTTTTTCGGTTTCAGCTACTCAATCGGCCGGAATCATGTCAGCAGTGGGGGAACTTTTTTTTTGCGCCTTCGAAGGCAGCGCATAAGTCGCTTGGATCTCAATATTTTTTCTATGAAAAAATTATGTAATATAAGTCAAATATAGCCAAATATATTCTCAATTTTCCGAAACATTTGATCGAGTACTTTTCTTTCGAAAAATTCCCGAAAATCGCCCAAATTTTCAGCGTTCACATTGCGGTAGCCCCTTAAGACGGGATATACATTTACAACGATCAAAAAATCGATTCCTTTTCTTTCTTCAAACGATAGAACTATATATGTAGAGTATTTTCCTAAAGTTTTAAAACGAAATTCGAAAAACTTCAAACTTTACAGCCCGTCGACGCTGTGCCTCACCGCTCGGATTCGGAGCGGGCGTGAACTTCAAACGCGATTTTCGCAAAACTGCATTATCGAAATTGGCGTGCAGAATTACTCAAAAACCGTTAAGCCCATTGAGTTGAAACTTGGTGAAAATATTGTTAATATTGGTACCTTCTACTTGACGAGAATTGTTTTTTTGAAAAATTTGACAAAAAACGACTTTTTTATCCACATTTTACAAAAATGTTGCGTGAAATGTTGATTTTTTTTTGTAAATGCGCGCCATTTTCTCAAATTAGCATTTTCGTCATTTTAATTATCGTCACGTAGAAACTATACATGTTCTAACTGAAAAAATGTTTGAAGTTTTTTGCAAATCAAAGTCTACGCGAAGCTAGACTGCACGCCGATTCGCAACTCCTGCGGCGACCATGCTGTAACACTCTGCCACAGCTCTGTCATTTTAATGATGAATTAATTTAAAAAAATTGATTTGTATACTTAAATATAATATTAAAGTACACCTAAAGTTTGACAATTGTAGAAGAATTATTTCTTAGTTAAAAAAATCCCTCAATATTGCTTATTTTTTCCTGTCTAAATGTATATTCCGCCTTAAGTCAAGTCAAGATGAAATTTCCGAATAATTGCAGCCACGTTTCGCAGCGTATAGAGAGAGGCGAGGGGGGAGGCGAGGGTGTCGCGAGAGACAGGAAGAGCGAGATTACACGAATAGAGATATAACAATAATGTTGCTGCAGCAGAGCTTAAGAGTGCAGCTCCGTTTATCAAAAAGCAAATATGCGGAAGAAAAATGTACGATATACATTCGGATGTAAGTGGAAATACGCGATCGTTGCACGAGTTTATTCAGCAGAGACTTCTTTACATGCTCACGGATTGTATGCGCGGGTGCATATTGAGATATCGATCGTCCACGGTTGATCTTACAAGGAACATCCCTCAGGTGTCCGCCTCCGATTTTGTTGAAACTCATATATGTGATAGAGCATCGAAAACTTTGAGACACGTATTTTTTTTTATCGGCGGAAAAACGATTTAAGGGGGGAAACCGCCCCTCAAAGAAAGGCGTGTCGAGGGGAGATTTTGCAGTTTCACCCAGAAGCAATCCAGCGATCTGAATGAAAGAAAAACGAAAATTCTTCTAATGAAAAGCGGTGAAAAATCCACTATGAAGATGTTAAGAAAAAATTAAATTAGGGGGTAAACCACCCCTCAATTTGCTTTTTTTCACCCCACACTTAAGAGGGTTGTATGCAAATTAATAAAACAGGTATCATTTTGAAGGGCAATTAAAATTCAAGTTGACGGGTTTTTGCGTTTTGGCGGCATAGAAAATTTAAGGGGGTAAACCACCCCTAACATAAATTCATTTATCATGGTCGTTTTTTCTGTGTTTAAAGTATATCCGCTGATTTTAAATATTTCTATAAGCTACAATTTAATGTTTTACCACATGTCAAAATTATTACATTCGTCTTAAGGGGTAACTACCCCTCTGACGAGAAACATCATTGAAGTTTCCGCTTTCGATTTCGTTGAAACTCATATATGTGGTAAAGCATTGCAAACTATTAAACATGCTTTTTTTTGTATCGGCAGAAAAACGGTGTTAGGGTATGAAACAACCCCTCAAAGTTTCTCCCACAAGCAGTCCACCGATCTGAATGAAACAAAATCGAAAATTCCTCTAATATTAAGCGATGAAAAATCCACTACAAGAGTGTTCATTAGAAATATAATTAAAGGGTAAACCACCCCTCCATTTGCCGTTTTTCACCCCACGCTTAAAAGGGTTGTGTGAAAATTAATAAAACATGTATCATTTTGAAGGGGAATCAAAATTCAAGTTGACGCGTTTTTGCGTTTCAGCGGGACAGCAAATTTAAGGGGGTAAACCACCCCTAATATAAATTTGTTCATCACCGTCGTGTTTTCTGTGTTTAACATGTATCCGCGGATTCAAAATATTCTCCCGCGTTTTTAAATTATTACGTTTTTAAATTTTTACATTTTCAAGGTAAACTACCCCCTCTAATTGCTTTTCGTTTGAAGTTTCGCGAAAGGTTTCACGAATTTTGTTAAAACTGTTTTCATTCCATCGGTGATATCAATGTTATGTTTGTGTGTGCAGGCATATTCGTTTTGAGCTTTAGGAGCGGTACTTTGGGAGTGGGGACGTGGGGCTACCCCTTACTCATAAGACTGATATTTTGCGTGTCGAAACGCTTCCGATTCTAATATGCACGTCCATTAAGCATCTCCATAGGAATAAACATACACTTCTACTATATCATTAATTATAATAATTTCCAGAATAAGTTATAAGACTCACTTCGTATATTTCGGAACGATGATGCGCCTGGATCAAGCGACAATTTAGCCAGCGACGTAGTTTTGTGGAGGCATGTATATTTTTATTATTTTACCGTTTATTTAATTAAACATATTAATGAAACTGAGGGTTTTATAGTAGGTTAACGAACATGTTTTTAATATATTTTGACATATTTTATTTGGTAATCATATCAGCTGATTTAATTAATAGTACTTGTGAAAAGTATTGCAGTCATATGCCGTCAAATCATTTTCTTGTGATATATACTTTTTTTCTAGTCTATCAACTATCAACCATCAACAATCATGGCTCATAATTCCTGCAATAATGATAATCGTCAAAAAAATGCTTTAAACACAACGATTTTTTGCACCATGCACATCTGATAATGGCCAAATTATTGCAACCGGGTATTTCACAATGTGTGTTCGATTCACCAAAACCAAAGGTAACAGGATTTTCAAAATCTTCTGATTTTTTAAATGAATGGAAATGAACAAATTTATGTTAGGGGTGGTTTACCCCCTTAAATTTGCTGTCCCGCTGAAACACAACAACGCGTCAACTTGAATTCCCCTTCAGAATGATACCTGTTTTATTCATTTTCATTCAACCCCCTTAAGCGTGGGGTGAAAAACGGCAAATGGGGGGGTGGTTTACCCCTTAATTATATTTCTAATCAACACTCTTGTAGTGGATTTTTCATCGCTCAATATTAGAGGAATTTTCGATTTTGTTTCATTCAGATCGGTGGACTGCTTGTGGGAGAAACTTTGAGGGGTGGTTTCATCCCCTAACACCGTTTTTCTGCCGATACAAAAAAAAACATGTTCAATAGTTTGCAATGCTTTACCACATATATGAGTTTTAACGAAATCGAAAGCGGATACTTCAATGTTGTTTCTCGTCAGAGGGGTAGTTACCCCTTAAGACGAATGTAATTATTTTGACATACGGTAAAACATTAAATTGTAGCTTATAGAAATATTTAAAATCAGCGGATATACTTTAAACACAGAAAAAACGACCATGATAAATAAATTTATGTTAGGGGTGGTTTACCCCCTTAAATTTGCTATGCCGCCAAAACGCAAAAACGCGTCAACTTTAATTTTAATTGCCCTTCAAAATGATACCTGTTTTATTAATTTGCATACAACCCTCTTAAGTGTGGGGGAAAAAAAGGCAAATTGAGAGGTGGTTTACCCCCTAATTTAATTTTTTCTTAACATTTTCATAGTAAATTTTTCATCGCTTTTCATTAGAAGAATTTTCGTTTTTGTTTCATTCAGATCGGTGGATTGCTTCTGGGTGAAACTGCAAAATCACCCCTCGACACGCCTTTCTTTGAGGGGCGGTTTCCCCCCTTAAATCCGTTTTTCCGCCGATAAAAAAAAATACGTGTCTCAAAGTTTTCGATGCTCTATCACATATATGAGTTTCAACAAAATCGGAGGCGGACATCTGAGGGATGTTCCTTGTTAGAGATGTATTCGAATCATTTGAACTTTGACGATAACAGGAGCTCTTATTCCATCTCGATTTTCGCGTTCGCGAGTGGAGAATTTTTCTATATCCCCAAACTTTTAACGCCGCAGCCTGTATTAAAAGGTCCGAAAAATTGTTTTTTTGTTTAATTGCTTAAGGAGAGATATACACCTAGAGGGTCGAACAACAAAATTTAGAAGCTATGAACATTCCGTCGACCGTAGAAGACCTACACTATGGGCCCGGTATATCTGCGCTGTTGATGAAATCTCGGAGATGGATCATCCGAAACAAAAAAATCAAACGGTTTTAGATTCAGTATGTTAATGGCTATAGCGCATATCTTACGACTTTTGACATATGCAAAAATAACAATATGGCGGACATTTTCTGAAAAACAAAAACGGTTTTTTTCACCGTTTTTGGCAAAAAAAGAATAGTAAACATCAAAATTTAAAAAAATTCTCGGTATGCGCTATAGCTATAGGCGTGAAGAATATGTGGTTAAAATTTAATAAGTATCGGTTCAGTAGTTTCGAAGATTTTATCGACAAGCCATCGAAAAACGTTTTGTTTCGAGAAAAACTCGTTTCAAGTTTGTTTGGGTTACATGAATACATGCATTTTTTTTAAATGTATCTCGAAAGTGTATTTATTAAGTGTAACAACTTTTATATCAGTATCTACAGTATAAACCTTTTAAAAAAATCATGAAAATAGCCTTTTTTAGCGTCTAAAATGAGAAGACCCCTTAACACTCATATGTACAATATGAACGAAGAAAAAGTGACAAATGTTGAAAATCCATGAAATGGCACGCTTTGAAACAAAAAGATTAAAAATTACCGAAAAAAATTTCTATACTGTGCAATAAAAAAATATTTTTTGTTCAAAAGATTCAGGATCATGTTCTAGAAAATAAGGTTAGAAAGATTTATACGAAATTTCATCAGAATCGGTCGATTAATGTTTTAGCTATACGTCACGACAGTTTTGAAAATGCAATTTAGACGACCGTGCCATTTCTAAAGATTAATTTTTTTTTAAATACCATGTAACAGCCAAAAGTAATAAAAAGACATATTCTAACTCTAAAGAACAGTGAAGAAATCTTTCCTAAAAAAAAAATTATGAAAATCAGCAGATTGTTCCCTCGCCTAAAGTTATCTCCCCCCCGTAATCGCCCCTTTTTTATTCAATTTTCCGCGACTCCCGCGCGCCTCCTCGCCATTCCTCAATGGGTCAGTGACTGCACCGGTGCGTTCACCTCGTCGCCAATAAATTCGTTGCAGCCGCGCGTTTGCTTTTTCATTATCACTTCCCGATAAGTCGATTCCCGATGAAAATTCAACCGAAAACATCATCCCCAAAATTCTCGAAATATCACCAAACAAAAAGATCATACTCAACATTCACGAAAAATCTAAACCCTCAAAGCTTTTTGCCACTTGTCGATAGTGCCGCGAGTGCGGGCAATTTTTATTCTGCCTTTAATTCGAGCTTGAATCGCTCAATGGGTCAATGACTGCGCTCCGCGTCCACCTCGCCACTGCAATAAATTAAATGCAGCTGCACAGACTTTTGGCAATTTTTTTTTCTTTTTTTTTTTCGTTCCCCTCGTTTTTTTCTTCTCCCATTGAGCAACGTGCGTTTTTATCGTACGATATTTCGCGTGTTTCATTCCACGCGTGCTCGTCCATCGGACGATGCAGAGGAAGAAAGGAGAAAAAGAAAAATAAAAGCGCAATCGAGTGAAACGCACGTCGTGTAGCATGAGCCCCACTGTGCCCTCACGAAAGCACGTGAATTGCGCACGTACTGTGCACATTTATTTATACACGCGCACGCGAGCTCGCATATATATATATATATATATATATATATATATATATGGGATATTCCACGCCATTTCAGCTAGCCCGTGACTCCGAACATTTTTGGTTTTCCTGTTTTTTTTGTTGTAAAATTGTACCCCATAAAAGGAATATCCACACCAATTTTTGCATTTTTATCTCTTCTCTTTGAGGAGTTATATCCTTCCAAAAAAAAAAAGGTCGATTTCAGAAGTTTTGGAAGTGTTTAAACGCTGATAACTCCTGAACTAATTGAGATACCAACAAATGGCACTATATAATTTTTTTTCATTTTGAATCATACTTTCGTTAAAAAATATGAAAAAAAATGATCAATCATCAATGTCAACGTTTTTTCGCTTCTAAAGTAAAAACTATTTTTTTTTAAATGATCGACTTTTTTTAATTTTTTCAAAAAATTTTCTAAAATAGAGTGACCCATTCTATGATTTTTAAGACTAGTCTCATCGTGGGCTCATTTTTCCTTCTATTTTTTTTTCGAATTAATTATATTTTTTTAGACAATTTTTAGCTTTTTAATGTCCAACAATGCTATTAATGATTTTGTGATTTTCAATTTGACTTTGACAGGCCTGAAATGGTTTATTTTTTATTCGTCCTGAATTTAACGAATTTTTATTTCGAATTCAATATCACTTCTTGTCCGTTAAATTCAGTTCAAATGAAAAATTAACCGTTATCGGCGTTTAAACGTCTCCAAAACTTCTGAAATCGATGTTTTTGGAAAATTATAACTCCTAAAGGAGACGAGATAAAAATCTAAAAACTGATGTGGATATTCCTTTCATGGGGTACCATTTTACAAAAAAAAATCAGGAAAACCAAAAATGGTCGGGGTCACAGGTTAGTTGAAATGGCGTGGAATATCCCATATATATATATATATGTATATATATATATAGGCGGTGCAGTTGAAACGTGTAGCATCAATGCATTACTGTATACGTATACACATACGTGCAGAGCTATAAAATTGCACCGGGCGCTCGAAGGAGTAAGAAACCATTCCGCAAATTATATCGAAGGTTTCCCGTTAGCCTGCAAATCGACGCAAACACCGTTAATATGCATATATACACACAGCACGTGTATTTTGTGAGCTCGGTGTCCCGCGAGGCGTGCAACTTCGATATTTTAAGTTAAATACGAAAGTGTTTTATTTTTGTTTGTGTTTTTTTTTCTCTTCATATTTACAGCTTACGTATGTGTACAGACATCTATATATGTGTATATGTATATGTATTTAGGCGTACATGTGGAGCCAATGAAAATTTGGGTCGTAAGACAATCCCAGAGTCTAGATCCACTTTTAATTCCATTTTTTAATCGGGCGCGACCTGAAAATGATCGGTAAGCGAGTCCGAACCGCGCGTATACGAAAATCAACGCGCATATCGATCTTTCTTTTTACCCTCTTCATAAATCATCGAGTGGTGCACGCCGGAGCGCTTAAACTGTCCAATTAATGCCAAATCGTAACGTCCGATCGAGGATCAATTTTTTTTGTACCCAAACTTAATTGGCTCGATCCGCGTGCCTGAAGTGATCGATGAATTAAGAACACACGACACCCGGGGGTTGCGGCGGGGGGGGGGGGGGGAAGAGAGTGTCGCGAAAGTGTGTCGTTATCGATCGAATCGTACAATTTCAATGTCTCGCTGCATCAAGTACGTATAAACAAATATTGTATCCTGTTCGTGGCCATATATGTGTATGTATGTGTACAGGGTGTAATGGTTTCGCACATCTTATATAAGCCGCGGAAATAAAGTCGGGGCAAAAAAGTTTTCTAGCAAAGTTCGACGGTTTAGTAGGTGCATTAAGGAGATTTTTCATTATTATATTAAATGGATTACTTATGTGAAATGCTAATTTTATTTATTTATAATCTTTATTTGAATTTTTTAAATATTAAATTTCAAATATGTCGATTTAGATTTATTTATTCCACATGTCTCGCGATCGCTGTGACATCAACCAGATTATAGTGTTCCGTACATTTTTTTACATTTTTCCATTCCGCATAAAAAGATATGAATCTCTTCAATTATATATTTTTTTAATATTATTCTTTTAGATATTAATATTCAATTATATTTTTAATTGTATTAAATGTTAATTTCATTTTCAATTAGCGACAGCAAACGAGTATAGAGGGTAAATGGAGATAATAATAAAAGGGGGTACGTGCAAAGGAGAAAATTTAAAAAGAAATAATCCAAAAACGTGGAAAAATGAATAGGAGACGAAGAACTCAGACAAATCAATAGGGAAATACAGATGATGCTGAAAAAGGAGCCTGTGACTGAACTGTGTCTATTTATTGAGCAATTCGAGAAACTAATTGGACAAATTGTAGATGAGGAAACGAATGCGAGAGAAAACGAAAAGCAAAACGACAGTAGAGTATAAGTTCGGAAATGAGAAAATATCGTAATGGGTCTGTAATAAATGTAATCTGTAAATAAATCTAACTGTAAATGGGCCTGTAAATAAATGTAATCTGTGGGGGCGCGGGGGATTTTTTGTTTAAACACCCTAAAGGGGTATACCTCGAATGATTAAAACTACTATTATATTTTCAATTATATCAAATGTTGATTATATTTTTCAGTTTCAATTACATTGATTGTCAATTATTTTTGAAACTATATTGAATG
This sequence comes from Ophion obscuratus, assembly GCA_964007375.1. Taxonomy (NCBI): domain Eukaryota; kingdom Metazoa; phylum Arthropoda; class Insecta; order Hymenoptera; family Ichneumonidae; genus Ophion; species Ophion obscuratus. Next base: position 45,705,129 of record OZ023318.1, read on the forward strand.
CTAATTATACTTTCCAATATATTCAATGTCAATGATATTTTTAACTATATCAAATATTAATTATATTTTTGATTATATTAAATGTTAATTATATTTTTTAATTATATCAAATAGGTTTTTTTCTCACCCATTTTCCACTTGCTTAAATCTTAACTGGCTTTGAACAGAATCGAACAAAATTTTCAAAAAACAGCCGTCTAGCTGGAAAATCTGAAAATTATCGGACTTCGAAGTTTTCGGTGTGACTTCCGTTGCACGTTGCTTTACCGACGAGCACGATACGAATGAAGTTACAACGAGAGAAAGTGACGTTAATCCGAATTTTTGAGTTTCCCTATCTATCAATGGCGAAATTCAACGCCATACAAGAGATTACTATTGCGCTCGTCTGTCGCGGCGTTACGGGCACCCATCTCACTAATAAACAAACCGAATGAACGGGACCTTTGCTTGCGCCTGAGAGCCCAGTAATACGAGACTCGAAGAGAGCATTACTTCGCGGTTTTCACATCTTCTCTCGCGCAATTGAATTGTTCCGAAATTTTCAAAAATAAATTTTTACCCAAACTAACAAATTCGATTGCCCGGCAGTATTTTTTTAGCAGATCGCGATTTTTTGTTGTTGTTTTCTTTGTGTCACGCAAAACAACATTAGTTCAATTTTTTTAGTAATTCATTAAGGATTACCTAATGTTCAAGTAGATAAATTAAAGCTAAATTCAAGATTAAAGATAGATTGAAGATCAAGATAAAAATAAATCAAGGATTGAAGATAGATTAAAGATAAAGATATATTAAGGATTAAAGATAAATCAAAGATAAAGGTAAATTAAGGATTGAAGATAGATTAAAGATAAAGATAAATTAAGGATTGAAGATAGATTAAAGATAAAGATAAATTGAAGATAAATTAACAAAAGATTGATTCAAGATTAACTGCCGTTTCTTAAATAAGGATTTCAACTCCCGTTGAAGTATTCAGCTAAAGATTAATTCAAAATTAACTCCCGTTGTTTTCGCGGTGGACTGGTGAGTTTTTTTTTTCGTAAAATTTCTTTCAAAACCTACTGTATTTTGGGTAAACGTGTATAAACCCATTTAAGGGGTTAGGCTACTGTGTAAATGACGAAGACTCGTCCGTCGCTTGAGGCAACTCAAATTGAAGAAGCAAGTCCAACATATGGTGGAGGAATCGCAGATTGAAGGTAAACTTATGATTACAGCGATATAACTGCTAGTAAAGCTCTAAAGGCGTTCTTCTCGAAACTATCATTCTCGAAACGGTGTACACCATTTATCGACATGTAATGAACGAATATACTTGAAATTCGGTACACTTATTCAGTGTAACAGTACTTTAGTCTTGACCGACGTTTTTCTTCTTAACATTTTTTTTATTAGTTATCAACAATAATTTCCTTGAAAAACCAAAAAAAAAAAAAAAACAATTTTGTTCATTTCATTGAAACACGATCACAAAAAAAAGCTCGGTCAAGTCTCAGCCAATATCGTTTATTTTACGAAAAAAAAATCGTCTTTTTTGTTTCAGATCAATCGGATGACTAAAATCGAGTACACCGTTGGCCCCTCACGTTCAAAGGTCTTCCGCGACCTTGTTTATAACGTCTTCAATTATTAATCTTTTTTTTTTCATTATTAGTACACAATTTCATTAATTCACATACGAATAAACGTCCAAACGATTATTCAATCATGTTACTTATTCCTTCAAAATTACATATCTTTAATAACCCCGTTTTTGGGTGTCACAGTAGCCTAATCCCTCAAACTAACGGAGCACCGTGAAGTCCCGTAAATGCATTGACAAAAAACGATCTAAGAATCGCAACTCCCCCCATTCCTCGGTAGTATAAGTGTTTTGTACGGAATATTATTTCATACGGCTGCATTTTTGCGATCTATTTAAAAAGTGCAATCAAAATCAGAGACCCTGTATGAATGTGTGTGTGTGTGTGTGTGTGTGTGTGTGTGTGTGTGTGTGTGTGTGCGCGCGCGCGCGCGTGTGTGCGTGTGCATGTGCGCGTGCTTGCTTGTGTGTGTGTGTAATTGAGAGAGCGTGTGTGTGCGTGTGTGCAAGTGTGTGTGATTAAGTGTGTGAGTATGCGTGTGCGTGCTTGTGTGTGTGTGCGTGCGTGCGTGCGTGCGTGTGCGTGTGTGTGTGTGTGTGTGTGTGTGTGTGTGTGTGTGTGTGTGTGTGTGCGTGCGTGCGTGTGTGTGTGATTAAGTGTGTGAGTGTGCGTATGCAAATGTGTGCGTGCGTGCGTGCGTGTGTGTGTGTGTGTGTGTGTGTGTGTGTGTGTGCGCGCGTGTGTGCGTGCGTGCGTGTGCATGTGCGTGTGCTTGCTTGTGTGTGTGTGTAATTGAGAGAGCGTGTGTGTGCGTGTGTGCAAGTGTGTGTGATTAAGTGTGTGAGTATGCGTGTGCGTGCTTGTGTGTGTGTGCGTGCGTGCGTGCGTGTGTGTGTGTGTGTGTGCGTGCGTGTGTGTGTGATTAAGTGTGTGAATGTGCGTATGCAAATGTGTGCGTGCGTGTGTGTGTGTGTGTGTGTGTGTGTGCGTGCGTGCGTGCGTGTGTATGTATTTATGTAAACCTAAGTGTTTGGGAACAGAAACTTGTCTCGCGCACAAAGGAGTATTTCGTACAGCGCAGACACGATTATATATTTATTATAATAAGAGTGGTCAAGCACACGAGGTGAACGAGATTATAACACGAGTGTACAGTAGCGACAACAATTTTTTCACTAGTACACAAACATGTGTGTGTGTGTGTGTGTACATGAATATACGCGCACACGCATTGCAAGTATTTCGCGCAAATTCCGTAACATAACACGCTTCTTAGGGGGCTATACCAGTGTGACACTTTCAAAAAATCAATTTTTTTTGCCTCTTTTGACAGTTCATACTTTCGAGAATATCATTCTCGAAAGTAAAATTATTGACATAAATCATTTATATAATTTATGTCAATAATTTTGCAAATTATTGACTCATCAAATCATTTTATCTTGCAAAAATCGATAGTTAAATCTTTAAACGCGTTTTTCTCGAAATGAGATTTTTCAAATTTGCTGACATTGTAACTCAAAGAGCAATTATCCGATTGACTTGAAATTTGAACTGAGTACTCTTGAATATATTTACTCTACAATGACGTAGGATATTTTTGATTGGATGAAAATTGACGATTTGGCATTGAAAAAAACGACCATTTTATAGGCAAGAAAACAGACTTTTTTTTCATAACTACGCTATTTTGTTAGATTTTGATATTTTTCGAAAATCCTACGTCATTGTACGGAAAATACCTTCCAGTTTAACGACATTTTTTCCTTTTTCGGTTTCAGCTACTCAATCGGCCGGAATCATGTCAGCAGTGGGGGAACGTTTTTTTTGGCGCCTCCGAAGGCAGCGCATAAATCGCTTGGAGCTTAATATTTTTCTATGAAAAAAATTACGTAACATAGGTCAAATATTCTTAATTTACCGAAACATTTAATCGAGTACTTTTCTTCCAAAAAATTCCCGAGAATCACTCAAATTTTCAGCGTTCACACTGGTATAGCCCCGTAATGGCCCATCTTTTTCGTCCCCGATTATTCTACGAGCAAAAAAAAGGGTCACCAACAACTGGAATCTTTCTCGCCGTCGATTTTTTGTTCCAATCGTGACTGCGACGAAAGTTTTTTTTTTTCTCAACATTTTCTCGTCCGTTCAAACAGCGAAATTTCTCTACCGCGCATGTCCACATCGGTTTTTTCACGAAAGACGCGATTGTGAAGAAGCGCGCGGGCGATATAGCGAATTCGAAAACAGGAAGACGAAAAATCGAGGTGTCGAAAGATGTCAGAGGCGTGGCGAAAATGGTAAGTATGAAAACGAGACGAACAAAAAAAAAACGACGTTGAAAAACATCGCATCAGGGATAATTATAACGAGAAGCCTTGAATGGGTGTGTGCATGTGTGCGTGCAGATAAAAGCAGCAGGTATTAACGAGGCGATTGGTCGCACGTGCACAAATGTATTCTTCCACGCGACACGAGTGTACTCACGTTAAGTAAATATAGACGAATATCGAAGCGTAGTAGCATGGGAGAGTTTGAGGATCTCTCTCTCTGTTCTCGCTCTCCCTTCGAATCGCGCACTCACTGATACCTACGACAATATTATGCCCGTGCTGATACGAAATTCAATGACTTTTCTCCGCTACCCACTCGTGTGTATTCGTAATTTCGCGCACTAGTAAAAAAAAACAAATCCCGCGATATTTCTCCTTAAAACGAGTCACGAAGAATTCGAATCGCGAGTAAGAAAACAAAAAATCGCGTTTCGGACTAAAAGAACGAGCGGTAACGTTAAGTAAACGTAAGTTAAGACGGGGAGGAATTACAAGTTGCGCGATGAGCCTCGTATCGAAATACTAAGTTTCCAAAATACGTTCTTGTTTTTTTTTGTTCTTTGTTTCGTTTGAATTTCCTTATTTTCACACGATCTCGCGAGGTGTAGGTGGAGAATCGAGGAAAGTGGTGCCGCGCGCGCGGCCCGGTTGACACTTGGACTGGTGTGTGTGATATGCACCGAACGAGCGCGGGATCGGTTACGACGAGGATGATGATATCGAAGCCGGTGGTGGAGAACGAGAAAGAGGCGCAAAAGGAAGAGGTGGTTGGTGGTAAAAGTGGTGGTGGTTAGAGACAAGTTGGAGATGACGCTCGATGGTGGTGGTTCGTGGTTGGTGGTGGTGGGACGCTCTATGGTGGTGGTAGAGCCATCAACTTGCGTCGGAAAGCTTCGTATAGTATCGTTCACGCGCGCGCTCGCGCCTGTGTGCGTTTTTAAATTTGTACACACATGCGTGAATACATCCCGTGCGGAAAAGTGAGAATCGCGAGGTCGGGGAGTCAAGTTAGGAGAGGCACACAGCGCGCGTCTTGGCTATCGAAGTACGTAACTTTCCGGGGAACGAAGCCTTACGGAGAAAGAGCCCCGGAGGAACTTCGAGACGCTACTGATCCTAAAAAGTCTCTCAGGTTTTCTCACGATATATTTTCCAAATATTCTTACGAAACGACGAGAAGGAAAGAGAAAGAGAGAGAGAGAGAGAGAGAGAGAGAGAGAGAGAGAGAGAGAGAGAGAGAGAGAGAGAGAGAGAGAGAGATACTGATATGGAATACGAAGACCGAGTGGGAGAGATATCGAGAGACGGTTTGCTTCTCGCTGACCGGCGAGGATTCGAAGCGAGGGTGCGCGCGGCCAGATTGCGGAAGGAACGAGTCTCTCTCTGTGGGTCCGTTCTCGAACAAAAGAATAAGAGAGCCAGGAAAGAGTCCCGATCGGCTGGGGGGGCGGATGCAAACGGCGCCCTCCTCCCCCCTCACCCCCCATGGCTTCGACGAGAATAAAGAAAACCGCGCGAGAACGAGCAAGCGGCGCGGAAGAAAACGAAGTAGGAATATTATACGTGAGAGTCGGACGTGGAGCTATCCGGTATACAATTGTCCTTCTATGCTCTATGCCTTTTATGTCCTTCTTCTTGGATTTTTTTTTGTTCGCTTCGTTTTTTTCATGGAAAGCGAGCGATAACGATGATTATTATGCAAATGTCAATGGCGACGCTCACTGCAACACGATGCTATCGTCGATGGCAGCGTGGATTCGGTGGGAAGAAGAGAAACCCGATAGTGATATCGCACATGTGCTTTAGCGCGCACCCTTTTTCTCGCTCTTTCACGCGCTCAGCGAAGTAAGGTTAATTAAAAAATAGGCAGAAGAATATTTGAAAATTGATGAAAAAAAGGGGAAAAAACAGCTTGAATAATAAGGAAAAATATGAAGAAAAAAAAAACGTTGGAATTTATATTTGAAAATTATCGAAGAATATGAAAGAAGTTTTTTTTAAGTTTGAATATTTTTTTAAAAATATTAAGATTGTTTAACAATATATTGAAAAATTATTTTTAAATATAAAATGAAACTGAAAAATATGAAAGAAAAAAAACTGAAAATAACTTTGAACAATATCAACAAGTTTCAAAATATTTGTAAATGACTGCAAAATATGGAAAAGTCTTGAATATTTGAAAATTGTTGGAGAATGTGAACGAAGTTTGTAAAAAGTCTGAAAATTATAGAAAAATATTCAAGAAGTTTAAAAAGTATGAATCTTTTAAAAAAATATTTGGAAAATTGATAACATATTTTAAAAATGATTAAAAAATATGAACGAAAATAAAACTGAAAAATATGAAAAAGTCTTGAATATTTGAAAATTATTGGAAAATATGAAAAAATCGAAAAATATTTACGTATCATTGACAAATATGAAAAGAGTTTGAAAGATATTTGAAAATATTGGAGAATATGGGAGAAGTTTGAAAAAGGTTTTTAATAAGTTTGTAAAATATGAAGAAAAACAGTTTTAATGTTGCAAAGTTGTTGAAAAATATAAAATTTGAAAAACCGAAAAATATGATAGATAAAACTGAAAATTGTTGAAAAACTTCGAAAAAATACGGAAAACTGAAAAATATTTGAAAATTCTGATGTATTATAAGGGGTTGTCAGATTTTCATGACGTTTCGCTTTTTTACTCTTCTTTTTATCACATGGGTCGAAGCATTCTATGTATATCTATATACGTATATATATATATATATATATATATATATATATATATATATATATATATACCCACATACACGTACATATATACACACACGCACACACACACACACACATATTTTTTCAATACAAAATCAGCCACGACCACGTACGTACGCGCATGTACATATAAAATGCATAAATGTATGTACATATGTATACAAAGCCACGAAGTGCTGGAAAATCTCGTGCAGGAGGATAGCGCGTGTCCGGCGACAGCGTCGGCGTCGGGAGTGAGCGGCCGGCGACAGGCTCGGCCTGTAATATCCGAGCTTATCGTTTCTCATCCCGTTCGTTCGTTCGTCTGTTTACATCGTTTTCTCCCATTCGTGTTTCGTGCGCGCTCGGGCCTCGAGACGCTGCTCGTGAAGCTCGAACACTCGCGGCAACAATTGTACGCGCACCCGCCGCGCCAGCGCGCAGCGCTTTACTGCCGAGACTCCGAGAGGGCGCGCGCTTCGCGCCCCCGTCTGCCACACGGCGGCGGAAGACGGCGGAGCGCGATGGTGGGGGCGCCCGAGAGGTTGAGGGCGCGGGTTGAGTGGGGGTGACCGGTGAAGCGCGTTGAGGGGTTAGCGCCTGCTGCAGCGAGGTCCCGCGACGGGGCCGCGAGGGGTGGGGGAGGTACGAAATCGTCGTGACTATAAGGGTCCGATGGTCGACGAGTGGGAGGCTGACCGCGGGCGAAGAAACTGCTCGCTTGAGTGAAAGATAAATATGAGAATGAAGCAGCGACCGGGAGGAGGGAGAGAGATACAGGAGCGAGAAAGGACTGTAAGAAAGGTCAGAAGAAATGAGCGGAGGAAAGAGCGAGAGAGAAGAAAAGTCGAGGAATGAAGCTAGCGTTGACGGACTACATGTAGGTGGATGAAAAAATTACATTTTTCAAAAATATTGTTATTCGATAGTAGCACCTTTTTAGATATATTCCCTGAAAATTACATTTTTCAAAAATATTGTTATTCGATAGTAGCACCTTTTTAGATATATTCCCTGAAAATTACATTTAAATATTCCTAAAATTGAATAAGCTACAGCTTCATCAGTCGACCGGGCGAGCGGTAGCAGCACCATACTTCGGACTTTAAGGCCTTAGGCCACAGTAACGGGTATAAAATCATGTGCGAATCTAACAATTTGTTTTCGCATGAAAAAGTGATTGGCTCATAACATTAATTACACATCTATTTAACATGAATATCAAGCTGTTAGAAAATACATATATATTTTTTTACAATGTACAAAATGACCGACTACTCGAAACTTCTCGAAACAGCTTTTTTCCAATTGGCGTGACAAATAACTTCAACAATTTTCACTCGATTCAACAAACTCGATTACTTCAAATTTAAAAGTTATATTCCTAATTGCATTTCGCAGAGAAGTACGGAATTTCTGATTAATCGAAAACTTTTCATTTTATGAGCAGTTTATGAGCAGTTGTAACGAAATTGTTAACTGAAAATTGATTTCTTAAGGGGCGAGAGAGAGAGAGAGAGAGAGAGAGAGAGAGAGAGAGAGAGAGAGAGAGAGAGACGCGACGACGATACAGTGCAGTGCGTACGGAGAGACATCTATCTCGTTCGCGCATCAAACGAATCCTTTTAAAGTTTGGAAAAAAGAAAAGACGCCTTCACGAGGCGAGGGCAAGAAAAAAGAAAACGGAATCACACAGGAAACGAGTACTCCCAGCACAGACGCGCGCGCGCGCGCTCTTCGGCGTAGATACAGTGGAGCATCGATATTTGCGATCAACGCGTTACGCGATCAGCGGAAAATGGAGGAAAAAAAGACGAAAAACTCAGCGAACTAGTGACAAGACTATTGGGAGAAAAGTGCTTAACCGCACCAATGAAAAAAGTATTCTACTACAGTTAAGAGCCAATCCCTCCCCTCCACCACCCCCTCCCGCCCGCGCTCTTCGCTCCGCCCAAATACTCCCCTCGCTCATGTCCCAAGGAAGGGGGCAACTTGAAAGAACGTAATGGTCACGTGGGAAAAAGTCAACGCGATTGTACACGGTATTAAAGGGAGACAGGGACAGAGAGAGAGAGAGAGAGGAGAGAGAAAGAGCGAGCGAGAGAGGGAGAGAGAGGGATAGAGAGAGGAGAGGCACCAAAATGAAAATGAAGAAAAAGCTCGAGATACAATCTAAAGAAGTGGAGAAAGGACGGAAGGATGTTATGTCATAGCGCTCGAGAGTGAGGGCACGTCAGTGGTGAAGTAGTAGAAGGAGCAGCAGTGGGGAAAGGAGGGGGTGCGCTTCAACCTCGACCACGTGTGGCTACGTTATTCGCACGAATAGTAAAAGTATAAGCGGCCCACAGAAAGCACTGTAGTGACAAACAGCAGCAGTCACGTACGAGATATGTATTGCATTACTATTATTTTTATTTTTATTTTCTTTTAAATAATAATTATCATTATTATAAAATTTTACGCTCGAGTGCCTTACCTGTTCAACTTGCACTGAAAATCATTCGTCTACTCCAATGGAGGTTTGATCTTCACCAATCATCATAAGCTCGATCTTCATCAAGATCAGATCAATGATAATAATTAATATTATTATTCGTATTATTTGTTTGGGAAAGTTTGCCATAATAATATTTTTTTATAACAATAACAGTTATTATTTTTTGTTTTTTATGATATTCTTAGTATTCGTTTGGAATTTTTTTAAACAATATGTTTTATTATAATAACGATGATTATTATTATTGTTGTCAATGTTATTTTTATTATTTGTTTGAGAAAAGTGTTTGATAATAATAACTTTTCGTAATGTTGATTATTATCATTAATTATTTGGAAAAGTTCTTAATAATTTTTGTTCACAATAATAACAATTATTATGATCGTTGTCGATGTTGTTATTTTTATTGTTTGTTTGGAAAAAGGTTTTAATAACAATACTTTTTTATAATAATAACTATTAACAGTGTTGTTGTTGTTTTTCTCGTTATTTTTTTATTTGTTTGAAAAAAATGTCAACTATAATAATAATTCATCATTATTATTGTTGGTGTTATTTCAAATAGTTTTAAAATAATTGGGTTTATTACAAAAGTTGAATAAAGTTTCAAATAATAATAACAATTGTTAGAATAATGATGATTTGTGTTATTGTTCTTATCTTTATTATATATACGTATATACAGGGTGTCCCAGAAGTAACGTACGTCCTTCTAGCATCTGGTAGGAAAATAAATTCTGAGACGAAAAGTTCTCAGTCATTTTTTGATCAGACGCATAAATAATTAATTATGAATTAAAATAAATAGCCAATCAGGTGCGCGCTGCAGCGGAAAGGCAGCGCAGATGGGAGGGATAGGGGAATGCGTTGTAATTGCGTGCGCCTGAAAATGTGTGCGGAGGGAAAATTCCGAAGGCATGTGCTCACACTAGGGCACACACACGCACACACCCACACACACTTGCACACACACACACACACACACACACACACACACACACACACACACACACACACACACACACACACACGCACACACGCGCGCTCTCAATTACACACACGTATGCACACACACGCACACGAACACACACGCACACAAACACACACGCACGCACGCGCACACGCATGCACACATTTACACACGCACACGCACACGCATGCACACAATTACACACGCACTATCACTTAATCACACACACACACACACACACACACACACACACACACGCGCGCGCACGCATGCACACACTTACTCACGAACATACTTGTAAACGCACACTCACTTAATCTCACACACACATGCACATACTTGCATACGCACGCTCACTTAATCACACGCACACTCACTTAATCTAACACACACACCCACACACACACACACGCACACATGCTTTCAGAATTTTCCCTCCGCACACATTCTCGTATTCCCCTATCCCTCCCCTCTGCGCTGCCTTTCCGCTGTAGCGCCCACCTGATTGGCTATTTATTTTAATTTATAATTAATTATCTATGCGTCTGATCAAAAAATAACTGAGGACTTTTCGTCTCAGAATTTTTTTCCTACCAGATGCTAGAAGGGCGTACGTTAATTCTGGGACACCCTATACAGGTCGTCTCAAAATGACCTAACATTTAAATTTATTAATAAAACGTATGATTCATTTGGAAAGTACGAATGGAGGTTATGTGTGGAACACAGTATTCGATCAATGGCCGCCTCGTCCCTGCTCACTCATTTGATGAAATTTTCAATAATATGTTAGCATAATTGCGGACTAATTTCATTAATGGTGCGTCCAATTGCTTCCTTGAGCTCCGGAATGGTCTGTGGATCATTGGCATAATACACTTTATTTTTCAGAAAACGTCAAAGAAAGAAGTCCAATGGCGTCAAATCGCACGATCTTGGTGGCGAATTCACATGGCCGCGGCGCGAGATAACACGGCTATGAAACTTCGTCTGCAATAACTGCGTTGTTTCGCCAGTGTGGCAGGTTGCGCCATCTTGTTGTAAGAACTCGTCTTCCAAGTGCATGCCCTTTATGCCATTTATCGGATATTGTGTGTTCCACACATAACCTCAATGTTCGTGCCTTGTATAAAAATAAAAGTTTTCGTACTTTTCAAATAAACAATACGTTTTATTAATGAATTCAAATGCCAGGTCTTTTGAGATACCCTTGATATACGTTCGCGCGTGTGTTTGTACCGAGACCCGAAAGAGCACACCCCGTGTATACACGCTACGATGAGAGCAAAGCACAGAGCCAAGTGAATACGAGTATATTGTTACGCAAAATGGCTCGATGACTCGAATCCAACTAGCGTCCTTGTGCAAAATACACATCACAAGGTAACGCGTCTTTATAAAGAACCTCTGGTTTTCGAATCGCCAGGTTAAGTTTTTTGGTAAAGCCTTTCCAGGGCCGTATTACGTGTCAGGATGGTAATACGCGTAACAATAGGTCTGTAGCCCAACGGTGTCTTTATCGACGGTGCAGTCTTTCCTCGATGTCAGAATCAGGACCAATATTGGAAGTGAGATGAGTTTCACGTGTATTTCGAGACTTGCCGAAATGTTGATCAAAGGTCTCTTTCCTTGGGACTCCTGTTATAACAAACAGTCGACGTCTTTACAGAAGGAGGACGAACCTTGGTGAGTACGATGCGAAACGGGTGAAGAATCAGAGCTTGCCAGGATTTGGAACAAGGTGTCTTCAGGTTAACACAAAGGAGAAGATCACGAGTTAATTGTGTCAATGATTTAATTACACTTATATCAGTTCGTTACATCGATGTTATTTTTACTCGGATGCGGATAACACTCTTCCGGATTATTAGCGCGATGGTTTAAACGTTACAACAAACGCGTTCACGTAATTTACGGAGTTTCTTAATGAAAACTTGCGGGTGTTATCCCGTGTACTGTACGGAGTATCGCTAGCGTAGCAGCTAGATTAGGGGTCTTCAGGAGAGAACCTCTTCGTAACAGTGATTTCACGATTCTGACTTATAGGTCGTCAGTCCCGTGCTACGCAGGGCCGATATTCGTCGGATAGCGATAGTGGGGCAAGGGTTTACGTGAATGCATTTCTGGGAATGCATCCGTGGGACCCATCGATAAGTATATATTCCCACGCGCTAGTCTGACTCAGTGTGCTTTGTTTCAACGGTTTTGGACGACGGACTCACGCTGAAGGCGAAGCGCAATAAAATTTAATCTTATAAAATATTTATGTAAACGTTGAAAGCTCGAGCGCATATGCAGGCCGTAAAATATCGATACTTAATCCTAGACAAAGATGCTTTGTGCGTTGGTCGTTTGGTCACGTACGCAAGCCATGAGACATAGCGAGTTATATTAGCGAAAAAGTATATGAGCATATATTTTTACTTTGTATTTATATTTGTTCTTATTCTATGGATATGAGAATAAAGTATTTGCTCTAATTAAGGCAATTTATGCAGTTGGCTTAACACCCCCCAAGTTAGATTGAACTTCGGCGATAATGAATTTAGAGGTCGAAGGTCTTATCTCTCTTGGTTCCGCTACAATATTTTTCGGGACTCCCGAGAGGTTCTCCTGTTCTTGCCGTTCTGTCAAGTATTCTAGTTGTTTTTGACGTTTTTGCAGTTCTATTTTCGCTTTATTCTCATATTTCTTAATTTTCTTATTGGCTCTGGGGCAACAACATTTGAACAGTCCGTTTCTGAGAAATTTAAGGACGGGCGTTACAGCTCCGCATCGCAATAGTACAAACAATATACCAGTTATTCCTAATGATGGCAAACCTATTTTAATGAGCTTATCGAGTAATCCATTCATGGTTTTTCAAAATTCGTCGTGTTTAAGTATGATACTGGCCTTTTCTATGTCTTTGCTGATGTCATCCAGATCTTGACCAATATTTTTTAGGTAAGTAGTGTCTATCTGGTTTGGCACATCTTTTATGTGCATAATTAATTGTGAAAAGTTTATTGCCAAGTACGTTAGACTCGGATTTATCAATCGATATTCTTTTGGAATTCCATTCAGGATTGTTTTGGTATTGCCTTGCATTAGTGTACATTTATCCGTTGTTTGCAACAGTGTCACTTCTTTAATGTAAATTTCGCTTCTATAGTTCTTACATTCTACAAGTACCAGAACTGGTTTTCCAATTTTTGGTATTAACAACACTCCGTGATTACAGATTGTTTCTGAACTGAGGTTTTAATGAGGTTTACTGAATCCGTTACATTTTGAATGTTATCGTCGATCCTGTCTATGTCATCGATAGTAGCAGTTCCATATAGGAATTTTTGGATATTACCACAAAAGTTACAAACTCCTCTTCTGCGTCGTCTACGGGTCAATATATCGCACGCAACAACCAGGTCTTGATTTCCTGCTTTTGTGATATATTCAGTTATTTTCTTTAAGCTTTTGAGTGTGGGTATTACTTTATTCCGATTTTCCGGTGTGTCTTTGATATTATTGAGATGTAAGAATTTCGTCTGCAGGTCGTATATAATATCATCTCTTTGTAAACAGGTGTATCCACTGAGGGTTGGTGTTATCGTTCCCCATGTTCTGTATGGCATAGCGTCTTCAAATCTTTCTCTTAGTTTTTGTATTTTCTTCGTTGTCAGTTGTTTACTAAAAACGTGATCATCGTTTTTAATCCCAGGATTTAAAGTTACTAATAGTTGAACTTGTTTTCTCAATTTATAGACCTTCAAATTGATGGGGTTTATTATTTCTTGGACATCATCTGACAGTTCTACATATTGGTCAGCTAGTTTATCGATTTCTTTATAGGCTGTATAAATGCTCCTAAGGTCGATAATTATTGAGAACCTCATTTCTTCACTATAGGTCACTACGTATGCCTGATATTCTTCTATGAACGAAGTGTTTGAGAAGGTTACCTGTTCGATAGTAAAAGCGCTGTTAATTGCGATGAGCGTGATCGTTGTCATCAGCAATGTCTTCATTATGTTCGTCGTCTGGAAAGAATAACTTTATTCTATTTAGGTGTACTATTTTTTCTTTATCATCGATTTTTATCTTAATGTTTGATTTATCTTTGTATATTTCTATTATTTCGTATGGCCCTAACCATTCAAGGTCTAACTTATGTTTTTTACTTTCGTTGTGAAGGTAAACTTCCTGTCCCGCCTTGATCTTATCAAAATCCATCTTATTTTTATTTTCGTTTAATCGTTTGGCTGTTTGTTCTTGTTTCAATTGTAAACGTTCGCGTGCTTCTGAGAGTATTGCGTCGTGCGTATGTGTCCATTTCTTTAATAAATCGTCATAAGTCAATGATTTTTTATGAGGTAGGCTTGATGGTTTTTTAAGTTTTCTATTAAATGCCAATTCGTCAGGTCGATATCCAGTTGCACTGTGTACCGAACTGTTATAAGCGAAGGCTACTAATTTCAATATATCTTTCCAATTATCTATCTGTCCCTCACACATGGTTTTTATTGATTCTTTAAGAAGGGAATGCATTCTTTCAATGCTTCCATTACTTTGAGGGTGGAATGCGGTAGTTTTGATATGCGAAATACCGTGTAATTGTTCGAAATCCTTCATTAATTTTGAATTAAATTCTTGTCCCTGGTCTGTTAAAATGATGTCAGGGGATCCATGAATCATTATAAAATCATCGTTTAATGTTTGGATGATCTCCGAGCTAGATTTTGTCTCGAGCGGGCATAATACAATGTACTTAGTTAGACAATCTTGTATACTGAGGATATATTCATACCCTGATCGCGATCTTTGTAGTGGGCCGAATATGTCTAACGCAATGTTTTCAAAGGGTTTATCTGGCAGTTCGGGTACAATAGCAGGAGCGATGTTCCGATTTCTCACAGCTTTAAATTTTTGACATATTTTACAGTTCTTAATATAATGTTTTACGTCTTCTTCGAGGCGTTCCCATTCCCTGTGTTCTTTTGTTCTTTGTATAGTTTTATACTCTCCAAAGTGCGAGCTTAGATTAGTTCCGTGGCTTTCTGCTATTATTTTCTTTTTATCTATGTAGTCAGGTTCCTTGAAGGTCGAAAGCAGTATTCATATTGTGTTTCGTGGTCTTTGATACTTAAGAATCTTAATATCGATAAAACCTCTTCCTTCTCTGCTTTGGTCATTACATCATCTGTAAATATCCTAACATGTTTAGTTCCTTTGATTTTATTGATGGTAAGCTTGGATCTTACTTTATTAAGAATCTGATAGTATAGATTTTGAGGTTTATTATCTGTTGGTTGAGTGACCTTTATCCAGTGTTTTCCTTTTACATTGGGTTTCTCTTTTAAAAGGTGTCCCAAATTGTTGGGGTTAAACAACTTGTATGTCGAAGATTGATAATAGTCAAATGGCAGTTCTACGCCTAAATCGATTTGAGGTTGATCTGAAGTCTCGCCTTGATTCGTTTCGTCTTCGTCACTGAAACTCTCCAAATCTCTCGTAGCGTTTGAGTCTCTTAGTCTTAAGTTGTAATTAATTTGGTGACGGCTTTCAGGAGTTTCCTGATTTTTCTTCACATGATTTATTTCATCATTCGTGGTGCTCATAGTCTTTAATTCTTTCTGAACATTGTCTATCATTGATTTAAGTTTATTAGGGGCTGTTTTACTCTGTTTGTAAGTGCTTCTCCGAGCTATACGTTTGATTTTAAATTCTGTTTGCTCAATATTGCTGGTAATTATATATTGGTTGTTCCCGTATGAATCTGTTTCAATGTGATAAATGAGTTCGTTGTTAAATGTCTTGTCCTTGTTATAGTCCTCAGGTAATTCCATATGTGCTTCTCTAGACAGTGCGTCAGCTACTACATTATGTTTTCCCTTTACGTATTCGATGTCGAATTCATACTCTTCGAGTTTATGTCTCCAACGTAATAACCTGGATGCAGGGTCTGGTTTATTAGCTAACCATTTTAATGCCTGATGGTCAGTTTTTATTGTAAACTTTCTTCCTAAAAGATATTGTCTGAATCGTTTAACTGCCCAAACTATAGCGAGTAGTTCTTTTTCTGTTGTTGTATAGTCGGTTTCGGCTTTATTTAACGTCCTCGATATATAAACACATGGGTGTCCTTCCTGTGATAATACAGCTCCTAGTCCTTGATTTGAGGCATCAGTCGTTAATACAAATTTTTTCGTATAATCCGGATACTTTAATACAGGATCATTCGTGAGGATATTCTTTAACGTGGCGAATGCTACTTGACATTTATCCGTCCATGTTATTGGTCCGCTTTTGTTTTCCTGATAATTTTTGGTTAGGTCAGTCAAAGGTTTAGCTATGGATGAAAACTTCGGGATAAATTTTCTGTAGTATCCTGCGAGTCCTAAAAATGATTTAATTTGCTTAGGTGTTTTAGGTATTGGGAATTCTTTTACAGCTTTGCATTTTTCTACGTTGGGTTTTACTCCGTCACGTGTAATAACATGTCCTAAATATTCGAGTTCAGGTTTCACGTATTCGCATTTATCTGGCTGCAATTTCAAATTTGTATCTCTCAGTCGATTGAAGAGTATTATCAAATTTTGATTATGTTCTTCCATGGTTTTTCCAAAAACTATTATATCGTCCAGATATGCAAAACAAATTTTTCCTATTAATCCCTTTAATGCAGTGTTCATCATTCTTTGAAATGTTGCCGGTGCATTTTTTAGTCCGAAGGGCATTTGTAGATATTCAAAGTGTCCTAAAAGCGGTATACTTTCTCGATTTTTTCTCCATTGGTATTTGGTGGAATCCTGCACTTAGATCGAATGCAGAAAAAACTGCGGCTTTTCCTAGGTCGTCGAGAATATCTTCTATAACAGGCAAGGGGTATGAATCCTGAGCTGTTTTTTCGTTCAATTTTCTATAGTCAATCACCATTCTCCATTTTGTCTTTCCTGACGCATCTTTCTTCTTTGGTACTATCCAAATGGTGATTGAGAATGTTGAATTATTTTCTTTTCTAATAACTCTTGCACTTGTTTGTCCACTTCTTCCTGATGGATTTTAGGTGGTCTGTAAGATTTGATATTGATGGGTTTCGTTGGTTCATCAATTACGATTACATGTTCTGCTAAGTTGGTACTTGTTGGCTTGTCATGGTCTAATTGGAATAGATCTGAATAGTTCTGTATGATTTTCCAAATTTCATCTTTTTCTTTAATACTGTTTATGTGGTCCAGTCTAGTCTTGGTTTTCAGTTCCTGAATTCTTTTATTACTTTGGTTAATTTTGTTGCTCGTTAACCTCGGTTTTACTTCAAAGATTTGAATGTTTTTTGTTTGAAAAGTAATGTTCTTCTTTCCTTCGTTTGCTAATGGAATATTTACAATACCTTCCTTTATATGATGGATACTGTCTCCTTGAGGGGTTCTTACCAAGACTGTTCCTTTCCGTTTCTCTACTTCTACGGGGATAGTTATAAACTGTCCGGCAGGCACAGTGAATTCGGATGATTCTATTTCTTGATATTTTTTGTTAACTCTTATTTTTCTCCGGGGTAAGTCAACTATGACGTCGTTGTTTAGAATGAAAGGAGTTCCTATTAAAGCATCTTCTCTAATCGGATAATCCGATGGAACTATATGAAATTTGTCACGTCGGTCGTTAATGTTTCCTTTGCATTTGATAAACGTGTATCCGAGTGTTTTATTTGTCGTTTTTCCCGTGTTAAAGAGGATGGGTTTTTTGACGATGTGCTTTTCTTTCACAAGGTGTTCTTTGATTATGTTAATGGATGCTCCTGTGTCGATTAATGCTGTTAAAGTTTCGAATGTAGTCCGTTCGAAGTTGAATTTTGCGGTAAAAAGGTGTCCTTTATCTATTGCGGAGATGTACTCTCGCCGTGAACGCTCTCGTCGTCGCTTGTGCTTTCTTGCTCTTCGTTTGTCGTGTTCACTTCCTGTTGAGGAGGTTTCTTCCGATGAGGATTCTGTCGAAAATTTTGGTTTCCTTTTTGGGTAGGTTTTTTCTTCTGATTGGTGCCTTTGTTGAAAGGACTCGGTATTCCTTGATCTTTCTTCTTTTGGTTGCAATACAGCTCAGTATGTCCGGGCCTTTTGCAATACGTGCATTTTCTGTCTGGATGATTCATTACCATAATATATTCAAGTGCCTTTTTCATTTAACTGGTTGTGTTTATCGAGTCAAGGTCGAATTCTTGTATATCGTTCTGATATTGTCGTTCTTCTTCCGTCATGCTTTCTTGTCCTTCCTCTTCGTCATGTGAGTCGGATTCGTTGTACTCAGTGTGGTGGACGTTTGGTTTATTCATTGAGAAGAATTTCCTGTTTTCTTGTGGTTTATTACTGAATCTTGATTTTTCGTGGTTGAATCTGGGTTTTTCCGGTCTTCGTTGGGGTTGAGGTTCATGAAACATTCCTCGTTGTCTTTGGATGCTTCTTTTGAAATCTTCGTGTTCTCGAGCAGTTGCTTGTGTTGCTTGTGCGAGCGAATATATGTCCTTTGTTCTGAGATAGGCTCGTGTGTCTTCCTTGAGACTTTGCAGATAAGTCTGAATGATGTCTTTGTCAGATATTTGTAAATATATGGTGATTGATTCATCCGTTTGATGAGCTTGTTTAAGTTCGAGTCGTTTTGCGTTTAGCCAAGATATATAGATTCTTCGGAATCTGGTATTATGCTCTTGGATCGTTCCTTGAGTGTGGATGCATGCTGTCAACTCGTTCATGAGTAACAGTGATGATTTCACTGGGTTGACGCGTTTTATCAAAACGTCTTTCAACTGGTCGTATGTATAAATATCGACGTTCGAGATGCAACTTTGTGCCCTTCCTTTGATTTTCATTGTTAATATCTTTTCCAATAATAAGCCGTGTTGCTCTGGCATTGTCCAATGTCTCGCCCTGCCAACTTTTGTTGTCCATTCTGGGATGCTGACTGCTCCTTCTCCTACATCTCCGGTGAAGATAGGTACTATGTCAATGGTCTCCTTTGCTGGCGCGGTTTGATTCGGCAACAGGTCGTGAGGCATACGCGGTGGTCTGTAGGCATAATTTCCTCTGATGTTAGGTTGACTTTCGGCATCTTCATCATCATCGTCGGGGTCATCATCATCTGGGTTCCCAGGCGGTGGTGCATTGAGTCGATTTCGATTAGATCGATTTGGTGGTCGTCTGTTATCCTGAAATGGCCTTTTGTCTGGTTGTGAGGAGGTAGGTTGCGGCTCCTGTCTCTGTATGAGTTGTCTCATCATGGTTTCGAGATTTTTCATTTGGTCTTTTACAGTCTGTAGGTCTTGTTGGAGCTGAGTATTTTCTGTTTTCAGTATTTGCATTTCGTATTCGTTCGTCTGGTCTTGTTGGTCTTTGGTAATAGTCAGAGTATTCATTTCTTGTCGGTGTATGCGTTTCAAGTCGTCTATACCAGAATTTAATTTTTTAATATGCTGTTCTTTTTGTTCAACAGTACCTCGTAGTTCTAAGATGGTGTTCTCTAACCTTTCTTTTTCTACGTTATAATCTCGTAATATACTGTCCCTATTCTGTTGGAATTCTAGCCTCGTTTGTTCTCCGAATTGCTGTTTCTCTTTTATAAGTTTTTCTTCAGTTTTTTGGAACTCGTATTTTTTCTTTTAGTTGTCGATCGAACTGAACGTCGTAGTTCCTTTTTATTTCTTTAATTACTTGCTCCTGTCTATAAGCGTTTTGTTCTTGTAAGGCTTTGAATTGATCTTGGGTTTCACTGGTTTCTTTTTCAAGGTATTGTTTCTGTTCTATAATCTGTGATTGTAGCGCGATATTCGTACTCTCAAGGGTCTCGATATGTTCGCGATAGCCTTGAGCCTCTTGCTTAATGATTTCTACCTGATCTTGTAAATATTTTTGTTTAATTAGTTGGTTTGATTTGTCCCTTTCTAATTGCTGTTTTTCTGTCTAGGTCTCTTGTAAATCACGTCTGAGCTCATTTATTTCGTCGCATTTTGCTGAGAACTCTATTTGTTTTTTCTGTAAAGTTTTTTCGAATTCGTTCTCGAGGTCGAGGTTTCGAATTTCGAGAGTTTTAATAAGGTCGTTCTGTTCAAGGTTTGCTTGACCTATTCGCTCTACTAGGGCAAGATTATTATTGTTATTTTTCTGTACGTGGACTAATTCAGAGCGCAATTCGAGTTGGGTTCTTTCGAATTCTAGTCTCTCAATATTAAATTGGGAGATTTGTTGTCCTTGCAGGCTGATTTTTTCCGTCAATGGTCTTATCTTGTTTTTTGATTCTTGAAGTGCATGTTGTAATTGTTCGATTTCTGTGTCGCGTAATTTTACTTCTTCTATGGCTTTGCCCTTTAAAGTAAGCCCTTCGTCGAAGTATTTATTTACTAATAGAGTGAGTTGAGAGTTAGTTACGGTAGCTTCTTCGAGATTTCTTGCAAGTATAGGGTTTTCTGTGGACTGTCTTTTTCGTGGTGGCCTAAGTTCATTAAGGCTGGATGTTTCTGATTCTAATTCTCTCGTCTTAGGGATAGCGATCTGATTTTCTGGGCGTAGTGCTATGGCAAGATCTTGTTCTTCAATTTCCTCAATATTCTTTTTTCCTATGGTTACTAAAACATGGTTTAATGAATGAGGTATGTCATGATATGCTAATAGCAGCGGGTGATTCCTGGGGTCTTCGTGAAAATTCCAAGTATTTTTTTCTATCTGCTCAGTTTTTCTCAGGGCGTATAAATCTTCTTTAGGTTCCCATTCAGGGTGATTTTTATAATACAGAAAATAACTGAACAGGATTCGTGAAATTTCCTTTTTGAGTTTCTTTACATGACTGGGGATTTGATCAATTACAATGCTTCTTCCTGATACACTATTTCCTGCTATGGACATTACCTTTGGTTTTAGTTGCGTTTATGTATGTATATTTGTGTAGTTAATTATTAATCTCCTTTTTTTCAATAGTATATATAATGCTATTTTCTTATGCTACGTATATATTTATATTAATTATAATAAGTGTCAAGCGATGTTGTGTGTCTCAAAGATTCTTGTAATCAGAGATCCTATGTGGTCGAGTGATTAGATGATTTTTTTTTTCATGTTACTCAAAATAATTCCAGAACAGGTGGTATTTGTCATAAAAGATAAACTTCGACTAGCACCACTAGATTTATGAATTTACTTATTTTCGGTACCGCCGGGTCTTTTATTTATTGTAATAACGAGACACTATTATTTTGCCGTATCTCTTTTCGTTATTTTTGAACTGGACATAGCTTCCAATGCTAGTGGTTCTTTTAAAGTTAAACACACAAAATTACTTAACTACGTTGTTTGAGAATAAGATAGTTACAACTTCCTATTTTTAAGTTGTCGTGCGCAGAATATTAACTGCGGAAAAGTTTTGACGCAAGAGTCTCTAATTCCCTTACATAATGAGCGGGATTTTAAACTTACTCTTACTCAGTGTTCGCATACAATACTGGTCGAATGATGTTGATCTCGGTGTTCTTGAAGCGGCGAACGCTGTTACAACGATCGGTTGTAGACTGTTCGCGTCGATTGATGACCCAGCATACCGTCGGAGTTGAGGTTATTTTCTGAAGGCGTGTCTCCCCCAGTTTTTGTTCAATCCTTCCCGTGCTCGTGCTCCTGCAGCGAAGTCTTATAGATGCGCGGTACGTGCAAGTTCCTTAATACACAATTGTCTGTCACTCACTTACGGAAAATTCAGCGTGGCAATGTCTTTTCCGTTAACACAAAATTAACTAAGTTAAATGTCTGTTTAACGTTCACTCGTGCACAGGTCTAATGTTCGTAGTTTTATACCCTCCGTCGTGGAGTTTTGGTAACCAGTTTTGCACTTGACTTTTGGTATTACGATTTTTCATTCAGTTATCCTGGCAGGATCGCCAATTTTATGTTACGCAAAATGGCTCGATGACTCGAATCCAACTAGCGTTCGTTATAAACTCTGTCCTTGTGCAAAATACACATCACAAGGTAACGCGTCTTTATAAAGAATCTCTGGTTTTCGAATCGCCAGGTTAAGTTTTTTGGTAAAGCCTTTCCAGGGCTGTATTACGTGTCAGGATGGTAATACGCGTAACAATAGGTCTGTAACCCAACGGTGTCTTTATCGACGGTGCAGTCTTTCCTCGAGGTCAGAATCAGGACCAATATTGGAAGTGACATGAGTTTCACGTGTATTTCGATACTTGCCGAAATGTTGATCAAAGGTCTCTTTCCTTGGGACTCCTGTTATAACAAACAGTCGACCTCTTTACAGAAGGAGGACGAACCTTGGTGAGTACGATGCGAAACGGGTGAAGAATCAGAGCTTGCCAGGATTTGGAACAAGGTGTCTTCAGGTTAACACAAAGGAGAAGATCACGAGTTAATTGTGTCAATGATTTAATTACACTTATATCAGTTCGTTACATCGATGTTATTTTTACTCGGATGCGGATAACACTCTTCCGGATTATTAGCGCGATGGTTTAAACGTTACAACAAACGCGTTCACGTAATTTACGGAGTTTCTTAATGAAAACTTGCGCGTGTTATCCCGTGTACTGTACGGAGTATCGCTAGCGTAGCAGCTAGATTAGAGGTCTTCAGGAGAGAACCTCTTCGTAACAGTGATTTCACGATTCTGACTTATAGGTCGTCAGTCCCGTGCTACGCAGAGCTGATATTCGTCGGATAGCGATAGTGGGGCAAGGGTTTACGTGACTGCATTTCTGGGAATGCATCCGTGGGACCCATCGATAAGTATATATTCCCACGTGCTAGTCTGACTCAGTGTGCTTTGTTTCAACGGTTTTGGACGACGGACTCACGCCGAAGGCGAAGCGCAATAAAATTTAATATTATAAAATATTTATGTAAACGTTGAAAGCTCCAGCGCATATGCAGGCCGTAAAATATCGATACTTAATCCTAGACAAAGATGCTTTGTGCGTTGGTCGTTTGGTCACGTACGCAAGCCATGAGACATAGCGAGTTATATTAGCGAAAAAGTATATGAGCATATATTTTTACTTTGTATTTATATTTGTTCTTATTCTATGGATATGAGAATAAAGTATTTGCTCTAATTAAGGCAATTTATGCAGTTGGCTTAACAATATGGTGAAAGGAATGACGGTTCAAAGGAGAAGGTAAGAAGAAGTAAAAAAGGGAAACAGAGCCACGTGAGAGAACACGAGCGTCCTATGAAGAGGGAAAAAAAAGAGTGGGGGAAGAGGCCACGTGGTCAGCGCGGTGACACACGGGAGTCGACGGGAATTCGTGTATATATCGAACATCCGGGTACGTGATCGACAAGCAAAGCGCATATGCGAACTCGACGAGGCTCGTGGTGCTTCGCGCGCTTCTTCTCGTTTTGTGTGCCGTAAGTCGGACTTTTTCTAGGAACCTACACCGAGTTACCGTAAATATCGTTGCTCGCGATCGGCGATCGGATGGAAAGCGTCCCCGGGCCCTCTTCCGGCAAGGGTTTCAACTTTTTTTCATTGTCCGGCGAGAGAAATGTAGGTTGGAATTGTTCTTTTTTCTTGGTCTTTTTGTTTCTCGGTCACGCGCAACGGCAGAGTTTCTTGGTGGCACTTTGTGCATTCGCTATTGGGCGACGAAGAGGACGGGGGATGGAAGAGGTCCGTCGAGGTGGGTGAATCGATGCAGCGAGCAGCGACAGCTTGCGCAGTTGACGGCACGGTCGACAATGGTGGCCGAGGAACCGGAAGTTCCGGTGGAGAGATCCATTGGTTCTCTTTAGTTGATTTTTAGTCGGATAAAACTTCGACTTTTATAATTTTGTACTTATATATTAATTTAATAATTTATTAGGTATGGAAGTAACAGAAAAAAGTGGAATGCTGTATGGATCCGAAGTTTTGGGGGTGGAAGAGGAAGGAACAGGTGAAAAAATGTCAAGCAAGGTATGTTATGGACGTGGAAATTAGTATAGGATGTCTCAAAATGACCTGACATTTTTATTTATTAAGGGGTTAGGCCACAGTAACGGGTATAAAATCATGTGCGAATTTAACAATTGTTTTCGTATGAAAAAGTGATTCACTCATCAAATTAATTACACATCTATTTAGTATGAATATTAAGCTGTTAGAAAATATATATTTTTTTTTCGACGTACAAAATGGCCGACTACTAATATTTTCTTTTGTTATCTTTTTTTCAGGCGCTCCGCGGCGTGACATTTAGCATCCACAATTTTTTATCTAGAACAAAAAACAAAAATTCTCGCCAATCTACATTAGAATACCTAGAGAAGTACGTACGAAATTTAAAAAATATTATTTTATTCAAAAGTTGTAGGTATTTGAATGAATTTTCAGTGAAAAATTTCGTATAAAACTACTCATAAAATGAAAAGTTTTCGATTAATCAGAAATTCCGTACGTACTACTCTGCGAAATGCAATTAGGAATATAACTTTTAAATTTGAAGTAAATCAAGTTAAAATCGTTGAAGTTATTTGTCTCGCCAATTGGAAAAAAAGCTGTTTCGAGAAACACGCGTTTAAAATTTTAGGCACTCTATGGCCGTGCCAGAGGTGGTCTTACGTTATACGCTCAAAGTCGGTGAAAAAAAATGTCTTGCTATAAATCGAACATTAACTTATTCTTATGATGATGAAGCAACGTTTTAGCGAGAAAAAAAATTCGATTTTTTTGTAAACTCGAGTCAAAATTTTTAGCCTCCTCTGAACCGTCGCAGGACCCATTTCTTTTGTAATACATAAGCCGCCAGCCTCCATTGAACCTACGAAACCTCATTTGTCGAGTTCAGTGCCAGGAAGAGACCTCCTCTTGGTCCAGGGTAGCCTCTGCTAGACCTCCCAAACCTTCTCTCGACCCAAGTTTCAGTGAAACGTGCAGAGCACAGGCCTCCTTAACCTGCTTTCAATCTCAAACTATTGCCTCTACCCCACCTAACCTGCTTTCGGCCCAAATTCGATATCTCTTCCATAATAATTCCATTGTGGCCTGATCGGTAACCCGTTCGATGACAAAAATAATACGAAATTAATAAAAATACATCGTCCCCTTATCAAATTATTAGTGCAATATTAATATGCGAAAACAATCAAATTTGCTCAATATAGATTTAATATTATTTTATAGGCAATTCATAAAAGAATACTTGTATATACAGTCTTACTCCAATTCTATCGGATTAATGGGCGTTTTCCTGTGAGAATAAATCTCACAGGAAAATTCTTAAAAAATGCCAGTCTATCCAGTATAAGCTTACGCGAACGTTTTTCGTCCTTGACATTTCTTCTTAAACCCTCTAGTTCTTGAGTTACATTGCATTATCTAGAATTAGTCTTTTTTAGCAAAAAATGCAATAACATTGCGAAAAAAATTGTACGAAATTTGATAAAAACGCAAATGGAGCTCTTGCTACCCCGTTCAAGTTTATCATGGATAAACGTAACAAATTTTTTTGCATAAGTCATGCGCCCAATTCTCGATGGTCGAAAAAAAGCCGGAAATCAGTCACGTATAAAAGTGCATACCGGGTCGAAAAGAAAGTTATAAAAAAATATTTCAGAAAAGCAATATAAAGGTGAATTTATTCCCGTCAAAACACCCTTCGGTAAATTTGGTTATCTTTTTTTTTACGAAACTATTTAACTTTTCGTGCAGCAAGAAATATCGACTGGTGTATCCAAACTTTTAAGCGACGGTATATATCACATAATACTATATATATATATATATATATATATATATATATATATATATATATATATATATATATATATATATATATATATATTATACTCGACATATGTGGTTGCATTAATATATTCGAAAATACAGTACCAGTCAAAAGTATTCAGACACTTCAGATAACTGCAAAACTTAATATCACTTTGGATCATTGCAAATTTGTGGTAGCATAATAATTATTTTACTAAGATACTATAAAGCTCTGTATAATTACTTAATTATATAGATCTTTATAGTATGTTCGTGAAATAATAAATGAAATAAATTATGTTACTCTAACATTATTTCGCAATTATCCAGCGCTCAGAAGTTTTGCGATTATGTGGAGTGTCCGAAAACTTTTGGCTGGAAGTGTAGATCTAAATAACATATAATGTTGATATCTTTATGGAACGTTAGGGTGTTAATTATAGTCTATTTCATGTTTTAAAGGATTGAAATTGTCGGTTTAGAATTCAACTTCATTCGATTTTTTCTTTATTTTTTCTTTTTGTTGTTGTTCGTTTTGTTTTTTTTTTTGTTTATTCAATAATGAGTTGATAAATGGCGACGGCCGATTACCGCCGATTTTAAATAAAATGTTTGATTTTTCTTTGTTTTCATTTTCAACACGTCGAAAATTAAAAAAAAAATTCCCCGTGTATGTATGAAGCATATTTTTATTTTTTTCCGCTAAATAATTATGATATTAACTAACCGCGTCTATTTGATTCTTTTTTATTTTAATTAACTAGATTTTTCATAGAACCAAACTTTTCCTATTGCATTCCATTATTAAAATTATTGATTTCAACAATGTTTATTTATTGAAAATGAATCTGTTTAATATCGTCCAATAACTACATATTTTATTTGATCCTAATAAATCTGTGATTCGGTTTCATCAGTTCAACATTTTCATCTGTTCAAAAAAACAATTTAGTTAAGTTCACTGAATGGATCTAGTTATTTTTTTTTAATTTACCTTAAATAGAATTTTCTTAGATTTTCTTAGACATTTCATTTTTCTATTTGATTGAACTAATGGTCAATCTTTATTGCAACACTCATATCAAAGGGGCGGGAGGTAGAGAGATGGTGAGAGAGGAATTTTGTGTGTGTGTGTGTGTGTGTGTGTGTGTGTGTGTGTGTGTGTGTGTGTGTGTGTGTGTGTGTGTGTGTGTGTTTGAAAAATCTATAGCATGTTATTCGATGAAACTGTATAATTATCACAATCATATTAACTAATTCATATAGCTTATGTGATACAACAAATAGAGGTATTCATTTGGTCTCTTATGCCATATCAGCGACCAAAATGTTATAAGCACTCGGTAGCATAGGGGCAGCGGAGCGTAGCTATGAGTAGGTAGGACTTAGGTTCAAGTCGCATATAGGGCAAATATTTTCTTCGAAAAAAATCATTTCTAAAGGCCAGGGAATGACGAATTACTATGAAAAATCCTTGTGGTAGAGCTCTCAATTAAGGAGTTCATTTTATTTTCGATTTATGAAATATTTTATGCATATAGTACACTTAGCTTTACCGTGTACATTGTAAGCAAAAAAATATTATTATTTCAAGTTTTACTTGCACAGCCTTTTCGGCTTTTTACAAGGCTCCACTTATATATCCACCGCTCTACACTTGTTCTTTCTCTCCATCATCCCCCCTCCCCATTGCGGCCGCAGCCGACTTCCCCCTCTGTATTATATTCATCATGACATTTCTGTCATGGGTATAGGGAAACTGCGGAAAACCTATACCAATACAGCCGGTCACGAGTTCGCTTCCCAGCCTCGGAGCTAGTCGCGTTTCGTCGAGAAATAGCTCACAGGCTACAGCCATACCCATCCGACACACACACGTACCGGTCCGTGTGCGCGACATCTGTGTACAACTGGAGCTACGTCACGCCTGTGTTTTTATTTCTCGACGAAACTACGAGACGGTGATTCGAACCCGCGACCTCCCGATGTGTTGATTTCAGAGGCAGGTACGCTAACCACTAGACCAACACATCGGTTTGTAAGCAAAAAAATATTAATTTGAATTTCATCTTTATTAATATATATAAATATCTTTGAAAGAAATATGATCGTAGTAGGCTGTGAGACAAGGAAAAAACCTATTTTATTTAAATAGATTCTATATAAATTAATTTTTTGTTTAGCAGTGTACAGTAGGCCGAAAGGAGGGGCAGTAGGTTCTGCGGGAGCGCTCCAAGTAGGCCGACCTGAGGTTCCGTAGGTACAATTGTGATCCTCACTGACCTCCTTTGAGTCAAAAAGTCTACTTTCTGCCATGCCGGAGGTTCATCGGAGGCTCTAACGCATGGTACTTTCAAACATTGTACCCTCCTTTAGATATACCCAATAATCCGCTCACGCCGATTTCTGCTCACCTTCATTTTGTGGGTTGAACGCGGCTCGAAAATTTCGACTCGGGATATCCACAAATCGACCCAATTTTTGGTATCTTCGTAAGATGCGAAGTGCTGCTCAGACAGGCCGTGCGTCGTCGATCGAAATAAATGATAGTCAGAGGGAACAATGTCTGGTGAATACGGCGGGTGGGGTACAACTTCCCAATTGAGTGCTACGAGTGAACCTTTCGCTTATGCCTGGCAAGTAGCATTTCACATGTGCAAAATCGGCGTTCAACGTTTTTCGGCTTCAGTTCGTATGGAAACCAACTTCCTTGCTTTTGAATAATTCCCAACGATTTTAAACAATGTGAAATTGCTTGTTGAGTGAATCCTAATGTAAGTGCAAGTTATTCTTGCGTTTGGCACGAATCTCCCGCCAATAATGCTTCCAATTCCCCGTCTTCGTACACGTTCGGCCTTCCTCTACGTTCTTTGTCTTCGACGTGAAACTCACCGTTTTTAGACTTTTGAAACCACTCACGACAACTTCTCTCACTTAAGGGGATCGTGTACTGTGTCAGATCGAAAGAAGAGAAAAAAGGCCTTGCATGACTTCTTTGAAGAAGAGGAAGGTGTACTCTATGGTCCAGGCATAGCAGATTGATGGTGAGACAATTTTTTTTTTATTATGAATTATATACAACTTTCGAATCCGTTTTTCTCAAAACACGATTTTTCCAAACTGCTGCCATGATATCTCAAAAACTATTTGATTAATTCTGCTCAAATTTATATAGCATCTTTAGTACATATATAACTACAAGTTGAACTCAAATAATTAAGATTGCTTCGTTAGTTTTCTTTTTATCAGCTATATAGAACCCAAAAAAATCCAAAAAATTGAATTTTTTTTCTAAAGCATAAAAAAAATATTTTTTTTTGTAATTCTAACTTTATTTTAGTTCCATGTAGAGCCTCAAGTCTCACGATTGAAATTGCGTTTGGTTTTTTGATTTCAGATAAGCAGAACGGCCGGAATCATGGCAGCAGTGGAGCACCTCTTTTTATACATGTGTTCCTGTTGGGCGGTGTATCTCCGAATATATTCTATATAATGACTTCGAAAAATTCACAAAGTTTGTTTAAATGTTAATAAAAATTATATACAATTTATAAATTATTTTATTTTAATGGTTTGGCAAAAAAAATTCCCCCAAAAAGCATAAAAAAACGGCCTTCACTCTACAAGCAGTCGATCCGGCTCAGCTGCAAATTTCGTCAAATTAAAGAAGTAAACGAAAAGTTCCCGCAAATGACGCTTTTATTCGGCTCAAAACTCGACATTTTCGCACGGAAAAAATGATGAGATGCTGATACAAAATCGCTAATATTTAAAGGTTATGATCTTGCCAGACGTCCAACATTACGATATGACGTTTTACATCTGATAATTTCAACCATAACCTCCTGGTGGGGCCATCTTTTGTCAAACGGCGGAGACTTGTTTGTACTCCCAATAAATAGTAGCAGTAATATTTATTATTTCAGGTATACCCCTTCAGGGTGTTTACACATAGAAGACCCCTCCCCCCCCCCCCTACATACGCGCTTCCCCTTACACAATTTTCTTATTTCTAATTTATATTCCATTGTTATTTTGTCTTTTCCAATTAGTTTCTCGAAGTGTTTTACGTACATACATAGAGAGTTCAGTTACCGGCCCCTTTTTAAGCACCGTCTGTATCTTTCTATCGATTTGCTCTCCTTTGTCCCCTATCCATTTCTCCAGATCTTCTACTATTTATTTGTTGTCCCTGTATCCCTTATTTCCTTCCTCCCCCACAGTCCCACATCTCAGTCTCGCTCAAGTTTCTTTTGTTTCGCCCATTATATTTACATCCTCCCAGTAAGGTAAACAGCCCAGTTTCTGACCCTGTCTCAGATTATGACCCCGACGGCAAAGTTTTGACTGCCATAAATATAGTTTGTGTCGAATAATAATTAAATGATCGGCTAATTAAAGAGCATTTTTCACTTTAAATTATTCGACAAACATACTTTTTTAAATGAAATATTTTATAATAGAAATTGACCAGTTAACAGTGTAACACGCGTCTCAGTGGCTCCGCAGCGGCCGTGCTAGACGCTGATGGCAAGTGCGACGATCTACGTAAATCGGAAATTTGTTCGTCCTGCAAGTATAAAACGACATAAAAATGGTATCGACATATTCAGCAGGAACCAGACTATCGATGAGATAAAAAATAATTTAACTTTTGGTGAGATATTTGGTTAAATCCGTGGTGTCAATAACTACGTCACATAATTGAGGCTATGTTGCAGTTGTTGACCCTCGACTTGTCACCTGCTGCGTCAAACCATTTTTTGTTTATTTATTCTAATTTGCCGTGACATAACAAATTAATTAAATTATTGACAATGATTTAATTATTAATTATTATTAAATTATTAACAAATTATTAAAATTTGCGGAAATCTAGTATTCAAAATGTTCTCTGATATTTTTTGACATTGTTCAATGTTTATAATATAAAATGTTAATAATTGTGAATGTTGATAGGGAGAAAAAAAAGTTTATCCCTCAAGACTGCGTCGAAGATATAATAGTTGTGCAATAATTGAATGTTTTTTATAAACATAAAATAGTTGTGCACTAATTGAATGTTTTTTACTGTTTGTACTTGTTTATATACATATGTGTGTCCGTGAAATTATATATATTTCCATTTAAGGGGTTACCCCCACTTGCGGTTTGAAAAAATCGATTTTTTTTATTGCATTTTTTTGAAGTATAAGTATCCGAGAATATGTCCTGAAAATTTCAAGTCGATCCGAACAAAATTGACTGAGATATGAGCGTTGAAAGAGAAGAATCCGTTGTGTAGACGACTGGCTAATTGAAACTTTAAACGCGTTTTTCTCAAAATGGCATTTCTGAAGTCGGTGACCAAGATTACTCGAACATTAATGAACCGATCTTCTTAAAAATTTTCAGGCTTATTTAATACATAAAAATGTAGTCTTTAATCGTTCGATTTTTTTTTCGAACAAAATGGCCGTTTTATAGCCAAAAAAGGGCCGTTTTTTTTTTCGTTAAAATCGAAACATTAACTTTGACTGTCCGCCATTTTGTGAAAAATGAATATTTTTTTAAAATCCTTCGATCAAATACTAGTTTGTACTTATATTTGACTAAATCCATCCGTATTTTTTTTTCAGATAATCCACTTCGCCGCAATGATGGTCACCGCAAACCAACATATGTGTATATAAAAACGTGTATGTGAATACATACACGTTTGTGTATATATGTGTATATAAATAAGGTGTATATAAATAAGGTGTATATAAAAACATTATTTCATTGACGGCCATTTGCCACTAAACAATGTAATATTTTTCAATAAAAAAATTACTGAAAGTTCTTCAAGATGTGTTCTTTAAGATGGTATATTGATCGATTGAAAAAGTTTTGTAGTTTTCTTTTAAAAAATTCATGAAAAAGGCCTTTTTTGCGCTACAAGTGGGGGTAACGCCTTAACCCGTTTTCATGGGGATATTCGGAAGGGTCAGGAAGTGGGTACGCATAGGTGCCATGAATTGTGCCAAGGGGGTTATAAATCGGGTACACGTAGAGGTCACAAACTGCGTCAAGGGGGACATGAATCGGGTATACGTAGGGATCACAAACTACGACATGGATGTTTCTGTAGTGTCAGGAACCCCGGCAGCAGAGAAGCGATATTAAAACAATTATTATATTAATAAATATTAATTATTTCACTTGTTTAATAGGTGGGGTTCACTTTTATTTTCGTCGTATGCGATTACATCGGACAATTTGAGAAACTGGGAATTCGCATAGATATAAGAAAACCAATGTAGAATAGTTTACATAAATCTTAAGAGAGGGACATTTACGTAAACACCCTTAAAATGGGTATACACGGAATAAAATACTACAATTATGATTTATTAGGTGATTCCATTGAGCGGCGCTATTTTTTTCGGTTTTTTAGTATTTAATTTGTAATTTTTTTTTGCCAATATCGGTGAAAGCGTTCCGGAAAAAGCGTCACGGCTGAAAGATTTCGTAAACCTTCGAATTATTATGAAAATAAGGATTTTATGAAGTTTTTATTTTGTAAAATTCTGGATTCGGGAAATATTGATTAAATAAAATGTTGTTTTCATTAAATGGTAAAATTTTATTTTTATATATCTATTTTACGGAAGTCTGATTTCATAAAATGTGACAGATGTAAAATAAGTATTTATCGTATTGAATGTCAATTACATGAAATTGCAAAACTTCCTTAAACAATTTTTTTATGCAACTTTAATTAATTGGGAATGTTGAAAAAGGAGAAAGGTAAAAAATTGACTGACGAACTATGACAATATTTAAAATTGAAAAATGCTAATATAAAAAAAGTAATATTGATAAAGGTGATTGCAATTTTGAATAAAATATTATTTCAAACAATAGTTGAAATGGAACGAAAATAAAAATTATACTATGCAACATTTCCTTCAAACATATTCTGCAATTTTGATTAAGTGGGATAGTTGAAATAGAATAAAAGGTAAGAATTACACTGATGATCATGAACTGTAACAATATTTACAATTGAAGAATACAAACATAAAAAAAATAATGATGACGATAATTGTAATTAGAAAAAAATTATTTTCAAACGAGTTTTCTTAAAAAAAATTTTACGCAATTTCAATCAAGTGAGACAATAGAAATAGAACAAAAGTACGAATTATACTGATAATCATGAACTATAACAATACTTGAAATGCAAATATAATAATTTTATAGTGATAAAGAATATTGTAATAAATTTTTTTTTTAATTTTATACGAAAGTTGAAATAGAACAAACTTAAGAATTATACTAATGATGGTGAACAATAACAATATGTAAAATTGGAAAATGAAAGTATGAAAAAAAGAAATAATCATGATTATCGTAATAATAATATATAAAATCGAAGATTGCAATGGAAAAAAACGATTATCATAGTTTCAATTAATTATTTCAATTAATTCGTTTTATAACTAATTGATAATTTAACGAGTTCAATAAATGCAATATATTTAATTAATTAATGATTAATCGGTTTTTCTGCAAATAATCATCAATTAACAGTTGCCAATGCCAATTGCCAATGTTAATGTCTTTCGAAAAGTTAAATGCGCGAAAGTAACGATCGAAATGCCATTTGTGGGTAAAATAAGGTGCGAGAGGCTGCGACATCGAAATAGGAAGAGGCGAGAGGGCGAGAAAAAGCGATCGCGAGAGTTGCAACGCGTGAGCGTCAAAGGGGCGTTGCGGTGGGGCAAGCCGATCGGAGAGACAGACTCGTGCACGCTAGCCCACCTCGACGTTAGAATGAGTTGTCGATAGGAACTCGTTTTCGAATCGCGAATAAAACACAAAAAAAACAACACAATAGACGCGAAAGAAAAAGAAAAGTGCGAAATAATAATAAGAGGGGACTGCGGCTGCACGCGAGACAGCGTGGGCGTGCATACGACCGACGTTGCAATAGAGACCAAGAGAGAGTTCCTTATATACGTGTACGAATGTACACG
Source organism: Ophion obscuratus (assembly GCA_964007375.1). NCBI lineage: Eukaryota > Metazoa > Arthropoda > Insecta > Hymenoptera > Ichneumonidae > Ophion > Ophion obscuratus. Next base: position 45,738,974 of record OZ023318.1, read on the forward strand.
TACCTACGTAAGCGCGCGAGCTATTTTTGAAATTGCAACGGCGAGAAAAGAAAAATTTGAAAATAATAAAATCGCCGTAGCTTGTTTTTTTACTCGCCCCTTTTTTTCCCTCTCGTACCCTCGTACTTCCATTTACGAGAAAACACGCTCGAACGCGGATCGCTTTGCGGTGTCGATGGAAATACGAACAGACGTATAGGCGGGCGCATGGTCCACGACGGGGAGGGAGAGGGGGAAAAAGATAAAAACCAGATCCCATTGAAATCAACGGGCGAGTATATAGGTATTTTCTGATATCTCGTTCTTGCTAGACGAGAAGTTTCACCGATAAGCGACTGTAAAAATGGCTCTTGCACTTTCGAACGCGGTGACGAAAATGCAATCGCTACGCAACAACAACAATAATCGCTGTATTTATAATAACGATTATTATATTTCGATATTGAATACAAAAATATAAACAAAATGATGATTGTTGCTGTTTGAAAATATTCAATTTTGAACAACAGCTGAAGTGGAAGAAAAATGAGAATTATTCCAATAAACAAAACTTCCAAATTCCTAACAACAAATATTATTACTATGATTATTGTAATAAAAAAATAATGATCATAATAACAGTAATAATACGTATAATTGAAAGTTCAAAAAGAAAATACGATAATAATATTGGAACTTGAACGTCAAAAAATATAAGAGCAATAATTATGGTGATCAAAATGATAATAATATTTAAAATTGAAAAATAGGAATAGAAAAAAGTTATAATGATGAGTATCATAATAGTAATTATGCCTAAAATTGAAAGACGAAAACAAAATAAGTTAACAATAATAACGATAATGATATTTGAACGTAAACATTAAAATATAAAAACGAAATAATAATAATAATACGTATAAAATTGACGTACGGAAAAGAAATAATGATGGCGATGATTATGATGTAAATAATAACTATTAAAATTTCACTATTGAATAATGATAACTACTGATTCATAATAATGATAACTACGATAATAATAATAAAAACTCAAAATTGATCGGCTACATTGAAATCGAGCAATTCTTTCGTATTCCAACTAAATGTGGGATTGAAGTTTGCGATGTTGGAGTGCAATGAGAATGAATTTTTTTTTTTACTTTCTCGAATTTCTTCCAGTAGATTTTAGCTACCAAAGACACTCGACCATTTTTTAAGATGTTCATTGCCAAACCTGCAACTTAGATTTTTTTAATCGTATCATATTAGAAAAGAGAAAATAAAAATATGAATTGGCTGTCCAACGGTGCAAACTTCAATGTCATACCTAAATATCCATCGCTGTTAAAAAAATTGTATTAAGGGGGGAGATATCTTTCAGCGAGGGTGAAAAATTGCCGATTTTCATGTTTTTTTTTTTTTTTTTTTTTTTTTAAGAAAAGATTTCTCCACCATTTTCGAGCCTCAGGGTATGTTTTATTACTACTTTTGGCTGTTACATGGTATTGTTTTTATCTTTAAAAATGTCGAATCTATGGCACGGGCTTCTAAACGGGTTGCGGCGGATGTTGTCAGACGGCGTGACACGCAGCGTCGGCGGGATTAATCTGAAAAAATCCAACGAAGATTTTTCTTCCATGAACATTCTATGCCCAGAATATGAACCAAGAAAAAGCGAAAAATCTTGAAAATCGATGAAACGGTACGCTTTGAAACCAAAATATTGAATTTTTCGAAAAAAAATATGGCTACACTGTGCAATAAAAAAATACTCTTCTTTTTTATTTCTAAAAACATTTCATGGTTTAGATAATAATGTTAGAAATATTTATACCAAATTTAATCGGATCGATCGTTTTTCTAGATCTACGTCACGTCAGTATTGATGTTGAAGAATAATTTTGAAAAAATACCACGTCACAGCCAAAGGTAGCAACAAAACATACCGAGTCTCAAAAATCGAGAAGAAATCTTGTCTTTAAAAAAAAAACATGAAAATCGGCGAAATTTTTTCAACGCCTATAGATATTTTTTTTTCATTGCTTTTTTTTCTTCTCTTTTTGCAATAAATAAAAGTCAAATGATCGCTTATAAGGTGGCGTCAATAAACGAGCGGTTACATTAGAGTCGCGACTCTCTCTCGCTCACCTCTCGCTCGTTCTCTCGCGGGCTCTCCTCCAAAGACAAATTGTAGAGATGTATTATCAAGGGAAGTAGCTGAGCAGCATTCTCAGGAGAGTAACAGCAGCGCGCAGCTGAGAGCGATAGGGTATAATGTTTCCCCGTGGAATAAAAAAGAATTAACACGCCGCAGGCATACCGAGATCGGGATGATACGACTATTATTGCCGCTTCACGAATTCGACTTGTAAAGTGAAAAACTTTTCCCCCGCACAGCGGTGCAGGAGAAGTCTCGTATATGAGCAGCCGTAAATTCGTGTCGAATTGTACCGTTGACGCGCCCACCCCTGGCCCCCGACCGCCTCCGTCAATGCCGTTAGGGAGGTTCAAAAAGACAAACGTCTGTTTTTTTTTTTTTTTTTTTTTTTTCAATTTAACGAGGAGCGGAAGAATTTTTAAACGCATCGAATATGTGGACGTTACGAGGTAGGCGCATCGAAAGCGACGAGACTTTGGGATACTCGGGGGATAAAAATGCTGGGAATGTCACGAGCCGAATGATAGAATTAAATGACGTATATCAAGGGCTGCGACTTGATTTTTTCGTCGCCCAAAGCCAATTTATTCGACGCGTTTATACTCCTGCTTGTGGCCGAAAAAAAGGATTTTACGTGATTTTATTATGAGAAAACGTGTGTAGTGGCACAATTTTTTTCCCTTTTTCTTACCATCCAATTATCTACTTTAGAGAAAAAAAAAAAATGTCGCGAAAGCTGCGAACTGTCAAAAAATATTTAGAGGTCGCTCAAGCGTCCGAAAAATTGACGTTTTCATTAAAAAATCGATTTTTTTTTCGTTCACTTCTCAACCATGAATTTTGCGCTTTATAATTTTTTAATTAAGCTCGCGAAAGCTATAGCCGGTCAATGAATATTTAGCGGTCGCTCAAGAGCTTCGAAATTTTCAATTGGCGCGAATTTTTGTTTCTTTCTATTCTCACTCATTAATTTAACACTTTGTCAAATTTTCAAAACTATTAATCCTTTTTTTTTTTAAATTTAGAAACGGATTTTTTTATTTTACCCCACACGTCTATCCCGATAAAACGGGGGACCTAGAATTTTGTTTACGGACAAGAGCTTTAAAGAATTATTTTATGAGAACGAAGATTATAATTCTTGGGTTAGTACCCAGGTAGAAATAGTGTTTGGAATCCTATAGGATTCCCCTACTTCTTCCTACTCCCTGATAGGGATCCAACGGGACACCCCATTGGATCCCTATCAGGAAACGTCACGCTCGTACATTGGATTCCAAGAGGGACTCCCCATCGGGATCCAAAAGGGATTCCCATTGGGATCCAAAAGGGATTTCCATCGGGATCCAGTAGGGATTCCTATCGGGATTCCATAGGGATTCCATAGGGATTCCCTATTAGGATCCAATAGGGATTTCCCATCGGAATCCAATGTAAGAATCTTAAAGCTTCCCCACAGTATTGAACGGAATCCGATACGATGCTTGATCGATCATATCTCATTCTGTAAGCACAAAATGCTACAAAAAATAAAAGCATCGATACACTAAAGAGATCAATTTATTGTTTACAAAGGAGTACATATCGAATACCACAATATACTTATTTTGTTTTTTTTAAAATTGTTTACCCATACTGAATATTTATAGTGCTTTGTATAGTATTCTTCGAATACTTATATCTTATATCTATATCTTCGAGTACTTTTTATACTTTATGAACTTTTTAAAAATACTTTAAATACTTCTTATGCTGTAACGTAGTTTTTATACACTTTTTATACTATTATTAAGCAAAAATACTTGTGCAGTTATGGGCGGGATATTCTCTGAATACTTTTCATATTATATAAAATTTAAACACTTTAATAAGGTTGATGCTTGCATCATTGGAATGTAACAAACATTAATGCGTGTTTGGAGTAAATAAATTTTACGATCGCGATTGCGCAGTAACTCGATCGTCGCGCGCTTTTCAACGACGACACGAATATATATGTACCCTGCGCCGCTTATTTTCTATCGCCCAACGTCTTTCTTTTGTCGGAAGCGATTTTCTGAATCCTTATTGGATCCCGATAGGGAATTCCTATTGGCTCCCGACAAGGAATCCCTGTTAGATCCCGATGGGGAATCCCTATTGGATCCCGATGAAAAATCCACCGGGTCGGGTGGAAATTGATGTTACGGGCTACAAACTTAAGCGAATGTGTAATAGATATCATGTTTATAAAAATATGATTTCATACTTACATTTAATTTTCTTTTAAAACCTCATTTAAGCCGCTCTAACAAAACTCCACACCCACAGCGATAAACCGCAGACGCAATCGTAACCCGATTGCCGTCACGTCCAAAACAAATTTTTATGCGCACAAGTATTAAAAATTCAAAAAGTGTGCATATTAAAATTTATAACAAGCTTTTTTATTCGTATAAAAAATGCTAGCCTATAACAAACTATAAATATACAATATGGGTAAGCACTAAAGTAAAGAAGTTACTAAAGAATATAATTATATATTGTATTATTCGATATCCTAACAAATTCCTAGAAACACGTTGGTGCATCTTGAAACTCCTAAGCAAATCTGTGCACGGGACCATCAAAGCGACCAAGAGCGTCGCCAAATCCTATTTTATATAATTTGTAGTAAAAAATTCTCAAACCACGTTAATCTGGAAACAGCCCAGGATCCATTTGGATTCCAATGTGGTCTCCCTACCTGGGGTGTCCATATCAAATCCCCATAAGGATCTGGTAGAACCTGGGGAATCCCCAACAAATCTATTTGGATTCCAGTGTGGACTCCTTACTTGGGGCGTCCCTATCAAATCCCCATAGGGATCTGGTAGGATCTGGGGAGTCCCCAAAAAATTTCTGCATGGGTAGTGTGAGGTAAATTTGATAAAGCTATTTCTAAAGAAAAGCGATGAATTGTTTTCAACATTTTACAAAGCGTCAAATTTATGAGTGAGATCAAACAAAAGTTGGCAAAAATTGGAAATTTCGGAGCTCTTGAGCGACCGCTAAATATTCCTTGACCGGCTAGAGCTTTCGCGAGGTTAATTTAAAAATTATAAACCGTAGAATTCATGAGTAAAAAGTGAACAAAAAAAATCTATTTTTTAATGAAAATTTGAATTTTTGGAAGGCTTGAGCGACCTTTAAATATTTTTTGACTGCTTGCAGATTTCGTGACAATTTGTTTATTCTATAAAAAAGATGATTGGATGGTGAGAAAAAGAAAAAAAAAGAGTTTTTTCCACATTATAGAGTATGGTTTTGAGTATCTTTAACAATTTATGTATTGAAAAATATTTATTAATGCGATAGACACAATGGTCTGTGCAGAGCGCTGTTTGAAAAACGTCCTTCGTTGTGACCACTGCTGCTCGGAAACAAATAATCATTTCGCATGAAATTATCCAGCGCTTGGACGAAGGATTCAATGAAATATTGATTTTTAAAGAATTAGCCGCAGTCCAAAGTGAAAGTATCGATTTTCGGTAAAAAAAAACGCTCTATTTTCGTTGATGAAGGAAAAACTATGAATCGACAAAAATGTCTTCGTTCAAGCACTGATTTTTGGAATGTAAAAAAAGCTTGTCAAATTTGAAGTTGATCGGTGCAGTGATTTTTAAGATATCGTGGTGAGCGACTGTGAAAGTCATTTTGAGAAAAATGCGTTTAAGTGCCCAAATCTGCCTCAATTTTGAACGGATCGACTTGAAATTTTTTAAGAATATTTTCGAAATGTTAGATTCTGAGCATCCGTCGAAAACCAAAAACCGATATTTTCAAAAATTTCAATTAGGTGCAAGCCCTTCTTTATTATAATATTACATATAATATTATCATTATTACACTAATATATTATTATAAATTCGTTATAATTATTATACATATTTTTAGAAACCGTCGAAAACCGGAAATCGATATTTTCAAAAATTTCAACTAGGTGCAAGCCCTTAATTAATATAATAAAACAAATAGTATTATTATTATTATATTAATGCATTATAAAAAATTAACATTCATTATAATTATTATATATAATTTGAGAATCCGTCGGGAACCAAAAATCGATATTTAAAAAAAAATTGAACTAGCCCTTAAGAAAGGTCATATTAATTTTCCAATCGTAAGGGAAGCGAAGTCTTGATTGAAGGCAAACATCGATGAACGCCACAGGGACCACATAATAGTTCAGTCATAAGAACTATCGAGGATTTTTAAGGCAAGGATACCAATGCGAGCGACATCCTTTAACCACTAAACATTTTGATCATTATCAAATATGAGTGTATCAAATGGTACACGTTTATACGATCGGTCAAAAAAAAAATCTCCATCTCGTCAATGACCGTTGGGACAGATGGATATTTTAATCTCGAAAACTCGAAACTGACCTGCCATGCGTCGACTCGTCAATATATCAACGAAAGGCGAGAGGCAAAATCGTTTTGCGAACTCAATGAAAAAATTCCCCTCCCGTCTCTCATTTCGAGATATATATTTCTTCCCCTCTCATTTTTAATTCGTGGCTTTTCTTTACGCTCGTAAATTCGCGGAACGGCTGAATATAATCCGCGAATTATATGAATTAAATTTTTTTTATCGAATGCAGCTTTGACTCTTCCGCAACGAACAAGCCTAAAATAATCGTCAGACGAACGATAATTTTTTTTCTTCATGAATATTATTTAATTAATAACATTGCGAGGGTTTTTTTTTGAGGGGGTGAGCGAGAAATCAGTTGGTCGAAGTCCACTTTACGTACGCAGTATCGGAATGCAAAGGAAAAGCGAATCGCGCCGGGGATTTTTGGCGTGTGCAAGCGCATTAAATTCGCAGATAATATTCGACCGATCCACAGATGGAGGGATACGAAAGCAGGACGCGAATTTTAGTATATTTCGAATTATACGATGAACTTTTTCTTTGCGAGTTTTTTTGTTGTGGCAAAATACTTCCGGTTCTTGGTTCTCAAACGTTATGCCTCTTTGCTTCTTTTTCCTATTTTAAATTCCTATTCGTTTCTTTCCTGATCCTAAAAAAAATGTTCCTACTCTGAAAATTCCTATTCGATACTTCTTCCAGTAAAGAAATCTATCCTAGTTTAAAAATTCCTTTGTTGCCTCTTCCTTAAAAAAAACGATATCTTATTTTTGAATTTCCTATTTGAAAATATTGTATCCTAATTTAAAACTTTCTATTCGTTTCTTCTTCCTTTAAAAAAAATGTAGGACTATTTTTAATAATCCTATTTGTTTCTTCTTCCGGTGAAAAAATTTTTATCCTATTTTTAAATGTAGTATTCTATTTTAAACTTCCTATTCATTTCTTCTTCCTATTGAAAAAATGTATTCCAAAATACGTCCTATGAAAAATATATCCTACTGTGAAAAATCCATATTTGTTCCTGCCTCCTTAAAAAAATGTCCTATCTTTTAAATTCCTATTGGTTTCTTTTTCCTATTGAAAAAATCTATTCTATTGTGAAAATATCATATTTGTTCCTTCTTCCTTAAAAAAATATCCTATTTTCAAAATTCCTAGTCGTTTCTTCTTCCTTTTTCGAACAATTTTTAGTCTGCTTCAAAGTTTCCCATTTAAAACTGTTGTATCCTAATCAAAGACTTTCTGTTTGTTTCTCCTTTCTATTTTCCGACGTCTTTCTATTCCAGACTTTTTTCTTCGTTCTTAAAAAAAATCCTATCCTATTTTTAAATGTCCAATTTAAAAATAAATTGCTTCCTCTTTAAAAAAAACTCCCTATTCGTTTCTCCTTCCTGCTGAAAAAATTGTATCCCATTTTCTTAATTCCCATCAGTTCCTGTTGCCTTCAAAAAAAGGTTATCCTACCTATAAAATCCCCATTTGTTTCTTCTTCCTATTTAAGGGGCTATGGAAGTGTGGAAAGCTTCAGCCTCTCAGCAGGCATTATTCGAGGAACAGGAGGGTCCATTGTATGGGCGAGGTATAGCTGATTAGCAGTTTTTATGGTAAATATCATTTTATCTTGCGAACATCGATAGTTAAATCTTTAAACGCGTTTTTCTCGAAATGAGATTTTTCAAATTTGCTGACATTGTAACTCAAAGAGCAATTATCCGATTGACTTGAAATTTGAACTGAGTACTCTTGAATATATTTACTTTACAATGACGTAGGATATTTTTGATCGGATGAAAATTGACGATTTGGCATTGAAAAAAACCACCATATTATAGGCCAGAAAACAGACTTTTTTTCATAACTACGCAATTTTGTTAGATTTTGATATTTTTCGAAAATCCTACGTCATTGTACAGGAAATACGTTCCAGTTTAAAGACATTTTTCCTTTTTTGGTTTCAGCTACTCAATCGGCAGGAATCATGTCAGCAGTGGACGAACTTTTTTTGGCGCCTCCGAAGGCAACGCAGAAGTCGCCTGGATCTCAATATTTTTCTATGAAAAAATTATGTAATATAGGTCAAATATAGCCAAATATATTCTTAATTTTCCCAAACATTTAATTGAGTACTTTTCTTCCAAAAAAATTCCCGAACATCACCCAAATTTTCGGCGTCCACACTGGTATAGCCCCTTAATCATAGGCAAAATAAGCAAAAAGGAAGAACAATTGAGAACCGGAAGTGTTACGCCACAAAGAAAAATCCGCAATGCAAAAGGGCCCGTCCCATCGTATAATTTCGACCCATACTGCATTCATTAAAAAAATTCGCGTCTCGCTTTTGTCTTCGCCAATTTGTGGATCGGTCGAATATTATCTGGGAATTTAATGCGCTCGGACACGCGGAAATTCAACGCCGCGTATCAGTTCGTTTCGGTTTTTCTTTGCAATGGCTCTCCGAGGCCTTACGCGTATACGCGAAAAGAAAAAAAGCAAAAAAAAGACACGAAGTAGAAATAAAAGAAACGCGTGTGTCAGGAGAAGCCAGGACGTAAAGGGGATACGGGTTTCCGTGCCCGTCGCGCTTCTCTCGGGTGGGTTATCTCTTGCGCGCGGGTACCTGAACGTGAGAGAGACCAGGACTTAGGAGGCCAAGTGTTATTCTCGCGACGACGACGCAGAGAGCTCTCGCGGCGAACCAGGAAGTGATCACGGACGACCGGTAACTCGCCGGAATTCTCGACGCTGTGTATACGCGATTATACACGTGCACGCTCGTACATATATGATAATATATAAAATCGCGCGAATAATAACGCATATATCGGCCTCACGGTACCATAAGGGTGCATACCGTGCCGCACAATTTTATACGTAATAAACGACGTGGCATACGCCAAGCTTTTTTTCACTTCCACCATGTATGGGAGTTTTCACGATTAACGGGACCAACGAGAGAATATCGTAAAATGCAAATTTCATAAAATAACAAATTGCGCGAAACAAAAGATTCGTGAAATTGGACAAAATGAATATGTTTTTTTTTCATGGATATTCGGAATTTTAAGGAATCAACATATTATGAAAATTCGAAACTTTGTGGAATTATTGCAATGTTTTGTTTCATTGTTGTGGCATTGCAATGTTTTTTTCACATTCTGAAATTTCATGAAATCAAAATGTCACGATGAAATCGAAATTTTATAAAAATTCGGAAATTTGTAGAAGTAACATTGCACTGAAAAAAATTTCATGACACTTGGCACTTTTACGGAATCAAAGTATCATGAAATCAAAAGTTCATAAAAATTCGAAACTTTTTAGAAGTAACATTGCACTAAAAAAAGAATTTCATGACATTCGGCAATTTTATGAAATTAAAGCATGATGAAATCAAAACTTGATGAAAATTCGAAACTTTGTGGCATTATAATTGCGTTGCAATATTTTTTCACATTTTGAAATTTAATGAATTCAAAATATCACGATGAAATCGAAATTTTATCAAAATTTGAAACTTTGTGGTATTAAAATTGCATTTAAATATTTTTCTCATGACATTTTTCAATTGTACAAAATCAAAATATCATGAAATCAAAAGTTGATACAAATTCGAAACTTTGTAGAAGTAACATTGCATTAAAATATTTTTTTCATGACATTTTGCAATTTTATGAAATAAAAAATGTGTAAAGATCCGAAATTTTGTGGAATTGAAATTGCATTTAAATATTTTTCTCATGACATTTTGCAATTTTACGGAATCAAAATATCATGAAATCAAAAGTTCATAAAAAATCGAAACTTTGTGGAAGTAATATTGCATTAAAATATTTTTTTCATGACATTTGGCAGTTTTATGAAATCGAAGTATGATGAAATCAAGACTTTATAAAAATTCGAAACTTTGTGCGATTAAAATTGCATTAACATATTTTTTTCATGACATTTTATACTTTTCTGAAATTAAACTTGAATAAAAGAAATACTTTTATTGAAAATTCTACGTTTCATGAACTTAGATTTTCGTGAAATACATATTTTCATTTGTCATTACGTGTGAATATGATTTCGGACTTAGCCTTGGACCGGTGGATTTTTTTTTTAGGTCTGATTGTAAATGTGTTCGCAACGAACGATTTAAACTAATTTTAGCAAATGTCGGTTCGAGCGGTCGCAAAATTTCGTCACGGGTGAAAGATTTTGTAAAACTGCGAATTATCATGGAAATAATTATTTTGAAATTTTTATTTCGAAAAATTTGGGTATTTGTCAAAATTTCAGGATTTTCCAATAATATACCTCACGATTTTATGAAATTATATTATATTTCGATGAAGTGGTAAAATTTAACTTCAAAAATGCATTTTATGAAAACCTGTGTTCATAAAAATTGGAATTTCCAATAAGAGTATTCTTCCAAATCCTAATATCAAAAAATTGCAAAATTTAGTTTAAAAATATTTCGTTCAATTTTTTATTACGTAAAGTTTCGAATTAATTGCGAGACTTTTAATTCCCCAAACTTTAGAATTGTCATTAAAAAAATTCGCGTTACAAACTTTATTTCAAAAAATTTCATTCAATTTTTTACGCGACGCAATTTGTATGCCACAATATCCTTTTTATTCGCAAACTCCAAAACAAATTCAGTCGAATTCCTCGATATCGATGTGTTATTTTTTGTTGTTTTATTTTACATGGATAAAATATTGATGACTGCCCGAGGCTGAGACACCAGCTGGTATCTTATCAATCCCGAACGCCGAAATTTTCGACGCAGGCTACATGCCCTTGATCTTGAAACGAATGCCGAGATTAATCGGTCATTTTTTACTCCGAAGCGGCCGACCCGAGCTTGCTGAGCCGGCCAAAATACGTGGCTCCACACGCAATGAAAAGATAAAAATGAACTGAGGTTATGGTATGTCTTTATCAGCCAGGGAACATTTAGAATTGAAAAAAAAAGTTAATGATAACTCCCGTTGTAGCTCAACGTTTCCGTATCGTGGCCGTGGAAACCCCTCCTCAATATAGATATCACTCCGTCTCTACCGTTTCGAATACTCCCAAATTTCAAAGCCCAAATATACATTGAAAAAAAGGAATGTACGACCCGACGCACTACAGTTCGATTTCTAACAGACTCGAATTCGCCACTGGATCGGTAGACGGCGCATTGTTGCATTATTATTTAAATTAATTATTCAAGACCGTACGAGCAAGTGCTCGATTATTGGAGCTTTGTTGGATTTTTTAAAAATCCTATATTTATTCATAAAGTGTCAAGCAAAACAACCTGTTTAGCTGTAAATGTACTTATTAATGTTCATTGGACATTCGGAGGAGTTAGACAAATTTAATATTAATAATTCACTATTAATATTACTAATACAGCAATATCATAATCTATAGTAATTATATACGAATGTATTATAATAATATATAATAAATATAATAAATGCATTTTGAATATTTGTGGATCGATCACTTATACACTATCAATTATACATTAATGCAATAATAATAATAATCATAAAATGTTTTATTATAGAGTGTTATTACAATAATGAAGTTAGTAGTTAAATTAACTTAGTTGAAATTTTTGTGAATATCGATTTTTGTTTTTCGATTCTCAAAATATGACATTTCAAAAATATTTTCTAAAATGTACAAGTCGCTTCGTTCAAAATTGAGGAAATTAGGGGCGTTTATATGTAAGTTCCGCGCAATTTGATAGAGATAAAGAGAATAAGGGAAGAAAGGTGGCCGAATAAATGCCTCAAAGAGGAGGCGAGAGGAGTATTAAATGGAAACCCAACGAAATGGGGGGAGCAAGTGAAACAGGCAACGGAGGAAATAGGAGAGGGAAACATATACATAAACATAGTAGAAAGGGGGATGAAAACAAAAGTGGACCAAGGAACCCAACAGGGTTGGAATAAAATTGAAAAATCGACAGATTGTTCACAGCGCAAAAGCAGGAAGTATACCATAGGGACAGAGAAATACTGGGAGAATATAAATATAATGGGCGACACTTGAGACTGAGCCGCGATTGATTGGGCAGTTTTTAAAGTATTATCTTCGGGCAAATATACAGAACGAAAACAGAATGAAATTTGTAAGTTTTCTAAATGAAAATGTTTACAGCCATTCTTCGTAGGTATATTTGTATACGTAAACTTCGGGAATTTTCATCTCAAAAACTAATGTTTCGATTGGATCCGGGTTTTTTTTATTGGAAAATATGTACATTAAGGTATGTTTAGGATTTTTTTAAAAATAAATTCGTTGACTGGAAGCGATTCAAACGCGATTGTCTCGAAACATAGTTTTCAAAGTCGGTACCGGATGTATCTCAAAAACGGCTTGTCCGATTTTGTCCAAATTTGGATACAATATTCTTCGATAGTTTTTCTCGTTCGCCACGTAGGATTTTTTTGAAATTTTCATTTTTGACGGAATTGCGACCGTTTTAAGTTAACATTCGTTTTTCGTTCGCAATTTCCGATGATTTTGGATTGCATACGCATACGAGAAAAACTATCGAAGAATATTGTATCCAAAGGTCATAGCCGGGTAAGTAGGGAAAAATTGCCCCCGCATTTTCTCCAGCGAAATTAGGAGTATATTCTGAGGTATAAAAAAAAAAAAAATTCTGAAAATTTCATCCCCGTCGACGCAATGGTTTTGGAAAAATGAATTTTTTTTTTAATAAAAAACAATAAAAATTCCGGAAACGCTTCGGTGGATTGATTCGATTTTTTTTGGTACTCGTTACGATCAAACGTGTTACGAAATAAAATTATAGAACATCTTGCGAAAGATTAAGGTTTAAAAAAAAATAATGTTCCTTGTTTTATTTTTTTTACAATAATCCACTTGGGGTACAATAACGAAATTTTTTTCATATAATCTTTGGGCACCTTATTAGATTATATAATTTTTTCAAAATGATCGGTTTGGTACGCCACAGTGAAAAAAAAAGAAACAGACTTTATTGATATATTTTAGTTATATATCTATATAACTAAAATATATCAATAAAGTGTGTTTCTTTTTTTTTCACTGTGGCGTACCAAGCCGATCATTTAGTCACATATCAGACTTTATTGATATATTGTATATCTATATAACTAAAATATATCAATTAAGTGTGTTTCTTTTTTTTTCACTGTGGCGTATCAAACCGATAATTTTGAAAAAATTATATAATCTAATAAGGTGCCCAAAGATTATATGAACAAATTTTCGCTATTGTACCCCAAGTGGATTATAGTAAAAAATAATAAAACAAGGAACATTTTTTTTTTCAAACCTTAATCTTTCGCAAGATGTTCTATAATTTTATTTCGTAACACGTTTGGTCGGAACAAGTAACAAAAAAAAATCAAATCGATACACTGTACCGTTTCCGGAAATTTTTTTTTTGATATTTAAAGAAATTTATTTTTCTAAAACCATTGCGTTGACGGGCATGAAATTTTCAGAATTTTTTTTTCTTTTATACCTCAGAATATACTCCAAATTTGGCTGGAAAAAATGCGGGGGCAATTTTTCCCTACTTACCCGGCTATGGCCTTTGGACAAAATCGGACAAGCCGTTTTCGAGATACATCTGGTATCGACCTTGAAAACTATGTTTCGAGATAATCGCGTTTGAATCGCTTCCAGTCAACGAATTTATTTTTAAAAAATCCTGAACATACCTCAATGTACATATTTTCCAATTAAAAAAAAACCCGATCCAATCGAAACATTAGTTTTTGAGATAAAAATTCCCGAAGTTTACCAGTTTTTCTCGCCGTTTACTCAGGTACAACCCCTTAACGGTCCCACGATATTCTTAACCACTTTCCACAAATCACTCGAAGGCTTTTCCGATTGCATCCCTTCGAATTTCACCCCACACTCCTTCGCTATGTGCGTCTTACAGAGACCAGAGCGTTGCTCGGCTCGAGGCACCACTATATCGCGTTTGCACGAGGGCACAGGGAAACTGAGAAAATCCGACACCGATACGCGTCTCACCATCGGAATCGCAGCAAAACTGCCTTCCGCTCGTTAGGCGCAAGCCAGTGAACGACTGAGCGGTCACCCATCCAAGTATTGGCCCGAGCCAACGCCGCTCGGAATTTCGGTAACGTAATTTCGTTCATTTCCGATACATCACGCTCTGGGCCTCCACCCAGACGGACAAATTCCGTAATTCGCAAATTAAAATCGAGACTAATATACGCGCGAAGTATAAGAGCACGACTCACCGAGGTCTATTGGCGAGCGAGGAAGGGCAGTACCTCGGCAACGATATCGATTTCCGGATCCAAACTTCGACCGATTCCCTCGATTATTCCCATGCTCAGTATGACACTCGCGAACGAAGCGTCTTGGCGCACCTTGTGACGCACTATAGCATCGAAAAAATCCGCAACTACGCTGCCGACTTTTATCTACAGACGAAAAAAAAAAAGAAGAAGAAATATTCGCTTCGTTTTTTCCTCGATGACGCTTTTATCTATTATGTAGGTATGACGAGACGACTTTTGATAATGTGGCAATTAATCTGCAAGCAATCAAAGGCCGTTCGTATCGCCTTGGCCGAAAAGTGCCGGCCGATTTTTCAAATTGCCACCGACTGAAAATCGGCACGAACTTTCCGGACAAGAAAAAGCCTCTTTTTCCGCCCGCGAGGGAGCCGTAACATGTAAATGCACTTTAATATATTAATATAATAATAATAACACTATTTGTATTATTATTATAATACATAATTATTATTAATAATATTATTAATCGTTAAAATTACTACTTAACATTATTAATAATATTATTAATTGTTAATATTACCAATCAAGATCATTAATAATATTAATTGTAATAATAATAACGTTATATGTTTTATTATACTAATACGAGGGTGGGGTGAAAAGTTTCCGGTCTGACCAAGAGATGGTGCCACTAGGTCTAGTTTTCGAGCGGCGTCCTATAGTACCATTCCTACCGAGCTTGTATTTACAGTTTCAGCCCAATCGCTACGTTAGTTTGCGTTTGAGAGCACATTGCGCGAGACGCTTCCGTTGTTTTCGTAAAAATGGAAAAATTGGAAAAACGTGCTGTCATCGAATACTTCCATTTGAAAGGTTTTACACCAAAACAAATATAAGAAGAGATGGATTCAGCACTAGGAGACTCCTCCCCATCATATTCAACTATTAAGCAGTGGGTTTCTGAATTTAAAATGGGTCGTGTGAGCACCTCTGACGAGCGTCGCTCAGGACGGCCCGTTGAAGTCACAACTTCAGAGATGATTGAAAAAATCCATAAAATAGTGTTGGAAGACCGCAGGTTCAAAGTGCATGAGATAGCTGAGACCTGTAGGATGTCAGCTGAACGTGTGCGAAATATTTTGCACAACCATTTGAAAATGGAAAAGCTGTGTGCAAGGTGGGTGCCGCGTTTGCTAACGCTCGACCAAAAACTGCTTCGAAAAACCATTTCTACCGACAATTTGGCGCTGTATAGGCGTAATCCAAACGAATTTTTGCGTCGATTCATAACTGTTGATGAGACATGGGTCCACCACTACACTCCTGAAAAAAAAGAACAGACAAAACAGTGGATTGGAAAAGGCGAACCAACCCCAAAGAAGGCAAAAACAATTTTATCGGCAAACAAGGTTATGGCTACTGTTTTTTTGGGATGCGAGAGGAATTATATACATTGATTACCTTGAAAAGGGTAAGACTATCACTGGTCAATACTACGCAGAGTTATTGCAACGTTTGAAGCACGAGGTGCAAATTAAACGACCTCATTTGGCGAAGAAAAAAGTTTTGTTTCATCACGATAACGCACCAGCGCATTCGTCGATTGTTGCCATGACCAAAATCCACGAATTGAAGTTTGAATTGATGCCGCATCCTCCCTACTCTCCAGACTTAGCCCCCAGCGACTATTACCTGTTTCCTAACCTCAAAAAATGGCTTGGCGGAAAAAGATTTAAGAGCAACGAAGAAGTTATCGAAGCTGTAAATCAGTATTTTGAGGAGCTTGACGAATCTACGTTTAAAACTGGTATAACTAAATTAGAACACCGTTATGAGAAATGTATCAGTGTTGATGGAGATTATGTTGAAAAATAAAGCAAAAAAAATTTTTAAACATCGTTTTTCTTGGTCAGGCCGGAAACTTTTCACCCCACCCTCGTACATTATAATACTTATGGGCGATTCGAGAGGAAACCGAAACTCTTTTTGGCGAGCTTGTATTGACGAAATTTTCATGAATTTTTTTATCCGTGTTGATTGGTTTGATAATATTTCATTTCTAGCTTTCCGCCCGCGGCTTTGCTCGCGTAGACTTGTGTTGAATGCTCCTTAATGAAATGTGCTCCTGAAATGTTCCATTAAGGAACACGTAGATTGTGTTGAAAAGCAATAATAATAAGTTTCAAGTAAATCTGAACAGATCTTTCTTTTACCAAACACACTTTGCTACCCCCTTTTCCCCTTAAGGATTGCATTTCTAAAAATACTGAAATTTCATTAATTGTGTCTAGGAGCAGTAATACAAAGTATCAAGTAAATATGACACGATTTCTAAAAACGCTGAAATACGTATTTCATTAATTGTGTCACGAAGCACAAATACCAAATTTCAAGTAAATCCAACTAGATTTTTTTTAATTTCCATACAAACTTTGCCACCCCTTTTCTCCCCTTAAGGGTTGAATTTCGAAAAATCACTTCTTATTGGGTGCTCACGTAACAAAATCAAACTACTGTTAAAATTGCATGTAATTAGCTTCAGCGGTTTTGTCTCGGCGTTGATGAATCAGTCAGGACATGTTCTTTTATTATTTAATTATAATTATTTCATTTTTTGATTATTGAATATTTTAGTATTCACTTAACAAATTATTCAATATCAAGTTCTTTAATGAATCATTTATTAATTATAATGATTAAATTACAGTTATATAAATAGTTTTGATAATATCCTCGTGATAGTTACGTTTTTCAGGCTGAGACGAGATTGCATATGCTGCTTCACAATTTTCCCGATCTCCTTTTTAAATCCTTCCGCATCCGAGGCCGATTGATCGCTATAATTTATTATGTACTCTCCAGCCAGTTCGCCCTGGGAAGAGAAAAAAAGAAGGGGCGGAGACGCTTGGAACACTTTTATAAATGTGCACACGTGAAGCGGACCTGATTTGACGTAATGGCTGATTGAAACTAGATGGGAAGGAGAATAAGTGTTGCTCGATCTTTATTCGGGCGAAAAATCTACAACGACACAGGAGGCCCTTCTGATCGAAAAATGTGGCAGCGAAATTTTTTCCAAGTTCCAAGTTGAGTGCGAATAAATTGGAAATATATTTTTTTTTGCTCTTGTAGACTGACCAGACTATTCAAATTTGAGTTGTGAATATTAGAAATTGTAATTTGATAATATTTAATGGTATTGATCATTATTATATTAGAATAATTCAAGTAATGTTCAAGTTGATGTTCGTATCTTTCAGGAGCAACGCAAAATCTTTCTTTTTTTTCTATTATTTTTATTTTTTTGTTGTCATTTTAAGGGGTCTTCGCAATTTAGACGCTGAAAAAAGTCTAATTTCATTTTTTTTTATAGTTTTATATTATAGATATTGATATACAAGCTGTTACACTTAATAAATACACTTTCGAAATACATTTTTTTTTTAAAATATTTATTTGAGTCACTATTTATAGACGAAAATGGCAGTTAAGGGGAGATATACACCTAGATGGTCGAGGTCGAGGATTTAGAAGCTATGAACATTCCGTCGACCGTAGAAAACCTACACTATGGGTCTGGTATCGATGATTCCATGTAAATTGACAAATTTCATGATTTATTAATTCCCAAATTTTCAAACGCATTTTTCTCAAAACCACGTTTTTCAAATCGGTACCCAAAATTTCTCGAAAACCGATGAACCCATTGCCTTGAGGTTTTTTGTGGTTATTCTATACACCATTATCAAGTAACTGTCATAGGATTTTTTTTCCGTTACTTAGTTTTTGTTTTATAGGCAAAATAATAACTAATTTTTGGCCCATAAATCACTATTTACGTTCAAACGTCCGCCATTTTGTCATAAATCGATATTTTCAAAATCGGCCATTACAAGTACTAGATTATAGTAGCTAATTTAATAATTTTTTTTTTGTTTTTTTTTTCAGATGATTTTTGAAGAAACGCCATTGGGTACCGTATACGCAGATTTTTTACGTCGCTCCAAGGATCGTACAATATCCTTGTATAGTATAGTATAGTATAGTATTTATTCCAGGTATACCCCTCAGGGGTTTTTACATACAAGTACATTTGATGTCCTTATCAATAACTCCTTAAAACTTATCTTACATTACGAATTCCTCTCTAGCCTAAATATCTTTAAAAGTACCTATATACATTCTGTTTTTTCCCTTCGTTTTGTTTGCCTTATCGCCGCTTTCCTTTATGCAACGCTTCTATCATTTTTTCGAATTCCCTTATGTATGTGCAGAGTTCCTTTACTGGGTCCTTGTTTACCAGTTCCTCAATTTTTTGTATTAGCTCTTTCCCCCCTTTAAATTCCGTCACCTTTTCCAGGCCTTGTACCACTTCTACCTTCATTTTTGCCTTTATTTCTTGGCAGCCGCATATGTGGTCCAGGCTCTCTTCCTCTTCTCCGCAAATTCGGCAATTCTTATCCTCGAAACCCTTGTTACCTTTTTTCCCTACATTCCCACACCTTATCCTTGCCCACATCTCCTTGGTACCTGCACTGCACTTCTTCGCTTCCCAGTAACTTTCTCTTTCCGTATTCCTTTTTCTATTTTTGTATTCTGCGCAGTACGTAGACTTGTCAATCTTCTCCCAGTCGCCTTGAATTTCCTGATTCGTTTTTATTTTTGTTCCTCTTTTCAATATTTTTTCTGCCCCTCTTACCTCCCCGTTTCTGATTACCTGCCAAATTCCTCCTTCTCCCACTTCCCGCCAATATCCTTGTATATTTTTGATATTTTTAAATAAAGAAAATTAAACATATTTTTGAATGTATAAACTTTTAGATAATTAAAACCCCAATCCGAAATTTCAAATAGTTTTCCTTGAAAAAATTCACAAAAATAACCTTTTTCCGGCTCCTAGATGTACGTATCCCCTTTAAAAAATCCTAAAAAAATGGTAGGTCTGTGCTGTTGATGAAATCCCGGAGATGGATTATCCGAAACAAAAAAATCAAACGGTTTTAGATTCAGTATGTTAATGGCTATAGCACATATACGATTTTTAATATGTGCAAAAATAACAAAATGGCGGATATTTTTCCAAAAAAAAACGTGTTTTTTTCACTGTTTTTGGCAAAACAAGATAGTAAATATCAAAATTTAAAAAAATCCTTGTTATGCGCTATAACTATAGTTGTAGAGAATATGTGGTTAAAATTTCATAAGGATGGGTTAAGTAGTTTCGAAAATTTTATCACCAAGTTGTCGAAAAACGTTGTTTCGAGAAAAACGCGTTTAAAATTGATTTAAGTTACATAAATACAATTTTTTTAATGTAATGTTTTTAGAAAGTGTATTTATTAAGTGTAACAACTTTTATATCAATATCTGTACTATAAACCTATCACAAAAATTCATGAAAATCGCCTTTTTTAGCGTCTAAGGCGAGAAGACCCCTCAAAATGATTTTTTGTTCGATAATATTGTTAAAATGTACAAAAAAAATTTGACACTGAAAAAAAGAAAATTTTATTGCAGTTTAAATGTTTCTCGAAACTTACCTCTCCATTGGCCACTGAACGAAAAACATCGCGAAGATTTTTTTGCCCACTCGTATCCAGGGAAGCGACCAAACCACAGTCGAGAAACACCAATCGCGTTTTGTCAGCGAAATACGAGGGACAAATTTGACCAAGGAAGCTCGAAAATTTCGCAGTTTCAGAAGTTCCTGGCTTTTCGACCAAAATATTGCCAGGATGAAGATCGCAGTGCACAAAGTTGTCCTTGAATATCTGTCGTCAAAAAAGTGCAATAATTGGTACAGTTAATTATACATGTGGACATTCATCGTTGGCGATTATTTTTTTTTCTTGCTCAAATTTCTTTTCTGCTGATACAAACAAGAAAACCACTTGAATGTTTTTTTTTTTTTTTTAATTCTCATCAAATATCTACAAACCTAAATCTGCAAAAAAGATTTTGAATAACATTAAAAATGAATACTAAAAAATGTAATGTCCATTGAGTTCCGACGATGTTCGAGGGAATAAAATTGTTAGCTGAGAATAATGTTCGAGCAGGAAGTTTACCGACCATTTGGAAAATCGCTGCGATGCCAATTTTGGCTAGTCTCCGTTGCAAGTCCCGATCGTCGCACTCGAGATATTCCGATATCGGCGAACATTCGTGAAACGTCTCGACGAGGATTTTTCTACTCGTGAGCTCCATCATAGGCAATGGAAAAATAACGTCTACGTTGCCGGCGAAGTTTCTCGTAAATTCAACGAGATTTCTCGCCTCGAGTTTCATGTCGATCTCAAAACAATATTCGCGCAATTGAGGAAATTTGGACTTTGGAAAGTGGGGTCTGTGAGGCTGCAAAGTTTTACTTGATTTTCCATCATTTTGGAAAATTGGCGAACACAATCGGGCAAACTGAGCCATCGCAGCGAGGGCACGACGAGAGTCAGGCATTCGGAAAAGAAACGTAATATCGTCAGATCCCTCCTGAAATTCAGTTTCCAGCGTTCATTTTCGTCATTATTAAAAATGGTCAACTACGATCGATTGTTTTCCAAAAATAAATAGTCCCCTTTATTTTTATTTTTATCCGAAATTATTAACTATTGTCAATTATCCGAATCAATAGTTATTCCAAAACCGTTCATTTTCAAATGACAGTAATTCACTTCAGACGATCCTCGATCCCGGGATGCAAAATTTTCACAGCGACAGGATTCTTTTTTCTCTTGATCCACGCTTTGTACACCTTTAAAAAACATTTTAAAAATCGTTACCAACCGAGCATGTTCACCTCGTCCGGCCTTTCGCGTTCTTCAAAGTCAGATCTTCGTCTTCCTTCAATGTCGAGCATTCCTTCATTCGAATGTTAAATACCTGCGCACAACATCCCGAACCGATCGGCTCCGAACGATCGAATTTCACGAAGAGATTTCTCCATTCGGGGCCGTACGTTGTTTCCAGCAAATATTTGGTATAGAGCCAAGAGTGAGCTGACGTATGACGCTGAAGACGCGCGAGCGTTTTGCAAATTTCTTCCGGGAAGATGTCTCTTCGGGTTGACGCCCATTGGCCCAATTTTATAAAAGTAGGACCCAGAAATTCGATTGCTGGAATAGAAATGAAACGAGATAAAAGTTGAGGCGAATTGCGATGTTGCTGTGACAGAATAAAAAGAAAATGGAGGTGCAGGAGACTCAGCGGCAGAATCGGAAGAAATATAACAAGCAGAAGTAGCAGTATGAGGAGAAGCTGAAGAAAAACGAGCAAAACGCGTAGACGAAGAAGAAAAGAAAGTATGAGACGAAAAAAAGAAAGGGACGTACAAGAATATGCTGAGAAAAGAGTAGAAGAGGGCGAAACGGAAGAAGAATAAGAATGAGCAGGAGAAGACATCGGAAGATAAGAAATGGAATAGAAAGAAGAGAATGAGGAAGAAACAGAAGGAGAAGACAAAGGAAGAGAAGCAGTAGAAGAAAACGAAGAGAATTGCGACAGAGCAGAAGAAGAAGACGAAGAAAGAGAAGCGATAAAAAAGGAGGAGAACGACGAAGAAGCAGAAGAATACGGAGAGGCTGAAGAAGAAAGAGACTAGAAAAAAGGCGAGGAAGAAGCACATGAAGAAAAACACAACGCTACATCGTGCGAAAACATATAAATTATTAATACACGTATTATTTTACCCCTGAGAAGAAAACCGGGGAAGGCTTTCGTATAAATTATTCGGGTCATCAGATAAAAGGCTAGCACGCCACCGGTTACGAATAATACGAGAGTAATCCTCGCGGTGAGCATTACGAGCTCGATGATAAAGCCCAACAAGGTCGTTCGTTCATCCGCTCCCGTTCCAAGAGGGTTCTCACATTTTGCCCTCTCGCGGGATATAATTAGCGCAAACTTTGTGAAATTACGCGTTATCGGCTCGCCCCGACCAGACGACGACGATCTCGAAAGACTTATTTCACGCTCGATGACGCCGGGACGTCGAATGACATTTCTCCTCAAGGTCACAGTCTCAAGGCCGCCAAGGAGCGACCTCGCGAATTTCCGCGCTGGTCTCAGTGACTTCAATAATTTCATTAGCTTCGGCATCCTCGGTCACGAGTGAAGAACGATTTTTTTTCCACTTTTTATCTGTTACTTAATAACCTCACTTTTTGAATTTAATCGTATGTTGATAAGGATCCCCGGCCATTGTTCGCGCGATCGCTCCCTCGCGACCATTCTTTTCTTCTACGTTTAATTCTTTATTCTTTTTTTTTATCTCGTGTGCGATTTCTCGCAGGCGTCATTGCCATTTTCAGATGTACGAACTTGTGAGGAGGCTCGAGCGTTTCACCAATGAATGTTGGAGGTTACTCATTTTTTTCCGTTTGAAAGGTAGATACGTCAAGGTAAGTACAAATACGAAATTCTTCGTCATTTTCGTGCATCGTTTTCGAGGGGAAAACAGAAGGTTAACATTTAGGACGACATGGAAAAAGGTGGTTTTTTTTCTTCAAATATTTCCTTATGCCCTTGCGGGATTGGACATTTCCATGTTGACGAAAACTCGAAAAATTGGCCGCTCGCTCGGTAGTCAACGCGCAGGACGGTGCGTCGCTGCGCGGTCACCTATCCAAGTATAGGCCCCACCCAATACGGTCAATTATCCAACTATTGCAGCCCCATCTAAGTATTGGCTCCATCCAAGCATTGATTATCCATCTAAGGCGGTCACCCATCCAAGTATTGACCCCATCCAAGTATTCGCCCTATCCCAGGTTTGTCACCCATCCAAGTATCGGCCCTATCCAAGTCGGTCACCGATCCAGGTATTAGCCCCATCCAAGGCGGTAACCCATCCAATTATTGGCCCCTTCCAAGTCGGTCACCCATCTAAGTATTGGCCTCATTCAAGTATTGATAATCCAAATCGGTCACCCATCCAAGTATTGGCCCCATCCAAGATTGTCACCCATCTAAGTATTGGCCCCATTCAAGTCGGTCACCCATCCAAGTATTGGCCCTATCCAAGTCGGTCGCCCATCCAAATATTGACCCGGTCCAAGTCGGTCACCGATCCAAGTATTGGTCCCATCCAAGTCGGTAATCCATCCAATTATTGGCCTCAGTCACGTATTGATAATCCAAGTCGGTCACCGATCCAAGTATTGGCCCCATCCAAGTTTGTCACCCATCCAAGTATTTGCCCCATCGAAGTCGGTCGCCCATCCAAGTATTGGCCCCATCCAAGTCGGTCACCCATCCGAATATTGACCCGATCCAAGTCGGTCATCGATCCAAGTATTGGCCCCATCCAAGTCGGTAACCCATCCAATTATTGCCCCCTTCCAAGTCGATCACCCATCCAAGTATTGGCCTCATTCAAGTTTGTCACCCATCCAATATTGGCCCCATCCAAATGTTGGCCTCATTCAAGTATTTATAATCCAAGTCGGTCACTCATCTAAGTATTGGCCCCATCCAAGTACTGGCCCCATCCAAATATTTGCCCCACCCAACTGGAACACCCACCCAAGTATCGACCCCATCCAAGTCGGTCGTCCATCCCAGTGTTAGCTCCTTCCAAGTCGGTCACCCATCCAAGTATTGGCCTCATTCAAGTATTGATAATCCAAGTCGGTCACCCATCCAAGTCGGTCGCCCATCCAAGTATTAGCCCCCTCCAAGTCGATCATCTATCCAAGTATTAGCACAGGTTGCTTGACACGGAAGATCGCCATACATGTTTTAATCACTTCATATCAAGATCGCCTTTGAATAACAATATTAATATTCAACACTTATATTTACTATAATTTTGAATTGTCAATACTGTTCTCGTTGAAAATTACGCAGCGCAACTTATGGAAACTTCGTCAATGAACTTTTATCTGATAAATCCCCATATGCAAAAAAACAGCATCCATCTTCTTGCACGATGCACATTTTTTCAAAATTATTCACGAAGCATCAATCTAAAACTGACCAGGCCCATGAACGATTGTAACAAAGTACGAAATCTTCGTAAAAATATAACGAGCAACACACACTCCTCCGCGCTCACGATTACTGCAACAGTTTTTCAATCGCGCATAATCGTCAATTATCATTGTCCTTCGTGAACGAGATTCACCTCACCATCACAAGTCACCCTGTATATCTTCCGGCAAAAAAGAAAGTGCACGTAGAACGCGGCAAAAGTGGTTGTCCGGTGCGGCCGGTAGAGGCGCCGCGCGCACCGTCACACGCGCGCACACCCCCGTATCGCGTTCCGGCAGATCGCTGCGAGACACAAGGCGCCGAAAAGGGGTTAAAAATAAACAAAAGGCGAGACGAGCTCTATTATTGAATACAGAAATAATTGTCGAGCCAAGCCTAGTTCGCGACCACCCGCGAGAATCTCTCTGCCTCTCGGAAAATTCGGACAGACGTTTCTCTCGCACCGCGTACGATCGAATAATCCGTCAGTTATGAAGTGTTCTCCAAATGAAGAGAGATATCTCTTGTAAAGCTTCCCACGACGAAAAGCAACGAAGAAAGGAAGAATGAGACTCGGTGAACTTTTGCACCCGAAGTGGCGGCGATGATCGTTGCCGAGGTGCTTACTCCCAGTGACGACGAGAGATCGATAACCTCGTCGAGTGAGGAACTTCGATCGCGCGAGGACTTCCGGTACCTGCGGCAATAATGACCAGGCCCGACAACCCAGGATCCTTATAGCCCAGCGTTCGTCAATCCACGAGCGAAATCCAACGAAGACAAACCCGATAAGCGTTTAAAAAAAAAAAAATGCCTACCGTAATAAATTCGTCGCTGACCTACGAAATTCTCATGTACCTGAATTCCTTTTACTTCGGCATGTTCGCCGTGTGCGAGCTCGGCATGGGACTGTTCAAAGCGATAAATTTGCCGTCTCCGGGCAGCGGTACAACGGCGGTGGAATTTTCGTTGCTGGTTTTTCTCATCGCGACCGAAGGCGGCAGAGTCTATCTCGGAAGAAAGGGAAACCTGACGGAGAGAGGTCTGCCGATATTTCTGGGAATATTGTTGACGATACCGAGCGCCTTGGCGACGCTTTATTTTCTCTTCTGGCAGAATTACGTGCTCAGATTGGAAGTTATACTCTGCAGCATCCAGCTGGTTCTACTGATCACCGAACTCGTCATATCCGTAATGTGCCTTGTAGCGATTTATAGACCCGCAGCTCCCGACGAATGAGCCCCCTTTGTTATCGTACACATTTACACACGTGTCGTTTATCCTTTGGGCTTGTAATGCACGAGATAGCGCTCTTTCTCTCTCCCTCTCTCTCTCTCTCTCTCTGGCTCTCTCCGTTGTTTTGTGCTGCACAATAATCCTCGAATCGTGTTAGAGAATGACGCACGCTAGGCCCGTAGATTTTTATACGAGATCTAGAAGAGTGAACGTTTAGGAATAAATTGAGGCTCCGCCGAGGACGCCTGCCCGCGGAGCGACTAAGCGGAACCACGAATATTGTATTTATGAGCGTGCAAGCCCCGAATAATACGCAAGATTGTATATTTTGTTAAGGAATTTGTATGCCGCATTGACGTGAACACTGGACGAGTAGACGTAACAAGTAGAATTTGAAAGAACCGAACGAGAAGAACCTTGTCCTTCGTAATATTAACACAGCGCCGACGTTCGCCGACTCGAATTTGAGTATCGGTACACCAGCTGACTAACGTAGCCCCGTAGGCGTAGCGAAATAGAGATACTCCGTCATTGCGAACTTCGCACGCCGCAGTTATTCGTGGTGCATGCGACGAGACGCGCGCTTTCTTTCCCTTCGGTCCCGAGTTTGGGATCGCGCGAGTAAAAGACTTTGAACGCAACACTTGGGGTACACATGTCGAAACTTCGATTTTTATTATTCACCGATTTTATATGGAATATAATCTTTTGCATAATAAAAAGAACGATAACGTTTGTCGAATTATTAAATTTACGTCACTTTGTTTATTATCTACCCCTTGTAATGTAATCGTGACGGTGAAGTTTGCATCGTTGGGACGCAACGGGAATTCTCTTTGACAACTCGATTTTTTTTTTCGTCCATTTATACTGTGAAAAATCGCTCAGACGTCTTCACGTATTTTTATTAGATATTTATTACCTCAATTCGTAAAAACGCTTTGGGTAATGACAATAAAGATATTGGAAACGAAAAAATAAATAAATCGTTGCATTCCAACGATGCAAATTTCAACGTCATTTGTAATTCCCGTGCGCTATTCTTCGCTTCGAATATTCAAATTAATATTTCTCTGGTTTAAATTATTAAATATAGAACTCGTTGATATTGCCATGACGATTAGTAGTCTCGTGTACATGGATAGAGCAGAATTCTCCATTCTAATGAGATTACGCGTAATAAAAATATTCATCTTTCGAACGAAAAAAAATGTCATTCACCGATACATCAATACCGGAAGAGATTCATATCTACATGTATATATAATATTTACACGAACAATTCAATTTTCACTAAGTACTTCCACGTATCGTATTGTCGCGACATCTAAATACAAACTAGAGTTTCGAGCCCTCTCTGCCTCGATCATTACCTTCGAACTCCCTCTATTCGTTTTTTTTTCGGCGGATATACATTTTGATAACAATTTTATCACGACCTCGACTCGGTAAAAAACACGAGGGTGCTTACACGCCGGCCGCGTATTTTACTTTGCATCAATATTCAAAGAATCTTTAAAAAATATATATTTCTTTCCACGCTCGAATACTTTTGATGGTGTCAATAGAATACAAGCGTGAGCAATCAAATAGAAAGAATTCAAACGGAATTGAAGGATCGTCACGTGAATTTGAATTAACAAGGAAATTCCTGTAGCTCCTTGCTCAGAGAATCGAAATTATTTTTCACTACCTTCCGTGGCGGGGCGGAAAAGAATTTCTGTCTCTTTCCGTCCACGCGTTACAGCGTTGAAAAAAAAAATTATAACGCCGTTATCGTTAATCCTTAACGCTGGTACTCTCGGCCCTTCGTCTTCTGATCGCTCGCAGACGATTGCTGCAATATATCCTTAGGAACACCGAGCCGAAGACTACCATGACACCGATGACACCGAAAATCGTTATTTCGTGCTGGTACACCATGCACGAGATCAGTATCGCCAGA
Organism: Ophion obscuratus; assembly: GCA_964007375.1. NCBI lineage: Eukaryota > Metazoa > Arthropoda > Insecta > Hymenoptera > Ichneumonidae > Ophion > Ophion obscuratus. Next base: position 45,766,929 of record OZ023318.1, read on the forward strand.
CCCTGAAACAATGACGGAATTTTTAGAGAAAAGGGGAATGCGCTAGAGAAAATAGAAAATACTTTTGGAAAATGTACTTTAGTAATTTTCAAAATACTTTAGTAATTTTCCAAATACTTTGGTAATTTTCCAAATACTTTAGTAATTTTCAAAATGGACGGAAAGTTGCGGATCCCGGACGACAAAAGGCGCAAGGGGATGCTCGGGATACTATTCGGAAGATAAAAAAAATAAGATCCATTGTGCCTTTTTCCCATGGGATTGCAGTCTGCATCGTTGGAATGCAATGGAAAAGATTTTTTTTCTACTTTTCTAAATTTCTTTTAGCAAATTGAAGCTACCAAATCACTCACCCATTTATTGAGACGCTTATTGAGAGATCGGCAAGTGAAATTTGCAAAAAAGAATTCGTATCACATTGAAAATGAGGAAATGAAAATATAAATATGAATTTCCGACGCATTCGAACGATGCAAACTTCAATACCATTTTCTGTCCCTTGTTTTTTATTTTTTCGCAAGCTCAGCTTTTCGTAAAGTTGGACAGTTTTCGAAAATGCGCTGCGATTCGAGAACTGTGGGGTTTCAAATGAAATGAGATGGGGATAAAAGTTCGATAAATAGAGAAATTATGGCGCTGGGTTGCTGTGCTCGTCGCTTGAGGCAACTGAAATTGAAAAGGAAGGTCTAACATATGGTGCTGACATCGCGGATTGACGGTAAACTTTTGATTACAACGATAGAACTGCTAGCGAAACTTTTAACGCGTTTTTCTGGAAACTATGTTTTCCAAAACGGTGGGCACGATTTTTCGACGTCCAATGTACGAATTGACTTGAAATTTGGTACATTTATTGGGTGGAATAGTAGTTTAGTCCGGGGCCGGGTTGAAATTCCGAACTTTGAATGCTCTGACGGTTTAAAATTCCGAATTTTAATGCTCAAAATTCAAGACGGGGCTGGCTTGAAATTCCGAAATTTGAAGGATCAGAACGCTCAAAACTCCGAAAGAATTTTACACGAAAGACCAAAACTCCAAAAATCTGAACACCGTCAAAATAATTCGGCTATGGAAGTTTTAACAGTTTCAACATTTGCAATAAATCGACAAATTATTTCAAGAATTTTTTTCTTATTAAGAAGTGATTTTGCGTCAATTTTGAAATTTGTCTAGGCAATCTTATACGTTTTACATAATTTACAGTCAACTGTGCAGACTTTCGCTGGCAGGATCTTAATTTTAACAATTTTTTTTCGTATAAAAAAATGATTCACTCATAAATTTAATTACACATCTATTTAGTATGAAAATCAAACTGTTAAAAAATATATATTTATTTTTTTCGATGTACCAAATGGCCGACTACTCGAAACTTCTCGAAACAGCTTTTTTCCAATTGGCGTGACAAATAACTTCAACAATTTTCACTCGATTTACTTCAAATTTAAAAGTTATGTTCCTAATTGCATTTCGCAGAGAAGTACGTACGGAATTTCTGATTAATCGAAAAATTTTCATTTTATGAGCAATTTATGAGCAGTTATGACGAAATTTTTCACTGAAAATTCATTTCTAAAGTTCAAATACCTACAACTTTTGAACGAAACAATATTTTATTAATTCCGTACGTACTTCTCTAGGTATTCTAATGTAGATTGACGAGAATTTTTGTTTTTTGTTCTAGGTAAAAAATTGTCGATGCTAAATGTCACGCCGTGGTTCGCCTAAAAAAATATAACAAAACAAAATAGTAGTAATCGGCCATTTTGTAAATCGAAAAAAAAAATATATTTTTTCTGACAGCTTGATTTTCATACTCAATAGATGTGTAATTAATTTTATGAGTGAATCACTTTTTCATACGAAAAAAATGGTTAATTTCGCACATGATTTTATACCCGTTACTGTGGCCTACGGACATAATTTGACGGTGTTAAGATTTTCGGAGTTTTGGTCTTTCGTGCAAAATTCTTTGGGAGTTTTGATTTTTCGGGGTAGTATTTTTTCGGAATTGTGAGCGTTCTGATCATTTAAAGTGCGGAACTTCAAGTCGGCCCCGTTCAGTTTTTCGGAGTTTTGGTCTTTCGTGTGAAATTCTTTGGAACTTTTGAATTTTCGGGGTAGTATCCTTTCGGAATTTTGAGCGTTCTGATCATTCAAAGTTCGGAATTTCAACCCGGCCCCTTTAGTCTTGATCGACGTTTTTCTTTTTGACATTTTTTTTTCATTATTTATCAACAGTGTCATTTTTCCTCGAAAAATCGAGAAAAACAATTCAAAATTTTATTTTTGATTATTGAAACACGGTAACAAAAAGAAGCTCGTTTACGACTTAGCCAATATTACCAACTTTAAGAAAAAATAACTATCTTCTTTGTTTAAGCTCAGCGGTGCGGCCAAAACCACGTACACCGTTGAGCCCCTCACGTTCAAAGGCTTCTCTCGAAATTTTTCATAACCTCTTTAATTATAAATATTCTTTTAATACAATGTCGTACACAACTTTGTGAATGTACATACAAATAGATGTCGAAACGATTTTTCAACCGTCTTACTTATTCCTTCAGGATTCATTTTTTCGAACAATCCTGATTTTCGGTTCGCCACAGTAGCCTAACCCCTTAAGCAGACTAGAGTTTGATTAAAATAATGAATGTCTTTGCGATGGCTTCCGGTCGGAAAACCGCAGGGTGCCAATAAGTCCTAAAAATTGCAAAAGCAAACTTCTCGCCTATTATCGTTGACCTACCTGACGTATGGTCATCATAATGACGAACGTGACAGCACCGAATTTCGATATTGTATAAAAAATGAACAGTTGACCGCTCGCGGAGCACACGGAAATAAGCAAGCAATCCACGATGAAACCTTGATACTGTAAAAAACAACAACAAAAAAGACATCGATGTTATCAACGCGAATAATCTACGTATCGTCGTTTGAATTCGATCATATCACAGATCGAGGCTCACTCACCTTCATCACGAAATCGATCGTTTGTACAAAGCTCGACTGTTGGAACAACGACGTCGCCGTCAGCATGCAGGAGAACATATTTACCGCGCACATCATTTGTATACTCGTTACGCTGTATTCGATGAACAGAGCATTTTGCCAATTGCTGGTGAAACTGTCGAGTATCATGTAACCGCTCAGCAGAATAATACCGGAAATCGTTGTAGCACCATCTGCGAGGACAAAGCCATTTGTTTAGATCAACAATAGAGATTTCCGAAATTGGCAAAAAAAAGTCATGTTCCCAATCTACGTAAATGCATGCCTTCGTTATCCTTAAGGGGTAACACTAGTCCAGAGTCGGAGAAATAGGTATAACTTTCGAGGTTTTTTGGGCTGAAAGGTCGGAAATATATTTGACGGGTTACACATAGCTCGTGGCCGGCAAAAAGAGGAAGTTTCGCAATTTTTTTCTCGGAAAACGTGTGGTGTTTCAATTTCTTTGTTTAATTAAACACAAAAAATTAAACACATTATATAGTATACTTTTTATACTTAATAGTATAACTTTTAAGAGGTAACACCACCGGAGAATTTTGTTAAAAATTAATTTTTCCATTGGCTTAAGGGATAAAACCACACTAGAATTTTGGAGAAAAAAAATGTTTGGCACAAAAAATACTTTGGGTTCGTAAAAACAATATGCAATCGGTCCTGCAGCGTAATTTTTTTTTAAAGGTCCAGTTATCGATTTTGCCGCTGCGCCACGGACTTCTTTCAGGCGCCTCGTACAATTTTAAGGGGAGACATACACCTAGATGGCCGAAAAAATCAATTTAGAAGCTACGAACATTCCGTCGACCGTAGAAGACCTACACTATGGGCCTGCTATCAATGATTCCATGTAAGTTGACAAATTTCATGATTTATTCATTCCCAAATTTTCAAATGCGTTTTTCTCAAAACCACGTTTTTCAAATCGGTACCCAAATTTTCTCGAAAACCAATGAACCGATTGCCTTGAGGATTTTTGTGGTTATTCTATACACCATTGTCAAGTATTTGTCATAGGATTTTTTTCCGTTACTTAGTTTTTGTTTTATAGGCAAAATAATAACTAATTTTTTGCCCAAAAATCACTATTTATGTTGAAACGTCCGCCATCTTGTCATAAATCGATATTTTCAAAATCGGCTATTTTTCATAATCTAGTACGCCAAAATCGGCGTACTAGATTATGGTATCAAATTTAATAATCTTTTTGTTTTTTTTTTCAGATGATTTTTGAAGAAACGCCAGTGGGTACCGTATACGCAGATTTTTTTACGACGCTCCAAGGATCATACAATATCCTTGTATATTTTTGTTATTTTTAAATAAAGAAAATTAAACATATTTTTGAATGTATATACTTTTAGATAATTAAAACCCCAATCTGAAATTTCAAATAGTTTTCCTTGAAAAAATTCACAAAAATGACCTTTTTAAGGCTCCTGGGTGTATATCTCCCCTTAAACGCGCTTTTCTCGAAACCACCTTTTTCAAACTGGGAGGACAGATTACTCAAACACCTTTGCATTGATCGATTCGAAATTTTGATAGTAGCTTCCCAATTACATTCTTTATGGGAGTACGTAGCCGTTTTTTGATTAAACGTAAACTTTTTTTTTAATCAACAATTTACTGCTTATTTTTTGGGCAAAAAATCGATTTATTTCTTTCAATGTGCGTCATTTTTTCAAAATTTTTTTTTAAAAAATCCCCACGTAGTCCCATAGCTAATAATATATCGAATATATATATTGTTTGTTTTTGTTCCAGGTGAAGCTATTTGTAAAAAACACGTTTTTAAAATGGGTTTTTCAAGATGTGTTTTTTGCAGGGCTTGCAGCATGTGCCGAGCATTTTTTCCTTGAACTTGTCAAACATTTCCGCAACCTGTTAATTTTGTTCAATTTTTACTATTTCCACACCTAGAAAACAGTCGAAGAAACACGTACGAGATTTTCAGAATGTTGTTTTTTCGTAAAAATAACAAGCACATATAAAAAAACGTAATTTTCAAAGAGGAACTTTGAACACATTTAAAATTCTCCGCGTGTTTTTATGAAGAATTTAATTGAGCTGGGTACCTGCCTATTTCGAGTAGATTGGATAAAATTCGTGCAAATTGAACGTGAAATTTAAAAACAAATCCAGAAAACCGTCGAAAAAGTTTCGCCTCACGTTGTATTAACTTCGGCAGTAAAAATTCCGTACTTAACATTAACTAACCGCTAACAAACAAAAAAAAGGTTCAAAGCTAAAAACAGTTTTATTTCCGATCTCCAGAAAAGTGTGAGCCCTTGGCAGCCAAACGAAAAAATCCGACGACACCGACGACCGAAAGATTATCTCGGATTCGCAAGATCGCCAGCACTCCATAATCCGCCACTCGAGAATATTTTTTCACGACGTATTTACCGGCTTTGTGCGTCGAGGTTCCCAGCATGAAAAGCGTCATTCCAATGGAAATGAGTACGGCCGTAACGTACTCGTAATATTCGTACGAATTTCGCGATACGATTTTGCCCATTATCATAACGGGAATGATTTTCGAGGCTTTGGCTAAAACCTAAAGCGTAAAGAGCATTGAACAAAAAGAAAAGATTCAGGCGTAAAAGAGCACTAGCTCGGCCAAAGGAATAACGGAAGAAAAAAAAACGCGTCTCACCTGAGTAGGAAAGCTGACGTACTTCAGAACCTCGTACTGGCACCAGCTGCTCATTATATTCGATAACGAGCAAAAGGCGTATTTGTACAGGGGCGTTGCGTGTCGAGGCTGTCTTTTCACCACGAGATACAGTCCGGACATCAAAAACGCTAGGATTCTATTCACAAATACCAAAAATTGCGAATCGCGGAAGTGACTTTTATCCCCGGCGTCGTTCACGTACTCCTGAGTCATTATTTTCTCCTGCAAGTAGCCCCAGGTCAGATAACTCGTTTGCAGTCCTACGAAGCAGTAGACCAGGACCACCGCGTCGTGGGAGAAACTCTGTTGAGCGTGCAGCGCTGACGTCGCACTCGCCGGGCCGTACGCCGGAGAATCCAGCAAGCCGGACTCGCCACCGCCCAGGAAACAAGTCTGCACCAGCCTGAACAGGCATCCTTTGCCTGCGATACGTGAAAAAGCGTTAGCTCGAAACGCCGATACAATTTCTCATGCCCTCGTTGAGGTATTACATGCCAGCCAGCCCCTTTCGGCGCCAATGAGTTTGAAGTTTTCATCGTTGGAATGCAACGAAAATATTTTCTTTTTCGTTCGAGAGCGAGAAGACATATGATAGAAGAGAGACTCTATTTATTAGAAACGATAGTAAAAGCAGGAGCCATGTACGGAGTAGATTTGGGCAATAGAAGAAATTGGGAAGTTGAAAGAAGAAGAAGAAGAAAGAGCAGATACTGCAAAATGGCGCTAGGAGTCCATCAAACAACCCCGAACTATATTTGGAGAGGGGAACTGGGTGTGCCAACGATTGCCTATATTTGATAAGAGAAAGATTGTTTAGGTACATAAGAGAGAGGATGGAAGATTCAAGATGGCCAAAAATCTGTTTGATGGAGGAGGCAAGGGTAATTGCTAATGGAATGCCATCAAAGTGTGGAAAGAACTTGGAGCAAGTGGTTAAGGATATGGGGATAGAGGACGTAGTAACAATGATAAGAGAAAGAAGGGAAGAGGATAGAATAGATGAAAAGATGAAAAAAGGTTTGGAATGCGTAGGAAAGGAAATTTTGGACGAGGAGGAAAGAATATGAAAATCTTCATATAATGGCAACTACAAATATATCGTGGAAAATGAGGAAAGGCCATGGAAGTATTGGGCGGAAGAGGGTGTGAAGGGTAGGGATAAAGAAATGTGGGCAAGACTGAGATGCGGAAATATGTGGAGGGCGGGAAAGAAGGGGAAAAGGACTGGAGATGCAGAATTTGCAAGAAAGAAAATTACACAATGGAGCACGTGCTATTACGTGAAAAAGGATGGAAAATTGTAACGACGAAAGCGAGAAAGGAAGCTGAGGAGTGGGTGCGAGGAGTGGATAAGTGGCGATAAAGGGGAAAATTATAAACATGCTGAGTGGTAAGATAAATATAGGGATATGCCAGTATTTCAGAGAAATAGAGGAGGTATGTAAAAAAATGCGCAAGGAGGAAGAGGAAGTTGAAAGCGATGGAGATGAGAAGTAAAGTGAGAAAAAGAGAACAAAGAAATGCGGGGTAGAACATGGAATCAAGGTAGATGTAAGGAAAATGTGTACAAACAAATCAGAAACTTTTTGTAAAAAACTTGTAAAGCAAGTTGTGCAAATAAAACTCGATTATTATTGTTATATTCTTTTTCATTGAAAAATGTGCTTTTTCGCCGATTTAGGCTACGAGAATCTTTCGAACGTTTATACGTATTTCTATTAGATTTACGACCTCAAGTTGGGGAGAAAAGGTTTCAAATAATAATAATATATGTAGAAGCAACGAAACAATCGTTGCGTTCCAAGAAAAATGAATTCTTTGTCATTGATAAAATTCGCTTTTCCGTTAGGCTATGAAAATCATTCGAACGTTTTGAGGTATTTTCATCAGTTTTACGACCTCAAGTTGGACAATAAAAAGTTTCGGATCATAATAAAAAATGGAGAAGTAACGAAACAATCGCTGCGTTCCAATGAAGCAACCTTCAACGTCATTCGAGTTTTTAAGGGGTACCTTTAGGCCAGGAAAAAATTGCTGATTTTAAGGGGTTACAGCTAGTTGGAATTTAAAAAAAAAACGATTTTTCGTTTTTGAAGGATTCTTATAATATAACCTTTCAAAAATATTCTCTGAAATTTTCAAGTCGATCCGTTGAAAATTGGGGGAGTTATGAGCGTTTACAGGTAGGTCCGCTTACCGCTTTACCGTTACAGGTAAAAACTTTAAACGCGCTTTTCTCGGAATGACTTTTTCAGAATCGGCGACCAAAATATCTCAAAAACGAAGAAACCGATGTGCTTCAAATTTCACAGACATTTTTTTGGATATCAAAAGGCAGGCCTTAATCGAAGGATTTTTTTTTTCAATTCATACTTTTTTTTTATATCAAGGAAAATAGAGTGTTTCTTTTCACCGAAATTTCGACGATCACTTTCGATCGGTGACCATTTTTTAAAAAATAATTATTTTATTGAATCCTTCGATTAAAGACTAAATAATACGGTTCAAAAACTAAATTCATTTGATTTTTTAATTTCAGATAATTTGTTCCCGAGCAGGAATGGTCACCGTGAAGGACCTTTTTTGCACATCCGTCTGTGCAATTTACTACATCTCCGTCGTTTATAAATATTTCCCAATAGAAAAATTGTCAAAGACACTTGAAATGATAATACCCTTTACTATGAAAAAAAAAGTTAAAAACCTGCACCCATTTCCCAAAAAAAAAATTCACGAAAACTTTAATGATTAATGATCTTTTTTTTTAAGAAAACATTTCTTCTTCAGTTTCGATACTTGGAGTATGTTTTATTACTACTTTCAACTGTTACATCGTATTTTTGTTTATTAATCTTTAAAAATGGCAGAGGTATAGCAAGGTCCTTTAAACTGCATTTTCAAAACTGGTGTGATGTGTAGCTGAAAAACAGATTGACCAATTTTGATGAAATCTGGTATAAATCTTGCTAACCTTATTGTCTAAAACATGACCCCAAATTGTTTCGAAAATAAAAAAATATTTTTTTTTTATTGCAAATTGTAGCCTTTTTTTCGGAAAAATCTTTTTGTTTTAAGGGGAGGGTAGGGGTTTCAGTGTGAAAAAAACACTTTTTTGAAATTTTTTTTTCATCTATATGGATAGAGTAAATTTATTGAAACCTTCCGTACATTGTTAAGTGTCATTTCAAGAAAATTCCGTGAAATTTGTACGCGAAAATATCCACAAATAAGCCGGTGCCGCGTTTTTATCGAAACCACTTTTTCAAAGTTCGTGTTCACTGCCATTTGAAAACTACATGACCAATTTATTTCAAACTTGGTACATACTTTCTACATATAAAATACCTCCCTCCAACTGTTAGATTGAGATTTTTTTACATTGAGAAGGCTTTCCACCCCCAAAATGGCGGAATTTTTTGTGAAAAATAGCTTTTTTCACTTTACATGACCACCAAAAATTTATAAATGAAAAAAAAAATTATCAAAGACTGTTGGGGGGAGGATTTTATGATACTTTGACTAAATTTTAATGGTACTTGATTTCAGTTAATTTCTAGCTGAGATACAGTGAACACCGCAAATTGTGTTTTCCAAAGGCATTCTTGGAAGAGCTTTGTCACCGGCTTGTTTGTGGATATTTTTGCGTACAAATTTCACGGAATGTTCTTGAAATGACACTTAATGTACGAAAGGTTTCAATAAATGTACTCTATCCATATAGATGAAAAAAATTCGCAAAAAACTGCTTTTTTTCACTCTGAAACCCCTACCCTTCCCTTAAAGCGTACCAATTCATCAATTTTCAACATTTCTCACTTTTTCTTCATATTCTGTGCATAAGTGTCAATGGAAGAGAAATCTTTGTTGGTTTTTTTTTGTCACGTTAATCACACCGACACTGCATGTCACACCATCCGCGGGCATCGGCCTTTGAGCTGTTTTTTAGATCGATAAATAAAAAAGTACCATGTAACAGCCAAAAGTGGTAATAAAGCGTACCCTAAGTCTAAAAAATTGTGAAGAAATCTTTGCGTAAAAAAAATCATGAAAATTATCCATTTTTTCCTCACCTAAAGGTAATATCCCTTAAATTACAAAACGTACAGCGCGCACCATTTTTTGCATGTACTACCTCAACTTTTAGCTCACACCGGCTCTTGAATTTGTTCCTCGACTCGGAAGTTTTTCCCAGTGCTTGTGAATAACGCATAAAAATAGAAATAAAGTGACATTCGTTTACCAGTCCTCTGGAGGTATTTGCTGTGGCGCACGTACTTGTAGATGAGACAGCCGGGCAACAGAACCGTCGCGTAGCCAAGAACGTTCAAGCACAGCTTCAGGACCCAGCCGTAAGACGAGGAATCTTTCACGAGATCCTCGATGTCTTCCGTGAACGACTTGACGATCCGAGTCGTGCCATAAATTATACACACTGACAAGAGGACCAGTGCGCTGTACAGCCAAGCGTCAAATTAACAAAACGAACGAAGAAGCCTTTTCACTCGGTAAAATTTTCACTCACCATATAATCGTGTTACCTAGATAGTTTGCCATGTTAATGCGGATACGGAGGCTGCGCGGGATGGAGAGTTTCGGGAAGAGGTTATGTCATAGTCGTGCAACACTCGTCAACGAGATCGTACGACTGAATTTTTTAAATAACGAGAAACATCGAAGCATCCCATTCGTACTTCGCGTACTCGCCGATTTCATTGCTCGTCGAAATATCTGTTGATTGCCATAATCGCTCAACGCTGACACGAAAAAAAAAAACGTTTTTGACACAATCGACGCGGTGGCAGACCCTCCGCGGCGGAGACTCACGGAACGTCCGCCAGGCGGCGCGGGAAACTGCTTTTAAATGATCTCGATCTCGTACGGTTTAGCCTACTGAATGATGTTTATTACATTATTTATACGTTTTACATAGTACAATTTCGTTATGTATAAACTTACAGCTCGTTATGAACTTTTCGCGTGTTTTTCCTTTGTATTTTCTTTGATGCACTCGTAAATAGGAAGCTCTCACTGTCTCTCTCTCTCTCTCTCGCACGCTCACTCCTCTACGATAATTGCACTGTTCGTGATTTTTATGCAAACGCCAGTTTTGCCGAGCTCTGCAAATTGATTGCCGATTACTTTAAAGCACAATCGAGCAAATAAAGTTCTCGAATATGCACTTTCGTAACTTTAATCCCTCAAGTGTTTGTCACTTCTCCACCTTCCCGTATAAATGCTTGCATCTCCGTTTCGAAAAATAAGTTCCTGCAGCAAGTCCCTCGGCAATTGACTCGAAGATGTACGTCATTGGACATTTTCACTCGTAATCGTAAGATGTTTTTTTTTTCTTTCAAAACAAAATCTTGGATTGAGCATCGAAAATTAATTTAAAAAATAAACAAACACCAATACGCGTAATGTGCTTTGCTTCAAAATGATGAGCAACAACTTTGCAGAGTTAGTCGCAAGTTTCCCGGGCTCACGATACTAAGATTACTAATGTATAATTTCCCTAGCGGCTTCAAATTATCATTTACTTTTCGCCAGTTATTTACAGCTGAGTTTATGTCACAGTTTATACAATATAATAATGACGTTTGTTATGAATTTACGTAAAAATTCAAGGGTTCCTGCTTGAATTTATATAATTCATTTATGTATGGGGTTTTTCGGCTCAACTCAGCCAACTATTTCCCTCATCATTCTGATTATAGATTACCAGAGTGGAAGACCTCACTCCCGGTGTCAAAAATTACCTGTTTTTTTTTCTCCCACCCCTTCTGCGATTGCAAAAAATCGAAAAATCCACTCGGGCCGTTCTTATAGTTCTGAAAGAATTCATACACGTTTGGGACCTGTTTTGTGCATTTTTTCGATAGTTACTATATTTTTTGCGAAATTTTGATTTTAGGGCTGATTATTCGAGAGTTTGGAAGTCAGAAGAGTACTTTTTCGGTCTTGCAAATGAAAAAATTCAAAAATATGGTTTCGGTTGAAATTCAATTCAGGTGAGATGTATATCGAGACCGAAAAAGTACTCTACTGACTTTCAAATTGTCGAATAATCATCGCAAAAATTTAAACTCCACCAAAAAAATTATCAAATATCGGAAGTAAAATTTCAGCTCGAGTGAAAAATGCAGAAAACATGTCTCCAACGTATCTAATTTTCGTCAGAATTTATAAAGGCTAGAGTAGATTTTTCTCTTAGTGTAGAAACATTAGATGTTTTTTCGACCCCAGGAGTAAAGCTCTCCACTATGGAAATCTATAATCAACGATAGTGAGGAAAATAGTTGTGTGAGTGAAGCTGGAATACCCCACACACATATATATAGACTTTATTCATTATAATTATGTATAACGATTAAAGTTTTTCATGCCAACAATACAAATAAGTGGCTGTATCAACAGGCTTATTTACCGCCGAAGACTTACTCGTGAAGCACTTGAGTGTTGTTTTCTTTATTGTTTTTTTATACCCATTACGAATCGAGGAATCAACGAAAAAATTCCTAATATTCGAGGCGTCCAAGGACGATATGTTTCTTTTCAAGATTTCTCAGAAATATCTTTCTTTTTATCCTTAAATTAGAACTCGGCTAGGAGCTTTGGTTTCACGAGTCATTCGTATGCGATCGCACGGGCGTTTCGCTCTCGAATCGTCGAACACACAACGTTCAACAGCGCTGCTCGTGGTAATTCTATTTTTAAATTTTACTGTCAGAATACTCCGAGGTATTGGCTCTTATTGGATAAAAACCCGTTCAAACTTCTAGAAAATGTTAATTCGTTTGTTTCGTTCCTTTTTTGCCTCGCAGTTTCAATATTTACACTCACCTAAGGAATGATCCGAACAATTCTGAGAGGTTCGATGCACAACACGAACTCCGTGCGTGCGCCTAAAGTTTTTTTTTTTTTTTTTTTTTCGACGATCACCTTCGTAATCGCGTTTGTCACTAGACGCACGAATGACCGATACTGCAAACACTCTCCATTCGCCACTTTTGCAAGACGAATTCGCCGGTATTGGCAACCCGCGCGGAAATCTCCAGCCGCGACGATAGGTCGTACGTGCCGGGCGACGAAATGACGGCTTGTAGTTTTATCGTGTCCACGCCGAAGGGATTCACGTGGCAAGTGGCCGCGGTATGGCCGACGTAGCGGAAGAACGTCGAGGCCTGCGGCGAGTACAGCTGGGTCTTTATACTCGGCAAAGCAGTCGGGCTGTAACACAAGAGGAGGACGCGTGGTATTGAAGCGGAGATTGATCATCCGAAACAAAAAATCAAATGGTTTTAGATTCGGTATGTTAATGGCTATAGCGCATATAATACGATTTTTTATATATGCAAAAATAACCAAATGGCAGACATTTTTCGAAAAAAAAACGTGTTTTTTCACCGTTTTGGCAAAAAAATTGTAAATATCAAAATTTAAAAAAATCCTTGATATGCGCTATGGCTATAGTTGTAACGAATATGTGGTTAAAATTTCACAAGGATCGGGTTCAGTAGTTTCGAAGATTTTATCAACAAGCCGTCGAAAAACGTTGTTTCGAGGAAAACGCGTTTAAAGTTTGTTTGGGTTTCATAAATACATTTAAAAAATGTTTTTAAGGGGAGGTACCTGAGTAAACGGCGAGAAAAAGAGGTAAACTTCGGGAATTTTCATCTAAAAAACTAACGTTTCGATTGGATCCGGGTTTTTTTATTGGAAAATATGTACATTGAGGTATGTTTAGGATTTTTTTTAAATAAATTCGTTGACTGGAAGTGATTCAAACGCGATTATCGCGAAACATAGTTTTCAAAGTCAGTGCCACATGTATCTCGAAAACGGCTTGTCCGATTTTGTCCAAATTTGGATACAATATTCTTCGATACTTTTTCTCGTTCGCCACGTAGGGGTTTCTTATTTGATTGAACCATTGCTTTTTTATGCAATGTGTATGCAATCGAAAATCGTCGGAAATTGCGAACGAAAAACGAATGTTAAATTAAAACGGTCGCAATTCCGTCAAAAATGCAAATTTCAAAAAAAAATCCTACGCGGCGACCGAGAAAAACTATCGAAGAATATTGTATCCAAATTTGGACAAAATCGGACAAGCCGTTTTCGAGATACATCTGGCACCGACTTTGAAAACTATGTTTCAAGATAATCGCGTTTGAATCGCTTAGAGTCAACGAATTTATTTTAAGGGCGGGGTAAAGTATTACAATTTTTTTTTCATTTTTTTTTCATTTTTTAAATAAATGCATAATATATCAAGAATATTGTGTTAAAATTTCAAGTCGATCGGAGTAAAATTGACGAAGTTATGAGTATTTGAGCGTCTATTGCTCCATGCCGTTCTCTTCTCTTCTGCGTTTTTCAAACCGTTTTTCTGAAACTTGTCATATTTGAAGTCCGTGTGCACGATAACTCAAAATCTACTAGACCAATCGCTTTGAAATTTTGCACAGTACTTCTTCACATAATTCACCAGGTATTGTCGAGAGCTTTTTTTTTTTTTTTTTTAATAATTACTAATTTTTCAACAACAAATTAGCCGATTTTTTTAGCGAAAATCCGGTTTTTGGCTCCCAAGTGCTACGAAAAATCGAAAAATCGAAGAAAAAAAATCCTCCCGTCATTACCTCGAGAAACATCTCCTTTAACAAATGCATTTTGATTTTTTTGTTTCAAATGATTCTGTTGCGAGTTATGGTGCACACCGCAAACCAACTTTTTTTCGAGGCGCCTCCGGGGTTTAATTTTCACTCGCTCAATTTTGAATATTTTGCAATGCAAATTTAGGAGAATGTTGTTCAAATGTTACTTTATTATATGTAAATTTTTCAATAAACGAACACTATTCGTTACGCCAAAAAAATCTTAAAAACATGCCTTTTTTTCGCCGAATTAACTTTACCCCGCCGTTAAAAGAATCCTAAACATACCTCAATGTACATATTTTCCAATAAAAGAACCCGCATCCAATCGAAACGTTAGTTTTTGAGATAAAAATTCCCGAAGTTTACCTGTTTTTCTCGCCGTTTACTCAGGCACCTCCCCTTAATGTATTTCGAAAGTGTATTTATTAAGTGTAACAATTTTTATATCAATATCTATAATATAAACCTATCAAAAAAATTCATAAAATATCCTTTTTAGCGTCTAAAGTGAGAAGACCCCTTAAGGCGGGATATACATTTAGACAGAAAAAAATAAGCATTATTGAGGGATTTTTTAAACTAAGGAATAATTATTCTACAATTATCAAATTTTAGGTATACTTGAATGGTATATTAAAGTATGCAAAACAATTTTTTGAAATTAATTCTTTATCACAATGACGGGGCTGTGACAGAGTTTTACAGCAAGGTCGCCGCGGGAGTTGCGATACGGCGTGCAGTCTAGCTCCCCGTAGACTTTGATTTGCAAAAAAATTCAAGCATTTTTTCAGTTAGAACATATATAGCTTCTATGTGACGGCAATTAAAATGAAGAAATTGCAAATTTAAGGAGGTTGGAGCGATTCAGTTGAGACAGATGACGGTTTATTCATTTTTTCCCAATGAACCTCAAAAAAAGCATACGAGGTACAGATTTATTCTATATATACTAACTTTTTTAAATATATAATTAAAGGACAAAATTATGCATTTTAACATTTTTATTACGTAAAGTAGAAAAACTTTTGTGTTACTACCAACTTGAAAAAGCATAACATTTTCAATGATTATTACGAAAAAAAACTACGACAACGAATGTTTTATACAAGTCACAATGAAATTTTGAGTAATTCATAATTATGCCTATTCATATTTACGTCACGAGATTATTGGCCCATGTTGGCTATTTTTTATCTCTGGTATTTCGTGGTGAAAAAAGTTCAAAAAAATTCGTAAAGACTCAGTATAGTGTAAACAATAAAATGTATTTTTTAAATTAAATTTAACATTGGACTGTGGCTAACGCTCGAACCTCCTTAAGAAAATGGCACGCATTAATAACAAAAAATCAACATTTCACGCAACATTTCTGTAAAATGCGGATGATTTGTGTAGTTTTTTTTCCAACTTTTGAAAATCAATTCTCGTCAAGTAGAAGTCACCAATATTATCAATATTTCTACCAAGTTTCAACTCAATCGGCTTAATAGTTTCTGAGTTTGCACGCCAATTTTGATAATACAGTTTTGAGAAAAACGCGTTTGAAGTTCACGCCCGCTGTAACGTTTGACGTTTTTCGAATTTCGCTCTGAAACTTTAAAAAAATATTCTACATTAAGGCAGGATTCTACTTTGAAACTTTGAAAAAAAAAATTTTTTTTTTTTTTTACATTTTTCGAAAGTAAATATGTTCAAGAATGTTCGGTCAAAATTTTATAAAGTTCCAAGCAGTCTAACTATCCTTTTTCGCCTTTCGAACGCACCTACCTGAGCGCCCTATTGTGACCCGCCCGGCGCGCGGCCCGGACTCACCAAAACTCTCAACGCGTTTTTCTCGAAACGACATTTTCAAGTACCGTGGTCGTGATAACTCAAAAAGTACTGAACCGATCCTTATGAAATTTGGAACACATATTCTATATATGTGTACCAACCGACCTAACTACAATCAACTTAAAATTTTGATTAGAACTATTTTTTTATTGCAAAAAAAGACCCAAAAAAACGCATTTATTTCGTATTTTAGCCGCCATTTTGTTAATTTTGCACGTATATAAAATATTCTAGTTAGGTCGGTTCCTGAAGACATACTGAACATGAAACTCTTTGATTTTTTTGTTTCAGACCATCCGTCGGGAAGATTTCATGACCACGGCAACGGTACCTGCTTTTCGAGGCGGTGGCTTTAAACATATTTTACGTGTACAAAAAATGAATAAAATACATTTAAAATTTTTTTTTTATGTACTTAAAAAGTGTATTTATTGAACAGTTTAAACCCCATATCGATATCTTTAATAGTATTCTCAGAAAAAATTCACGAAAATAGCGTTTTTTTCATGGTTTCAAAGTAGAATCCTGCTTTAACAGTTCATCGTTTAAAGAAAAAAAAAAGAAATCGATTTTTTGATCGTTGTAAATGTCCATCCCGCCTTAACGGGCTACATCTAAAGGGTGTCTCAAAATAACCTGACATTATAAATTGCGCGCCATTCTTTTTCGTGGCGAACATAGAGTACTAATCTTTGAAAACTGCCATCAGGAAGTATTGTGCCTCAGTAATGGAGAATATCATCAAGCAACGCATAACAATTGTTAAAATTGCAGGCTCAGCAATGCAGTTATTACAGACGAAATGCCATGGTCGTGTTATCTCGCGCCGCGGCGATGTGAATTGGCCACCAAGATCGCGCGATCCGACGCTACTTTTCCAGAATTCTTTATCGGAATTTGGCAATTTCTTTGGGCCTCTAGGTGCATATAGCCCCTTGAAGATAACAAATAAGACGTTTCATTAGATTCGACGTAATCCGGCGCCATTTTCTCGCTACACTCCTCACCGACGTCCCCATATCGAATAATGAAAAACAATGAACAAAATTTCGACAAAGCTTACCTGCTCGTGCCGATCGTATCGATCTTAACGTCGATACGCGACCGCGAATGATTCTGCAAATGAAGATGAACAGGAACGACGCACATGCGGCTACGATCGAAATTGTGTTTTCCATCGCGCGCGTGGCTCATGGAGAACGAGACGACATTTTTCAGGCACTCGCTTTCGGGTACTTCGTCCGTAGTTTTGACGACGCTCGTAGAGTCCGCGACGTTGCGCTCGGGTCCGAAGATCTTCAATCTCGTTGTATAATCACTTTGTTCGGGGCGCCTTTCCTCGGGGTGTTTGTAATTTTTGTTCATAACGGCAAGATCGACGTGATGTTGTCCGATCGAGTGTCGCGCGGATGTTCCGCTTTCCGTAACTTTAGCCCGCCATCGTAGGATCAGCGTGGCGTCGAGTCTCGTCGTTATCGCGAGTGGGCCAATATCTTCCGCGTTTGCCTGCTGGCTATCGAGAAATTTTTCCGCCGCTGTTTGCGAGCGCGTGCGTCTCTTTTGAACGAAATTAATATACGGAAAGTTCGTGACGGCTTCGTCTTGACGATTCTTCGTCAACGAAACGTCGGAGAAGGTAGATTCGCCCTCGTTTCGTCTCACGAGTTTCAACAGAAGCCCGTAAGTCTCTTGGGGCTGTATCTTGACGTTGGCGGATTCGACGATGGACTGTAGCAACGACCAAGCTTTGCTCTCGAGGGAAACGCGCTCGAGTGAGATCTCGTTCATGAACGGATCGTGAGCTTGATTCATATTTTTCACGCGCACGGTCAACGTTAGACTCGGCGAATTAGCTTTTCTCACGGCGCTTCGACGGGCGATTGCGCTTATCTGAATGGAGTCCAAAACGGTTAATTGCCAAGTGTGACGACACAGCCGATACTTGGGTAGGCTCGTGGCGTCGGAGCTTTCCCAGTAGAAGAGAAGATCGAGGCGATGATTGCCTTTGGTGTGCGGAGCTCGAATCCAGAGTGGCACCGTGTGTCGACTGCCGGGCGCCAGACACGCAGAGTGCAGCTTTATTTTCGTCACCGCAGCGTCGCACTTTTCCTCGTTGTTCTCCAGACAAAAGAGCCTCGGATTGGTGGAGCCCACGTGGATATTCCTGAGCGGCGCTTGACCGACGTTCTCCATCGTAACTTCGAGCCTCTGCATCTCGCCGCATAGCATCTCCTGGGATATCTTGTCGAACGTGATCCTCATGAGGGGCGACCTATCGACGATGTTTACGTCGAGCCTGTAGTCCGTGCCGTACATACACGTGCCCGGTTTTTCCTTGACGTTCTTCAACCGCGGGCCTTTGATCTCGAATAGACGCTTACCGGTGACCGCGACCGTGGGATTGACGATCGGTTGATCCGAGGCCGGTGAATTCGAGAGATCGTACGACATTCCCAATATCTTCAGGTCCCCCGTACGTCGGGGTGTACACGAGAGCACGATGCGCCGTCTCGAGCTCGGCTGAAGCGTCACCGAGGACAATATTTCCGTCTCGACAGGCTCGCGCGAATCTTCGTCTCGCGTCGTCTCGTTGCTGAATAATTCATCGCCGCTGGCGAATGACCACAGGAGCCTCAATCGCGTCAGTGGGATCGAAATTTTCATCGGATTGTAGAGCTCGATCGAGACGTTGATCGGCTCGTCGAGCACGCCGATTGGCCGCGCACAGTTGTTCGTACGACTCGTGTACAACACGATCGTAGGCTTGAACATCATCGAGGCGCTACCCTGCGCCTCGGCTACCAGCGCTTCCTCCAGTTTCGACCATCGCGAGTCGTCCTCCTCGTTGACACTGTCGAACGACACGTTGCTCGCTGGCACTCGGTCGTTCGTCGCTGATCCTGGCAACGGGCCGAGCAACACTCGGATCTCGTTGCCGTCGACCAGCGGCAACGGGAGCACTGGAATTTCCGAACGATCCGCCGTACTCTCTTGACGCAGTAACTAACGGTGGAGAAAAGGTTTGCTTTGAAAAGTTGGATACGACGCGTCTTGAACGTCGCGACGATCCTCAGCCGATGCAATATTGATACAAAAGAATTGGAAACTTCTTACGTGATGAGTGTGGAGAAATTCGCGTAAAAAAGCCGCCTGCTGAGGACCCGGTTGTCGGCTGGACTCGTTGAGTAACTTTTCGAACGCTCTTACGGCATCGCCAACTTGCTTCAACGAGGCGGCCTGCCTGCCGATCGTGAAGTGGATGTGGTCTTCCGCCGAGGACCAGCCTCGATCGCGATACACCTGCAAATCAATCGATCAATCAATCAATCTCTCTCTCTCTCTCTCTCTCTCTCTCTGGAATAAATGCGTCATTTTTTCCAACCCATTTTTCCAATCTCAATCTCTCTCTCTCTCTCTCTCTCTCTCTCTCTCTCTCTCTCTCTCTCTCTCTCTCTCTCTAGAATTTTAAGGATGGTGTCCCTTAAAACCATTTTTCCGCAGTTAAAAAACAATACGTGTCTAATGGTTTTCTAGGCTTCATCACATATATGAGTTTCGACGAAATCGACGGTGAACACTTAAGGGGCGAGATGCGGTCAGAATTTTCAAAAAATCGAATTTTTTTACATTTTCTTGAAGTATGATGTTTCGAAAATATTCCCTGAAAATTTCAAGGCAATCCGATGTATAGTTTCCGGGACATCCCACAATTAGTGAAGGGGCCACGTCTATTCTCAACGTATAGACGTGGCTGACAAACGCGCAAACGATAATACCCGGGAAGGCAGAATGCTTCGAAGACAACAACAAATTGATATTTTGGAAGCTTCCACATCGGCAAAAGCCCTATTGGTTGGACCAGGAATTGATGATTTGATGTAAGTAATTTTTTAATTAGTATTTCTATACATAAAGCAAGTGTAAAATTGGAAAATTCTTTCAGAAATTTTCAACAATGTATTACTCAAAAATTATGAACTTCAGCAAAATTTTAGAAAGAATACTTTCGTTTTAAAATTGCCCAAAATGTTTAATAAAAAATGATTCATCCCGAAAAACTTTAATATTTTGAAAAATTGTTTTAACAATTGGCTATAAACAATTGAATGCTCGACTTTTAGGCAAAAAATTGTGATATTCGGATTCAGCGGATCGAAATATATAAAAAAAGTTTAGCTTTATCCATCGAGCTCAACATTTTACGAACATATAATACCGTATCCACATCGAAAAACTTTAAGGGGTTACCCCCACTTGCGATTTTGAAAAAATCGATTTTTTTAATTGAATTTTTTTGAAGTATAAGTATCTGACAATATGTCCTGAAAATTTCAAGTCGATCCGAACAAAATTGACTGAGATATGAGCGTTGAAAGAGAAGAATCCGTTGTGTAAACGACCGGAAATTGAAACTTTAAGGAGGTACGGTGATGACCACGCTAGTAAACTAAGAGTCTATTTTTCGCCATAATACCGCTACGTTTTAGACATATATGTGTGGCCTATATTTCGAGAAATATTTTTTAAGTATTGAATTTCAAGCTACTTATTATTTTTATAATATGAAAACAAACATAATAATCTACTACTCGACTTCAGTAGTACGCCATATCGTCGACGTTTAGCATCGTTGCATTTTCGATAGCTGTCATCGGTCCCACGCGCTCGGCTTATTATTTTTGGTAGCCGGTAAACATGGAGAATGAAAATAAGTACTGTAGAAGTTTATCAAGAGAGTAACAGGATTGTACCTGAAGTCCAGTTTAGAGACAAAGGTAGATTCTGTCGGACAAGAATTAGAGAGTGAAAAGATGATATTGCGAATGCAAATGAAAAACGTCGCGTTGACGTTAACCTCAATATCCAATGTCCAATCTGTCCGAAGTCAAAACATATTTCATCGATTGTTATGTTATTTTTCCCTTTCCTAATTTTCACAATATTTGCAGATATAAAAACGAACGTTCATTTTATATGACGGTTTTTCCATGCTGAATTTACATATAAATGCGTTGTATGCATGTCGCCAGAAAGATTGAGATGCCTTAGCTATACATAAAAGAACTTTGAGTAAACATCGACGAAAGGCCTTTTATAATCGATTAAAAAACGTACGGCTTCACACAACCATATTTTTAATTCGCGTTGAAAATATCCGATAGACGAATCAAATTTGCGCGGGTATCCGGCGTTGCCACACTTCGAGCAAGATGGCTGCGGTTACGTCACGAGACGCCCAGGTAGCAATTTTCAAAAAGTTGTCCAAAAGTCGACTAAAAGGGTGCCAAATGTCCGCTTGAAAGTTATCTATAAGTTATCATGTGTCCAAAAGTTATCTTTTTGGATGGTTGTTGACTTTAAGATAACTTCCGGGCGGACATTTGGCACTCTTTTAGTCGACTTTTGGACAACTTTTTGAAAATTGCTACCTGGGCGTCTCTCTCGCCGAATACTTCAGTTTTTCGCGACTTTATTTCTAAATTTATTGCTTATTTCTGCGGTGAGCTTTCCAATTCAAGTTGCCTTATTGATCACAACGAACCAACGAACGCAACCGTCAGTTTTTTTTACGCGTGTCTTGGCTCCAAGTAGCACAAAAAAATCGATATATGAGAGGACAGGCACATTTTGTCGTCTACGTGTGACTAATTGACCAACTTTAACAATTAATAACTCGGAAACTGTACGGTAAATCTCGCGGAAACTCCGCATACGCATGGACGATGCTCTCGACAATGTTATTTAAAAAAATCGGGCTTTTATCTTGGACTCGCTCCAATCACCGTACCTCCTTAAACGCGTTTTTCTCAAAATGGCATTTCTGAAGTCGGTGACCAAGATTACTCGAACACTAATGAACCGATCTTCTTGAAATTTTGCAGGCTTATTTAACACATAAAAATGTAGTCTTTAATCGTTCGGTTTTTTTTTCGAAAAAAATGGCCGTTTTATAGCCAAAAAACGGCCGTTTTTTTTTCGTTAAAATCGAACCATTAACTTTGACTGTCCGCCATTTTGTGATGAATGAATATTTTTTAAAATCCTTCGATTAAAGACTAGTTTGTACTTATATTTGACTAAATCCATCCGCATTTTTTTTCAGATGATCCACTTCGCCGCAATGTTGGTCACCGCAAACCGTGTATATAAAAACATTATTTTATTGGCGGCCATTTGCCACTAAACAATGTAATATTTTTCAATAAAAAAATTACTGAAAGTTCTTCAAGATGTGTTCTTTAAGATGTTATATTGATCGATTAGAAAAGTTTTGTAGTTTTCTTTAAAAAAATTCATGAAAAAGGCCTTTTTTGCGCTACAAGTGGGGGTAACGCCTTAAACGCGTTTTTCTCGAAACTGTTTTTCAAGTCGGTGACCACTATAATTCAAAAACCACTCGATGGATTTTGATGAAATTTAGTGTGCTTATTGATAGCATTAAAAACTAGTCCTTAATCGAAGGATTTTCATTTTTGTTGAAAATTTCTATTTTTTAAAACAATAAACGAGCGTTTTTTTGTCCAAAAATCGAAAGTTATCCGTCGGAAGCCGCCATTTTTGTTAATTTTTGAAAAAAAGCTTCGATTGAGGACTAGATTTATTATTAAACTTATGATTTTTTTAGTTTTTTATTTCAGATGATTCAGTAAAAATTTTTGATGGTCACCGCAAAGCACCACATGCCGAAGGGGTCCGACAAAGATGGCGATATTGTTATAAATGATCAATATTTTTCTTTGAAAATTTGTACAAGTAAAGTTGAAATATAACATAAAAAGTCTGTGTAACCACTTTTGTAAAACAAACGTAATTGCAATAAAAAAAAATTCTCGAAAATGCTCATTTTTCCACATTTCTGACTGCATCTCACCCCTTAAGTGATTTCCCTGGTAAGTTAACCCTAAGTCTGGCTAGATAATTCTTCATTATTATAGTTATATCTATTTTATATTTACCATTTCTTATTATTATTATCGTTTCTATAGCTGTTATCAATTTATAACTATTATTATTACTGAGATCGTCTCTTACATGGGTCATTAAAGGGAAGGTTAAATACTTTTGAAAACGTATTTTATTACGTTATATCAACGTATTTTATTCTTTCATCGATGGAGATAAAAATTCAATGTTATTTATTTTTTTAAATCCAAAATGGCGTCTCCAGCTCCCGTCAAATGAAGCCATGCACGGCGTGTTTTGGTCTGCGCGAGGCGCCTTGTCAGTTCATTTAAAACAAAAACGGGTTAAAAATGACTAAACTAGACTAAATTTGGGGGTCGTTATCGTTTTTTTTTCTGAAAAAACCCTGGATAACAAAATGGCAGCCCTTTTGAAAAAAAGAACATCAATTTTGATAACGCGGCAGAATGAATTTCCTTTCAATTTCTCAGAGATTCATGTGAATCGGTTCATCCGGTGAAGCTGTAGAGCGGCCCGCGCACTCAAAAAAGCTGTTTCCAGAAAAACGCATGTAACATTTAACATCATGAAAAATCGTTTTTAATGTTTGTTTTTGAAAACCCAAACGAACAAATCCACGTGTTCTCAACACTTCGAGGATGAAAATAATGTAAAAAAAAATCGAATTTTCCATCGTCATAAACGGTAAAATCGGGCCTTAAGGAGAGATGTACACCAAGATGCTCGAAAAAATCGATTTAGAAACTTTAAACATTCCGTGGACCGTAGAAGTCCTAAACTATGGGCCTGGTATCGATGATTCCATCTAAGTTGACAAATTTCATGATTTATTCATTCCCAAATTTTCAAACGCGTTTTCTTCAAAACCACGTTTTTCAAATCGGTACCCAACATTTCTCGAAAACCAATGAACCGATTGCCTTGAGGTTTTTTGTGGTTATTCCATACACCATTATCCAGTACTTGTCATAGAATTTTTTTTCCGTTACTTAATTTTTGTTTTACAGGCAAAATAATAACTAATTTTTTTCCCAAAAATCACTATTTATGTTCAAGCGTCCGCCATTTTGTCATAAATCGATATTTTCAAAATCGGCTATGACAAGTACTCGATTATAGTATCTAATTTAATAATCTTTTTGGTTTCTTTTCAGATGATTTTTGAAGAAACGCCAGTGGGTGCCGTACACGCATATTTTTTTACGGCGCTCCAAGGATCACACAATCTCCTTGTATATTTTTGATATTTTTAAATAAAGAAAATTAAACATATTTTTGAATATATATACTTTTAGATAATTAAAACCCCAATCCAAAATTTCAAATAGTTTGCCTTGAAAACATTCACAAAAATGACCTTTTTTCCGGCTCCTAGGTGTCCCTAGGAGGGAAAGGGATTTAAATCCCTTTAAATCCCTTTAAAGTATGACAAAAATTGTACTGCGAACTTGTATATGCTCCAAACATATAGACACGTACAAAAACGTGCACGATACTCTTAGGAACACACCAGAGTACGAAACAAATCCCCCCATCTCTCTCCTTCCCCTCCCCCTTTTTCTATGAATGGACTCCGAAGACTGACCTGATAGGCCTGTTGATAGCACCTGAGAGAATGTCTCCTCTGGCCGGACTTTGAGAATCGATGACCCGCGAGTACCGCGTGAAAGGCGTACTTGTGTATCATCCTCGGATAAACGAAGCAGTAGGCGGCCTGTTCGAGCAAGAGTGCCGATCGGAGATCGGAATCTTCGCTGGTCATGCGTATCAATTGTTTCGCCGCATCGCCGTGCAAGTTGCGCCCTTTGAGACACTCGGTACTGAGGAGAGTGGCTCTCGTCGCGAATTGTGGCATTTTACAGCTGTTCGAGTAAGTCAATATGGCGTCGTCCATGTACTCGATAGTTTTTCGCGTCATTTCGCCTTGCATGAAGGCACTGAGCGCGGCCATTTCCAACGCCCCGGCGTAATAGAGCCATGCTTGATCGGCCGCGAAGTCGCGTTTCGCGCTGTGATAAGCCTGATAAGCGAGCGTGTAATGGCCAAACATGAAGCAGAGATCGCCCAATCGACGGAGCTGCAGCTCGGGCGACTCGGCCGTGTAAATGACGGCGTTGGTTGGCGCCGATCCGGGCACGCCCGGCTTACTCGTGCCGAACCAACGTTTCGTCGCGCTGAACAACGATCTGCTTACGCCCTTCTTGTTCGATATCACGTCGCTCAAAAGGCCAATTTGCTTCTCCACGTAGGGCAACAGACTCTTCAGACAAAATTCGCTTACGAGATTGCGCAATCTATCGAGATCCTGAGTGGACAAACGCGAGCCGTGCTGAGCCACCGGATGATTCGGCGAGTCGGCCCACACGTTCGCGTTTATCGGTGAATTCTCGTTGTTCGTCGTTACAGCAGCCATTCTCGATCTCGTCGACGCTGTCGTCGCGAACGATCTCGTTCCAGCCTCCAGGCTGAAGCTTCGTTGACTTTCCGGACTCAGCGGGTGGATCGTCACCGGAACCGCCTCCTGGCCCATCTCCACGTGCATACTCGGGGCTTCCGACATTTCCGAGGACAGACTCAGCTTGTCCGCGAAATCGGGCGACAACAGACCCGCGTTCTGCGGCGCTATCGGCGTTCCCGCGTTACTCGATCTAAATGCCATTCGAGAAATTAGTCGTCGCGGGGATTTTTTATCTTGCAGGATTTTTTTATACGCAAATACGTGAAACAGAAAACATAGGATTCAAGGCCTTACGTACGCGAAAAATGTAAGCATTTTTCATTTTTTTTTGATTCCATTGGCCTGTTAGGAATATTTTAAGCTTTACAGAATGGAAAAATTCCAAAAATAAGGTAAGATTGCATTTATAATAGATACATCGCAGCGCGCCCGACCGCCAACTTCAAACCTGCTTTTCCACGATTCACTTTTATGAACCTTGTGAAAGTTCTAACTCTTGAACGAAGGTTCAGGTCGCTTTGAAATTTTTACAACATATTTTTAGTATCATCACCTATCGTGTGAACCACAGAAACAAAAATGTCAATGACACAAAAAATATAAAGAATAAAAAAATTGTAAGTTTTGAATTTTTGTTATAATATTTAAAAAAAATAATATTGTTGGTTCACACTGAAGATACATTCATTATGCAATTATAAATATGTTCATTTTCTTTTCAGACACCCACATTGATGCCGAGAACTTTCACCACCAACGCGCGCCCAAAAAAAATACATTCCTTTATTATGTTATATCTCCGCCATTTGTTAATATTTCTGATTTTTTTTACATGCACTTAACCAAGTGCATAAATGATCGGTAAAAAAGATGTTGTCAATAAATGCGTCATTTTTTCCAACCGCGTCTAGAAAAGTACCTTCCAAAATCGGCTAAATCGCGTATATAAGGCGTTAACGTGGTATATGTACCTAGGTGGATCAAAAAATTGCATTTTCCAATCATATTTTTATGAGACGGTATCACCTTTTAGCTATATGCGTTAATCTCATTGAAATATTCATAAAATGAGATACAGCTTCTAACAGTAGGACGGGCCAAAGGTAGTAGCATCGTACTTAAAATTTTAAACGCGTTTTTGTCGAAACACTGTTGCCAAAGTCCGTGGACATGATATCTCGAGAATCACTTGATGGATTCTTTCCAAATTAACAGGAGATACGATGAGAAACGTTAAAAGGTCGTTGACGATCCCATTTTTTTTAAATCGATTTTCTTTTTTCGTATCTCTTTAGATAAGTGACTTTTCCAAAAAATATTATCCGATTTATCCGATAAAATATCACTTATTGGGTTTGTTTGGGTGGAAATATCGTAAGGCGTCGAAATGTCCAAAAACCCAAATAAAGCCAATATAGGCGTCGAAATGTTAAAAAATGCTGTTTTATCACGTGTTTCCGCGAACTTCGAAACCCCATAACTTTTTATGGGCGGTTGAATTTCAGCTTCCCCGGACTGAATATCATTATTTATAACTCAATAAATGAGAAAATAGCAACAAAATAATTTTAGGCTCATTTTTTGGAAAAGTCACTTATCTAAAAAAATGAAGATCGATTTAAAAAATGTGATTTTTTAAGTATACAAATGTGGAAAAAGTGAATGAAAAAATTAAGAGTTAAAGCGTCACTTTTAAATGTCGATTTTTTTCACAGATTTTGTATGCTCAAGTTTCAGCTCGTCGCCAAGTTGTTAAAAAATATGATTTAAAAAATCGACGATTGTCAACGACTCGTATTTATTGTTAACTTGAATACCCCATTTGGTTTTTAGATTTACGATGGACTGTTTAAGCTGGAATGTCCATCTGCCCTGTTTTTCTGTATTTTTTCGTGATTTTTTTAAAAGGCTCTCAATATATGTACCTTTGTGTTAAAAAAGCCTCTCGGTAGATGTAGCCCTTTAATTGTTGAGATTAATAAATGATAGCTCAAAAAATTCAAAAACGTGACCACCGCACCGTGGTATATTTTCTAAAGAGCCAGGATAAGCAGCCTCAAAAGGAGATTACAGCTGGCGGGGACAATCGAAAAAGTGGAATGTTATATGAGGCAGAAATATGGGGATGGAGGAAGAGGAAAAGCTTGGGAAAATAGCAGGGAAAATCTGTAAAAATGGCTATCGTAATCAGTTCAAACACACCAAACTATATGTGGAGAATGGCATCGGGCTGCAGAGGGGTGGAAAAAGAGGCCCGAAAAAGAGCGACAACCTGATAGCAATAATAAGGATGGAAGACGGATGGTGACCGAAGGGGTGTCTTGAAGAAGTGTAAGGAATTATCAATGGAAACCCGTCAAAGTGGGGACCTTGCCAAAGCCATGTGGAAAGTGGCGGGGGTGGGGGGGGGGGGGAGATATGGGAGGCAATAAGAAGCGAGAACGTAGGAGAAATAGAGCAAAAAGTTGAAAAAGGTACGAAAATTAAAATGGAACAGGAAATCCACCAAACTATATGTGGAGAATGGCATCGGGCTGCAGAGGGGTGGAAAAAGAGGCCCGAAAAAGAGCGACAACCTGATAGCAATAATAAGGATGGAAGACGGAAGGTGACCGAAGGGGTGTCTTGAAGAAGTGTAAGGAATTATCAATGGAAACCCGTCAAAGTGGGGACCTTGCCAAAGCCATGTGGAAAGTGGCGGGGGCGGGGATATGGGAGGCAATAAGAAGCGAGAACGTAGGAGAAATAGAGCAAAAAGTTGAAAAAGGTACGAAAATTAAAATGGAACAGGAAATCCAGAACAACTGGTGCAGGATTGACGAATCGACATACTGCAAAGAGTATTGCAGAGTAATCGACATACTGCATAAGAGCAGAAAAGGGAATGCAGAAATTGAAAAATACTGGGAAATAAAGGAGCTCAGTGGGGAACCGAAGGAATTATGGAATATAAGGTGCGGAAATGTAGGGAAAAAAGGGAATAAGGGATACAGAGACAGTAACTGCCGGATGTGTAGGGAAGAGGACGAGAGCTTGGAACACATTTGCGGCTGCCAAGGAGGGAAAGCTAAAATCAGTGCCAAAGTAGTGGAGAAAGTAAAAGTGCTGAAATACTGGGGGGGGGGCTAAGACATAAATTTAAGAAACTGGTGAGGAATAAGGTTGCCAAAGAGCTGTATGCGTACGTAATTTGAGGTATTGTTAACTATGACAAATAATGCTTTCTTCGATAGTCCACGCAAAAAAAAATTAACAATCAATATAAATATATATGGCTACAAAAAATTCGACGGAATTCGAAACGTTATGCCGATTTATGTAAGATTCAATCGCGATTATACCTTACAATTACTAAAACTCTTCGAGTATAAAAAAATTCTTCCCGCCAGAAATTTACGGATGTCAAGCGAATTTGAAATTATTGCGAAAAATTGCAACATTTTGTAAGATCCGCACGGATAATCCAATTCTCGAAAAATGTAATCGAACCGTAATCCAACCAGAATTACGAGCCGTATCTTTCCCGCTCATTGGGGACTGCAGTGGCAAGACGCACATGGAATAGCCTGATTAATCTGCAGTCATTCATTGTTTCATGTTGAAACATTTGTTTTTATACATTTCAAATATACATGAAAAGATACCTCAATGTTTACTGGGCTCACTTGTTTTTTTCCTTTATAAAAAAATTCCCGAAAAAACGCCTTTTTGAACCTTCTAATTCAGCCTCCCGCCTTAATGAAACATTTCACGAGCACATTTCATTAAGGAGCATTCAACACAAGTCTACGCGAGCGAAGCCGCAAGTGGAAAGCTTGTTCCTCATTAACCAGAATTCGTCTTCTTCAACATTCCGACTGTCTTGTTATCGAAATATTAAAAGAAAAAACAAGCACACGCGTCGCTTACTTGTCAGGCTCAGTGGTGAGTTCGCTGGGCATAGCGGAGACTCCCCCCATGTCGGCGGGAGTTCTGGGACTGCTGCTGTGATCGCTACTGGCGTTGATATCCGTGTGTTTGACGAGGAACTGACTCCAGGGATCGGGCAAGTGCGTGTTGTCGTCGGGGTTGCCGGGCGGCCGAGAATTCATTTGCAGTAGGAAGCAATTGTTCGGATCGTAGAGATTTTTCATCTCGGTGAATACCGCCTCGGTCCTGCGTGAATGAGAAAAGATTTTAAGCTGAAAACTCTCTGAAAAGCAAAGTCTCTCGTATAAAAAATAAGAATTTGCGGAATGAATCCTGCAGGATAACGCAGAATAATTTGAGCACTGCGAATAGCGCTCACTTGGCTTTGTCGTCGTGCGCTGCATCGTGAATAAGAATGTAATATCTGAGCGCGTTGTTGTTGAACCATTTGGGCAACTTTCCCGGTACGCTCTGGTGCAGCTGTGCCGCCATCTGCTGTATCTTCTCCAGAGGATTTTCGTCGCCGGACGCAACGACGACCATGCAAGCCAGAAAGTGTTTGGTGAATTCGTGATCCGAGGGGAACTGAACGGCGAGGAACGTCTCCCTCCAAGCCTCGAACCAAGGCACGCACACGGGTATGTCCAGATCTACGTTTCCAATTCTGATCACCGTCGAGCGTTCGCACGGTTCCGAGCTCACCGAGTCGTTCAGCATTTTTCTCGCCACCGACGGTTCCGGCGGCTGCGCGTTAATGTCTTGCACGGAGAGACGCAAACTCTTCACCGTCACCGTCGTTCCCTGGGGATCCTTGAAATGACCTGCGGCAGCATCGGAGGAAAAATCGTTACCGGCGGCTGGTCAGGGGGCGAAACGAGCGGCGGAAATAAATCAAACCTTGGCGGGTGAAAAATGCAAATCGAAAGCATCAACTCGGATATTCGAATCTCTCCATTTTGGGTGTTCTTTTTCGTCTTATCGCGTGAAGTAATTCAGCTGGAATTCAATAGCGGGAGATTTCTCCCCGAATCGTTGTCGCATTGAAAATTTTATTTTCCACCGCTTGAATTCAATTTTCAAAAAAAAAATTCAAAAAACTGAAAAAAATGTTTTTCACAGATCGACATTGTAATGCTCTAAAAACGATACGTAAAAAGTGGCAGTGATTTCCATAACCGGAATCGCCAAAAGTGTTTCACCAATGAAAATAAAACATCGTTCAAATAAAACTTCAAATTGTGATCAATGAAGCCATTTTTCGATCGATCGCTTACCGAGCGGAAAAATCGCTTTGATCGCGGGAAAATTGGGAGGACCGTTGGGGACTTTAAGAGCGAATGGAAAAGCTACGTACCTTCGGTGTTGAGGTTGCAAAAAGGTTGCAGAAGCTCGATGAACGAGAGATTGTTCTTCTGGCACACGGACTCGGCGATACTCGAGCAAACGGCGCCGATTTGCGGCGAGAACGCGTTGCCGATAAATTCACGCGGGGTTAACTTACATTGAGCCATGTCGATGCTTTGTTTTGAACACGATAATAATAATTCTGACGTGAGAAACGGAGGTTCTTTTTTTCTTGTCTTCTCAGGTACCCGGTAGTTCGAATTGCTTTTTTCACGAATTTACTGTCATTCTTTTGTTTCTCGTTGATCACGTGGAGCAACGACGCGAGTATACGATCGCTAGAAGAAAAGTGACTCGGCCACTGAGGTTATCGCTGTGAAACAGGGCGATCTGGGAAGGACATTCGTACCAATGATCGTGATAAACATGCTCGAGAATTTTTTTCATCACCGACCTCGCGACGTCCACCCCCGTTGAACAGCTGTTCGTCACTGACAGCGCGAATCAATTTTTCACGCGGAAACCTCGCGGTCGAAATATATCCGCGAGCAACTGCTGCCCTCTGGCGGCGCCCCGGGCCAACTAGTGACGCGACTGGACTTTTAACGTTGCACGAGAGATAAAATCGCGGACAAAAGCTACGGAAATTTTAGATTCTCGAATTTACGAGCTTGATGTAAAGTAAAATGAGTCGTGAGAGGCATAATGTGTGGAACGAAATTTGAATTTCGGATTATACATCCTCAAAGCGCATTCTCCTTCGGGCCCCTGCTTATTCGGTCGGTCGGTATTTACCATTAAGGGGGGAGATTTTATATTCATATACTGCTTACTTGCTCGGTCGGTATTTACCATTAAGGGGGGAGATTTTATATTTATAACACTTTGTTAGTCTTAAAAATGTCATTTTTGGCATAAATTGTCAGTCAAACATGTGTAGAATATCGTCCTGATATTTTAGAGCGAAATTTTCAGTTCTTTCGAAGTTATAGGAGGTGAACGCTACGGACCGACGCTCGGCTTGGAGTGAAGTGACGTAAAGACGAGCTTATGACCGAAAATGAAGTCCACGAAGAAGCTGATTACTTTACAAGCCCAGAATCGCAGATTAAGGGGGAAGATACCTTTAGGCGAGGAAAAAATTGCTGATTATCAATTTTTTTTCCAAATAATGTTTTCTTCACCATTTTTGAGACTTAGGGTATGTTTTATACTTTTAACTTTTGGCTGTTACGCGACTTTTTTTTATTATTAATGTTTGTAAATGGCAGAGGTATGGCACGGTCTTCTGAACGGGTTGCGACGGTTGCGACATATGTTGTAAACGGCGTGACACGTAGCGTCGGCGGGTTTAATGTGAGGAAAAAACCAAGGAAGCTTTTTCTTTCATTAACACTCATACGCAGAATATGAACCAAGAAAAAGTGAAAAATGTTTAACATCGATGAAATAGTAGGGTTTGAAACAAAAAGACTAAATTTTCTGAAAAAGGCTGCATTTTGCAATAAAAAGACTTGTTTTTTATGTTCAAAATCAAGTGCCGTGCAGCCACCATTTTTAAATGTTAACAAAAAAAAATCGGAAAATGAAATGACGCTAATTCAAAATTCAAGCACAAAAAAAGTTTCGGAAAATAAAAAACAAATTAAAATGTAAAAAACTAAAAGTTAAAAAAGATATAACACGTACATAAGGTTTTTATTATGTAAAATAGTTTGCACACCAAAAATCTTGAAAATTTACTTATTTCCGCCCACCTAAAAAAATCTCCCCCCACTTGTACGCTTTGAAACAAAAATATTGAATTTTCCGAAAAAAGGCTACATTTTGCTATACAAGGACTTGATTTTTATTTTCAAAAGCGAGTGTCGTGCAGCCGCCATTTTTAAATATAAACAAAAACAATCGGAAAATTAAATGAGGCTGACTCAAAATTCAAGCACAAACAAGTTTCAGATAATTAAAAACTTAAATTAAAATGTAAAAAATTAAAAGTTAAGAAAAAATATATAACACGTACATAAGGTTTTTTCTTATTTAAAATAGTTTGCGCACCAAAAATCTTGAAAATTTAATTTTTTCGGCCGCCTAAAAAGATCTCCCCCCTTAACCCGACGATCGCACACTCGATCGGTAAAAGCGGCAAAATCTCGGGAACGAATAGCACTTCGATCAGCGCGATGCCTTTTTTTACACTGGACGACATTTCTTTTCCTCTTCCAAATATCAGTTGACCAGAAAAACTCAAAATCGACCGAAAAAACGGTTTCTCTTTCTTTCACGGCGTTGTGGGCGCACAGCTCGAAATTATTCTCGAACAAAATGGTCGAATCGCCTTTTTCCATTCTTCGTACATTACGCGCGAAAGTTTCGTCGAATCGGGCGTTCGTAGGTGTTCATCAGCATTGGGATTTCGAGTGAAAGCTTCGTAGTTGCAGAAATCTATCGCTCCCTCAACACGGGCCAATAAGTTAGCGAGGGGGAGTCAGACGAACGATCGAGAGAGGGAGAGGGATCCGCGCAATCGTACTTTCTCCCTTCCATATCATCGCGAGGGAATTCCTGAACGCCCCGCCGCGCGCGACACGTCAAGTTTCGTACACAGAGGCATACACTTGGCTTCGTTCTCTACGCCTCGTACAATTTTATTTCGCGTTAACGGCGATGTGGCTTGAAGCGAAAAGAACGAACTAAGCGAGGCAATAAATCGTGATCACGATGATCCGAATGCTTTGAAAGACATTCCTGCGATCGTGGGAGTTGGGTGTACACACCCACACACGTATGCTCGTAGAGATATAAACACGCGAAACGTCCCGTGAAATATTCGCGATAAGATCCGGTTCGTGTCGTCGTTTTTTTTTATCACAACATGGTGAAAACGTTCGACTTGAAGTCCTGAGTGCGTTACGCGGCGTTGTTTTTACACGCGCCATACATACGAAATACGAAGATCACAAGTACCCGAGTAACGAGCGCGTCGCGGTGGTTCTTTTTTTTTTCTTTTTTTAAGTGGCGTTTCGTTCGAGAGCAGGTGTCCCTGACGTCACGCAGAGACACGCTAGGCACACACGCGTCTCGATGAAAATGAGTGTATTTTGATGCGTATATTCGATCGATACATCATTTTTTTAACGATCGTGCAAACGAGCTGGAAATCGACGCCCTCCGCCGTGACACAACACTCTGCGGCATACCGAACCCACACGCACAGCTGCGGAATTTCTCGCGGAAAAAACGAAAACGCAACCGCATCATGTCAAAGAGTAAACTTCATCAGTGCAGCGACGGTAGTATGGTCGCCGTTAAAAGCAAGGTACCTTTTTCTTTCATCTTACGTTTACGCTCGAGTTTGCGAATGTTTACGAACGTTCTCTCTATCTCGTTAGCCAATAACGTATAACCGTTGTCTGCTCAACATTCCTGTGCCAAATTTGGTCTCGACAATGACTCATTGTTCTAACGCGCCCGCGCGCGCGCGCTATCTGACAACGCACTCGACACTTTTATTCTGACAGTCGGGGTCGACTATTTTTAACGCTCGAAAACACTCAAGGACTCGACTCCAAAGTATGCCAGGCGTTTTTTTCACGACGACAACTCGAGACGCGATGTTGTTTCGGAGTAGTTCGCGTTCATTCGAGGATTTCGAGGATGTTTTTGAGGTTAGGGTTCGTGCGGGACCGAATGTTTTGTCATTTGGGTCTTGGGTTGTCCAGGGTATCCTGTTTGCGTTCGTGAAATTTTAAATACGTTGATCTGCCCGTTCTCGAGATATTCGCTCTCGAAATTGGCACACGCATGGGGCACGTCCCGGAGAACGTATTTTCGGTGATAATAAAACAATGATGAGACGGGAGCTCATGAAAAACAGTGGAACGATAGTTGGATGTATTGCGGTCGTTGTGAAAACAAAATGGTCACTTTTAACCTTAAACTTTTGAATTTATGAGCACCCAAAGTATGAGGCATGTGATGAAACGTCAACGGCGGAACTAGTCGATGCGGACGACTTGGCAATGCTGTGAACGATACACGTTACATGGACTACGTTTTTAAAAACATTAGTCTTTACAAATCATAATTTATAGAGCAGCTTATCCATTTTATTGAATCTTTGATTCGTGCACTACATGAGTCAGGACGAGTGCATTGTCAACAGTGGTAATGAGTATAGTTAGGGTATAGGATTGATTGCGCTTGCCAGCAACATTGACCCATGTACGGATCGTATGTTTGGATGACGTTGAAGTTTCCGTCAATGGAATGCAATTTTTTTTTCTTCCTTTCAATCATCATCCAAGACCTTTTTTCTGCAAATTGTGGTCGTAAATTTATAATAAGTATACGTGGAAACGGTCAAGCTATTTCCACAGTCTAAGTCGGCCAACAAAAATTTGAGTGACTGAACAGAATTCATTTTATATATAATATCGTGTGCGAATTTAACAATTTTTTTCGTATGAAAAAGTGATTCACTCATAAAATTAATTACACATCTATTTAGTATGAATATCAAGCTGTTAGAAAATATATTTATATATTTTTTTTTTGATGTACAATATGGCCGACTACTAATATTTTCTTTTATCTTTTTTTTAGGCGCTTTGTGGCATGATATTTAGCATCCACAATTTTTTACCTAAAACAAAAAATGAAAATTCTCGTCAATCTATGTTAGAATACCTAGAGAAGTTTGTATGGAATTAAAAAAATATTGATTTATTCAAAAGATGTAGGTATTTGAACTTAAGAAATGAATTTTCAGTGAAAAATTTCGTTCTAACTGCTCATAAACTGCTTACAAAGTGAAAAGTTTTCAATTAGGAACATAACTTTTAAATTTGAAGTAAACCGAGTGAAAATTTCTGAAGTTATTTGTCACGCCAATTGGAAAAAAGCTGTTTCGAGAAGTTGGCCATTTTGTACATAGAAAAAAATTCTAACAGCTTGATATTCATACCAAATAGATGTGTAATTAATGAGTGAATCACTTTTTTATACGAAAAAAATGGTTCAATTCGTACATGACTTTATACCGGGTACTGTGGCCTAAGGCCTTAATTGACTAGGTAATTTTTCAACTTTCAAATAGTAAGATATTCTACGTTTGTAGTTTGGAATTGGGTAAATTAATCACTTTTTAGAAATTATCACTCATTTAAAAACTCTAATGTATTTATGCCTTTAAATCAGACGTTGAAGTTTGTATTGTTGGAACGCAACGAAAGTCTTTTTACATTTCATTTTTCATTTTTTAAATTATTATAGATATTTTTTTCGTAGATTTTTCTCTGACATTGACATTTGCATAGTTGGAATGCAACGAAAATGAATTATCTTTGATTACTCAAATTTTTTCGGCTGACTTAGGCTGTGAAAATCGCTCAAACGTTTCTATGTATTCTTATCACAAATTTGCAAAAAAACAAGTCTCTGGATAATGATAAAAATAAAGAAATATAAAATGAAAAAAATAATATCGTTGCATTCCAACGATGCAACTTCAACGTCATTAAATTAAAGCATGGATACCGGTTTTCCAATAATATCGAAAAATGGGAATATCGCACCACAAATCCGATATCGAAAAACCGATATTGCACTCGAGTAATACCTATATTTCGATATAAAAGTTGAAAACATTAAAATATCATTATACTTCTTATTATTTCCATTTAAGTTACTTTTATTTGTTTTTTTTACTACGTTTAACAACCTTAAAATATTACTACCTAAATAATATATTTCAAGAACATAGCAGAGTATGCTTTGAAATGTACAATAAATGAAGATCTCGATAAAAGACTGATTTTTAATGCACACTGTTGTTTCACTTAGCTATACACTATTTTTTTACAACTTCCATCTTGACTTTCAAGCTTCTACCGTTTTTAATCAAGGTTTCCCATAAATATAGGAAAATATAGAAATACCGGAATTTCAATATTACAACTTGTTTATATCGAAATAATACCGGTAATAGAAAGAGCTCGGATAGTCCAAGCTCTACCATGAATGGGACTGTCTCGCACACACTAATTCAAAGCCTTTGCATCTTCGAGCAAATTAGGACACAGAGATAATAAAACAATCTCGCTTCTACGAGTCCCGATCAATGACAAGTTCCTTTTCATTATTTGTCCACCAGTTCGACGCGGACATTATACGTTTCGCGGTAAATCGCAACGAGTCCGTAGGATACGAGGACTTCAGGAAGATGCTGGCGGAGCGCCACAACATTGGGCCCGAACTGAACTTTCTCATTTACTACACGGATCCGACGGACGGCGATCCGCTGCCCATCAACAATGACAACAATTTGGCCAGGGCCCTCCTGGCTGCCAAACCTTTGCTCAGAGTCTTCATTACCAGGAAGGACGAGGGTATGGAGGATATGAACGGCTACGGAACGCTGAAACCAAAAAATTTGATATCCAGTATTTTGGGCGGTACTCCTGGAAAACCCAAGCCGTCTCTGGCTATCTCGAACCCTCAAGACTTCAGACAGGTGAGCCATTCCTCCGGTCGTGCAGGACTCTATCCATATTGCCATAATCCTGTCAGGTTTTTTTTGGCAACCTGAAGA
Source organism: Ophion obscuratus (assembly GCA_964007375.1). NCBI lineage: Eukaryota > Metazoa > Arthropoda > Insecta > Hymenoptera > Ichneumonidae > Ophion > Ophion obscuratus. Next base: position 45,804,335 of record OZ023318.1, read on the forward strand.
CAGAGCGATGCGCCTCAAGGATTGAGGATGTAGAACATGTTGACTTGGGATTTTTCCAGTGATTGTAATATGGGGTGAAAATCATTACGATTCATAATTTTAGGGGGGAGATACCTTTAGGAAAAAATTGACGATTTACATAATTTTTTTTAATGGAAAGGTTTCTTCATTATTTTTGAAACAATGATGCTAACTCAAAATCCAAGCACAAAATAAGTTTCGGGAAATTTCAAACATCAATTAAAATCCAGAAAATTAAAAGATTCAAAAAAGATGTAACATGTCCATTTTGCAATAAAAAACTTTATTTTCAAAAACATTTAGGGTCATGTTTTAGACAATCAGGTTAGAACTATTAATACCAAATTTCATCAGAATTGTTCGAGTAGTTTTTAGCTGTACGTCACGCCAGTTTTTAAAATGCAGTTTATAAGGCCGTGCCATACCTCCGCCGTTTTTACAGATTAATGAAAAAAAAATACCATGTATCAGCCAAGAGTAATAATAAATCAGGTAATTCTTTAGATAAGTGACTTTTCCGAAATTTGTTTGTGCTATTTTCTCTTTTATTGGGTTATAATTGATGATATTCAGTCACTGAATATTCAGAAGCTGAAATCCCCCCCCCCCCCCCAAAAAAAGTTATGGGGTTTTGAAGTTCGCGGAAACACGTATTAAAATAGGGCATTTTTGAACATTTCAACGCCTATATTGCGGTTTGGTTTAATTGGGTTTTTGAAAAATTCGAAATCATTTTCAACGACTTGTTGCTCGTAAAAAAATTGTTAATGAAACATTTTAGCTTCCCCCGACGGCATATAATCATTTATAACCCAATGATTGAGAAAATAGCAAACAATTTTTTTCTAAAGTAACCTATCTAAAGTAACCTATCTATTATTAATACTTATGAAGTTACTTATCTAAAGAATTACTATTGATAAATAATGAAATTATTATTATTGAAACAAAGTGCCACCATTGCTGCATGGTCAATCGGTGCAGGTGCAACTAATCCGATCGGAAATTAAAAATAAAAACACGTATTTTTCGCGTAATAATAATACTTTCGTATGACCCGATACTTTCTTGTATTGAAAACTACGGAAACGGCAAGTTGCAGGGAAAAGTTTCACTTTCGACGAAAAAAACAACTTCAACGATTTGTTATTAACAAATGGATGAAAGAAAAAGAAATCATCCACTCATATGATATAAAATGTTATGAACTACGGAAGTTGGGCGTAATTCTATTTATAAATACGAATACAAATTTATTCATACTTCACTTGTTGTAAATACGAATTTATTTGTATTCACATGCATGCATACAAATACAATTGTATTCACGAATATTCTGAACATACAAATAAATTCACAGAAAAAATTGTGAATATTCACAAAAAATTGTAAATACAAAAAAATGCACAAAATAAGTTGTGAATTTTTTCGTATTGAAGACAAATTAAAATCAAATTCGCTATGATTAGATTAAAATTTACACCAAAAGTGAGTTCTTACGTACTTTGAGAGAAAACATTGCGTCAAGCAAAAACATTGTGTTGAGTTCAACACAATGTTTTCTCTCAAAATACGTAAGAACTTTTGGTGTAAATTTTAATCTAATCATTTAATTTGTCTTAAATACGAAAAAATGCACGTCTTGTTTGTGAATTTTTTTGTATTTGCGATTTTTGTGAATACATTTGCATTCACAGATTGTGATGTAAACTTTTTTAAATTCGCAGTCTTATTTGTAAATATTCACATTTTTTCTATGAATTTATTTGTATGTTTAGAATATTTGTGAATACAATTGTATTTGTATTCGTATTTACAATATGTGAAGTATGATTAAATTTGTATTTATATTCACATGAAAATCACGATGTGAATAAATTCGTATTCGTATTTATAAATAGAATTCCGCCCGACTCTGCTACGGATATATCTCGTGCGCCGAACAGAAATTATTCTCCCATGGAATTTCAGGTTTCCGCGATAATAGACGTGGACATTTTGCCCGAGACCTGTCGTCGAGTGCGATTATTGAAGCACGGATCGGACAAGCCACTAGGATTTTACATTAAAGACGGCGAGAGCTTCCGCGTTCTGCCGCCGTCAGCGGGTGGCGGAATCGAAAAAGTGCCAGGCGTTTTCATAAGCAGACTCGTCCCCGGTGGCCTCGCCGAGAGCACGGGCCTTCTTGCCGTAAACGACGAAGTCCTCGAGGTCAACGGAATCGAAGTTGCCGGAAAAACTCTAGACCAGGTGAACCCATTTTTATCCAATTGCTCCGCGAGGTTTGCAATTTCACGAGCGGTGAATACTAATATTTCCCACGATGGGACTGTTCACTGAAGCTGAGAAAAACGCGGTCTTGAAGTTTGCACCGTTCGAGTGGAACGAAAATTCATTTCAATATTTTTATTTCATATTTTTATACTCTACAAAACATTTTTTTTTTTCACTTTGAAACTTTAGATCTGCAAATAAGCAATTTGAAAAATAATTGGGACGTTTTCGTAATCAATGTTTGGAATTCGAACAATTGAGGATTAATGTTTATGAATTCCTTTGAGGAGTTAGGCTACTGTGACGACCGGAAAATAATGGTTATTTAAAAAAGGTAATTTTGGAGCAATAAGATGATTGAAAAATCGGTAATTCTTTAAATAAGTGACTTTTCCGAAAAATGTTATCCGATTTCTCCGATAAAATATAATTTATTGGGTTATAAATCATGATATTCAGTCGGGGGAAGCTGAAATTTTTCATGAACAAATTTTTTACGAGCAAACAATCGTTAAAAATAATTTCGAATTTTTCAAAAACGGAAATAAACCCATTATAGACGTCGGGATGTTAAAAAATGCCTTCTTTTATCACGTCTTTTCCCAGGTCGATTTCAGCTTCCCCCGTCTGAATATCTAATTTATAACCCAATAAATGGGAAAATAGCAAAAAAATAATTTTAGGCTAATTTTTCGGAAAAGTCACATTAACGAAAAATCGTTTAGACACAAAACTTCTAGGGATTGAAGGGGGACGTTTGAAAAAAATTTATTTGAGGAGCCAAAATTCAAAATGGCGGCGTTACAAAGGCTGACATGTTTTTTTCAAACGGAAACATAACTTTTTTTTATTGCCAAAAAATTTGTCAGCTGAAAACTAAAAACTTTTGTTGAAAACATTTTTTGATAAAGTTCATAGTTTTCAAGTGAGAACATCATTTTCAATTATTTCAGATGTATCCAGGATTTGTGTGTGTGTGTGTGTGTGTGTGTGTGTGTGTGTGTGTGTGTTTTTCTACCCATCGTGATCAAAGTTCGTCAAGGATTTAAAGAAACACGTCTTTGGGCCTGAAAATGGCACAAACGCTATTAAAATAGAAAAAAACTATTTTTCATCGATTTTCCTCCAAAATTTTCTCATGAAATATCGTCCAAATTTGAAAACAAAAAAAAAATTTCAACAAAAAAATTTGATTCTTTTTTTGTTGAAGTGGTTATACATTCGAAAATACAACATTTGCGTTAGCCAAAGCGTAGGAGGTTGCATGGCTGAGTCTCTTGCAGACCATTCGCGTTACCCAGAATACACCACGTGGAGGTTGTCTGTCTAGCATTCCTGGCCCTGAGAAGGGCCGTTTTGTGTGTGTGTGTGGGCGCGCGTGCGTGTATGTGTGTGGGTGTGTGTGCGTGTGTGTGTGTGTGCATGTGCGTGCATATGGAACACTCACAAGGATTAGGTCTCTGCGGTTCGTAACTACCGCAGTATTTTTTTACTCCAAACCCTCCTTGAAAATGATGTTCTCACTTGAAAACTATGAACTTTATCAAAAAAAAATTTCAACAAAAGTTTTTAGTTTTCAGCTGACAAATTTTTTGACAATAAAAAAAAGTTATGTTTCCGTTTGAAAAAAACATGTCAGCCTTTGTAACGCCGCCATTTTGAATTTTGGCTCCTCAAATAAATTTTTTTCAAACGTCCCCCTTCAATCCCTAGAAGTTTTGTTCCACACAATAGTTCGTCCGAGCAATATTTTTCGAGAAAATTCAGGTGTAAGATTAAAATGGGACACCCTGTATAATAGTGGGAATCCGTCAGATTCTTGAAAAAAAAATCAGATTTACATGCTCAACACTTGTAGCAATCCAATGCTCTCAGAAAAAATTACGCTTATTGACCTAATTTTTATGTAATATCAAGTTTAATTTGAACTTCCGGTATTGGCTTTATTAGCACTTGCTACGATAAAGAGACGTGACAGCAAGGCAACAGCTGACTGTAGTCCTAACCTCATCTCACTCATTCGATTTTCCACACGTATTTCATTTTTAACCGACATATTTCGCCGACACCAATTTTCCACGCTTTTTACCAGTCGTGGCACGAATACAATGCTTCATATTTCCCGCACTTGATATTGTTTTGACAGATCGACGTTGAAAAGCATGGAGGTTAAACTTGCCTGGTTGAGTAAAAAGAGACGAAGATAGAACCAATGTAGCCAAATATCAAACCTAGAAATACTGCGCAAATGGTTGGAATAACTATTTTTTCATTTTTCTAATTAAATTTGAACATTCATTAAACAGTTTACACATGGAAAATTGAAGTTATTACAAATATGTAATAACTTTAATTAAAGAACTTTAATTATAAAAATAGAATAAGTATGATCATTGGTATCAGTAGTGTGAAGCGATAGGATTACCTTTAAAAGTGATAAATAATCTCGTGAAGGACCTTTGAGGGGCTCAACGGCGTACTTGCTTTTGGCCACCTGGTTGATCGTAATGAAAAAAAAACGAGTTTTTTTCCTTAAATTAGATAATATTGGCTGAGACTTGACCGAGCTTTTTTTTGTTCTCGCGTTTCAACCAGCAACGAAAAATGTTTGAACATTTATATCGATTTATCGAGAAATAATTACATTGTTGTTCATAACTAATGAAAAAAATGTTAAAAAGAAAAACGTGGGTCAAGACTAAACTACTATTACACTGAATGAATGTAACCAAATTTCAAGTCAAACCGTTCATTAGATGTCGAGAAATCGTGGACACCGTTTTGAAAAACGTACTTTCGAGAAAAACGCGTTTAAGGGGCTATACCAGTGTGAACGCTGACGATTTGGGTGATTTTCGGCAATTTTTTGGAAGAAAAGTGCTCAATTAAATGTTTCAGAAAGTTAAGAATATATTTGCCTATATTTGACCTATATTACATAATTTTTGCATAGAAAAATATTGAGATCCAAGCGACTTATGCACTGCCTTCGGAGGCGCCAAAAAAAGTTCCTCCACCGCTGACATGATTCCGGCCGATTGAGTAGCTGAAACCGAAAAAGGAAAAAATGTCGTTAAACTGGAAGGTATTTCCTGTACAATGACGTAGGATTTTTGAAAAATATTAAAATCTAACAAAATGGCGTAGTTATGAAGAGACGTCTGCTTTCTTGCCTATAAAATGGTCGTTTTTTTTCAATGCTAAATCGTCAATTTTCATCCAATCAAAAATATCCTACGTCATTGTAGAGTAAATATATTCAAGAGTACTCACTTCAAATTTCAAGTCAATCGGATAATTGCTCTTTGAGTTACAATGTCAGCAAATTTGATAAATCTCATTTCGAGAAAAACGCGTTTAAAGATTTAACTATCGATTTTTGCAAGATAAAATGATATTGATACAAATGATATAAATGATAATGATATTCTTGAAAGTATAAACTGTCAAAAAAACAAAAAAAGAATCGATTTTTTTAAAGTGTCACACTGGTATAGCCCCTTAAAGTTTTACCAGCAGTTCTATCGTTGTAATAATAAGTTTACCTTCAATCTGCGATTTTTACACCATATGTTGGACAGTTGGACATTTTCACAGTAGCCCAACCCCTTAACTTCTTTCGGCAAATTTTGCCTATGAAAATCTCTCAATCATTTTCAAAGATATTTATTTATCTATCTACAACATAAATAATACAAGAATATCTACAAAAATGAAAATTAATAAGAAATAAAATGTAAGAAAACGCTTTTCTTGTATTCTACCGAGCAAACTTCAGCACCAAAAAAATGGAGCACAAATTTGTCCAAGCATCGTAACCGCTCCATTTTTATTTTCGCATCTGACACACAATTGTAGTCTCTCGAGTATCCAGCGACTAAAGCGTAAGAGCATTGACTAATCCCGGACGAAAACAAAAAACAAAAAATGTCCATTTTCCGAAGGTCACGGACATGATGATCGCGAACTCGTCGAACCTAATAATAACCGTGAAGCCGGCGAATCAACGAGGCGCGCTCGTTGCACCGAGACGCGGCTCTTTCTCGCGGAACAGCCAATTATCGTCGGGCAGCCATCAATCGACGCAGAGCGTGGCGACGGTGAGCGACGAGGACGCGGACGAGATAGTCGATCTCACCGGTGTGCCGCTTCACGAGGACGTCCACACGGCCGGCTCCCAGCATCACCACATGCACCATCATCACCATCACAACTTGTTCGCTCACGATCAAGGTGTGTTGCATCTGTAAAGTTCCAAAGGTATCGCCTCGTTCTCGAGTCGCGTTGACTTTCCGAACGTCGATTTTTATCGGCAACGACAAATTGAGTCAGGTCTGATGAGAAAACAGGAGAAAAGAGCCTTGAGCGAAGAACGGGGAGGGACGAGACAGCAACAAAAATAGACAATAAACGAGCTTCCCGATGGAATCAGAAGCAATAAATAAAATCTTCCCTTCGTTCGTCGCTCACGGATCGTTGAGTCGTGCCTCGTCGCACGAACAAAATTACGAGGCGAGCGAGCGATATTAAAAAAAATCTCCATTATCGGAGAACCGGTAGATCGAGGAATGAGATTTTGGAAAAATAATCTCGTAACGATTCGCGCGTTATTTCTTTCTAATCGGGAAAAAACGGCTTCGAATCGCTCCTGTGAGAAAATCATATTCCACGGTGCAATTGAAGTTCACTCGTAATTACGCAGTCTAGACACTCGCGACGAAAAAGCAGCCTGGTAAACGTCCCTCGGTCCTAGTGTCATTTTTTTTTTCAAATTGAAAAAAAAAAGCAAAGAAACGTTGCGTCTTTTATTCGATTTTGTCAGTATTTCGGCTCGTATCGTCTGTTAGTTGCCGCGAATGTTAAAACGACGAGAGCCATTTTTATTTTACGTTCCGAATCGAACGTTTCTCGATCGAATCGTCGACGAGCTGGAAAAAGGAGGGGAAAAAAACGAATTTCGACGACCGCTCGTTACTCGGAAGCGACGAGCCCTATCCTTTTTCCCAAATTGCTTTTGCAGACGAAAAGTATCGCGAAAGAAGAAGAAAAAGACAAGTAGAAGTTGCGGAAACGCTCGTAGAAGGGGCTGGAAGTGAATAATTTTATTACCGTTTTCAATCTCCCAAGAAATAATCGCACGGCAGCAATTTGTAACGAGTATTAAGCGTGTACCGGGATAGTACTTAATTATCGTTAAATCTAAAGTGTACTTAAGAGAGCGACGTCGGGCACGAAGGAAGGGGAGGAAGAGTCCCGTTTTTCGCGTCCACTGTTATTATTCCATTGGGATTGTAGAACGACGAGTTCCCGAGCAGTAGATCGAATATTACTCAAGCGTCGCATCTCCCAGAGTCGAACAAATGTTTCTCAAGCGATTTTTTATATCATCAGATTGTATATATATATAGCGCGTATATATTTCCGTAATTTAGCGAATAGACGAAGGTAAATAAGGGGGGGGGGGCGGAAACATTTACCTATCATTAGACGCGCAGATACGAGGCGCCACTCGAACGAACTCGATGCCTCTGCGATACGCAAATATATCGCGAAGAGGAAGCGCCAAGAGCGAGAGTTCGTGACTCGACTCTCAATGAAATTCGACGAGCAAATACGCGCTGCATCATTCTCTGCACTGATAAAACAAAAAACAATCATTCCGAGTGTCCTCTATGGGACAATGTTGAATGATTCTCATGCCCTTGTTTGGGTGCCGATCGTGCATCGCCTTCGATCGACATACTCAAGGGGGTCCGACAGTTTCACTGATGAATATTTCAAGACACTGATTATTTTGGACGGTGATGCGTCCATTGGAAGTCGACGTCGCTCGGTCGTCGAGAAAAATAATTATCGAAATCCAGACCAGAGAGGACACGACGGGCCGAAAAAAAGATCGCTTGCTTTCGATTTTTTTTTTCGTCCACTAGATTATTTTTTTGGAATTTGGAAAAGTGGTATGTTATTGAGCATACATTGGACTTGTCTCGTGTAAACTTTGATTTAAAAAATGTCGCCCAACGGCCGGATCTATAACTCGATAATGGCTCGTTTGAGAAATTAAAATAAAAAAGTTTTATAGTCTATGCAAATACAACAAGCATATTTATAGAGATTATTTTTAAAAATTATTTTATTTCACACGTAGCGGTTTTTTGAAAGAAAACATTTCAGTGTCGATTGTTAAAGTTCACAAATAAGTTAAATAGTTGAATTTCACGAAATTCACAAAATTTCACAAAGTGGCGGGTGTTAAAAAAGTGTAATTTTGGCGAAACTTTTACTTATATTCGGGAGCTTAAAAAATATTAAAAAAAACGGCTACGTACAACGATAGTTACTGCAATTACAGGAATTTTGGTTTTTCAAAATTGAAAATCGGACTGAAGCTAAATGATTGCATACGGAAAGTAACCGCAATGAAATTTTGTTACTCGACCTTGCCAAACCCTCCGAAACAAGGGTTGAAAGTTTAAAAATCGCAATATCTCGATACTTAATAGCCTGATTTAAAATATTTCAACAAAAAGTTTTTTGGAATGCTAAAATACGTATAAAGTTATCTGACGTCCAACCCCCTACCCCTGAAAAAAAGGGCACAAAAACGACTTGAAAATTCGGAGTTGGCGCGAAAATAGTACAACTTTAGAAATCCAAAAATATTTATTCATATATTTTGCAACTTTTTTCGATTCATATCGAATCAGCATGAGTCCCTCTATATTTCTAGAGATTTTTTTTTCAAGCATCCGTTACTGTTAATTTATCCTCGCGAAGTTATTAAATTTACTCGTTGCGCACTACTGGGGAGAGAGACTTCCTATACGTCCGTACGGCTCGCACTCGTAGTCACGCTTCCCCTATTATTCTGCGCGTGTATATATAAATATAAAGCGAAGCGTCATTCTCTGTCAGTGGTGCTCTCACAAAACATACATTTTCAAGCATACGCATATTTTGAAACCCTTTTCGTGCCCTTATTTTCAAAGATATACGGGGTTTGACGTCACATAACTTTTTACGTATTTTATTATTTCAAAGAACTTTTGTTTGAAACATGTTTTAATCAGGGTATTCATTATCGAGATATATCAATTTTTATAGTTTCAACCCCCTATTTCGGAAGGTTTGACAGGGTTGAGGAACAAAATTTCATTGAGGCTACATTCAGTATCTAATCATTTAGCTTCAGTGAAAAATTCACATTTCCCCACAAAAATGACTGGGTTTTGGCACATTTTACTGGACTAAATTATAGCGTTGAAGTTCCAAAAAATGACATACCTCCGATTAATTTGGAATTTTGTGTACCCGTGTATTTTCACTTGATGATCGCGAATATGATAGTGAAAGACCCGAAAATTTGGTTTTGAAGGTACTCACAAAAACTGATTTTTTCAAAGGTTTTTCTATTTTATGGTAATAAATGTTGATCTTGGGGAAAAACGTTTCCTACAAGAGTTGTAGCCTATAAAAAGATTGATTTTTTATGTTCTATACAAGTTTGGTCTAAAACGAATCTGTTTCGGACAAAACGGATAGTGATCCAAACCATTCTGTTTCGAGAGAAGTGGGATAATGCTCCAAAAGGTACATTTTCCTAAACTCCATTGGTTTCGATATTATCTATTTAAGCACTTTACCGCGGGAAGGTTGATTTTCAACATTATACGCATACCTAAACAACACACAAGAAACAAACCAAACCAGCACACAACACAAGAAACAAACCAAAACAACCACAAACAACACAACAAGTAAACTCAAACAAACTCCAACCTTCCTACGGTAAAGTGTGTAAGTAGATAATATCGAAACTAATTGAGTTTAGCAAAATCTTCTTATTGAAGCATTATCCCACTTTTCTTGCACCAGAGTGGTTTTAGACAAAAACTGTATAGACCACAAAATATCAATCTTTGTAAAGGCTACAACTTTTGCACGATATATTTTTCTCTGAGATCAACATTTATTAATATAAAGTTGAAAAACTGTTAAAAATCAGTTTTTGTGAGTTTTGACCTTGAAAGTCAAATTTGTGGGTATTTTCACTATTATATTCGTAATAAGCGGGTGAAAGTACATGGGGGCGGTCCATAAATTACGTCATTTTAAAATAGGGGGGGGGGTCTGATCGTTGGATGACGGTAACGATGATTGGATTATGACGATAGGAAGGATAGGATGATTTTGGGGGGGGGGGGGGGGGTTAAAAATCAGCCAAAATCGATGAAGTAATATATGGACGGCCCCATGGGGTACACGAAACCCAAACAAACGAATATAAATAACACTCAACGAGCAAACCTAAACAACACACAACACAACAAACAAACCCAAACACTCAACACAACAAACGAACCAAAACAACCACAAACAACACAACAGACAAACCCAAACAAACTCCAACCTTCCCACGGTAAAGTGCGTAAGTAGATAATATCAAAAGTAATGGACTTTATGTACTTATGGGAGCATTATCCCACTTTTCTCGAAACAGAGTGGTTTTAGAAAAAAAAACTGTATAGAACATAAAATATCCATTTTTTTAAGGCTACAACTTTTGCGGGAAACATTTTTCCCTAAGATCAACATTAATTAAAATGAAGTAGAAAAAACTATTTAGAAAAAGTTTTTGTGAGTTTTGACCTTGAAAATCAAATTTGTGGGTATTTTCATCATTATATTCGTAATCAGCGAGTCAAAGTACATGGGTACACGAAATTCCAAATTAATCGGAGGTACGTTCTTTTCGGAGCTACACCCAATATTATAGCTGGAGTTATGATTCCGGCCAGGTCGAGAAAAGTAATTTCGAGAAAAGAGCGATTAAAAGTTTTAGTATACGTAAATCGTTGCGCTCCCTGGGCTAAATCGTCTGTAAATTGCTCAATTTTCAATATTTTAGCTCGAACATTGTTTCACACGTTCATGAATATGTATACTTCGACAAAGTGCAAAAAGAAACGATCTTTTTTTACTCGTCACAGTGGTGTCCCGCCTGAAACGCAGTGTCCTTTAACATTCATCGGGAAAACGTTCGACTCTCGAGAGATAAAAAAAAACAACTGCGTACTTAGTGTGTTGAAGTTTTCGAAGTTTAATAACCGATTTTTTTTTATCGATATTGTCGATATTTATCGTTACTGTTGTTACATAGGTAAAGAGAAGGAATTATTGCGTATTTTTTTTTCTCTGCCGAATTGTAAAACTGTCGTTGGTCTTATAACGCGAGACGTTTTTTTTTTTTTTTTTTTTTTTTTAGTATCTCTTAACGCAAGAGTCGTACTCGCGTTATAATCGAAAGCACTCTATTTGTTCGCTCGGATCACGTACGTTTGTGACGTTGCTGAGTTTTATCCCGCAACGTTCGTAACGAAGTGCCTAAACGTCATATCAAGAAGGAAGATAAAGGAAACGTTTTTCCACGCGTTTTTCACGAATATTCGCGACAACGTTGGTGGATCATTTTTTAAATTTATTTCCGCTTTTACGGCGTTTCTCGATGAATTTATACGAAGAGAAAGAAAATAGTAATAATATCGATAAGCTCGAGTCTTCTGACGAAAGACGAAAGCTTGAATAATGTATGAAGTTTAAAGGGAAATAGAGTGGATTCGAAGTTGAGGCAACTACCGCGATTCAATAGGGTCCAGCCAGTGCGTAATTTTGAAAATAATTTCTTCAAACTGAAATAACGATTAGTTGACACGAACGAGAAAAGTGATTTTTTGAAAATTAAATCGAAATGACTTCGAAATGGGTAAATTCGTAAAAAATATTCGTCACGTTTTGAATATCTTTCCGTTATCAAAGTCAAAGGAGGCAGCACGTTCGTCTCGTTAATTTCGATCGATACGCGAGAATTTTCAGAAATTCTCAAAACTAGTGAGTCTTGACGTAAAAATTACAAAAAAAAAATAACATACAAGTGCCTTTTTTCGAGCCTCGTGCCTCTCATCGTCCAGAGCACGATCCGTTCATACTTCCGGGAGGCGCGATCGAAAACCGCGAAAGCATCGTCACACCGACATTCCAAACTTGTTCGAGATTTACTCGTTTATTTTTTTTAAACGTTTAAACGTTCAAGATACTTTGATTTCTTTTGTAAACAAAACACGTCCGTATCCTCGGGGGCCTTGAGCCGGGGTGTCCAATTACCGGAACGACCAAGCCTGCGAACTTCTTCCCGGATAATGGAGATGCGATTTTTCAAAAACTCTCCGAAAATCGCGAATTATCGATAACGAGATGGAATTCCGATCGACTCGAAACTCTACGAACTTTCGAGTCGTGAAGGACGGAGAAATACGCAACGGGATACCCTGGCGATTTTTCTTACGCCGGCATTTACACACAGCTGTACGATCTAAAAGAAAAGAATAAAAAATACCATTAGTATTGAGCTTTAGTATTACCCTTTCACCCTGTCACAACGGCTGCCGATAGAAATGTAAAAAAATTCCGCGCAGCGAGCAAAATCCTGAGTAGTCCTACGTATGATAAGATTGCTCCAACTAAATTGCAAAAAAAATACTTTCGTACGCCGGAAATTGTGGTCTTACAGAGAGAGAGAGAGAGAGAGAGAGAGAGAGAGAGAGAGAATCGCCGTGAAGTATGGCGAAAAATAATCAAAACTGACGACTAAGAAAGACGAGGAAGAATCGCGCGATATTATTCGAAACTCTCATTCATTATTGTTGACAAAAAAGAAAGACAAAAACCTCCACTGGACTCTGACCCGTGAGAAATTTCGCCGTGCTTTGTACAAGGGCGCGATTCGTTTCTCGTCAAATTTGTAATGCAAAAGAATAAGCGATGACACAAGGCGCGCGTGTTCGCGAATATCGAAAGAGCGGCACGCCAACGTGGGCAGCTTTGGATATAAGTATAATTGAGAGTTGAAGAAAATAAGTGTACTTAAATGAAAATTAAAAAAAAAACAAGCACCGAGGCACTCGATGCAACCATCCGTTTTGTTGGGAGAGCACGACAGGACTGTTTGTTCTTTTTTTTTTTGGGAATGTATAAAATTGAATGGCGAAACGTGAGAATACCTAGTGGCGTTATACATATTATTATATAGTTTTAGTATACATATATACACACATATAGATATATATGTGAATATATATATACACATGAGTATGTATTTCTTTTTAATGGCAGCTTACGAAATAAAATATTTTATTGTATACGAGTGACTTTTCTTTTCGTGCTCCTCTGCCCGAATAAAACATCCAGGAGATTTCGAGATTATTATTATTTATAAATAATTATAATAATCGATTTCGATATTATTATTAGTTTTAACGACTCCAGATATACCCCTTTACGTTTACAAATAACCAGGAGTATTTTTTAAATTCACTTTAAAGAGATTTTCATACTGAAGAAAATAAACTTTGGTTTGATTCAATAGGTCGTTTAGTTTTTTTCCTATCACGCCCGCCAATTTGGAAAAATTGTGAAAATGAAAACTGTAGAAAACACGCTTCAAAGTTTTCAATATGATGAAATATCAATATCAAATATCAATCGCTTCTCTGCTTTTGACCCTGTATCTTAGAAAATATTTACAATTGGCCTCTGTAACTTTGTAAGTATATTCTTGGATAGTTTATCTATCGATTTAATCAATAAAAAAAAACGATTTTTCGGACCTTCTAATTCAGGCTTCGACCCTAATAAGTATATACAGTTCAGTCACAGACTCCTTTTTCAGCACCATCTGTATCTTCCCATTGATTTGTTCCCCCTCTTCGTCTTCTAATCATTTTTCAAGGTTTTCTACTATTTCTTTTCTAATTTTCCCCTTGGCTTTTTGCACGTACATATATGCACAGGTCTTCTACTTCTTTTTTACAAGCCCTGCACTTGTCATCACTATATCCTTTATTTCCCTCTTTCCCCACATTTCGACATCTTAATCTCGTCCAAATTTCTTCTTTTTCTTCTGTTACATTTAAAGCCTCCCAATACTTTTCTGTCTCTATGCTATTCTTCCTGCTTTTGTATTGAGGGAAATACCTCGACTTTCCTATTTTCATCCAAACCTGTTGGATTTTTTAAGCGTCTTTTGTTTTCATAACCCTTTCTATTATTCTTTCCATTTCCCTCCACGTCGTTTGCTCGATATTATTATTATTATTTATAAATAATTATAAGGATCGATTTCGATATTATTATTATTAACAAATAATTATAATAATCAATTCTGTATCATTATCATTATATATAAATAATTGTGATAATCGAATTCAATATTATTATCATTATAATTGATAAAATTGTAGTGAATAAGATGTGATTGGTAAATGATTAATATCCTGAAAATTAATGTTCAATGTTTTTGACGAAAATCGTTCAAAATCGCTTCACGTCGAATATCACCAGGGGATATATTTAGTTCTTCTTTCGGGACCAAATTTGGAACGATTTTAAAAATTGGAACCGCCGGATATCGTGAACTCGAAGGAAGAAGGTTCATAACAAATGAGCAATCACCATGGGATTCAAACAAACATGTCGGAACGAGGTGGCATTATTTGATTTTCTCGTACAGTCGGGCGGTCGTGATTCGCGAGGGATATTTCGGGTAATCGGGTAAATGTTGCGCGAAATGGAGTACCGACGAGTTTGAGAATCTCCAGCGCGTCGAGCACGTTTGTTCTCTCGAGTGGGCGTGCCACGGAAAAATTAAAAGCCACACACGGGGAAAAATGTCTTACGCCGAGCACGGATCGAGAATATTTCTGACGGGAAAGTTCAACACGAATCCTCTGCTGAGGTATGGGGATTACGTCGTGGCGAGAAAACGCTCCGAGGGACGACTCAAGCTGTTCAACTCTTGCTCGGATCTTCGAGCCTGGAGCCCGAACGCCATGGACAATTGTCGTCACTTTCGCGAAATCATCGAAAATCGCGTGCCGGTTCGTAAATGGTTTATTGCGATAGTTCAGGGCAGGATTCGCATGATATATATATATATATATATATATATATATATATATATAAAGCGATATACTTATAGCCGCTGATATTTATTCTAAAAAACAACAAAAATGAGCATTTTTTAATAAAAATAACTTCATCTTCGTGCAACTATAGATGGCGCTTGGGTGACTCGACTTTAAAATACCAAACTATGATTTATTTATGTATTTGTCCTTGGTATATCGGTATATTGTTATCAGTAGGCTTAAGGCGAAGTAGAAGATCTACCACGTGACATATGAGTGCGAGAGAGATAGCCGAAATTTCCGAACAGAGATTTCTCAGAAATGAATAATATTTAGGACAAAAGGAAATCAGCAAGCTCTGCATCAGGGAATTGTCCAGAGCCCAATGCGTTGTCTTTCCAAAAAAAATTAACCATTTATAAGAAAATTGGGTTGGAAAATTGTGAGGTTATGTTGATCTTGTAAATGCCCTTGAAAAGGTTCCCAAGATTTTTTTTAAGTGTCGAAATTTCGTGACCGTTGACAGTTGGCCTGTTGTAGATTTAAGGCGTGTTCTCAATTTAGACACTAAAAAGGCTATTGTCATGAATTTTTTTGATAGGTTTATATTATAGATATTGATATCATAGTTGTTACACTCAATAAATACACATTCTGAATACATTTTTTTTTTAATTTACTTAAGTCACTATTTATAGACGAAAATGGTAGTTAAAAAAATGTCCTAAAAGAATTGTAGGTGGCGCTGTTGATGAAATCTCGGAGATGGATTATCTGAAACAAAAAAAATCAAACGGTTTTAGATTCGGTATGTTAATGGCTATAGCGCATATCATAAGATTTTTTATATATGCAAAAATAACAAAAGGGACATTTTTCGAAAAAACAAAACAAAAAACTTTTTTATTCAGCGTTTTTGGCCAAAAAATTGCAAATATCAAAAGTAAAAAAAATCCTTAATATATGCTGAAGCTATAGTTGTAAAGAATATTTGGTTAAAATTTCATAAGGGTCGGTTCAGTAGTTTCGAGATTTCATCAACAAGCCGTCGAAAAACGTTGTGTCGAGGCGTTTAAAGTGTTTAACGAGCACATCAACGTGCTCAGGTAGCAAAGTAAAGGTCACACAAAAATACAGTTAGACTCTTCCGATCTTCATAAAATTTTAGTATGATACTTTTGGATATGTATACTTTCGGAAAATGTAATTAAAAAAAAACCGATTTTTTGAACATTGTAAAGGGAAAAAAAGACGCCTTAAGGGGTAAGGCCACTGTAACGGCCCAAAAAAAAAGGTTTTTTCACTAATTTTTTGCTCCCGAAATTGAAGGTATTTGAAAAAAAACTTTTAATGGTGTTATCGGGCATACATTAAACTTTATTATAAATTTTTTTTACAGTAAAAAAAAACAAAATGGCGGTTCCACAGCTATCTTCCCGGGACATGTTTTGCTTCCAGGGCTCCGCGGCACGCAGCACCACTGGTGCACTTTTGAATCTAGAACAAAAAAAAAAAACCATTAATCTAGAGGGCTATAGCTAGAGAATGTCGATCGGATTTTAAAAAGTATCAATTTTTGTGGATTTGGCGTGCGTTTGAAAAAAAAAATTGATTTTTGACGAAAAAAACGGCAAGTTTTTTGTTAATAAAAAATCAATAAATAAAGTTCTTGAAAATTCCGATCGACATTCTCAAGATAATGCAAATGTTCACATCTGGTTAAAATTTCAAGTAAAAAAAATGAAAATTGTTCGAGTTATGCTGCGTGCCATTTTGAAAAACCATGTTTCGAGAAAAACGCGTTTAAAGTTTTGCGAATAGTTTTTTATTGGAAAAAATTAAAAAAAGAAGTTAAAAGGATTTAAACTATTTTTAAACTAGAGGGTTTAAACTATTTTTTAAGCCAATAAAAAAAAATCGATTTTTCAAAAAATTTACAGTGGCCTTACCCCTTAAGGAGGTTGGAGCGATTCGGTTGAGTCAAATGACGGTTTATTCATTTTTTTTTCAATGAACCTCAAAAAAATGCAGACGAGGTACAGATTTATTCTATATATGCTAATTTTTCAAAATATATAATTAAAGTGCAAAATTATGCATTTTAACATTTTTATTACGTAAAGTAGAAAAACTTTTGTGTTACTACCAGCTTGAAAAAGCATAACATTATCGATGATTATTATTTAAAAAACTACGACAACGAATGTTTTATACAATTCACAATGGAATTATGAGTAATTCATAATTATGCCTATTCATATTTACGTCACGAAATTATTAGCCCATGGTTTACGATGGGCAAGATGAGGATTTTTATTCTTAATGTTGACAAAGGTTCAGTTTGTGTTAATCCGTTGTTAGAAATGGTTCATCTTGGTGCTAAATAACAATAAAAATTACATAATCTTTCGTGTGAAAGTCTTGCCCGCACGTTAAATTACATACATTAAACTATTTTTTTATCTCTGGTGTTTGGTGGTGAAAAAAGTTCAAAAAATTCGTAAAGACTCAGTATAGTGTACACAATAATATGTATTTTTTATTAAATTTAACCTTTGATTGTGGCTAGCCCTCCAACCTCCTTAAGGCAGTCATCCCGTGCGAAGGATTTTTTTTCCCTTTTTTTGGGAATTTGTTTTGGCGAATTAAATAAACATACAACTGCGAACTGTCCACCGCATATTTATTCATATTTTGAGCACACTACAATTTTGTCAGGCCGAAATCGTCGCTCGTTGCTGAAGTACACGACAACTTAGCCACTTATCTTCAGGTAAAGTTTTTTGTAGTGATCACGATTGTGGGCGTTCTGCTCATCCGAAACAATAAAATTAAACGGCATTTTAATCTGTGAAGTATCAACTAGTTTTTGAACTAGAATTATTCAAAAATATTGACAGGTCCATTTTTGGCATCTTGATGAACGTTTTTTTTCGTGAATTTTGGTGTTTTTTCACTTTTTCAACATGAAAAAAAACGGTTTGATAAATCAGAGTTATCATAGTTTGGGTTTGTTTGGGTTTACATGAGTACTGAACAAGTCATTCAAATTTCAAAGGAATTCGTTCGAAAGATTTCGAGATATCGTGTTCTAAAAAATAGTGTTGACAAAAACGCGTTTGAAGATTCAAATCCCATTGTCACCAATAAAAGTTTGACTCACCCTTAATCTACTATGCCTGGTCCATAAAATGCACCTTCAGTTTCCTCAAAAAAATCCTGTAAAGCCGATTGTTGCTCCCTGGCATTAGTTCTCGATTTTTCGAACCAGTCACACGGGATGACTGCCGTAAGTTAAAAAGTATTTGATTTCTTATCTGACTACACAATCAGTATCAGATTCGTAGTTCGATATTTATGATTCGTTCTTTATGTTAATTTAAAAAAAAAGACATTTAATTATCAATATCAAAGATATTAGAGCTTATAAATGTGAGAAGTTTAATTGGAACTTTTATTTTAATTTTTGATTTATTAGGTAAAAAGAGAAACTTACGTAATTATTTTTTAATTGGAAATATTTGATTTTTAAAATGTGTAAGACTGATTGCCGTAAAACAATAAGTACCTAAATAAATATTAATATAATCAAAATTGGAGTGTAATTTCACATCCATATTATTTCAAATTCGCAACGTACTCCAAAAAAGCAGCTCTAAAAAACAGCAAAACAATAGGGGGTTGTTTAATAAATATAAAAAAATTCGAAAATATTTTAAAAAATCGTATGTATATCGAAATATCGGACATTTTCGATATTTGTAATAAATATCGCATTTTTACGAACTCTGGTTCAGGGGTACATTGTCGTTGGAGTATCCGACGATGGTCCGAAAAATCCCTAAGCCTCTAATTAGCCCGTAATTCGATCTTAAAAAGAACTCTTCATGTTTCGCAGTCCGGAAGATTCGTACCGTACGACGTCCTCATCGAGAACCTGATAATAATGGGCCAAACGGAACTGGCCTCGGTACGCCGCCAGCTGGAGAAGTACAAATCGCTCCGCCTCACACCGGAGCAGAAAGAACAATTGCGGGATTTCGTAAGTCGTTTGGTCCACTCTGAATGGAAGCTTGAAAACAAAAAAAAAACACTCATAAAATATAATATTCAAGAAAATAGGTCAAATTTTAGCTTTTTGTGCAACGATTTTGAGGATTGGCTAAATCCGAGGAATTCAAGGAAATTTTCGATTTCCAGGACTACTCGAGCGATGTGCAAATCGAAAGGAGCGAAATTGGACTGCTACGAAGAACGAGAATAGTCGAGAACGAGAGTGGAATTCCAGAACGCCCGGGAACTCCGATCCAGTCGATTTGCAGCTCGTCGAGCAATTTTCACGACATCGAAACCGATCGTGGCTCCTCGTCGGGGGACGATTTCGAAGGTAGCCAAGACGGTACCGTTTCGTCTTCGGGAACGTACGAGGACACCGATCGCTCGAACGAGAGACGAGACGAGCACGCGACGCAACACTCACGAACTCACGGACGAAAGACCAATCAAGAGGTCATCATAAAAAAGGATTCCGAAATTATAGCACTTAATCACGAGCTTGCTGTACGTTCGTTTTCGTAAAATATCATTTTTTTTCAGTATAAGCATCGTGGATATAATTTGGAGAAAAATAGTCATTGTCTTTTTCTTTTTTATTTATTTATTTTATTTTTATTATTTTTAATTAGATAATATTAATTTTTTTAAGGGGCTAACCAGTGTACACGCTGAAAATTTGGGTGATCTTCGGGAATTTTTTGGAAGAAAAGTATTCAATTAAATGTTTCGGAAAATCAAGAATATATTTGGCTATATTTGACCTGTATTACATAATTTTTTCATAGAAAAATATTGAGATCCAAGCGACTTATGCGCAGCCTTCGGAGGCGCCAAAAAAAAGTTCCTCCACTGCTGACATGATTCCGGCCGATTGAGTAGCTGAAACCGAAAAAGGAAAAAATGTCGTTAAACTGGAAGGTATTTCCTGTACAATGACGTAGGATTTTCGAAAAATATCAAAATCTAACAAAATGGCGTAGTTATGAAAAAAAGTCTGTTTTCTTGCTTATAAAATGGTCGTTTTTTCAATGCCAAATCTTCAATTTCCATCCAATCAAAAATATCCTACGTCATTGTAGAGTAAATATATTCAAAAGTACTCAGTTCAAATTTCAAGTCATTCGGATAATTGCTATTTGAGTTACAATGTCATCAAATTTGAAAAATCTCATTTCGAAAAAAAAAACGCGTTTAAAGATTTAACTATCGATTTTGCAAGATAAGATAATATTGATATAAATTATATAAATGACAATGATATTCTTGAATGTATAAACTGTCGAAAAAGGCAAAACAAAGAAATCGATTTTTTTAAAGTGTCACACTGGTATAGCCCCTTAAATGGAAGCCACCATAAAAAATATTTTTAAATGTAGCATGAAAAGTAGCATTTTCTTTTTGAAATTATTCGCAGTTTTTTTTTCTGCAATGGATCGTCAAAATTATTCTCACGTATTCCGATGCTGCTCCGTAAAAGAAAAACTCATTTTTCACAACTCGAATTTCAGGCGAAGAATGCCGAGTTGGATGAAGTAAGAGAAATCTGCCGGAATCTCGAAACATCGTTGAACGAGAAGATGCACACGCTGGAAAACATGCGGAGAAACTTAAAGGTACATTTTTCGTGTGCCCTTTCATGCCTGTAGATCCCATTCTTGTCATCTTTGCTTTCTCTTCCTACGTTTGCATACTTCTTAGACCTCCCAGGAGCAATTGCTGGCCACGGGCGACCGTATGCATACGCAAATGGAAGAATGGAAGCAGAAGGTACATTTCTTCTCCATCTCCGAAAGTTCAAGTGATTCATTGATCTTCCGAAATGATAATTCATCAATTGAAATCCCTTTAACCTACAGTTCTACGACTCCAAATGCTTGACGGATCATCTCAAGAGCACCCTGGCGGAAAAATCTCAAGCCTGTTCCGCCCACACTCGAGAGATGCAAGATCTTCGTGCGCGTGTACAGGAAGCGGAGACGTTGCGGAAGGAGCGGGATTCCCTGTGTGTAAGTGGCAATCAGCCGAGGGGCTACATCTACCTCAAAAATGGCCATATTCCGATTTTTTTTTCTGGGAAGCGGTTGGTGAAAAGGAAACGCATTTTTTTAACACACAAAGGTGTTATATATTGAGAGCCTTTAGAAAAAAATACAGAAAAATGATGAAAACATGGCAGATGAGGAATTTTTTTTCCGTGATGTTTGGCGGTGGACACTCTCCAGCTTAAACGGTGCATCTGAAATCTAAAAACCAAACGGGTTATTTAAGTTAACAATAAATACGAGTCGTTGACGATCGTGGATTTTTTAAATGATTTTTTTTTAACACCGTGGCGACTTATCGAAAATCGAGCGTACAAAATATACGAAAAAAATCGTATTTTTTACGTAACTGTTACAAAATGAACATCGATTTTGAAAAAGTGAGATCGTCAACGACTTTTAAATGTTTCTCATCGTATCTCCTGTGAATTTGGAAACAATCCGTCTAGCGGTTCTCGAGATATTATGTCCACCGATTTTGAAAACAGTGTTTCGATGAAAACGCGTTTAAGAGATAATATCGCTCTAGGATTTTGGAAAAATCGTATTTGTTTGGCTTTAAAAATACTTTGGGATCATAAAAACAATATGCAATTGGTCCTGTAGCGATTTTTTTAAAAAGGTTCATTTATTAATTTTGCTGCAGTGCCTTGGACTTCTTTCAAGCGCCTCGTACAACTTTAAACGCGTTTTTCTCGAAACCACTTTATCGAACTGGGAGGACGGATTACTCGAACAGCTTTGCATGGATCGATTTGAAATTTTGATAATAGCTACACAATTCCATTCTCTAGGGCAGTACGTAGCCGTTTTTTGATTAAATGTAAACCTTTTTTTTATAAACAATTTACTGCTTTTTTTGGGCAAAAAATCGATTCATTTCTTTCAAAGTGCGTCATTTTTTTTCAAATTTTGATTTAAAAAATCCCTACGTAGTCCCATAGCTAATAATATATAGGTTTCGTTTGGCTTTTGTTCTAGGTCTTATCCTTTACGAGAAAACCAACCTCCCGTGAAGCTATTTGTAAAAAAAAAACACGTTTTTTAAAGATGGGCTCTGGCGTCGCCATTTCGTGTAAAAATTATAATAATATTTTTTTTATACTTTAATATGTGTCAAATACACACTCAAAAGAAATCCTATTCCTTTTTTCATACTTCCAAAATAAATTGTCAAAGTTAGGCCTTATTTTACTGCCGTTAGAGTGGTGTTATTCCGTTACACTGTGATGATCCCTTAAGGGATTATCACAGGGTCGATAAATAGCTGATTTTCGCGATTTTTTCGTTCGTTGGTTAAAATACGCTAATCAGTCTGATTTTTCATGTCAAATCAAAGCAATCGTGAAGAACAGAAAATGAATTTTCAAACGTTTATTTTTATTTTTTAAATTTTTTAACGGTTGAAACTGTCTTCGAAAAAAAAGTCCTCACAAAATTTGTAATAAGATTATTAATCAGTCGCCATCTTCCTATAAAGATTTTTTAAAATCAAAATTGACTAAATCGCGGCGGTTTGAAAAAAAAAGTATCGAATTGAGCCTATTTTTCGAGTTTTTCGTAAAAAAAATAGGACAATTTCAAAAAGAAAAAAAGCTTCCATAGCAAGATAAAGAATAGCGTGAAGAATGTTGTGTCAAAATTTGAGACGGATAGCTTGAAAACTCTTCTTTTGAGAGTGTACACCGTGTTGAAAAACGCCATTACGAGAGAAACGCGTTTAAAGTATCAAGTGCGGAATTTTCATTAAATTGTCTACTTACGTTTATATAAGTATATGAATCGCATGTTTACAACCGTCTATACTGTCGGATAATGCAAAAAAAGAATCGATTTTTTGAAAATTTTACACTGTGATCCCTTAAAGTTTGAAATATGGTGCTTCACCGTTCGTGCAAATTTTTCAGTTTCCAAAAATTTGCCCAAAAACTCATCAGATAATTGTTAATAACAAATGAACTGTGCAATGTAGCAAAAAAATCCTACGTACTTCCATAGACAATGTATTTTTCAAGGTATATTCAACATTTCCAGTGAATGAGTTGAATATTGTCTGATTTATGTTTCCGGCCAACTTAAAAAATGCAGTTTTGAGATAAACGCTGCACAGCCGCCATTTCGAAATTCATCGCTTAAAAAAAATTATTGTACACAGTCACTGATATGTATGATAAACACCCTTTTTTGTAATCTCGATTTATTTTGTAGTTTTTCTGAGAAAAAATCCTGAAAAAGCATATTTTTTCGGCCTCTAGTGTGGCCTAACCCCTTAATCGAACGAGGACGGAAGTTCGAGACAAAAAAGAACGAGGTTAACGTGTCGTTCAACTTTTTCCAGAGGAAACTCGACGAGATGAAGTCTCTGATGGTAGAGAGAAACGATCTGATAAAGTTGAACAGAGAACAGGCTATCAGCCTGGCCGATCAGGAAGACGAGATCAATCGACTGCTGGGATTCATCAAGCAAACATTGTCGGAGTACAACCAGCAAGAGGTAACACCGTATCGACTTATTGTTATTCGAACAAAAAGCCAGGACCCCTAAACTCAAGATAAACATTCGACAATTTCTGATATGAAAAATTCTATAGCTCTTATTCTTCAATTTTTATCGACCAGATGAGGATGAAGAGCGAACTTGACGAGCTCCGTTCCGAGCTCGAGGCAAAAAACAGCACGATCTCACAGTTCGAGACGCATCAGGTGACGGTCAGAACGGAGATCAGCTCGATCGGCAGTTTGAGCAAGGTCCAGACCTCCGAAATCCGCAAAATCAGGAGCGCTCTGCACGAAGATCTCGATGCGGTGGAGGACGAATTATCGAGACGTTGTGGAACGCGAAAGAACGACATGGTACAACGGGAAAGAATGGCCTCGAGAATGCAGCAGATGAGGAATTGCACCAACGACGAACGTACGATATGCGGACATTGGCAACTTAACGAAGTAATGGCAAACCTTATATATATATATTAAGGGGTTAGGCTACTGCGACGACCTGAAGAGTTTTTTCGAATAATTGATTTTTGAGGAATAAGTGAGATGATTGAATAATCGCTTGGGCTTTTATTCAGATTCACATTAACAAAGTTGTGTACCAGGTTTGATTAAGAAAAAAAAATAATTAAAGAAGTTATGAACAATCTCGTCACGGAAATTTGAACGTGAGGGGCTCAACGGTTGATCTGAAACAAAGCAAAAACGAGTTTTTATTTCTTGAAATAAATAATATTGGCTAAGACTTGACCGAGCTTTTTTGTTATCGTCTTCCAATCACCAAGTAATTTTTTTGAATTTTTATTTCGATTTTTCGAGGCAAAAAAAATATTATTGTCAATAACTAATGAATAAAAATGTTGAGAAAAACGTCGGTCGAGACTAAACTACTATCGCACTGAATAAGTGTACCAAATTTCGAGTCAATCCGTTAATTAGATGTCGAGAAATCCTGTACACCGTTTTGAGAAACATAGCTTCGAGAAAAACGCGTTCAAAGTTTTACTAGCAGTTCTATCGTTGTCATAAGTTTACCTTGAATCTGCGATTCCCGCGCGATATGTTGGAGGCCTTGCTCTTCAATTTGAGTCGCCTAGAGCGACGAACGCGTGGTCGTCGTTTTCACAGTAGCCTAACCCTTTAACACCCACTACCGGCGGAATATATTCACACACTTTTTGCTGTTTTCGACATAGGAACCGCCAGAAAACACGATTCTTAAGGGGTTCTCTCACTTTAGACGCTAAAAATGGCTATTTTCATGAATTTTTTTGATAGGTTTATATTATAGATATTGACATGAAAGTTGTTACACTTAATTAATACACTTTCGAAATACATTAAAAAAATTATTTTATTTATTCAAGTCACTATTTATAGACGAAAGTGGTAGTTAAAAAATGTCCTTAAAAAATTGTAGGTCTGCGCTGTTGGTGAAATCTCGGAGATGGATCACCCGAAACAAAATATCAAACGGTTTCAAATTCAGTATGTTTATGGCTATAGGGCATATCATACGATTTTTGATATATGCAAAAATAACAAAATGGCGGACATTTTTCGAAAAAAACGAGTTTTTTTCACCGTTTTTGGCAAAAAAATTAGTAAATATCAAAATTTAAAAAAATCCTCGATATGCGCTATAGCTATAGTGGTAAAGGATATGTGGTTAAAATTTCATAAAGGTCATTCAGTAGTTTCGAAGTTTTTGTCAACAAGCCGTCGAAAAACGTTGTTTCGAGAAAAACGCGTTTAAAGTTTATTTGACTTACATAAATACACGAATTTTTTTTTTTGTATGTACTTCGAAAGCGTATTTATTAAGGCCTTAGGCCACAGTAACGGGTATAAAATCATGTGCGAATTTAACATTTTTTTCGTATGAAAAAGTGATTCACTCGTAAAATTAATTACACATCTATTTAGTATGAATATCAAGCTGTTAAAAAATATACATACTACTGTGTCCAAAAAATGTGACATTTGAATTTAAACTGCGCGCGTCGAAGGATTTGGAGAATTATTTTTTTTTTTTAGGTTGGTAGTACTGTCAGTGACATCTATGTCAAATTTACATGTCAAAATATTCATTAGTGTTTGAGATACGCGTCGTTTTGTGAGCTGCTAAAAGTGAGTTTTTCGTTTTTTTGCGATGTCGAAATTTGTCGAGCAAAGAATTTGCATTAAATTTTGTTTGCGGAATCAATTTTCTGCTGCGGATACGTTGAGGATGGTGCAGAAAGCCTTTGGTGATGAGGCTATGTCTAAAAAAAATGTTTACAAGTGGTATAATGAGTTCCAAGCCGGCCGTGAACGTGTCGAAGACGAAGAGCGTCCTGGGCGACCATCAACCTCAACCGACGAAGCTCACGTCGAAGAAATCAAAGATTTGGTGTTGAAAAACCGTCGATTAACGATTAGAGACCTTGCTGATGAGGTTGGCATATCGAAAGGCTCGGTCAATACCATTTTAAAGGATGTTTTGGGCCTCAAGCGCGTCAAATCTCGACTGGTACCGAAAACATTGAATTTTTTGGAAAAAAGGCGTCGCGTTGAAGTGTGTGAAACGATGCTATCTGACTATCAGGACAAAATGGAACGCGTGATCACTGGAGACGAGACTTGGATCTATGCTTACGACCCCGAAACAACCGATCAATCGAGCGAATATCGTGCCAAAGGAGAGCCGAAACCAAAAAAATCGCGCCGAAGTCGCTCACAAATCAAAGTCATGTTGACTGTTTTCTTCGATTATCGTGGTGTTGTGCATTATGAATTCCTTCCGCCGGGCCAAACAGTCAACAAGGAATATTATTTGAACGTTATGCGTCGTTTGCATAACGCTATCCGCCTAAAAAGGCCGGAATTGTGGGAAGACAATTCTTGGTTTTTACACCACGATAATGCACCATCCCATACCGCACTCGTAATTCGTGATCATTTCGCCAAAAACTCAACCCATATCGTTCCGCAACCACCGTATTCACCTGATCTGGCGCCGTGCGACTTCTGGCTGTTCAGCAAGCTCAAAAAATCGCTCCGGGGACACCGTTTTGATACGATAGAGGAGATTCAAGCCGCAGCGAAGACGGAACTGAAGGCCATCCCGGAAAGTGACTACAATCAGTGTTTCGAAGATTGGAAAATCCGTTGGCATAAGTGCATTACATCGGGAGGGGATTACTTTGAAGGGGATGAAATTGATTTGGAAAAATAAATAAAGAATTTTCGAAATAAATACAATGTCACCTTATTTTTTGGACACAGTAGTATATTTTTTTTTTCGATGTACAAAATAACCGACTACTAATATTTTCTTTTGTTATCTTTTTTTAGGCGCTACGCGGCGTGACGTTTAGCATCCACAATTTTTGACCTAGAAGGAAAAACAAAAATTCTCGTCAATCTACATTATAATACCCAGAGAAGTACGTACGGAATTTAAAAAAATATTGTTTTATTCAAAAGTTCTAGATATTTGAACTTGAGAAATTAATTTTCAGTGAAACATTTTGTTATAACTTCTCATAAACTGCTCATAAAATGAAAAGTTTTCTATTAACCAGAAATTCCGTACGTACTTCTCTGCGAAATGCAATTAGGAACATAACTTTTAAATTTGATGTAAACCGAGTGAAAATTGTTGAAGTTATTTGTCACGCCAATTGGAAAAAAGCTGTTTCGAGAAGTTTCGAGTAGTCGGCCATTTTGTACATCGAAAAAAAATATATGTATATTTTCTAACAGCTTGATATTCATACTAAATAGATGTGCAATTAATTTTATGAGTGGATCACTTTTTCATACGAAAAAAATTGTTAAATTCGCAAATGATTTTATACCCGTTACTGTGGCCCAAGGCCTTAAGTGTAACAACTTTTATATCAACATCTATAATATAAACCTATCAAAAAAATTCCTGAAAATAGCGTTTTTTAGCGTCTAAAGTGCGAAGACCCCTTAAGGTACTTCTTTCACAAGCCTGAATATTCACTAATTAACTGATTTTCGTGTTTAATCAAGTAAAAATACATCCCAGTATACTTGTAAAATTCCAATTTCCAAAACTACACGCGAGTCTACGAGCCCAAAATACTGCAAAAAAAACGGCCGTGTTCAAGATGATCCAGTGATTTAAAAAAGTAGAAGTGAATAGGAAAAAAAGCATCAAGGATCTTTTTTTTATCTCTATTCGAGCATCTTTTTGCGCCCTTCGTTCGCCTGTAATTTTTCGTCCCGATCGAAAGTTCGTAACGTGTGCTCATATTCTCCGCCGGTAGTGTATACGCGTATCCTTGGACTGTTTTTTTTGTTCCATACTGGCGGAGTGTTTCGAAATTTCGAAGGACTACATGGAGTGTACCATTGAACAATTGACTATGCAAGTATCCTCGACGAGAGTCCCGAGCGAGCAGGAACAGGCTGCGATTATCGACGAGCAGATCGCTTGCAAAGTTGCGGACTTTGCAAGCTCGAAGGAAAAGATGCGACGACTCGTCCTCAAGTTAGAGCCCTATCTTGAGGAGCGCGCGGTCCTCATCGATGAAGTGAAACGCTTGAGGGAAGCCCTTGAGGATCTACAGCAGGAATCCGAGTCACAAGGTAAATCATTGGGAGAGAATAAATATTAAAAAAAGAAAAAAAAAACGTTACACTCGTATCGAATTATTAAGGGACTATTTCTACCTAGAGGCCCAAAAGAAATTGGCAAATTCCGATTTTCTTTCGGGAAAATGTTTGGTGAAAAAGAAACGCATATTTTTTACACAGAGGTAAATATAGTGAGAGGCTTTAAAAAAAAATCACCACAAAATACAGTAAAAACAACAAAAACATGGCCGCGGGCAGTTGATGAATTTTTTTTCGCGACGATTGGTGGTGGACACTCTCCAGCTTAAACGGTCCATCCGAAATCTAAATACCAAACGGGTTATTGCAGTTAACAATATATGAGAGTCGTTGACGATCGTCGATTTTTTAAATCATTTTTTTTAACAACGTGGCGACGAATTGAAACTCGAGGATACAAAATCTAAGAAAAAAATCGTCATTTTTACGTAACTGTGAAAAAATGAAGATCGATTTTGAAAAAGTGCGATCGTCAACGACCTTTAAATGTTTCTCGTCGTATCTCCTGTAAATTTGGAAACAATCCATCGAGTGGTTCTCGAGATATCATGTCCACCGACTTTGAAAAGTGTTTGGAGACAAACGCGTTTATAGTTTGAAGCATGGTGCTGCCACCGCTCGCTCGGCCGACTGTTAGGAGCTGTAGTTCATTCAATTTTAGGAATATTCCAATGAAATTTTCGGTCGATATAGTATTATTATAAAAGGCGATAAAATCTAAATATTATTGGGAGTGTAAATAAGTCTCCGCCGTTTGACAAAAGATGGCCCCACCAGGAGGTTATGGTTGAAATTGTAAGATGTAAAACGTCATATCGTAAGGTTGGACATCTGGCAAAACCATAATCTTGAAATATTAGCGATTTTTTATCAGCATCGCATAATTTTTTTCGTGCGAAAATGTCGACTTTTGAGCCGAATAAGCATCATTTTCTGGAACTCTTGCGTTTGGCACGAATCTCTCTCCAATTGCGCGTCTTCGTTTCGGCCTTCCGCTACGTTTTTTGTCTTCGACGTCAAACTCACTATTCTTAAACTTTTGAAACCGCTCACGAAAACTTCTCTCACTTAGGCCACAGTAACGGGTATAAAATCATGTGCGAATTCAACAATTTTTTTTCGTATGAAAAAGTGATTCTCTCATAAAATTCATTACACATCTATTTAGTATGAATATGAAGCTGTCAAGCTATCAATTTTTTTTCTATGTACACAATGGCCGACTAATCGAAACTTCTCTGAACATCTTTTTTCCAATTGGCGTGACAAATAAATTCAACAATTTTCACTCGATTTACTTCAAATTTAAAAGTTATGTTCCTAATTGCATTTCGCAGATAAGTACGTACGGAGTTTCTGATTAATCAAAAACTTTTCATTTTATGAGCAGTTTATGAGCAGTTATAACGAAATTTTTCATTGAAAATTCATTTCTTAAGTTCAAATACCTACAACTTTTGAATAAAACAATATTTTTTAATTCCGTACGTACTTCTCTAGGTATTCTAATGTAGATTGACGAGAATTTTTGTTTTTTGTTCTAGGTAAAAAATTGTGAATGCTAAATGTCACGCCGCGGAGCGCCTTTAAAAAACATAACAGCAGAAAATATTAGTAGTCGGCCATTTTGTACATCGAAAAAAAATTCTAACAGCTTGACGTTCATACTAAATAGATGTGTAATTAATTTTATGAGTGAATCATTTTTTCATACGAAAAAAATTGTTAAATTCGCACATGATTTTATACTCGTTTTGATTTTATACAAGCAATCGATGCGCCTCAGCTGCAGATTTCCTCAAATTAAAGAAGTAAAGAAATATAAAGGAGAAAGAAAGAAAGAATATAAAGAATAAATTAAAGAAGTAAAGAAGTATAAAGTTTCCGCATATGACGCTTATTCGGCTCAAAACTCAACATTTTCGCACGAAAAAAATTATGTGATGCTGATACAAAATCGCTAATATTTCAAGATTATGGTTTTGCCAGATGTCCAACCTTACGATATGACGTTTCACATCTGACAATTTCAACCATAACCTCCTGGTGGGGCCATCTTTTGCCAAATGGCGAAGACTTATTTGTATTCCCAATAGTATAATATGAAAGCTGAAAATTATCTTTTGAAAATGCAATTTTGGTGAAATGCAATTTGGAAAATGCAAAATTTTCAGGAAATATAGTATAATGTAAAAGGCGATACAATCAAATATAATTATTTTTGGAAATAATTATTTTTAATAATACATTTTTTCGACCCACCTAGGTAGATGTAGCCCGTTAATAGCAAATTAAGGCGTTATATACGCGATTTCGCCGATTTTCGAAGGTACTTTTCTAGACGCGGTTAAAAAAAATGACGCATATATTGACAATTTTTTTTTACAGAACATTTATGCACATGGTTAAGCATATGTATTAAAAATCAGAAATATTAACAAATGGCGGAGATTTAACATAATAAAGCAATGTATTTTTTTTGCGCGCGCCTTGATGGTGAAAGTTCTCGGCATCGATGTGGGTATCTGAAAAAAATGAACATATTTATAATTGCATAATGAATGCATCTTTAGTGTGCACCAACAATATTATAAAAATAAGTTATTATAATAAAAATTCGAAACTTCCAATTGTTTACTCAATTTTCTATCGGTATTTTATTTTTTATATTTTTTTGTGTCATTGAAATTTTTGTTTCTGTGCTTCACACGATAGGTGATGATACTAAGAATATGTTGTAAACATTTCAAAGCGATCTGAACCTTCGTTCAAGAGTTAGAACTTTCACAAGCTTCAAAAAGGTGAATCGTGGAAAAACGGCTTTGAAGTTGGCAGTCGGGCGCGCTGCGCGGTATCTATTATAAATGCAATCTTACCTTATTTTTGGAATTTTTTAAATTTCTCAATTCCGTAAAGCTTAAAATATTGCTAACCGATTCCATTATAAAAATTCCATTTTTTACAATGGAATAAAAAATAATTTAAAAAATGAAAAATTTTGAAATTTTTCGCGTATGCAAGGCCTTAACGACTCGTGTCCCTTGTTCCGCAGTACTCAAACTCCAGAAGCAACATTCGTCCGAAGCGAGGAGTCACCGTCGTGAGCGCGACAGCTGCGCAAAGAGAGTCGCCCATTTGGAAAATTTGCTGAAAGAGAAAGGTCGTCGTTGCGCCCGCAGCGACGAGATGGACTCGGAGATCGACGAGGTCCTGGCGATACACGTGAAACGATCGATCGAAAAATTGTCAAAATTAACCGCCTCCCTCCGAGGTATAACAACTGAATATCAATCACTACGAATTCCCGCGCATTGCCAGTAACTGGACGTAACGTTGAAGCTTATCTCATCCGGGCAGGAGCCGGCGACGAAATGGCAAAGATTCGGCACGAGGCCGAGACTCGAGAAGCGGAAATCGCCAAACTTCGCGATCAAGTACAATTTCACGTTTCGTCTCGGGGCCAAGGTGACGAGGCGGACAATCACAGTACGAGGGAGATCGTGCGCTTGAAAATGGAGAAAAAACTCTTGCTCGAGGAAACGAAGAAACAGGAAGAATCGCTGAGAGCGACGAGAGAGGATCTGCAGTCCCGGGAATTCGAGCTGAAAGGCTTGAAACGACAGAAGAACAACATGTCCGCGCAGTACAAACGAGACGCACAGAAGAAAAAGGAACAAATAGATGACCTCGTAGGAAAAAACGAGGCACTCGCGAGAGAAAACGCGGGTCTTCACAAAACCGTTTTGATAACCAACGATCTCGTTATGGAGAGCGATGCCATGAAAATCAAGTCAGTTTTATGTCTCTCGGGCACGAACAAAAATCCTCTTTTATTCTTTGGTTCGAGTTTTCTTTTGCATTTGTCGCTTAGCTATTGGGATGTTGAATAAGTTTTCGCTGTTTTTTTTTTTCGTAATAATGAATGCTTCAATTAAGGGGTTATACCAGTGTGAACGCTTAAAATTTTGGTGATTTTCGGGAATTTTTTGGAAGAAAAGTACTTAATTAAATGTTCCGGAAAATCGAGAATATATTTGGCTATATTTGACCTATATTACATAATTTTTTCATAGAAAAATATTGAGATCCAAGCGACTTATGCGCTGCCTTCGGAGGCGCCAAAAAAAATGTTCCTCCACTGCTGACACGATTCCGGCCGATTGAGTAGCTGAAACCGAAAAAGGAAAAAATGTCGTTAAACTGGAAGGTATTTCCTGTACAATGACGTAGGATTTTCGAAAAATATCAAAATCTAACAAAATGGCGTAGTTATGAAAAAAGTCTGTTTTCTCGCCTATAAAATGGTCGTTTTGTTCAATGCCAAATCGTCAATTTTCATCCAATCAAAAATATCCTACGTCATTGTAGAGTAAATATATTCAAGAGTACTCAGTTCAAATTTCAAGTCAATCGGATAATTGCTCTTTGAGTTACAATTTCAGCAAATTTGAAAAATCTAATTTCGAGAAAAAACGCGTTTAAAGATTTAACTAT
This sequence comes from Ophion obscuratus, assembly GCA_964007375.1. Lineage (NCBI taxonomy): Eukaryota > Metazoa > Arthropoda > Insecta > Hymenoptera > Ichneumonidae > Ophion > Ophion obscuratus. Next base: position 45,837,309 of record OZ023318.1, read on the forward strand.
CGATTTTTGCAAGATAAAATGATATTGATATAAATTATATCAATGATAATGATATTCTTGAAAGTATAAACTGGCGAAAAAGGCAAAAAACATCGATTTTTTCAAAGTGTCACACTGGTATAGCCCCTTAAAAAATCTACAGATATTACACAAAGTGCAATTATTTTTTGACATTGAAAATGTAATCAGACTTTTCGGGTAATAAAAAACAGGCACATGTAAACAATATGAGTTGGTTCATATTATTTTTTCAAAAAATATTGATACATTGAGGTGTATAATTGGATTTGTTTGGATTTGGTTAGGTTTGTATAATAATTGTTATATAATTCCTCTCATATATTTGTCATATAAGTTGTAATATTACTTTTAAATTAATAAGATTGCAATTGGGTGGGGAGAGAGTATTTTTCGACCAATCACAGGCATTCAGCATGTCGCAGCTCCCCCCCCCCCCCCCCCTACTCTACTACGACACAGTGGCAGTGGAGTGGGGGTGGCATTAGTTTCGAGTGACATCCAGCTAACTCAGACCCCCATACCCAGCCTACCTCAACAAACATATACAGTGTTAAAAGCATTTTCAATACTAACATTTTCAATGGTAAAGATCATTCTTAATGCTTTCAAACGCTTCGAAACTGTTGTGTGATCAACTTCTAATGATTCTGCAAGTTCAGATAGCGTCTGACATGACACATGAACATATTGAAATATTGAAATCCCGATGGACTTTTTGTCATCGGAGCAGAGCCCGGATTGGACGGCGTTGAAGCTTGCATCGTTCGAACGCAATGAAAGTTTTCGGCTATAATTTGTTCTTATAGACCAATGTGTGGCTCTCCTATAAGGATGAAAAAAACCGTTGGGGTGATTTTCGTACCCTAAATCGGCGAAAACATGTGAATGGAAAAAAAAATTACTTTCGTTGCATTCCAACGATGCAAACTTCAACGTCATTCGGACTGGTAGGGTAAACCGACCAGTGAATGGACGAATAACGAAACTGTAGGATTCAGATGGACTGTAAAATGGAAATTTGATCAAAACGAACTTTTTAGTTGCTATGGCTGTCAAAAGATATTATTCTGATAGTAGAAAAAAATATTATTACGAATTATTGGGATGTTGAATAAGTTCTCGCTGCTTTTTCGTGAAAAATAATGCTTTATTTAAAAAAATCATTCCTAATGCTTTTAAACGTTTCGAAACTGTCGTGTGATCAACTAATGATTCTGCAAGTTCAGCTAGCGTCTGACATGAGTCTTCATGAAGTAATGCCTCCAATTCAACACATCAAAATCTTATTTTCGAAGCGTCTAAACCAATCTCTGCATGTTGTTTCCGACATAGCATGGTCGCCGTAAGTCTCAATAAGAATTCTATGCGCTTCAGCTGCAGATTTCTCGTCAATAAAGTAGTGCAGTAAAATTCCCCACAAATACTGTTTTCTTTGACACGAAATTTGACATGTTCAACACTATGAAAAAACAAATTGTTTACCCTTCGGCGAAATAACATACACTGAATTTCAAGTTTGCTTATAGTAGTTCTTTATAGATGCGTTGGCATCTATAAAGAACGCACGCAGTTCTGGTAACGCCATCTGTTGGACAACAGCGAGAACTTAGGGGTCGTCCATTAATCACGTGAGGTTTTTTAGGCCACTTTTTGAGCCCCCCTCCCCCATGGTGATATGTGGTGAGGTTTCTAGTCGCCGCCCCCCCCCCCCAACATCATGGGTTTTTTTTTGTTAAGAAACGTTGACACAAGCAATAAAGATTGCGGTATTTTAATATGAAAAACGAAATAATATATGAAGCGATCCATGTCACTTCAGCCAGTTAAAAAAAAATCCTCAAATAATGTTGAAAAATCGAGTTACTTTATTGAAAAATATTCACCGAGTGTCGAAATAAAAAAAAAATTCTGACGTTTTTTCTCGTTGATTACTACTTTTTAACATTTTTCCACTCAAATGGCTGTATCTTTGGCAGGATTTGACGTATTTACATTCGTAAAAAATGAAAATGTGCGTCTTTTTATGGCCTACCAGAAAAAAATTAATTTAGATTTTATTGAGCAAGTTGAATGTCCGTTTCAGGGCAAAATATGCGAAAATATTTTTTTTTCTCGAGGAAAGACACTCGTTATTTTATTTTTTTAAATTTCCCCGAATTGTGAATACGAAATACGGATTTTTGGTATTTTTTATATTATGGGATTCCTAAACACCGTGGCCTAACAGGTATTTTTTTATTTTTTATTAATATTTGATTGAAGAGTGTGGAGCCCTCGCTGTATGTTTACCAGGTTTTTGAAATACACATGACATATGTATGTCATATGTATTCATATGAAAATACATATATGTATGAAATACATATATGTCTTATGTATTTCACTAACCTGGTAAACATACAGCGAGTGCCCCACACTCTTCGATCGAATATTAATTTTTAAAAATTAAAAAAATTGCTATGTGTTCGTGTTCAGGAAATAGCTTCACGGTGTTTAGGAATCCCGTAATATGAAAAATACCAAAAATCCGTTTTTCGTATTCACAATTCGGGGAAAATTTTTAAACTAAAATAACGAATGCTTTTCCTTGAGAAAAAAAATATTTTCGCATATTTTGCCCTGAAACAGAAGTTCGACTTGCTCAATAAAATCTGAATTAATTTTTTTTGAAATGCCATAAAAAGATGCACATTTTCGTTTTTTTTACGAATGTAAATACGTCAAATCCAGCTATTCGAATGGAAAAATGTTAAAAAATGGTAATCAACGAGAAAAAACGTCAGAATGTTTTTTTTTTCGACACTCGGTGAATATTTTTCAATAAAGAAACTCGATTGTTCAAAATTATTTGTGGATTTTTTTGTACTGGCTGAAGTGACATGGATCGCCTCATATATTGTCAGTATATTTAAATGGCATCGACCGCGCAGTTACACAAAAAATACACGTGATAAGCCACAACACCCCCCCCCCCCCCCCCGGCATGATCAATCGTGATGTTATCCAAATCCCCCCCCCCCCTATTTGAGCCTCACGTGATCAATGGACGACCCCTTATTCAACGTCCTAATATATCCGGTTCCTTAAAAAATCCGTCCTGGAGGGCCACACTCTTTTCCTAATACTGCATTCCTAGTGCGCTAGCTTGTCCCTCGGTGATGCAAAATCCTATTGACTTCCTCTGTACGTGCATGCAGCAGTGTTGGCCAAAATTTAATTGCTAGGGTAACTAAAGATTAACAATTGATTAATTGTTAATCACAGCTTTAACAATTAACAATTAGTGAATTGTAATTGTGAAAACTCACGAATAACAATGAATCAATTGTTAATTGCTGTACTCGTAATTAACAATTAACTAATTGTTAATCGTGACTTTGGAAAATTAGAAAGTAATCAATTTTCAACGTTTTTAATGTATTAGATTAAAAACTAACAATTAAATTTGATTATTGTATAGGATGCGCAGTCGCGTCCGAACAGATGTATATGTTATTGAAATACGTATATGAGTTTGCTTGGGTTGGTTTGGTTTAGATATGGCTTCATTAATACAATTCAACACTTTGGGTTTGGTTTGATCGGGTTTGTTCGATTTCGATATTGCTTCGTTAATACAATTCAATACTACTCATTACTACAATACTACTCAAATCACTACATATTGAATTTTATTGATGAAGCAATATCTAAATTTTTTTTCTTCTGATATCTATAAGGTTGAATGGGTTAATTGGTCGTTTTAAGGAGTGAGATGCAGTCAGAGGCGTGAAAAAACGAGCATTTTCAAAAAAAATTTTTTCATAGTAATTAAGTTTGTTTTACAAAAGTGGTTATACAGACTTTTAATGTTATATTTCAACTTGACTTGTACAAATTTTCAAAGAAAAATATTGATTATTAAATAGGGCCATCTTTGTCGCAGGGGCCCTTTGTTGAAGGGGTCTCCCTTCGGCATGTAGTGATTTACGGTGACCATCATAAAATTTGACTCGATCATCAGAATTAAAAAAACCAAAAAAAAATCATTAGTTTAATAATAAATCTAGTCCTTAATCGAAGCTTTTTCTTTTTTAAAAATTAACAGAATGGCTGCCTCCGACAGATAACTTTCGATTTTCGCCGAAAAAATCGCTCGTTTATTGTTACAAAAAAATAGAAATTTTCAAAAAAAAAAAATGAAAATCCTTCGATTAAGGACTAGTTTTTAATGCTATCAATAAGCACACCAAATTTCATCAAAATCCATCGAGTGGTTTTTGAATTATAGTGGTCACCGACTTGAAAAACATAGTTTCGAGAAAAACGCGTTTAAAGTTTTTCGATGTGGATACTGTATTATATGTTCGTAAAATTTTGAACTCGATGGATGAAGCTAAACTTTTTTTTATGTATTTAGATCCGCTGAATCCGAATATCACATTTTTTTGCCGAAAAGTCGAGCATTCAATTGTTTATAGTCAATTGTTAAAACAATTTTTCAAAAAATTAAAGTTTTGCGGGATGAATTGTTTTTTAAAAATATTTTGGGCAATTTGAAAACGAAAGTATTCTTTATAAAATGTTGCTAAAGTTCATAGTTTTTGAGTAATACATTTTTGAAAATTTCTGAAAGAGTTATCCAATTTTACACTTGATTTATGTATAGAAATACTAATTTTAAAAATACTTACATCGAATCATCAATTCCTGGCCCATGCAATAGGGCTTCTGTCGGTGTGGAAGCTTCCAAAATGTCAATTTGTTGTTGTCTTCGAAGCATTCTGCCTTCCCGGGTATTATCGTTTGCGCGTTTGTCAGCCGCTACCTGCCATGGGGACCCGACGCCCCTCCCCTAATTGTGGGATATCCCGGAAACTATTCATCGGATCGACTTGAAATTTTCAGGGAATATTTTCGAAACGTACTTCAGGAAAATGTTAAAAAAAAAACGATTTTTTGAAAATTCTGACTGCATCTCACCCCTTAATTGTTTCTTAGAACAATTCGAAACGTCAATTGCAATTGTTTTAATTGCGAGTTGCAATTAACATAGATTAATCCAAATAAATTAATTGCAATGCAATTAACAGTTAATTGCAATTACTTTTATAGTCAATCGATTAACTTGATTGAAAATTTAAATGATTAACGCCCAACACTGTGACACAGGCTGGAGTCGTTGCAAGAGGAGAACTCCAGGCTGATCGAGGAGAACGCGTCGATGATCAAGCGCTGCGAGGATTACGAGAATCGCCTGCTGGACTTTGCCGAGAGAGAGATGCGCGCCAAGGAAGCCTTGGACCGTGTCGAATCGCACGTGCAAGAAGTGACCCTGAGGAACCAAGTTCGCGTAGAAACGTTGCTAAGGGACAACGAGACGTTGGCCAAGGAGTCGCGGGAGAAAGAATCGACGATCGAACGATTGACCGAGGAGCTTCGCAGAACGAAAGAAACCGAGAAAATCCTCGACGCGATGGAGAACGTATGGACGGAAATGGAAAGGTTGAACGAGGACAGACAGAGATTGGACGAGAGAGTGACGCGGCTGCGATACAATTTGGAGGATCGTCATCGTATCAACGACAAACTCGAGGATCATTTGAAAGTGCAAATTAGCGAGAACGAAATTCTCGAAAACGCGATCAAGCAGCTGAAGGACAACATCGAGAGAATCACGAGCGAGGAAATGCCCGAAACCACCGCGAAGACTCTGCTACGTCAATTGCCCGATAAGATATGCGAATACCTTGAGAAAACGAGAGAGAGACTGAACACCAAGGAATACACGGTACCCTCGTGGCAAAGCGAAATTAACGCGATGAGGGGAAAGTCCACGGAGGACGATACGCTGATCAAGAAACTTCGCGATGAAATAACGTCGTGGAAAAACAAGGTAACCAAAGATTTTTCATTTAGGGGCTTTTTCGAAGGGTTTTCATTTAATGACATTAAATTTTTCTTTTAATTTCATTAAATTTTTCATTTAATTTAATTTAATTTTTCATTTCATTTAATCAAATTTTTCATTTCATTTTTCATTAAAAAGTTTTTTTTACCTACAGACGAATTAAAACTAGAGCATACAAAATCTATGAAGTGGCCATTTTTACGTAACTATTATAAAATGAATATCGATTTTAAGAAAGTGTTTAAGATCATCGACGACCTTTAAATGCTTCTTATCTTGTCACCTGTGAATTTGGGAACAATCCATCAAGTGGTTCTCGAGATATCATGTCCCGTGTGTGGAAATTTCTTCGAAAACAATTGGCCGAAAGCAATTTCCCGAAAGAATTATTTTCCGAATGAACAGTTTCCCGAACACAGTTTATCAAATGGACTATTTCTCGTGCACAATTTGCCAAATGAACAATTTCTCGCATACAATGTCCCGAATGGACAATTTCCCGAATGGACAATTTTTTTGTTTGGGTTTGTTTGGGTCACATATAAAAAAAAATTCAAATGAAATTTAAAAAACGAAGAATCCAAATTAAAAATTTAAAAAGAAGAGTTGCAACCCATCACGTCCACGTAGTTGTTTCCGGGTTGTGCTAAGTGTGGGAACGCATATTTCCGGCGCCTGCTAATGCCGAAATCAATAACAGGAAAATTAGGGCAAGGAAAATTCGACTTGAGAAAAATTAGTTTCCCGAAAAAATCATCGAAAATATTTGTTCGGGAAATTGTTTATTCGGGGAAGTGTCCATTCGGGATATTGTCTTCGAGGAATTGTTAATTTTGAAAATTGTTTATTTGGTACATTGTTTTCGAGGAATTGTTCTTTCGGGAAATTGTGTTTGAGAAACTGTTTATCCGAGCAATTGTTATCGAGAAATTGTCATTTGGGCAATTGTTTATCGAGAAATCTCCGCAAAGCATCATGTTCACCGACTTTGAAATTAGTGTTTCGATAAAAACGCGTTTAAAGTTTGAAGTATGATGCTGCCACCGCTCCTCCGGCCGACTCTTAGAAGCTGTAGCTCATTTAATTTTAGGAATATTTTAATGAAATTTTCAGGGAATATAGCTAAAATTTGATACTCTCATAAAAATATTTTACAAAAATGCAATTTTTCTACCCAGGTAGATGTACCCTCATCATTGATTTGCTCCTCAATTTTCTAATTTTTATCTTGCACAATTTACAGCTTTCTCAATCGGAGAAAAAAATGGCGGCCTTGGAAATGTCAAATGCGGATTTGCAGGAAAAATTGGAGAAATCTCAAACGAACGAGAGCTCCGTTGAGAAACTGCCGGCCGATCTGGAGATGGAAATGAGAAACAGAGAGGTGGAAATCGTCAAACTGACCGCGGACAACGAGGCGAAGAACGGAGAATTGAAGAACCTCAGCGAGAGAATAGAGTCGTTGGTGAAGGAGAAAAATGAGATGGCGAAAGACTTGAAGACCAAGGAGGATTTAAGGCAGGAGCAACTGAAAGATATGCAACAGAAGCACATCGCCCGAATGAAAGAATATCGAGATAAGCACAACGACAGCGTGAAAAAATTAATGGCTCAGCAGGAAGAGGTCATAAAGAATACTGGCAATCCTTTCGATTCTGAAACTTGGCTGAAGGTATGCACGTTGCTTCAATATCATATATCCGTTTTTTTTTCTCCAATGTTCCTTCGTATTCCCTTTTCAGGGTTGTTACGCCTTATTGGCTCAGAAATTCCCTGATCTTTCCAGATTTTCCATACAGGTTGTGGACAAATTCCAGGTTTTGCCAATGACCCAGATTAGAGTCAAATAAAGAACACACATTCATATATATATATATATATATATATATATATATATATATATATATATATATATATATATATATATATATATGAGATGTTGAGGAATCGGCTTCGATTCGGCCCGTGAGATTTCCAAGGTCGTGGTGGAAAGAAAAAAGGGGAGTTTTTTTCCCCTCGTTTACGTTTCGATCCTTGGTTCGGATCCTCTTCAGAAACTTTATTTGTTCTACAAATTTCGCGATACAAATTATATTAATATAGTTTACAAATTTTTTCATTTGTATTTTGTGTAATGAATAATTTTTAGATGTGATATAATGATATGTGTAAATTTTGTGTTAGTTTTTTCACATAATTTTTCAATAGTGGTGATATTGTATGAGTGATTATTTATAACAAGTTAATTTATTCTTGAGTAACAAGGGTGGTGTGTGAGAGTGTGATGTTGTAAGAAACGATGAGAATTATGTTAGATAATATATATATATATATATATATATATATATATATATATATATATATATATATATATATAATGAATAGTGTGTGTGTGTGTACTTTAAGCTAAATACCACAAGTGAAGGTAATCGTATCGCTTCACACTAGTCATACCACCGATCATACTTGAGACTTGTACAATTCATATTTTTAACATATGCAAAAAAATATAATAATTTGTAATAACTAAAATTTTCCATGTGTAAACTGTTGAATGAATGTTCACATTTAATTAGAAAAATGAAAAAATAGTTATTCCAACGATACGCACAGTATTTCTAGGTTTGATATTTGGCAACATTGGTTCTATCTCCGTCTCTTTTTACTGAACCAGGCCAGTTTAACCTCCATTCAACGTCGATCTGTCAAAACAATGCCAGGTGCGGGAAATATAAAACATTGTATTCGGGCTACGACTGGTAAAAAGCGTGAAAAATTTGTCGGCGAAATATGTCGGTTGAAAATGAAATATGTGTGGAAATTTGAATGAGCGAGATGAGGTTAGGACTACAGTCAGCTGTTGCCTTGCTGTCACGTCCCTTTATCGTAGCAAGTGGTAATAAATCCAATACCGGAAGTTCAAATTAAACTTGATATTACATAAAAATTAGGTCAATAAGCGTAATTTTTTCTAAGAGAATCGGATTACTACAAGTGTTAAGTATGTAAATCTGATTATTTTTGAGAATCTGACGGATTCCCACTATTATATACACTTTTGTAGCGACCGGAAATTGGGTTTTTGCATGTCGTCTCGGAATTCCTTCACAAAAATACGCAATATTAATATTTTTTCTCTGTAATTAGATTGATAACCGACCCTGACATTTTACAGAGACGATTATTAATATATTTAGTGAAGCTCAAAAATATATATATATATATGAAACTCCTATGGATTGAAGCCTGGCAATAGGATTACCTTAAGTTTCGTTTCAACCAAACTAGTATTTGTAAACGTTACAAACTATACGGGAAAAATTATATACGTAGAAATGGCAATGAATCATTTTTGTGAAAAAAAAAAAAAAACATAACATAAAAATGTTTTTTCAAGTTGGTTAAAAAACCGACTTGAAAAAACAAATGATATTCTCAATTCGACCCTTCTATTGAGCAAATATGTTGAACTGGATACCATAATCTTTTTAAGATAAAATATTTGGAAATGTTAAAAATTGAAATAAAATTTTATAAAATGAAATTCGTTAAATAATGTAAACATTGTAAAGTAAAAAAAAAATACATAAAAAGCAAATACAGAACCTGTTCTTTGTTATAAACAGAAATTTGTATGCCGGCGACAATAAATAAAAATAAATATGAACAATTATCTATAATAATAATGATGTGGTTGTGTATCGACAGATCAAACATAAATGTATAGAGCTTTACAGAAAATCAGTCTTCAGCTTATAAAATTTTCAATGTTCGGCACTGACATAACTTCTTTTTGTAAATAATGAAGAATAATACAATAATTAAAAATATAGAAAAATAATTATTTTTATACTGTTAAGTTTTTGGTCAAGTCTGTTTCATTTTTCGTAATTTTTGCAAAAAATAAATTCTAAGAAAATTCCAGAAGATTTCCAAAATTCCCTAACTTTTTCCCTATTATTCCAGAGAATTTCCAAAATTCCCTAACTTTTTCCCGATTATTCCAGGAGGAAAGAAATCCCCTGAGTTGTCCTGGTTTTCCCTGTTTTCCATATGCGTAACAACCCTGCTGTTGCACTTTTCGATCCCATCGCTTTTACTTTTACCCCAAAATTCGCGTCCTCCACTGTCGGCTCAACGATATTTCATTTATGATTCTTCCAATTAACAAAGCTAATCAGCTGAAGTAAAGAAAAACGTAATTTTTCACTATTCTTCTGTACATAAGTCATTGACGATGAAAGAAATGGCTGAGCTGCACAAGCGCATCTGTGCCTTGAGCCCTTGCGAAATGATGATCAGCGAAGCATCGAAAATTCGCGCGCTGAACGACAAGCAAAACCAGCAACTTCAGCAGGACGAGAAGCTTCACACGGACATGCTTCACATGAAGAATGGACATCACAAAGACCCGGACGTTATTGGGTACGCAATTTAAGGGGTTGGGCTACCGTGACGAGTTATTTGAAGAAAAAATTATTTTGAAAGAATAAGTAAGATGATCGACAAATTGTTTGGACATTTATTTGTATGTACATTAACAAAGTTATATACTAAATTTCATAAAAAAAATATTTATAGTTAAAGGAGTTATAAGTTGAACGTGAGGGGCTCAATGGTGCACTTGATTTTGGCCGCCCGGTTGATCTGGAACAAAAAAAGTTTTTTTTTTCTCAAAATAGACAATACTGGCTTTTTTTGGTAACTTGTTTCAATCGTCAGGAAAATATTTTTGAATTTTTTTTCTCCATAATTCGAGAAAAAATGACATCATTATTGTTAATAGCTAATGAAAAAAAAAAATTCGAACAGAAATAACGTCAGTCGTGATTAAACTACTATTACACTGAATAAGTGTACCAAATTTCAAGTCAATCCGTTCATTAGATGTCGAGAAATCGTGTACACCGTTTTGAAAAATATATTGGGATGTCGATTAAGTTCTCGCCGTTTTGCGTAAAAATTAAGGCGGGATATACATTTACAACGATCAAAAAGTCGATTTTTTTTTCTCTTTAAACGATAGAACGCTACATGTAGAATATTTTCACAAAGTTTCAAAGCGAAATTCGCTGTGCCTCACCGCTCGGATTCGGAGCGGGCAAGAACTTCAAACGCGTTTTTCTCAAAACTGCATTATCGAAATTGGCGTGCAAGATTACTCAAAAACTATTAAGCCGATTGAGTTGAAACTTGGTAGAAATATTGATAATATCGGTACCTTCTACTTGACGAGAATTGTTTTTGAAAAATTGGAAAAAACTACTTTTTTCATCCACATTTTACAGAAATATTGCGTGAAATGTTGATTTTTTTTGAAAATGCGTGCCATTTTCTTAAATTTGCATTTTTTAATTTTAATTACCGTCACATAAAAACTATACATGCTGCCACAGCTCCGCCATTTTGATGATGAATTAACTAAAAAAAATTGTTTTGTATACTTAAATATAGTAATAAAGTATACCTAAAGTTTGATAATAATAGAATAATTATTTTTTAGTTTTAATAATTCCTCAATATTGCTTATTTTTTTCCTGTCTAAATGTATATCCCGCCTTGATGCTTTGAAAAAAAAAAACCATTCCTAATGCTTTCAAACGTTTCGAAACTGTTGTGTGATCAACTCCTACTGATTGTGCAAGTTTAGCTAGCGTCTGACATGAGTCTTCATGAAGCAATGCCTCCAATTCAACACCAAAATCATTATTTTTGAAGCATCTAAACCAATCTTTGCATGTTGTTCCCGACAGAGCATGGTCGTCGTAAGTCTCATCAAGAATTCTGTGTGCTGCAGATTCTTTTTGAAGAAAGTAGTGCAATAAAACTCCCCACAAATACTCTCTTTTGCGCGAAATTTGACATGTTTAACACTATGAAAAAGAAAAGTTGTTAACACTTCGGCGAAATGACGTACACTGAATTTTAAGCTTGCTTAAGGGGTTAGGCCACTCTAGAGGTTGAAAAAAGGCTTTTTGTGCATGTTTTAAAGAAAAAACACGAAATAAATCGAAATTATAAAAAAGGGTGTTTGTCCAGTGACTGTATACAATAATTTTTTTGAAGCGAATAACTTCAAAATGGCGGCTGTGCAGCGTTTATCTCAAAACTGCATTTTTTAAGTTGGCCGGAAACATAACTCAGACAATTTTCAACCGATTCACTTGAAATGTTGAATATATCTCGAAAAATACATTGTCTATGGAAGTACGTAGAATTTTTTTTTAATATTGCACGCACAGTCGCCATATTGAAATGAATCGCTTCAAAAAAATGATTATATGCAGTCACTGATATGTATGATAAACACCCTTTTTGTAATCTCGATTTATTTTGTAGTTTTTTTTAATCCCCAAAAGGCCTATTTTCTCGGCCTCTAGAGTGACTTAACCCCTTAAAGTACTTTTTCACAGATGCATTGCCATCTTAAACTACACGCACGTAGTTCCGGTAACGCCATCTGTTTAAGAACCTCAAGAACTTATTCAACGTCTTAATAGTTTCGAGAAAAACGCGTTTAATGTTTTATTAGCAGTGCGATCGTTGTAATCATAAGTTTACCTTCACTCTGCTATTTCTGCGCCATGTGTTGGAGTTTCCTCTTCAATTTGAGTTGCCTCAAGCGACGAACGATTTCTTGACATTTTCACATTTGCCTAACCCCTTGAAATCATCAATCCGTAATAATAACGATACTTAATACTTTCTATATTCATTTTTACAGTTTTCCGTATGTCTACGAGAGAAGGAAGTTCGAGAACGCGAAGCTCAAGTCCGTGGAGCCGACCCTTGACAAGAATACCGTAAGCTCTGCTAAAATTGACAACAGCCAAAAAATACGGATCTCTATGAGCTTCCAGTGATCATCAAACTCTTACTTTCAAAGCTTCCTCAGGAAATTAATACATTGCTTATTGAGAATTTTCACTTGTGTACAGATACAAGACGATTGTAATGATAGCGACATTCAATCTTTCAGTTTGGCAAGCAGAGAACGAAATTCTTTCAGCAGTGCGCCATGAAGCACTAGTACGACGTTAGCCACCGAGTGTCCCGTACGTCGCGCGCTGCTTCCGTCTGGACCGTCGCGCGTCGTGGCGGACTGAGATTCGCCGATTTTGTGAGTGTCTGTGTGTACGTGTGCCATTTATACATTCAAGGTCATGTTTTTTTGGTGGCTTACCACTTTTTTTTCGTATCAATAAAGAATTTACGCAACAAACGTTCCGATCGTTTGAACGACGGTCACTACGAGTACAATCGTATCGACGATGGCGCCGGAGGTACAGAGTTTCTTTGCCGTCTCTCGGTCTCTCTTTTTCTGGAGGATGTCGAAGTTTGTCGCGTTGGAATGCAATCAGAAGAGTTTGTTTCAAATTACCTGTAATTTTTTTTGGGCAACCTTAGGCTACGGATTTACTTGTTAGAGATATTTGACCTTAATCTGCAACGATGTTTTATAATTAAAGTAACGAGAAAGAGTTTCTATTGCACTCCAACTGTGCAAACTTGAACACACTTTCTTTGTATCATGGCGTCAATTTTTTTGAAATATCGAAATAAAATATCGACTATTTAACGGATTTGCTTACGAAGAATCGCAAATTGAGATGGAATTTTGTCAATGGGCGCAGTAAATACGTCAGTATTTTTCTTGAGTCGGGAGATTCCTTGCAGACGAAAATAATTTGACGAAACTCATTGAGAGGCAGACGAAAATGAGACGAATGTTCAAGATTTTTTTTTGTGTCGAAATGATTTATTCAACATCGTTGAGGTTTTATGTACATGTCATTAAACTTTTAATTTTCCAAGTTTTTTGTTTTTATTTTAAAAAATGGCGGACCTGTGACACTTGCTTTAGAGACGGTTTCACGGCGGATAACTTAGCGTCTGGGGCTAAAATAGATCTGGCACATTAAAGCCAAGGATTTTTAGATCTCTAAGACCAACGCGCTCGATGTGAACCTGAAGTTCCTTGAAAATAATTTTAAAAACTACTTTTTCATTAACAAATATTATAGTAAAAAATTCATGAAAAATGTTTAAAAAATTCAAACACGTACCATTTTTCCCATTTTCACTTTATTTTGAATTTTTTAGGTTCACATAGAGCGTGTGGGTCTTAGAAATAAAAAACTTGGGGCTGATGTTTCAGATCAGTGCGCCATATGCTGGGTTGTACGCCGTCGAACAACTCGGGCGGAAACTGTCTTTAAAGCAAGCGTCGTACAGCCGCCATTATTAAGGAATTTCGGGACAATTGACGATATGTTACCATTTTATTCAAATTTATACAGTAAACTTTTTGTCGTATACCGAATGCCCCTTTTAAGTTTTAAATCGATCGTCATCAGAGGTTTCCAAACTGGGCGTCGCAACGCTGTACGAAAAATTTCGAAACGCAGACAGCAAAAGTTTGGAAACCGCGGGTCTACACCGGTTCTACAAAATTTACAATTGAAGAAACACTTTTTAATATAGGAAGATGACTAATTGTCACAATGTAAAAGGAGACGAAATTGTCATATACTGACTGATTTGACAATCTTTCAGTGCCTTTCAGTGACTTTCATGACACTGATGACAAAATTGTCATAATGTACTGACACGGAACATTACTTAAGGGTTCGCCTTCGATTCTGTTGAAACTCATATATGTGTGTATCGGAAACTATCAGACGCGTCTTTTTTTATCTGCGGAAAAACGTTTTTCAAGGGAAGGCGACCTGTCGAAAAGGTGTGTCGCTCCTTATTTTTTTTTATATTTATTCTATAGTGGATTTTTCATCGCTTTACATAGAAATAATTTTGGTTTTTGTTTCATTCAGATCTGTTTCATTCAGAAACTGCAAATCCCCCTCCCCCCCCCCCCCCGGTACGCCTTTCGTTGAGGGGTGGTTCCCCTCTTTAAAATCGTTTTTCCGCAGATAAAAAATACGTGTCTCATAGTTTTCAATGCTTTATCACGTATAAGAGTTTCAACGAAATCTACGGCGGACACTCAAGTGATGTTCCTTGTGAGTAATTTGACAGTTTTTCGAAACATTTTGAACATTGTTTCACACTACCTCGTGCGTAAAATTGCCATTTAGCAAGGAGCGTAGGCATCTCCCTATGTTGAAGTGTTTCTTCATTTGTAAATTTTATAGATACGATCGATTTAAAATTTGGAGTGTGCATTCAGTATATGACAAAGAATTTACTGTATAAAGACCATAGCCGGGTAAGTAGGGAAAAATTGCCCCCGCAGTTTCTCCAGCGAAATCAGGAGTATATTCTGAGGTATAAACAAAAAACAAATTTTCTGAAAATTTCATCCCCGTCAACGCAATGGCTTTGGAAAAATGAATTTTTTTTTAATTAAAAAAAAAATAAAAATTCCGGAAACGCTTCAGTGGATCGATTCGATTTTTTTTGGTACTTGTTACGATCAAACGTGTTACGAAATAAAATTATGGAACATCTTGTGAAAGATTAAGGTTTAAAAAAAATGAATGTTCCTTGTTTTATTTTTTTTTACTATAATCCACTTGGGGTACAATAACGACATTTTTTTATATAATCTTCGGGCACCTTATTAGATTATATAATTTTTTCAAAATGATCGGTTTGGTACGCCACAGTGAAAAAAAGAAACAGACTTTATTGATATATTTTAGTTATATATCTATATAACTAAAATATATCAATAAAGTGTGTTTCTTTTTTTTTCACTGTGACGTACCAAGCCGATCATTTAGTCACATATGAGACTTTATTGATATATTTTAGTTATATATTTATATAACTAAAATCCATCAATAAAGTGTTTCTTATTTTTCACTGTGGCGTACCAAACCGATCATTTTGAAAAAATTGTATAATCTAATAAGATGCCCAAAGATTATATGAAAAAATTTTCGCTATTGTACCCCAAGTGGATTATAGTAAAAAAAATAATAAAACAAGGAACATTATTTTTTTCAAACCTTAATCTTTCGCAAGATGTTCTATAATTTCATTTCGTAATACGTTTGATCGGAACAAGTACCAAAAAAAAAATCAAATTGATCCACTGTACCGTTTCCGGATTTTTTTTTTGAAATTTAAAAAAAAATTCATTCTTCTAAAACCATTGCGTTGACGGGCATGAAATTTTCAGAAAATTTGTTTTTTTTTTATACCTCAGAATATACTCCAAATTTCGCTGGCAAAAATGCGGGGGCAATTTTTCCCTACTCACCCGGCTATGGGCCTTTGTATCAAATGGTAATATATCGTAGATTGTCCCGAAACTCCTCAAATATAGAAAATAAGTGGGAATATCAAAAGATACATGTACATAAAATTTCAATTATGTAGAAAAAGTAGTTTGGACACAAAAAAATCTTGAAAATTCGCTTATTTTCGGCTGTCTCTGGTGATCTCTCCCCTTGAGAAACTGCCCTAAAGCGCTTGGATTTAAATAACTTTTTTCCCAACAACATCGAATCTTCCAGGTCGAACTTTCACCGGGTGTCCAATTCTAATGAAATTTCCTCCGACTGCTCACTTCTTCAGCGATTCCAGGAGCAGGTTCATTCGTAATTTGGTGCGATTTTTGGCGCGTCTCAGGCATTCGTTTCTCTTCCGTATAGTGGCTAATTTGATGTCCTCGACCGGATTCGACGAGCCGCGTATACGACAGGGTGTTTTTCTCTTCCGCGACCTTGCCTCCTTTTGCAGCTGCATTTTCCGTACGTGGGCGCAATTCTTGCATCTCCTCGTTCTCGAGAGCAAAGTGCAAGCGTTGTGATGCCACTGCTCGAAGTAGTCCTGGAAGACTTGCTCGGTCGCAAGTTGAAAGACATCTACGGGACCGACGCCACTGCACAAGTTCGCGCGTTCGAACCTCTCCAGAACGCGCGGCAGGTCCGACGTTTTTTCCAAGACTCGAAGGTGTTGGCCCTCCGGCACGCTCACGGGACGCCCGTAAACGTGATAACGCAAGGATCCGTCGCTCTGGAGGATCACGCACTTCAGTATTATCGGGGTTGTCTCGCCGTTTCGCGTTATCGCTCGGGCATGCGAGAAGAGAAGTTTCTGCTCGGGTCCTCCCGACAATTCGCTGACGCTCCAGGATTGCGGAATTTCGGCCGAATAGACTTTCCTGTCTTCGTCGTGACCAACTCGAGCGTCGATACCTGGAAATATTTGTCATTCGTTGTAACGAATCGGTGAACACGTCGCGAGCCGACTGTACAGAGAATCGCGCTCTCACGTTCGTTGATTATCACGGACGTAAAGTCCCATCCTCTGGTACTCGTTGACGCCGGCAGAGGCACACTCGGCTTCGCGGTCGAAGACGACTCTTCGCAGCTCACTTCTTCTTTGACCTCGCTCGGTACGTCCACGCTCGGCACTTTCGTCACAAGCTGGAAGCGTCGCTTCTCTAGTGGAACAACAGTCACGACTGCGCATCGAACGTACGCAGGATTAATAATCAATTCGTACGACACGGATGATCCAGACTTAAGGTAATCCTGTCGCTTCACACTACTCATACCACTGATCATACATAAATATGACTTGTACAATTCATATTTTTAACGTATCCAACAAAAATAATTTGTTATAACTGAAATTTTCCATGTGTAAACTGTTGAATGAATGTTCACATTTAATTAGAAAAATGAAAAAAGTTGTTTCAACGATTCGCGCAGTATTTTTAGGTTTGATATTTGGCAACATTGGTTCTATCTCCGTCTCTTTTTACTCAACCAGGCGAGTTTAACGTCCGTGCTTTTCAACGTCGATCTGTCAAAACAATGTCAGGTGCGGGAACTATAAAGCATTGTATTCGGGCCACGACTGTTAAAAAGCGTGGAAAATTTGTATCGGCGAAGTATGTCGGTTAAAAATGAAATATTTGTGGAAATTCGAATGAGTGAGATGAGGTTAGGACTACAGTCGGCTGTTGCCTTCCTGTCACGTCTCTTATATCGTAGCAAGTGGTAATAAATCCAATACCGGAAGTTCAAATTAAACTTGATATTACATAAAAATTAGGTCAATAAGCGTAATTTTTTCTAAGAGCATTGGATTACTACAAGTGTTAAGTATGTAAATCTGATTATTTTTAAGAATCTGACGGATTCCTACTATTATACAGGGTGTCCCAAAACTCAACGATAATCTGAGACCGGATGAAAGACCAAGTTATACCAGTTCTGGGAAAAATAAAATAAAAAATCCATATCACTCAATTCAGCGATAATAGACATTTTTAAAAAAAAAGTTGAAATTCGACACCCTTGGTCGCATTTTCAAGTCCTGTGATTACCAATGTCACAATTTCGCTGTGATTTTTTTAATTTCGTGATCTTCATTAACGATGCTATTAATCGCAACTAAAAATTAATGCAAAAAACATTGTTAATTTAATAAAATAAGTTAAGTTTTAGTGAGTCATGGTTCACAAAAATATTGTTAGTTAACTTTGACACTTCATTTTGAAAAAAAAAATGTACTACACTACCCTTGGCAAGTTGTTTCAAAAGATGGCGCATTTAATCAAGATTTCAAAATGGTGCAACACTTGCCACTTTTCTTGCCATTAAAAATTTTATTTCTTATTTTTTTTCAAATTGAGCTCATTTTGAACAACTCAACATTAGGATTTTTTGTTACTAAAATTTGTTATTTTTTGTTTCTGGTCTGAAATAAAATTATTATTTTTAGTAAAGAGGTAATTGAGTCAGTTAATAACCAATTTTTATTGTAAAAAACATATGTTTTTTACAATAAAAATTGGTTATTAACTGACTTAAATTACCTCTTTACTAAAAGAAATAATTTTAACTGACTTAATTACCTAATTAATACTTACTTAGAATACTTACTTAATTACTTAATTATAATAATTTTAACTGACTTAATTACCTCTTCACTAAAAATAATAATTTTATTTCAGACCAGAAACAAAAAATAACAAATTTTAGTAACAAAAATTCCTAATGTTGAGTTGTTCAAAATGAGCTCAATTTGAAAAAAATAAGAAATAAAATTTTTAATGGCAAGAAAAGTGGCAAGTGTTGCACCATTTTGAAATCTTGATTAAATGCGCCATCTTTTAAAATAACTTGCCAAGGGTAGTGTAGTACATTTTTTTTTCAAAATGAAGTGTCAAAGTTAACTTACAATATTTTTGTGAACCATGACTCACTAAAACTTACCTTATTTTATTAAATTAACAATGTTTTTTGCATTAATTTGTAGTTGCGATTAATAGCATCGTTAATGAAAATCACGAAATTAAAAAAATCACAGCGAAATTGTGACATTGGTAATCACAGGACTTGAAAATGCGACCAAGGGTGTGGAATTTCAACTTTTTTTTTAAAATGCCTATTATCGCTGAACTGAGTGATATGGATTTTTTTAAATTTTTCCCAGAATTGGTATAACTTGGCCTTTCATTCGGTCTCAGATTATCGTTGAGTTTTGGGACACCCTGTATACACTTTTTTAGCGACCGGAAATTGGATTTTTGCATGTCGTATCGGAATTCCTTCACAAAAATACGCAATATTAATATTTTTTTCTCCGTCATTAGGTCGATAACCGACCCTGAAATTTTAGAGAAACGATTATTAATATACTTAGTGAAATGTATATACTTAATATACCCTGGGTATATACTTAATATACCCTGAAATTTTAGAGAAACGATTATTAATATATTATTAATATACTTAGCTCAAAGACAAATGAAAATCGTCTGGATTGAAGCCTGGCGATAGGATTACCTTAAGGGGCCTGCATAAGCTTGAAATTTTGAAAATACAATTTTTTATTGGTGACTTTTATAGCCCCTGGACTTTAGAAAGGTTGGAGACGTGCAGTTGAGTCGTGTGACGGTTAGTGAATATTTTCATAAAATGTGTAAATATGTGAAATATGATTTTTCATAAAATATGTAATTGTGCATTTTTACAAGCTTTTATTTTATTTGCTGCGTTCGTATGTCTGTCGTTCCGGTTCAAATTTTGTAATCCATTTTTCAAGCACTTGCTGGCATCCGATTGAGGTAAAATTTGGCATACCCATAAAACTCAGAATGGAATTTAGAGTCGCTTATAATGATTGCCTATTTGTATTTATGTCACGAGATTATTTAATGCTGTCATTTATTAATATTATGTGTTGCAGAAATACGGAAATTTCGCGGACATTGAGGTCGGCAGCAATGCTCTTCATCCGCCAGCCAAGATTCGTAGTCTTTTATCAAACCTTGATGGTTCAATATTGAACATATATGGTTTACAATGTGCGAGATGGGTTTTTTTTCTCTAAATGTTTATAAAGGTTTAGTTTGCGTTCATCCGTTGTTAGAAATGGTTTATCTTAGTGCTAAATAGCCAAAAAAAAAAATAGCATTGTGAACATCCTGCCCATCTAACCGCACGTAACATTACACACATTAAACTATTTTTACCTCTGTTGTGTGTTGAATTGTTTTTTTGTTATTCGTAAAGATTCAGTATAGTCTAGACCACGGGTTGCCAGTCTTTTTTTTATAACGCCCCCTTTCTGCGAAAAAGGAAATGATCGCGCCCCCCTGTCACATCTTTATCGATATTAAGGGGCTATACCAATCGATTTTCTTTCTTTGCCTTTTTCGACAGTTTATACTTTCAAGAATATCATTATCATTTATATCATTTATATCAATATCATGTTATCTTGAAAAAATCGATAGTTAAATCTTTAAATTCGTTTTTCTCGGAATGATATTTTTCAAAATTTGCTGACATTGTAACTCAAAGAGCAATTATCCGATTGACTTGAAATTTGAACTGAGTATGCTGGAATATATTAACTCTACAATGACGTAGGATATTTTTGATTGGATGAAAATTGACGATTTGGCATTGAAAGAAACGACCATTTTATAGGCAAGAAAACAGACTTTTTTTCATAACTACGCCACTTTGTTAGATTTCGATATTTTTCGAAAATCTTACGTCATTGTGCAGGAAATACCTTCCAGTTTAACGACATTTTTTCCTTTTTCGGTTTCCGCTACTCATTCGGCCGGAATCATGTCAGCAGTGGAGGAACTTTTTTTTTGCGCCTCCGAAGGCAGCGCATAAGTCGCTTGGATCTCAATATTTTTCTATGAAAAAATGATGTAATATAGGTCGACTATAGCCAAATATATTCTTGATTTTCCGAAACATTTAATTGAGTACTTTTCTTCCAAAATTCGCGAAAATCACCCAAATTTTCAGCGTTCTCACTGGTATAGCCCCTTAACCTCCTCCCCCCCCCCGTATATCGTGATGCCCCCTTGGGGGGGGGGGGGGGGCGCTCTCCACTTTGAAAACCAGTAGTCTAAACAATAACATATATATATATTTTTTAAATCTTGGATTGTGGCTAACGTTCCAACGTTCTTAAAGGGCCTGCATTAGCTCGAAATTTTGACAATATGACTTTTCCATTGCTGGGTTCTACAGTCTGTATTGATTCTTTAATTGGCAATGAACATTTCATAAAAAATAAAAAAATTAATCGAGGTATGACGATTTTCGTGGAGCGTCGGACCGCCCACTGCAATGATACTGAAATTTGCATCGTTGGAATACAAAGAAAGTTAACTTTTCTTCTGTTGCCCTAATTTTTCAGTTTTTCATATCCTCATCAAAAATCCACGATCTCAATCTATGAAAAAAAAGCTATAGATTGTAATAAAAATGAAGAAATTGAAAAAAGGAATTTCTTGCAACAGTTATTGAATACTTTTTCTTGAAACTGTATTACGAAACGGTGCAAGTCATATCTCAAAACCTGTTCGTCCAGTTGACTTCGATGTAAAAAATATATTTATCCATTTGTTAATAACAAATCATTGGTTATTTTTTTTTGTCGAAAATCGAACTATTTTTCCGTTGGTTATTCTCGCAATTTTCGAAATTTCACAAAAGTGTCGAGTTGTGCGAAAGTTTCATTATTGTATTAAAAGGACATTTATTATTTTTTATTTCCGCTCACCCTAGTCGCCAGAACTACCTACACTGATTGGCCAGATTGGTAGATACGGCACTTTGTTTGTCTAATATCTTTACTGTTTATCGATACTCTTGAACTTACAAAACTCAAACTTGGCAAGACCATGTAATAATTGTGTGTGAAATCCCGACCTCTTCATCCCAACACTAGTCAGAACAAAACATTGAAAAACGACCTGTTTTTTAGGGCTCCAAGCTTACGCAGACCCATTAAGGGGTTACCCTCACTTGCGATTTTGAAAAAATCTATTTTTTTATTGCATTTTTTTGAAGTATAAGTATCTGAGAATATGTCCTGAAAACTTCAAGTCGATCCGAACAAAATTGACTGAGATATGAGCGTTGAAAGAGAAGAATCCGTTGTGTAAACGACCAGCTATTTGAAACGTTAAACGCGTTTTTCTCAAAATGGCATTTCTGAAGTCGGTTACCAAGATTATTCGAACACTAATGAACCGATCTTCTTGAAATTTTGCAGGCTTATTTAATACATAAAAATGTAGTCTTTAATCGTTCGATTTTTTTTTCGAAAAAAAAAATGGCCGTTTTATAGCCAAAAAACGGCCGTTTTTTTTCGTTAAAATCGAACCATTAACTTTGACTGTCCGCCAATTTTGTGAAAAATGAATATCTTTTAAAATCCTTCGATCAAAGACTAGTTTATACTTATATTTGACTAAATCCATCCGCATTTTTTTTTCAGATGATCCACTTCGCCGCAATGTTGGTCACCGCAAACCGTGTATATAAAAACATTATTTCATTGATGGCCATTTGCCACTAAACAATGTAATATTTTTCAATAAAAAAATTACTGAAAGTTCTTCAAGATGTGTTCTTTAAGATGGTATATTGATCGGTTAAAAAAGTTTTGTAGTTTTCTTTTAAAAAATTCATGAAAAAGGCCTTTTTTTGCGCTACAAGTGGGGGTAACGCGTTAACACGCGTGAGAAATAACGTACTTGATTTAGCGGAGTAAGAATGTTCTATGAGGTTGATGGGCTCCGTTCTCCTGTACGGAACGACGGCTTTCCCGGTGATGCGAACGAGAGTTTCTTCCCCTAAATATTTACATAGATGTTTAGTGCCTGCTCGTAGTCTCGAACAGTTTTTTCGAATTTCGGCACTTGCCGTAGCCGATACGTACGATCTTTCGCGAGAGTCGTCGCTGTTGCCTCCACTTTGAAGTCCGCCTTGTGGTCGTCGGCAACCGAAAGTGGCGGGCTTTCATTTGTGCTACTGTTGAATATTGTTGGAAGTGCGGAAAAGTGGAGGCGCGGACGCTGGAATGGAACCTAGGGAGAAATACATCCATAGAACAATATATCGCATACGAAGGTACCTGGTGTGAACAGTTGAGAATGTGCGAGAGATGCGGTAGTGGAAAATTGCAATTTCCAGGTGTCCTCCCTAGATTAAGGGCGAAATCAGTTGTCGAGGAGTTAGTAGTGTTTCTGTAAAAATAAATCTTTTAACTATATTTTCTACGTTTAACAGGCTACACTCAGATCATGGCCAGAAAAAAAGTGGAATTTTCGTGAACTTCTATTTGGAAAACGGGTGCAGGTTAACCTTTTTGTTTTACGTAGAAGAGTATGGTTTTTAGTACCGTTTGCAATTTTTGTATTGAAATTTTTTCATAAATGTGGTAGATACAAAAATTTCCTTGCAGTGACGACCGCTGCTCGGAAACAAAGCATACGAGATAAAAAATAAAATGCATTTGCTTTTTCATTGAAATTATCTAGTGCTTGAACGGATTTAAAAAATATGGATTTTTGAATAAATGGCCACAGTCTAAAATCGAAGTATCGATTTCCGGTAAAAAGACTGCTCTATTTTCGTTGATAAAAAAGCTATGCATCGAAAAAAAAAATTCCTTTATTCAAGCACTATTCACTATTGCACTGTTTTGAATTACATTCAAAACACTAGTTTTGATATGTAAAATTTTAAGTTGTTCGGTGCAATGATTTTGAGATATCGTGGTCAACGATTGTGGAAAAGACATTTTAAGAAAGACACCTTTAAGGTATTCCTTTCGCGAACACGAATATTTAACAATTGACTGATTTTGGTTTATAATAAAGTAAAAATACATCCCAGTGTGCTGGTCAAATTCCAAACCAGGTTATTGAACTTTTTACGATAAATGATAATTCTAAAAAAAAATCTCATTTATACAGCGTTTATGGAGATGACACACTGGCCACATTTCTATCTAATAATTTTTATACTTCACAACTCTACATGCCTGATGCTCACACGTGTAAAAAAGCTGAAGATTCCATAACGACATAAAGAACAGTGGATCACCGAATGTTAAAAAAAAAAAATTTATAATAAAACTTTGAAAAATGTGACTAGCAGAAGAATTTTTGTAGCTGCGACTTTTCAGGGAAAATGAGAAAATTTCGAAATCTACTGAATTTGCGCAAAGTTTTTTATTCCATTTATTGTTCGGTATAATAATTAATTGTGACTTACTTTTATCAAGCACCATTATAATTTACCAACAATTTAGAAGAGCCCGCTTATTCCCCCACAAAATACAGCCCTCTGCCAAAAGAAATACCCTAAAGTTCGCAGGTGAGCGATACCTACCTACAAACGCTCATGGCTCCCTCAATTTTTAACCAGTCGACTTGAAATTTCCAAAAAATATTTTTCAAATGTTACATTTCGAGAATCCGTCAAAAACCAATAGTCAGTATTTTGAAACATTCCAACTAGGTTTAAGCCCTTGAGCTTATCAGGGCAAAACTCTTGAGGATGAATATTGCCACAATTGTTAAGCTGCTGTTCTCAGCATTGCTGTACAGTTTGCTGGGACTGTACTGAGCAAAATTCCAGTTGTAACTGGGATAAAATAATGTGCAAATTTTACAATATTTTCGTGTGTAAAAGTGATTCACTCATAAAATTAATTACGCATCTATTTAGTATGAATATCAAGCTGTTAGAAAATATATATTTTTTTTTTCGATTTACAAAATGACCGACTACTTGAAACTTCGTTGGCATGACAATTAATGTCAACAATTTTCACTCGATTTACTTCAAATTTAAAAGTTATGTTCCTAAGTGCATTTTGCAAAGAAGTATGCACGGAATTTCTGACTAATCGAAAACTTTTCATTTTATGAGCAGTTTATGAGCAATTATAACAAAAATTTTCACTGAAAATTCATTTCTCACGTTCAAATCCCTACAACTTTTGAATAAAACAATATTTTTTTAATTCCGCATGTACTTCTCTAGGTATTCTAATGTAGATTGACGAGAATTGTTGTTTATTGTTCTAGGTAAAAAATTGTGGATGCTAAATGTCACACCGTCGAGTACCCAAAAAAAAAAGATACAAGAAAATATTAGAAGTCTGCTATTTAATGCTGTTGAAGTTTGCAACGTTGGAGGGCAACGAAAGCTCTTGTTTACATTTTATTTTCCATATTTTTATTCATATAGAAACCCTTTTTTTATATTTATATTGTAGATCGCTAAATAAATATCTTCAAAAATGGTTGGAGGATTTTTGTAAGCAAAGTTTGCCAAAATAAATTAAAGGAATTCACAAATATTAATTTTCGTTGCGTTCCAACGATGCAAACTTCAACCCAGTGCTATTTTGTACATAGAAAAATAATATATATATATTTTCTAACAGCTTGATATTCATAGTAAATAGATGTGTAATTAATTTTATGAGTGAATCACTTTTTCATAGGAACAAAAATTGTTAAATTCACATATGATTTTATACGTTACTGTGGCCTAACCCCTTAATGAGACTATCATTGTCGTGAAACATTGCAAAATCTTCCAAAAAGTTTCTTTCCTACATAAATGATACCATATCAAAAATCTAAAGTCTCTGTACCATTTTTTCTCAACGTTTTTCCTCGTCTCATCGGAGAGTAAAAGACCGTCCCATAAGAACGCATGCACAAAGACTACAAGCTAAAAGCGTTATAAGTTTTCAACTGTGTTAGAGGATCGATGCCAAATTTCGCACACAAATATAGAATAACGAAGTAATAATATATTCAGCTCTTATCCAGGTAGTACAAAATCAACATAACCTCACAAATTTTCAAACATCGTTTTCTCATAGATGGCCAAGTTTTTTTTCGAAAAAAACGAAGCATCAGACTGTAGAATTCAATGACGCAGAGCTTGACGATTATCTGTTGCCCTAAATATCATCCATCTCGGAGAAATTTCTGTTCGAAAATTTCATCGATCTCTCTCGCATTCATACGTCACGTGATACATCTACTTCGCCTTGACAATAAAATGGTTACTTTAAAAAACTCACTTCCGCGATGACTTTGCCGTCAGCGTCGTGTTTTATGTACTTCCGTATAATGTACTTTTCCTCAAAGTGTTTCTCACAAATGCTCTGCGACGGTCGCAATTTGTTTACGCCCGGGATCGCGTCCTGCCATTTGTTTAGCAATTCCACTTTATCCGGCACTTTGAATATCGAAATCTTATTTTTGGAACCATTGTAGTCCGATTTACACGTCGGGACGAGGCAATATCTTCCCATTGTTATCACTTTCCGTTTTTTCGTCTCGATAGAATTGCTATTTGGTCGGACGAAATGTTGAACGACGTCTCGATACTGAAAAACAATAACAATCAAACATGACGGAATTCGAAGGTTATGGACAGCAGCGCTGCACTGCAGCGCCGTGACGATGCCGCGAACCGAAAATTTCGTCTAGATCAAAGTGCGGCAGTCTGCCGCTAGATGGCAAAACGGGCTAGGACTGAAAAAAGTTATTAAGGGGGAGATCCATCTATAACGCAAAGAAGAGCTTACGGCCGGAAATAAACTCCAGGAGGAAGCTCAAAGACTATTTCGTGGCCCGGAATTGCAGATTGAACGGTAGGTCATTGGTCATAATATTTTTAAGCCTTGAAACTTTAAACGCGTCTTCCTGAACACCAATCTCGTACAAGATAACTCAAAAACTATCCAATCGGTCATTCCGAAATTTTACACACTTCTAGATAACATGATTATCGTCTATGTAAACCTAAAGTATTCTGAAAATTATTCTAAAAACGACTTTTTTATTAACAAATACCATAGTATACATTTCATGCAAAATAAATCATTTTTTCAAACGCGTCCCATTTTTCCAATTTCCACTTTTCTTCGGATTTTTCAGATTCACATAAAGCGCCCAGGTCTCAGAAATCGAAAACTTCGTGGCTCTGAGGTTTCAGATGGCACCAGACGCCAGGTTGCACAACGTGGAACAACTCAAGCGGCAAACGTCTCTGAAGCAAGTTAGGTTAAAAAATGGCTCAACAGCCATTTCTTTTAGTTTAAAAAAAGTGCAATATCAAAAGACGTAAAAATATGTACATGCAATTTTAATTACGTAGAATAAATAGTTTGGGCACTAAAAAAAGTTCATCAAAATACTCTTCTTTTTTTCTTCTCAACGTCAAACGCCGTGAAGTTCTCAACAGATACCGACTGAGCAGCGTTCACCTTGTTTCCGATTTCTCCGCGTGAGTAATTTAAAAAAAAAAAACGAAAATATACCCACCTCCGATTCACGAATCTTGATCATTTCCTCAGGGTAAGGTGCCCAATTATTGACACTTTAGGCTCAATTATTGGCACTTCGAGCCCAATTATTGGCACTTTAAGGACCACTGTGTAGGTAAGAGATTAGGGTCAGTAGGGTGAAGATCCCAATTATTTGCACTTTAGGCAAAATTATTTAAACTTTAAAGGCTCAATTATTGGCACTTCAAGCCAAATGATTGGCACTTTAAGGGCTTAATTACCGGCACTTTAAGGGCTTAATTACCGGCACTTTAAAGGCTCGATTATTGGAAGTTTAAGGGCCCAATTATTGGCACTTTAAGGGCTTAATTATTGGCTCCTCCAAGCCAAATTATTGGAACCTCAAGGGCCCAATTATTGGAACTTTGAAGGCCCAATTATTGGAACTTTAAGGGCCCAATTATTGACACTTCAAGGGCTTAATTATTGGCACTTGAAGGGCTCAATTTTTGGCACTTTAAGTCTAATTATTGGAACTCCAAGGGCCTAATTATTGGAACATTAAGGGCCCAATTATTGGCACCTTAAAACCATTAGATTTTAAACCACTTTTTATGGTTTAAAACCATTAGGTTTGAAACCATTTTTTAATGGTTTAAATTCTATGGTTTTTGTTTAAACCCTAATAGTTTAAAACCATTAGGTTTTAAACTATTTTTTATGGTTTAAACCCTAAAACCATTAGGGTTTAAACCATTAGGTTTTAAAGGCACCTTAAAACCATTAGGTATGAGAGAAGTGTCAATAATTAGCCAATAAATTAATTATAAATTAGACAAAAAAAGTCAATAATTAGGTGCCCAAATAAGGTCACTTACCCTATTTCCATTCGGAAGTGACATTTCGAATAAAACTTTGCTCGCCCCTCGTTACCGACCGGGTCCGCCTGCATAACGCAGCAGCTGCAATTTGTCGTTCTTTGCGAGCGCGCCAGCAGTCGGGGAAGCCCACAAAGCGCACGAGCGTTGCGGCGCATTGGGAGGGAGAAAGCGATTGCGCGCCACACACGCACGTAAAGTCGGAAGCGATCGGAAGCTACGTCGCGTATACTATTTCAAGCGCCTCTCCCCCCTCCTACGTGCGAGTCAGCGAAGTTCGTCGGCGGTTTAGTAGTACAACAGCCCGGATAGCGGTGGTGTATGGGGCTGTCACGGTTGCGTAGAAGCGAGGCTTCCCGGCTGTGCGCGCTGGCTCGTTCCGTACCAAAATGGCCGACTGACCACTGTTACGAATAGTGCGTGACGTTCCTCAAGCGAGGTGTACCGTGTGTGTCGTGTGTTTTGTCTCTTCTCTCCGCGTCAACTTTTAACTCGACTCTTCGCGAACTCTCGTGTCTTTCGCAATACGCAAGAAAACTTCGAGTGAGCTACGCGCGGTGATAGTGAAACGATCCGACGCAAAAGAACGAAAAAAACAAACCCAAACAAACGGGTGGAAAAAAGATAATCGTCGACCTTGGGAGCATCGCGGGAGGATAAACGAGGGGGGAGCTATCGTAAAAATCGTAAGTACGAGAAAGTTTTTTTTTGTCAAAGTCTTTCCTTTTCGATCTGCATCTTACGACTTTCCCTTTTCTCGCTCGTATCTCGAGTCTCATCCGTTCGCGCGATCAATTTTTTCGTGCCCTCACGCACATATCGTCGTTTTTATTTCTCTCGCGTGCTCGTTAATGTCGAATGATATTCTTTATTACGCGTCGTGTGCGTTGACGATTTTGTAGAAAGTTATTTTTCCTCCATTATTCATGAGATTCGGCGGGATGTTTTGAGGTTGAGAAACGAATTTGCTCCTCGAGACACTCCGATTTCACCTCGACGAGCATCTGGGACGATGAAACGTGATTTCGTGCTTTTTGGGCATTTATCGTCGCTCGGCTACCAACGTCTCTCGTTACGACGATAACGCGCGACGCCGGTGGTTGATCGGAATGAAATTCTCGCCAAATCGGCACGCACGGTTTCCCTGCGGAGGCGGAATTTGAATTTATCGCACTCGAGTCTTATCTTTGACGTTATCGGCGCACGGCTTGCAATTAATACGAAGAAGCAATCGTGCTCAAAATGCATTCTACACCGATGATAATGGCGGGCTGAAATTTTCCACGGTGTTGCAACTGGGACTGCACGAGTTCGGAAACAGAATGTGGAAGAAAAAATGGCCTGGGCTCTCCGCATTTGTTTCGGCTAGGGAAGTCCCCGAGTGTTTTTCACCCAACGTCGTTACTTCCGCTTCTTGGTAGTCTTGTCCAATATCGTTATATGGCGGATGTTTTTCCGTTATCGCAACGATACAAGCTCTTTGCTCTCGTTTTTTCATCTTCTTCCGCCTTCTGTTAGTTGCAAGGACAATGCGGTAGGCACGTTAGCGCGAGTATGCTAAGTACGTAATAGAGCTTCGAGTTGCCTTGAACATTATTAATATACCGGTGTGAGCAGGGCTCGAAAATGAATATTAGTACACTCTGGCACGGTCGAGCTGTCGGCAAACTGGCGATTAGAGACACTGTTGTCTGATTCTAATTGAATCGAAGCTAATTGGATCTTGAAGATGCGGAGGAGCGTACGAGAAATATATCTGACTAGCGGATGGATGACTAATGTGGAGCATAGGTCAGAGAGAGGTCTGGACCTTTTAGTTTATGGAAACGGAGGCTATTTTGTGGCTACTTTATCAACGTTTGGAGGAATAGGAAGTAAAGGATGTGCAGTCAATTTGCAGGACATTGAAAATTTAATCACAAGAAAAAAATTATTTAAAGCTTCCACGTGTAAGTAGCACTAATATTGATGAGGTTGATGTTTGCATTGTTGGAATGCAATGAAAACTAATAGCTCTGAATTCCTTTTATTTATTTTTTTGTGCAAATTGATGTTGTTAATTTGTGATAAGAATACGTAGAAACGTTTGAGCTATTTTCACAGCCTAGGTCGGCCGAAAAAATTTTAGTAATTGAAGATAATTAATTTTTGTTGAGTTCCAGCGATGCAAACTTCAACGTCGTATGAAAAGCTATGAAAATATATTTATATAATATTAAATTAATAAATTAAGTATATATAATTTTTCATTTTTTATATAAAAGATATTAAATGTGAAAAATGAAATGTAAACAGAACTTTTGTTGCGTTCCAACAATGCAAACTTCAACACCGTTAATATTGTAGAATCTAAATGGTTGAGACCCTGAATTTGTTTTCCTGCTGCTATCGTATTTTGGTGCGTTAATTAGCAAGGCAACGGATAAAGTTTCAGGGGTTGAGAGGCTTCGGAGGTCCGAGGGACTCATCAAGAGCAATGAGCTCCAGTGTCAGAAGTTCGGTCAGTTCAAGTTGGAAAATTTAATTGCCTCAATAATTACTGATTATTCTCGTGTACAACTAAAAAAAACTCATTAGCTCATACTGCATTTGCCGAATTGTATTTTATTTCGCGTCCTTACGTATTTTACGTAAAATTGTTTTTTTTTACATTTCAATTTTCTTGCTTTCATATGGTCCTGACGTTTGCATCGTTGGAATACAATGACAATTCGTTTTTTAAATATTTTTATGTTCTCTTTTTGAGGCTATTGCTGCCACTCTGCTGACTGTCCGGCCGTATGTCACGGGTTTCTAGCTCGTAAACGGAATGAGCTGCAGACCGGATATTTTGATATTTATGTGTAGAATGTTGACCCAAAGCCGAATATTGAATTAGAAATTCAATTAAATTATTTTTCATGGGGGTACATGGGGGTACATGAAAAAGGAGCAGAAAAAATATGTCTAGCCCTGGCATGTGGGGTGTCAATGTACAAAGCTCATTGAGGATAGTACAAATATATTTTTTTTCTTTTTTATCTTCAAAAATAAAAAAGGGGGACCGCTAAATTTGTCAGTTTTGGACCATTTTTGTTACGGGGTCTATCGCAAACACTAAACTAGTTAGGAATTTAGAATTTCTGAATATTATGTATCTTATATATTGTATTTAAACAACAAATATTGAAAACGCTGATTCATAATATATGATATATGATAATATATATATATGATAATTTATATGATAAAGTATATATATGATAATTTATTGTATACATAAGACAGTACATTTATGATGAAAAAATATAAAATTATTGCTATTTAAATATTTACAATACCAAATTACTTATTTTCACAGTCGGTACCAGCCAAGAACCAGAGATTGACGTCACGGAAGAAACGAGATTGCAAATTTAAAAACGACTGCAGATCGTATATTTCATTTATTTTTCTTCTACTCTTTTTCTGCGTAAAATATGACGATATTGGCAATTGACTGCTACCGACTCCAAAAATAAGTCATTTGGTATTGTAAATGTTGCAATGACAATCATTTTATATATTTTCATCATTCCCTTTCAGCAGGAGTATACAAATGGTACTGAAGTTCGCATCGTTGGAACGTAACGAAAAGTAATTTTTTATATTGCCAAAGCATTTCTTTTTGGCGATTTGGGCTGCGAAAATCAATCAAACGATTTTTAGGAATCTTATTAAAAATCTACAACACAAATTGGCGCGAAAATATTGTGGATATTGATGAAAATGAAAAGAAGAAAAGATAATTTTCGTTGCTTTCCAACGATGCAAACTTCAACACCGTGTATACAAAGCTTTTTTTAGCTATCATTACCCCACATGGTTTCAGTTTATCACTACCTACGAACTAAGACAGCAAAGAACATCATCTAATTAAATGTGTCGTTAAAAAAAATGTATTGGTCATACGTACCGAACCCTAATAGAGCGAGGCTCGATTTGCACTTGTTTATGAGGTATTCCAACTTATTCAACAAAAACAATTTCTCATTAAATTTAAGACGATATTAACTGAACGAAAGCCCAGCCCCGAATGAAACTTACACATGTTGTTTTACACTAATAAAAGAAAATTCAGTGTAAATTTCAGCAGGATCAACTTAGTCATTGGGGTTAAAAAATTTTTAAATAAAAGATTTTTCTTTTTTTTAGTGATGTAGTACTGGGAAAATTTTGAATTTTTTTTTCAGAATACATTATAGACAAATGCATCTTTTTTTGTAGAGGACATTTTTTCGTACGACGAGAAGATCACTACGATACGATCATTTGAAATTTTATCACGTGTAAAACCTTATTTCCGAGTCAACCGAGTTAGCGAGGCGATAAAAATCTTTAAAAAATGCCACGTACTCAAATTATATGATACAAAAACATCACCAACTTTGAAAAAGTTTAAGCTTTTAGGCCGTTCGAAAATACTTGGAATACCTCTTATATATTAATTGTCCCATTTTTGTTATTTTACAAAATCGTTCTTTGGCAGATTCGCATACGATACCTCTAAATAAGTGGCTTAGAAAATGATCGAGGGATTTTCGTGACGAAGATTTGCCAAAGGTAATTCGAGCAATTGAAAAATAATAATATTCATTGCATCCCGACGATGCAAACTTCGATCTCATACGTTTTTACGTATTCTCATCAGATATTTACGACCACAATTTTCAAGAAAAAAAAAAACGTTTTGATCATGCGTCAAAATGAACAAATGGAAGAAAAAAATCGTTGCATTTCACCGATTCAAGAGTATTGCTAACATAAATGAATTGACTCGAATAAAACGAGAGGTCTCCAATTTCTCGTTCACGATGTGATTCAAAGTAATCTGCGCTGTCTCAGGTCCGTTGATGATAATTCGAGTATCGCGGCGTGTGATACGCAAGAATCTATATTTATAAATCGATTCCGGTCTTCGTAGGGTGGAGTACGAAAAGTGAGAGAGAGAGAGGGGGGGGGGCTCGTTTCCGAATGTTCGTCAGGAAGAGTATGAGAGCTAACTTGGTGTAATTACGGAAACGAGAGCGTGAGAATTACGTTGCCCTAGCCGGAAGTCTTCTCGCTGCTCTCTCTCTCTCTCTCTCTCTCTCTCTCTCTCTCTCTCTCTCTCTCTCTCTCTCTCTTTTTCTCTCTCTCTCTATCTCTCGCGCGCGGATAGATAACACTTTACTTCGTTGCCTATAGGGCCGTTACCTCTACAGGCGTCTGGAAGGCGAAGATGAGGAGGGCATCTCGGTTTTCCAAGCATAATTAAGCGACTAAATTATATTCGCCTTGGTGCAATAATTACCAGCTGTGCTGACTAACCGAAGCCCCGGGCATTCATCACCGCATATAGTTATACATATGTAAATACGCGCGCGCGCGTGTCCATGTCGGCGTGCACGATAATTAGCCAATCGTTGATTACTCAAATTCGCACTCCTCGGCGACCACACGCGTGAGTGTGAGAGAGAACGAGACAAATTTGTGTATTTGTGTACTCTCGTAGGCTCATCACGATTTTCCAATTAGACCGTCCAATTTATAAATTCCCGTGGAAAATAGCCGTTGCAGCGAGAGATGTACGGAATTTAAATTGACGAACAAAATAAACATTTACCTACAATCAATTATGAGTCAGCGCATCGTGCGTTAATAAATTATTCTCCGAAGTTTTATGGAAATTCTCGAGTGAATTTATTTCGCCGATGTGTATTCGTAATTTGTTTATTTAATGATCATGAATATTGGAAAAAATGCCTCTCCACTTATCCATTTTTATTGTTTTGTTAATTTTTTTTCGACGACCAACGATATGCAAATGGTCTTGAAGTTTCCATCGTTGGAAGACAACGATTGTTTTTCTTCTTCTTACATTACGTTATTTTTATTATTATACGAGTGTTTTTCTGCAAATTTAGATTGTGAAATGAAATGAAATTCTCCAAAGTTTTTTAGTGATTTTTGTAGCTTCGATCCGACGAAAAAATATAAGAAAAGATGTATGCATTCCAACGATGTGAACTTCAATGCCATTGCGACAAAAGTTCTTTTTTGATATTTTTATTTGTCCTTTTTGATTATTTTATGTTTCTTTTCTCATATATAAATTCTAGATCTCTGAGTAAGTGATTCTAAAAATGATTGAGACGTTTTCGTGACGAATATTTGCCACAAGAAATTCGAGTAATTGAAGAATATTAACTTTCATTGCATTCGAACGATGCAAACTACAATCTGATCGATATTTCCGATAAGAATCCTAAAAAAAACGCTTGAGCGATTTTCGTAGCTAATATTTTGAGCTTAAAAATTAGACAAGTCGACAAAAATTAATTTTTATTGCATTTCAACGATGCACATTTAATCATCGTGTGTACTGTATACACTGCATAAAAAATATGGATAAATACAAAAATCGATGTTGCAAAATAACATACCTTAATAACGTACGTGTCAAAAAATTGCACTCGGTGCATTTTCTTTGCACTTTCTTTACGTTGTTTTTGCTTGAAACGGAATAAATTTATGTGAAGTATAACTGCAAAAGTGAAATATGAACTATTCAATTCGATGGGATTGGAGTTTGCATCGTTGGAGTGCAATGACAATGATTTTTTTTCACTTTCTCAAATTTCACTCAGCATACTTTAGCTACCAAAATCCATCGTGTGAAGTTTGCATCCTCGGAATGCAACGAAAATCCTTCTTTATTGTTGCATTCCTATATTGTTATTACTATCTAAACTTTTGTTTTGCATTTTTAGGTTATGCATGCCTAATACGGAGCTTGAAAAATGTTTCAATGCTATTTTTAGCCTATATGTGGAAAAAAGAATTGGGTAATAGGGAAAGAAAATAACTTCGTTGCATTCCAACGATGCAAACTTTTATACCATTAGAATCCCATATCCATTTTTTAAGATGCTCATTGGGAGATTTGCAATTGAAGTTTGCAAAAACAATTTCGTATCATATTGAAAGTAAGGGAATAAAAATATGAATATGAATTTTCGTTGCATTCCAACGATAGAAACTTTCGATACAGTTGGATTTGAAGGAACCTGATCGAATAGCCCATCTTGGAAAAAGTCGTAAATTCATAAAACCGTTTTCGGATCCTACATATTGAAGTAGGTTTATCTTAACTTTGATCGGGCAAATCTTTCACTTTAAATCGGAAGACTTATCTTTCTCTTTTTTGGGCCGTAGGCAATTTTTCTCTACCGGCCCTTCCTCCGGCTTGTTTTCCTGCTACAGTTCCTGTCTCCCTCAGTTCTCTCCCTTTCTCTCTCTCTCTCTCTCTCTCTCTCTCTCTCTCTCTCTCTCACTCGAGGTTCATTCGCCAGGCGAGGAATGCGACGGATCTAGAGTACCAACAACCCGTGGAACGTACAAATCCCCACTTGGGGGCTTCGACTATACGGGATGTATGACCAGAGACTCTCGAGAATTTGTGGTATCTGTTGCCCAGCGAGATTCTTCGGAGAACCAGAGAGAGAGCGAGAGAGAGAGAGAGAGAGAGAGAGAGAGAGAGAGAGAGAGAGAGAGAGAGAGAGAGAGAGAGAGAGAGAGAGAGAGAGAGAGAGAGAGAGAGAGAGAGAGAGAGAGAGAGAGAGAGAGAGAGAGTGAGTGAGTGAGTGAGTGAGTGAGTGAGTGAGTGAGTGAGTGAGTGAGTGAGTGAGTGAGTGAGTGAGTGAGTGAGTGAGTGAGTGAGTGAGTGAGTGAGTGAGTGAGTGAGTGAGTGAGTGAGTGAGTGAGTGAGTGAGTGAGTGAGTGAGTGAGTGAGTGAGTGAGTGAGTGAGTGAGTGAGTGAGTGAGTGAGTGAGTGAGTGAGTGAGTGAGTGAGTGAGTGAGTGAGTGAGTGAGTGAGTGAGTGAGTGAGTGAGTGAGTGAGTGAGTGAGTGAGTGAGTGAGTGAGTGAGTGAGTGAGTGAGTGAGTGAGTGAGTGAGTGAGTGAGTGAGTGAATGTCGTCAATGCCACCAGAATTTTCAAAATAATTTAAAAAAATGATTTTCACGTGTTTCAGAAAGGGTCAAAAAGGAGCGATGATCTCGAAGGATGGACTGTGAATCAAGGATCTAGGTAATCGTCATTAAAAAAAAACAACGAAAATATCGTCATTCCCCTTCGTTCCGATTGACTTTTCACCATAGCCTCGTTCTTCGCTCGAGTCAAGGGAAATTGTGAATTTTCGGATGTCGTCGCGAATTCTGGGTCGCTCACTGCGCACTTTTCGTCCGCGTCGTCGAGGGAGAATTCTTCTCCTTATCTCTTGCTAAATACACACCGGCAGAAGGAGCAGTGCCGGACGTGAAGAGAGGAAAGACCCTTTCCAATACCAGCTCTCTCGTCTGTCCCGAAAAGAGACGACAAAGAGAGAGAGCGAGAGAGAGAGAGAGAGAGAGAGAGAGAGAGAGAGAGAGAGAGAGAGAGAAAATGTCGGAGTGCATGTCAGAGACACGTCCGAGAAACCGCCGAGCCCTCATTCGTGACCAGTCAGCTGGTCGACAGCTTACTACAGGAAGTACCGTATGCGTGTGCCCAAGCGAGTTTCCATAGTCCGCGTCGTTCCGTACACTACACCGGAAATGAACTTCCCGAAATGCTGAGAGTCTCATAGTCCCGACTGCGACTTACCGGGCCTCGACTTTCGAGTGATACACCAGCGTATTGTTGAGGTTGAGAAAAGTTGATCGGTTTCTTGAAAAACAAGCCCGATGGATTTTTTTTTTTCACCGGAACAGAGCTCGGAATGGATGGCGTTGAAGTTTGCATCATTGGAATGCAACGAAAGTTCTTTTTAATACTTCTTATTTCTTCATTTTTCGTTGCCAGCTATAACTTTTTCTATAGACTAATATTATAGCTCTCCTGCGAGGATGAGACAAATTGTTGGGGTGATTTTCGTACCCTAAATCGGCGAAAAAATGTGAATGGAAAAAAAATGTACTTTCGTTGAATTCCAACGATGCAAACTTCAACGTCATTCGGAATGGTAGGATAAACCGACCAGTGAATGGACGAATAACGACACTGTAGGATTCAGATGGACTGTAAAATGGAAATTTCATCAACACGAACTTTTCAGTCGCTATGGCTATGAAAAGATATTATTCTGATAGTAGAAAAATATATTATTGCGAAGTATTGAGATGTTGAATAAGTTATCACTGTTTTTTCGTGAAAAATAATGCTTTATTTAAAAAATCATTCCCAATGCTTTCAAACGTTTCGAAACTGTTGTGTGATCAACTCCTAATGATTATGCAAGTTCGGCTAGCGTCTAACATGAGGTCTCAACAAGAATTCTGTGCGCTTCAGCTGCAGATTTCATTTGAATAAAGTAGTGCAGTAAAATTCCCCGCAAATACTCTTTTTTGGCATGAAATTTGACATCTTCAACACTATGGAAATAAAAAGTTGTCTACACTTCGGCGAAATGGCATACACTGAATTTCAAGCTTGCTTATAGTACTTCTTTATAGATGCGTTACCATCTCAAACTACAGGCACGCAGTTCTGGCAACGCCATCTGCTGGAAAACAGCAAGAACTCATTCAACGTCCTAATAATTGCGACAAATAATGTTGAAGGAATTGATAAATAAGTAGCGAAATGACTAAATCGCCAGTGAGTGGACGAAATGACCAGTAAATTGACACTCGACCGCTGGTAAATGGACGTGTAGTGTAGATGAACGCTGCAAAGCGTAACGATTTATTTTTATCACACGCTAGATTTGGAGATCACTGTGTTGCACAAAAATGATAATGTTCTCATACGTATGAGTATTGTATCCGTTATTACGATTTCGTAGAAAATACGCAAAGCTTTTTTGCATCTTAACGTGAGATTCTTTAAAAAACTACCATAGTTTGTTTCGACAGAGATATAGAACATTAAGGAGGTTGGAGCGTTAGCCACAATTCAAGGTTAAATTTAATAAAAAAATACATGTTACTGCTTACACTATACTGAATCTTTACGAATTTTTTGAACGTTTTCACCACCAAACACCAGAGATAAAAAATCGTTTAATGTATGTAATTTAACGTGCGGTTAGATGAGCAAAACTTTCACACTAAAGGTTATGTAATTTTTATTGTTATTTAGCACCAAGATAAACCATTTCTAACAACGGATTAACGCAAACTGAAGCTTTGTGAACATTTGGAAGAAAAAAATCCTCATCTTGCCCATCGTAAACCATGGGCCAATAGTCTCGTGACGTAAATATGAATAGGCATAATTATGAATTACTCAAAATTTCATTGTGAATTGTATAAAACATTCGTTTTCGTAGTTTTTTTCATAATAATCATCGATAATGTTATGCTTTTTCAAGTTGGCAGTAACACAAAAGTTTTTCTATTTTACGTAATAAAAATGTTACAATTCATAATTTTGCCTTTTAATCATATATTTAAAAAATTAGCATATATAAAATAAATCTGTACCTCGTATGCATTTTTTTGGGTTCATTGAACAAAAAATGTATAAACCGTCATTTGACTCAACTGAATCGCTCCAACCTCCTTAAATGTGGTCAACAATGGAAAAAAAAAACGAATGAAATGATTTTATGACAGCATTCAATGGAATGTTGATTGCTGGCATTATCTTTTGACAGTAATTCATTTTTCAATTTAGAGCAGATGAGCTTTTCAATTTTTTTCTCTGCTTTGAGAATTATTAACACAGCCGACATGTTCATTGAGTGAAAAGACGTTAGAGTGCAGTACCAGTGAATGAACATGTCGAATTCAGAACTATTATTACGAAATTAATTGAATTTTTCGCAAACAATGAAATGTTAATTTTAAGAAAGGAGATACCTGTAGGCGAAAAAATGCAGTTTAGAAGATCGCGCCGTACCTAGGCATTAAAAAAAAATAATAATAAAAAAATGGTAAAGAAATATTGGGAGTACAACTTTGCAGTGACCGTTTTTTTTCAAAAGTTTAAGGCTTTATTATAAAAAAGTGGCTACATATTTTTTAATCAAAGTACTGCCCGTCGCTAGCTACGACCTCGGCCCATCTTTCAGGTAGCATTCGAATCCCGCGTCGATAAAAGTCTTGGTCCTTGGAGGCAATCCAGGAATCGACCCAATTTTTTACTTCTTCGTAAGTACCGAAGTGCTGGTCAGCCAAATCGTGTGCCATTGACCGGAACAAGTGATAGTCGAAAGGGGCAATGTCTGGAGAGTACGGCGGGTGGGATAAAACCTCCCATTTCAGCGTTTCCAAGTACTTTTTCACGACATTTGCAACATGGGGTCGGGCATTGTCATGCTGCAGTATCACCTTGTCATGTCTTTCGTTGAATTGTGGCCGTTTCCCTTTGAGTGCCTTACTCAAGCGCATCAACTGACGTCGGTAGAGTTCCCCTGTGATGGTTTCGGATGGTTTGAGCAGCTCATAGTACACAACGCCCAGCTGGTCCCACCAGATACACAGCATCACTTTGGATCCGTGAATATTCGGTTTGGGCGTCGATGACGGAATATGACCAGGCATTACCCATGATTTTCGGCGTTTAGGATTATCGTAGTAAACCCACTTTTCATCTCCAGTCACAATCCGGTGCAAAAATCCCTTCCTTTGTTGTCTTTGGAGCAGTTCCCGCAAATGCTGAGAATTCGGCTCGTAGGTTGCCATGTTTGAGTGCCAATAACTTTATAATGCATACACGTATCCGTTAGCTTTTCTAAATTGTTTACATTGGCAGAGCCTCTAGTTTAAAATGCCACTTTTTTATTGAGCTAGGGCCACTACTTCGGCCGCAGTGGCTCTCTAAATAAAACGGTCACTGCAAAGTTGTACTCCTAATAATTTATCAACAAAAAAATCATGAAAATCAATATTTTTTTTTCCTCGCCTAAAGGTATCTCCCCCCTTAAGTAACAAAAGTAATGCCTTCAAAACTCATAAAAAACTTTCGTATTTCAAAATTCTATATTAATGTAAAAAACCGATTTTGACGACACTTGTAATGTTTTATCTAAATTATAGGTTCGATTCGAATTTTTATCGACAATTTATATTCTTCGCTTACTTGAAATATAAAACAGCCTTCGTTCATTCACTTGTCGGTTAGCCCTAGAAACTTTTCCGTATTGACGACATTCATTTGGCGTCCTTGCCTTCACTTTCCATTATTCGAAATCTTTTTCTGCCGATCGCAGATCTCCGATAAGGATCCCAAAAACAATTTGGCAATCCGACGATATTCTCGTCCTCAATGCAAACTTCCGTATCGTAATTAAAAACATCGCCCCGAGATCGTTGAACTTGCGTATCTGCTTCGGCAAAACTTGAATAAACGTCGCGTTTCTTTTTACGCTCGCGACGCGGCTCGCGTTCGGAGAAAGGAAGACTCGCGAGCCACGCACGCGGAACCGTCTTTCAATTGGGAGTAACGTTGTTCCTTTTTCTTCTTCTTTGTTTTCTTTCAGCGACGGATCCAGCGCGGATCCGTGCGAGAAGCGTGCGGATTTTACGAATCAGCGATTGCGAAATGCGAGAAAGAGAGAGAGAGAGAGAGAACCGGGAAAACTCAGAGGATTTCTTTCCTCCTGGAATAATCTGGGAAAAGTCCGGGAATTTCGAAAATTTTCTGGAATTTTTCCAGAATTTCCTTTTTGCAACAATGACAAAGAACAAAACCGACTTGGAAAAAAACTGAAGATTATAAATATAAATATCTATCTGATTTTGGGGTGGGAGTGGAATATGGTGGGGACTGTAATAAGGGGAAAGACCCTGTACAGTGGAATGTACAATATATTTATCTTATTCTTCTTTATATGCAAAATAGTGATGTCAGTGCCAAACATTGAAAATTTCGAAAACCAAAAACCAAAATCAAAATTTACTCTAAAGCTCTATACGTTTTCATTCGATTTGTCGATACACTACTACGCAATTATTATTGTAGATAAGTGTTGATTATTTATTTTTTATTTATTGGCATCGACATAAAAAAATTCTGTTTATAATAAAGAAGGGATTCTCCAGTCGCTTTTAATGCATTTTTCTTCACTTTACGGCGTTTAAATTATTTTTCGAATATCAGTTTTCGTTAAAATTATTTAAATATTTGACACTTTTATATATTTGATCTTAAGAAGAATCATGGTCTTTATTTGACACCTGAATATATTGATGTCCCTGGAATATTTGCAAAAGCTGTCTGGAAAACCTGGAAAAGGCGGAATTTCAAAGTCAATAATGCGTAACAACCATAAGATTGATCGATTGATAGTCTTATTGTGCCCTACTTATCTAAATTTTGGGCAAAGTACATACGTGCTCATTACACATTTCAATACTCTGTTTGCATAACAAACAAAAGTACTAAATACAAATGAAATAAAGGGTGTCTCAAAATGACCTGACATTTTAAATTGCGCGCCATTTTTTGTGGCGAACATAGAGTACGAATCTTTGAAAAGTGGCGTCAGGAAGTACTCAGGTTTAGTCATGGAGACACGATCGAGCAACGCCTAGAAATTGTTAATTGCTGCATTGTCACTGCATAGTTATTGCAGACGAAGTTTCATGGTCGCGTCATCTAGCGCTGCGACGATGTGAATTGACCACCAGGATCGTGCGATTTGACGCCATTGGACTTCTTCCTTTGGGGTTTTCTGAAAGGAATAGTGTATGCCAATGAAGCACAGACCATACCGGCGCTCAAGGAAGCAATTGGACGCACCATTAATGAAATTAGTCCACAATTGTGCCAAAATGTTACTGAAAATTGCAAACACGGACGACGCGCCCATTTATCGGATATTGTGTTC
The DNA here is from genome assembly GCA_964007375.1 of Ophion obscuratus. Taxonomy (NCBI): domain Eukaryota; kingdom Metazoa; phylum Arthropoda; class Insecta; order Hymenoptera; family Ichneumonidae; genus Ophion; species Ophion obscuratus. The sequence goes on from OZ023318.1 coordinate 45,879,476, forward strand.
CACACATAACCTCCATGTTTGCACCTTATAGTAAAATAAAAATATCCTCCATTTTCAAAAAAACAATACGTTTTGTTAAGGCCTTAGGCCATAGTAACGGGTATAAAATCATGTGCGAATGTAACAATTTTTTTTCGTATGAAAAAGAGATTCACTCATAAAATCAATTACACATCTATTTAGTATGAATATCAAGCTGTTAGGAAATTTTTTTCTTCCGATGTACGAAATGGCCGACTACTAATATTTTCTTTTGTTATCTTTTTTTCAGGTGCTCCGCGGCGTGACATTAAGCATCCACAATTTTTTACCTAGAACAAAAAACAAAAATTCTCGTTAATCTACATTAGAATACCTAGAGAAGTACGTATGGAATTTAAAAAAATATTGTTTTACTGAAAAGTTGTAGGTATTTGAACTTGAGAAATGAATTATCAGTGAAAAATTTCATTATAACTGCTCATAAACTGCTCATAAAATGAAACGTTTTCGATTAATCAGAAATTCCGTACGTACTTCTCTGCAAAATGCAATCAGGAACATAACTTTTAAATTTAAAGTAAATCGAGTGAAAATTGTTGAAGTTATTTGTCATGCCAGTTGGAAAAAAGCTGTTTCGAGAAGTTTCGAGTAGTTTCGAGTAGTCAGTCATTTTGTACATCGAAAAAAAAAAAAAAAAAAAATTTGTAACACTTGATGTTCATAGAGTCCGACCTCCGGATAAGAAACCCGGCAGTAAGAAACTTTCCCCAGTTTCTCACTCGAGCGCTTCCCCCACTCCGACTCGAGCTCCGAACTCGAGAATTTTATGCGCGGAACCTCTGGTTAAGAAACCAGCCTGGGAGAGATTGTTCGGGCAAAATAGAGTGAACGTGTAGTGTAAATTGATGTGTGCATGCGTGCGTGAGTATGCGTGTGTGCGTGTGTGAATGTAACAAAAAATCTACAAGTTTATTAGACATTTTTCGTATTCATTAAAATTCTTGTCAACATATATGTGTTGACAAGATTTCATACAAAATAAAAACAAAGACAAGGGCGGTTAAAGAATTTCATATAAAACTGCAAAAGTTTCCAGGACGTAAAGAAAAGCGTTTTCGTCTTGTTGCGTATTATTTTCATCCGCAACGCACTCAACTGACGGTGGAATATTTTCGAGAGAGTCGAATTCTGCCATTGAAGATGAATCCTCAGAGATATTGACTTCTTCTTCTTTTATATAAATGGGATGAAACAATATGGATATAAAGCTCTTTGTTTAAATGATCACCTAGTGGCGCAGATTCTGTAATATTTTCTTCGACTTGTATACTACAGTCTCTCTTACGCTTCTTTACGGTTTCGGTCATTTTATAACAGTTAATAGTAATTCAGATACAGTAATACACAATAATATTCAATATGATGTATATTAACGTAAAAAAAAATTCGATAAATAAATGTCCACGCCCAGTCGAAAACGTTTTTGCATGGGCGATGTGAATACTAAGTTGCAACTCGTTCGAGCGAGTTTCTTGTTGACAGGATCGCATGCGGAAAAGAGTGAGAGAGACAGACGGAGGTAGTGAGCGCGGAGCGCACGCCTGGTGGGGGTATGCGCTATATAAGAGAAACTCTTCCCCTTCGGGGCTTTTGGTTTCTTATTCGGAGGTCGGACTGTATTAAGGCGTTACCCCCACTTGTAGCGCAAAAAAGGCCTTTTTCATGAATTTTTTTAAAGAAAACTACAAAACTTTTTTAATCGACCAATATACCATCTTAAAGAATACATCTTGAAGAACTTTCAGTAATTTTTTTTATTGAAAAATATTACATTGTTTAGTGGCAAATGGTCGTCAATGAAATAATGTTTTTATATACACGGTTTGCGGTGACCAACATTGCGGCGAAGTGGACCATCTGAAACAAAAAAATGCGGATGGATTTAGTCAAATATAAGTATAAACTAGTCTTTAATCGAAGGATTTTAAAAAATATTCATTTTTCACGAAATGGCGGACAAAGTTAATGGTTCGATTTTAACGAAAAAAAACGGCCGTTTTTTGGCTATAAAACGGCCATTTTTTTTTCGAAAAAAAAAATCGAACGATTAAAGACTACATTTTTATGTAATAAATAAGCCTGCAAAATTTCAAGATCGGTTCATTAGTGTTCGAGTAATCTTGGTCACCGACTTCAGAAATGCCATTTTGAGAAAAACGCGTTTAAAGTTTCAATTTCCGGTCGTTTACACAACGGATTCTTCTCTTTCAACGCTCATATCTCAGCCAATTTTGTTCGGATCGACATGAAATGTTCAGGACATATTCTCAGATACTTATACTTTAAAAAAATCGATTTTTTCAAAATCGCAAGTGGGGTTAACCCCTTAAATAGATGTGTACTTAATTTTATGAGTGAATGACTTTTTCATACGAAAAAAAATTGTTAAATCCGCACATGATTTTAATAAATAATTTTAATAATATGAATTTATAAATAACGATTTAATAATATGAATATATGAATAATGATTTAATAATATGAATTTAATAAATTCAAATGTCGGGTCATTTTGAGACACCCTATAGTTTGAAGAGGCATCTCCAATTATATGGTAATACACGTGATCACAAAGAGAGAGAGGGAGAGAGAGAGAGAGAGAGAGAGAGAGAGAGAGAGAGAGAGAGAGAGAGAGAGAGAGAGAGAGAGAGAGAGAGAGAGAGAAGGGATGGCAGAGTGATTTTTTCCCATTTTGCCTCTCTTGTCATGTCGTCGTCGTGTGAAGCCCCAGCGGATGGGAAAACTCAAGACGTTACTTCGCGGGTCATGGTACAGTAACGTGTACTGTTAAAGAGCACGTAGACTCAGCGGGAGGCACGATGAATGAAGAGGTGCGCGAGGGGTGTGTTGCACATTTTCTAAGTGCGATGCAACACGAGCGTAAGAGCGCAGCGCTTCATTAATGCGTCGACGAAGCGTGAACACGTTGATGTCGAGAGAGAAAGAGAGTCTCCTTGGATTTTCGAGTAATGAGGAGAATCGCAGGCGATCCCTTCGTTACTCGTACAAGTACGTCGGACCTCTCCAAGGCACAACCAAAATGCACAGGAATTGAAGCGCATACACGTATCACGGGATAATTTTCATCGTGAGAGTAGCAGCGGGAAATAGCGGTCAGTAGTGGTCCAAACAAGCCCAAACATGCTCCTGATTGAACGCTAGTGACTATTAGGATGTCGACATTTGCTGCTCAATAATGCCGAAGTTAACATCGTCCAAACGCAACAGAGGTGAATTCTTTCCAACCAACCAATGTTTTGCAAATTCAAGCTGCGAAAGTCGCAAGATTTTGAGGCTCTTCATTGGATCTCTACCTCGAATCTGCGAAGAGTGGGCTTGTTCAATGATAATTTACAAACGGAGGATTTACATGACGTTGAGGTTTTCATTGTTGGAATGCAACGAAAATTGATTCTTTTTAAGTATTTGATATTTTTCTACCGATTTGGGGCCCGAACTTTTATTAATATTCTTATTAGACATCTACGACCTCAATTTTCATTAAAAAAAGACTTTTAGTAACGATAAAAGTAGAGAAATAAAAAATGAAGAGAAAAAAAATCTCGTTGCATTCCAACGATGCGAATTTCAATGTCTCAAGAATTACACAATTGGCGGCAAAAAACTTCTTTTTTTTTGCAAATTATACCTTTTTTTATATCCTAAGCGTTTGTCAGATTTCCCTAAAATTCATTTAGGACACACTTTCTACGCTGCGCTATCGGAGTGCAAAAGAGATCATTGCGTTCCAACGATGCAAACTCAAACGCGCCGTTTTCCAATCTCCGTATGAGAACGAATAACGCGCTCGGCATTGAAAAGGAATCGCAGAGGCGAATATACGTGGCTGGGAAAAACTAAAATTTAACGGAGAAACGTGGGATCTCCGCGGCGTCTCATCTCGGACGGCACATAATTCGTAGAGCAGCCCCGTGACTCATAATTGTGTCGCAAGGACGGAAAATATGTAGGCAAACGCGAGCGGGATCGGATTGAATAATGAAGATGGATTTCTATCGTTTGCACGCGAGCATCGCGAGTGACTCGGCTGCTGACTAGAGCTTGGACTATCGGAGCTTTTCTATTACCGGTGTTATTTCGATGTCAACAAGTTGCAATATCGGAATATACCGGTATTTCGATATTTTCCGATATTTATGGGAAGCCTTGGTTAAGGCCTCAGGCCACAGTAACGGGTATAAAGTCATGTGCGAATTTAACAATTTTTTTTCGTATGAAAAAGTGTTTCACTCATCAAATTAATTACACATCGATTTAGTATGAATATCAAGCTGTTAGAAAAAATATATATATATTTTTTTTCGACGTACAAAATGGCCGACTACTCGAAACTTCTCGAAACAGCTTTTTTCCAATTGGCGTGACAAATAACTTCAACAATTTTCACTCGATTTACTTCAAATTTAAAAGTTATGTTCCTAACTGCATTTCGCAGAGGAGTACGTACGGAATTTCTGATAAATTGAAAACTTTTCATTTCATGAGCAGTTTATGAGCAGTTATAACGAAATTTTTCACTGAAAATTCATTTCTTAAGTTGAAATACCAACAACTTTTGAATAAAACAATATTTTTCGAATTCCGTACGTACTTCTCTAGGTATTCTAATGCAGATTGACGAGAATTTTTGTTTTTGTTCTAGGTAAAAAAATGTGGATGCTAAATGTCACGCCGCGGAACGCCTCAAAAAAGATAACAATAGAAAATATTAGTAGTCGGCCATTGTGCACGCCGAAAAAAAAAATTTCTAACAGCTTGATCTTTATCCTAAATATATGTGTAATTAATTTTACGAGTGAATCACTTTTTCATACGAAAAAAAATTGTTAAATTCGCACATGATTGTGCGAACTGTGGCCTAAGGCCTTGAAAACGTTAGAAGCTTGAAAGTGAAGATGGAAGTTGTAGAAATAACAGGGTATTCATTAAAAATCACCGTCCTATATCGAGATCGTCATTTATAATACATTTCTAAATATACTCTGCTATGTTCTTAAGGTAGTTCGGAAGAAAAACCGGAAGTCAAACTGACAATTTTTACGATTTTAATTTTTTTTCTATCAAATGGTTAAAATACATGGAATTTAATCTCATAAAAAAGTATTTTCATTTTGGTACCCATTAGAATGAAAATTTATGATGAATTTGATAAATACTTACAATCGACATTGGTTATTGAGCACTCGGTTGATCATTATCGACTTTACTAGTGAGTTCATGTTTTAAACACTTGGCAACGCTACATAACCTCACTTTAGAAGAATTCAAACATCACCTCTCGACTCGACAAATGTCTTTACAGTTCTTACAGAAAATTTATCTGCTTTTGTTCACGCAGATAAATAATAAGAGATTGATTGGGCAGTTCTTTACGTTTCGTCTTCAGGTACATGAACAGATCGAAAACAGAAAGAAATTTTAAAGTTTTCTAAATAAAAATGTTTACAGCCGATCTTCATATGTATATTGGTATACGTAATAATCAATTTAAGAAAATTAAGGTCTACAATTAACATATTTTAATTCATTTTTATCCTTCATTTTATTATTACTTTTATTCTATTCTTATTGTATTTAGCATGATCTGCAGCGTAGGAAAAACCAAAATTCTTCTAATGTGAAACAATGAAAAGTCCACTATAGAATAATTTTAAAAAAATTAATTAAGAAGTGACATGCCTTTCTCTGAGGGGTCCTTTCCACCCTTTAAAACATTTGTCCGCGGATTAAAAAAATTACGTGTTTAATAGTTTTCAATGCTTTATCACATATATGAGTTTCAACTAAATCGCAGGCGGACACTTGAATGATGTTTCTTGTTAGTGTGACTCCACACTCGTGGATAAATAAGTTGACACTTCGGAAATATTTGGGTAATAATATTTTAAGGTTGTTATGGGGTTAAGTCAACATCTTACCACCGAGCTGAATTTTTTTCTGGACCTGTATAACCTCTTTGCTGATCATCCCGTGCAGTTTGAATACGATCCACTATACCGTTTTTTTTAGAAAAAAAAAAAAAAAACTGCAACGACGTATTTCGTCGGCCAATTACATTATGCTTATGAAAAACTCTCGATCATTCTTCAGTACATTATTAATATCTGTTAAGTGAATGTTACCACGGAGCTGAAAAAAAAGTTACGATTCGACTAATTATCGGACTCACTCTTGGTACCGTGAAAATGAGGATTCACAGTACCGTTATAAAATTATTAATGTTTTTGATAGCGAATTTGTGCAAACATCAAGCACATAAAATATTAGACTGTGCAATCATGGCAACGCCGTAGACGGCACAAATGCTACCTATCTTATCGGTATTCGGTAATGATGCCCGGAAACTTCAAACTATTCGGTCAGGATAATTAACGGCGGGGTAAAGTTAATTCGGCGAAAAAAGGCATGTTTTTAAGATTTTTTTTTGGCGTAACGAATAGTGTTCGTTTATTGAAAAATTTACATATAATAAAGTAACATTTGAACAACATTCTCCTAAATTTGCATTGCAAAATATTCAAAATTGAGCGAGTGAAAATTAAACCCCGGAGGCGCCTCGAAAAAAAGTTGGTTTGCGGTGTGCACCATAACTCGCAACAGAATCATTTGAAACAAAAAAATCAAAGTGCATTTGTTAAAGGAGATGTTTCTCGAGGTAATGACGGGAGGATTTTTTTTTTCGATTTTTCGATTTTTCGTAGCACTTGGGAGCCAAAAACCCGATTTTCGCTAAAAAATCGGCTAATTTGTTGTTGAAAAATTAGTAATTATTAAAAAAAATAAAAAAGCTCTCGACAATACCTGGTGAATTATGTGAAGAAGTACTGTGCAAAATTTCAAGGCGATTGGTCCAGTAGATTTTGAGTTATCGTGCACACGGACTTCAAATATGACAAGTCTCAGAAAAACGGTTTGAAAAACGCAGAAGAGAAGAGAACGGCATGGAGCAATAGACGCTCAAATACTCATAACTTCGTCAATTTTATTCCGATCGACTTGAAATTTTAACACAATATTCTTGATATATTATGCATTCATTTAAAAAAAAAAATTTTAAATGAAAAAAAAAATTAATACTTTACCCCGCCCTTAACAACGAATATTATTGGTACTCATTCTCTTAATTAGTAATAATTACTTAATATTAATTTGATAACTATGCTCAGAAATTATACATTTCTAGACATTTCTAGGCAAAGACAAAATAACGCGGATTTTTTTTTCATACATACATTTTTTTAGAATGTCGGAAAATTATTAACATTTTTTATTTCTTCGAGATTATAGACAGCTTTAGTACACACTTTTTCGTTCCAGCGGAATTTTTTTTTTACTCGGACCGATATTCATTTTTGACAACTCCTTGGGCCAATATTGAGGTTACGAACGGGGCGCATGTGTCTCTAATTTCGCGACACTTCTGCCAACCTCGGCGTTATGATATACCACGATTTACGACGTTTCGCGTTAATTGAGCGAGAAAAAGTTATCGAAAATAATTATACAAAGTAATGTAAACACTCAATGTAATCACCGAATGTTCAAAAATGCATATTTTTGCAAATAGATGTAGAAAAATAGTTCGAAAACGCACGTTGAATATGACGATTATTCGAAAGCTAACAGGGCTCCTCTCGTACTTCACCTCCGACGGCTAAACCCCATAACAACCTTAAGGCTGCTAAACGTTAAAAAAAAAAAACAAGTAAAAGTAACTCCAATGGAAACAACAACATATTTCAATTTTTTCAATTCCGATATCGAAATATCGGTATTATTCGAGTCCAATATCGAATTTTTGGTCCGATATTCCGATTTTTCGGTATTATTGAAACCCGGTATCCATGCTCCAGTTGCGGAGGCTCGCGCGACAATTTTTGGTAACACGAGACCCGAGTATGCTTGAGAAAGGAAACGAAGACGATGAAGAAAAACAAACGAAACGGACGAACCAAGTATCTGCTTGACTCATAAAACTCTATGTGGAAACGACACACGTGCTCGTTGAGCGCACCAACGCGTGGACGTTGTCCGTGCAAAAACTTGCAACTTATCGCGATCGTCTCGTACTCGGATGAATCATCGAGCGCTGAGTCTCCGGAGGAGAGTTTCGAGGCTGCCGTTTCAGGTATCGCGGGCTTCAAAAATGAAGACTCCAAACGATGACTGCATTTGAAAATTCTTCCACGGCCCGTTTTTGCCCGCGTTTACACGCGCAAGTCCCGCGTGACGCAACCTTGGATGCAGCCCCGCAGTGACGACACTTCTCGTTCGCGGCTTCGTGATGCAATCGACCCAGCCACCGAAAGCATCGAACGTCGCACGCAGCACAAATCGAGATGTCCGAACCGGGAAAAAGTTGTGCACGCGAAAGAGAGAGAGAGGGGGGGGGGGGGAGAGTGAAATCTCGGTCCACGAATAATGGAGTAATTTAGTGGCCGGCACCATAAATATACGTTGCTTTTAAAAATAGCAAAAAGAGAGAACGTGAAATTGAAACTAAAAGGTCTTGCGATGCTGCATAAGTTAATCCACTCTCTTATTTTTGGACACGCATAGCTGCGTGCTTTGGTTCCCTGAAAGGAGGGAAAAATCCTTTTTTGAAAAGATATCGGAAATCCAAATTCCTAGGGTTTTTTTTTTCATGGGGGATTTTTCCTACGGCGAAAATGGTGAGATTGAAGTTAGCATCGTTGGAATGGCAACGAGAATAATCATTTTTTGGGGGCCTAATTTTGAAATTCGAAAAATCGCTTTCTTCAAAATCTACACATTTTGACAGTTATTTTATAAATGTTTCCTGAAAATTTCAATGTGATCGGATCAAAATTGGCATATTTATTAAACGCTTTTTTCTTGAAAGTACGTTTTCAACGTTGGTGAGCAAAGTTTTTCAAAAACTACTGCATTGATGTTTCTGAAATTTTTAGGGATTTTTCTAGATGTAGAAATGTAGTATTTGATCGAAGAATTTTTTTTTTCGATGTCTACTTTCGATTTGGTGAACGAAAAATGTTAATTTTTTTGCAAAATCAAGAATGGTCTTGAACACGCGGCATTTTTTTTAAATTTTATATTTCGGCAATTCTTTCCATTAATCACAGGGTAAAATAATATACTAACGAAATCTGTTTGTCTTCTTTCTATCGGATAATCTGGTTCAGAGGGGTGTTTCTCACCGCAAAAGACGTTTTAATTGAATTCATTAATTCGCAAAATTGATTTTGATGAAATGTTTTCACACAACAAAATTACATTGTTCTTCAGATGATACTATTTCAAATACGCAATTTTCATAGAAATTTATCATCACGATTTTATATTAAAATATCGCAAAAATGAGCTGTTTTCGACTATTACAATAACTTATTGATTGCTTGAATTCATTTCGGCATGTCTTAGCGACAAAAATCGCGCAGGAATTTTTTAAACTCCTTATTTAGAAATCTATGCTTTAAATATACAAACAAAATTTTGTGGATTGAGGAAAACGAGGAAATTCAAATGTAAAAAAGAATTTTCGTTGCACGCTGCAAACTTCAACGCCATGTTCACAATATGCATACCCACGTCTTTTCACGATTTAGCATAAAAAATAGGAGATTGAAGTTTGCATCGTTGGAATGCCATCAATATCATTATCTTTCCAATTGCTCGAATTTCTTTTGGCAAATCTTCGTCACGAAAACCCTCAATCATTTCTTACGTCACTCACTTTAGAGACATCGTATACGAATCCGCCAAATAATGATTTTGTAAAATGATAAAAAATACTGACGTGAAGATATAAACAAGAATTTTCGTTGCATTCCAACTATGCAAACTTCAAGATCACATAACAATATTATTTTTCGAAATCTTGCGAAGTGCACGTTTTCTACGATGTTGAACTTTGTTCATCGTTGGCATGCAATAAAAATTAATTTTGTGGAATCGCCAACAATTTTTCTTCAGCAGATTGCAGCTGCGAAGAACTGTTGGTTGTTTAAGGGGCTACATCTACCTAGAGGCCCGAAAAAAATGGCCAAATTCCGATTTTTTTTTCTGGGAGACTGTTGGTGAAAAAGACGCATTTTTTTTTTAAACACAAAGGTACATATATTTAGAGCTTTTAAAAACAAAATCACAAAAAATACAGAGAAACGACAAAAACATGGTCGCCGGGAGATGAAGGAATTTTCTTCGCGAGGTTCGGCGGTGGACACTCTCCAGCTTAAACGGTCCATCCAAAATCTAAAAACCAAACGGATTATTCAAGTTAACAATAAATACGAGTCGTTGACGATCGTCGATTTTTAAAATAACCTTTCTTAAACAACGTGACGACTAATCGAAACTCCAGCATATAAAATATATGAAAAAACTAGTCATTTTTACGTAACTATTGAAAAATGAAGATTGATTTTTCAAAAGTGAGATCGTCAACGACCTTTAAATGTTTCTCTTCGTATCTCCTGTAAATTTGGAAACAATCCATCAAGTGGTCCTCGAGATATCATGTCCACCGACCGAAAACAGTGTTTCGAGAAAAACGCGTTTAAGGTAATACTATCGCCAGTCTTCAATCCATAGGATTTTCATTTTTTTTGCGCTTCACTAAATATATTAATAATCGTCTCTGTAAAATTGCAGGGTCGGTTATCGACCTAATTACAGAGAAAAAAATTAAAATTGATTGAGAGAAAAAAAATTAAAATTGCGTATTTTTGTGAAGGAATTCCGAGACGACATGCAAAAACCCAATTTCCGGTCGCCATAAAAGTGTATATAATAGTGGGAATCCGTCAGATTCTTAAAAATAATCAGATTTACATACTCAACACTTGTAGGAATCCAATGCTCTTAGAAAAAATTACGCTTATTGACCTAATTTTTATATAATATCAAGTTTAATTTGAACTTCCGGTATTGGATTTATTACCACTTGCTACGATAAAGAGACGCGACAGCAAGGCAACAGCTGACTGTAGTCCTAACCTCATCTCACTCATTCGAATTTCCACACATATTTCATTTTTAACCGACATATTTCGCCGACACAAATTTTCCACGCTTTTTACCAGTCGTGTCCCGAATACAATGCTTTGTATTTTCCGCACCTGACATTGTTTTGACAGTTCGACGTTGAAAAGCATGGAGGTTAAACTCGCTTTGTCGAGTAAAAAGAGACGAAGATAGAACCAATATTGCCAAATATCAAACCTAGAAATACCGCGCGAATCGTTGGAATAACCATTTTTATTCATTTTCCTAATTAAATGTGAACATTCATTCAACAGTTTACACATGGAATATTTTTAGTTTTTACAATTTTTTTTGCATATGTTAAAAATACGAATTGTACAATTCTCAAGTATGATCAGCGGTATGACTAGTGTGAAGCGATAGGATTACCTTAAAGTTAAAAGTATGATGCTGCTACCGCTAGCCCGACGGACTGTTAGAAGCTGTAGCTCATTTAATTGTAGGAACATTTCAATGTAATTTTCAGGGAATATAGTTAAAAGTAAAAAATGCAATTTTTCGACCCGCCTAGGTAAATGTAGCCCGTTAAAAATCGGATCACAGATTTGCAACTTTAAACGGCTATACCGGCAAAAAAAATCGATTTTTTTAGTCACACTGGTATAGGCCCTTAATTTGTTAAAAAGAATCTCCGCTACTGTCAAAAATAAAGAAAAAAAAGTTCTCGTTGCATTCCAAAGTTGCAAATTTCCTCATCGAGCCTGTTTGGGTTTGTTTGGGTTTCTCCAACACTGACAAAATAAAATAAAAAAGAAATTCTCGTTGCATTCCAACGATGCAAATTTCCGCATCGTTCCGACGAATGCATACCGTCGTGGTGCTTGGATTCCCGAGTCGAGTGAGCGCGCCACGATAGCAAAAACTTGCCGAGTTTCGAGATATTTTGTACTTTGAGCTCAGTTTTATAAATTGACAAATAATTAACATACATTAATAACGCAGAATCGACGTGAAAAGTAACAAAATACACTTGACTTCCGACTCTCTCCCTCTTCTCGCTCCGATCTCGAATGTCGCTGGCCAATCGTGCGGAGACCAAGTGCATTAGCACGTTTTTTTACGTAACGTCAATTGTCATATTATTATACGCCTGCTGCCTCGACCATACGCATTGGCTACTTGGTATAAATTGAGTTCTTTTTTTTTCTTACATTTTTATCGCGACATAAGGCACTCGTCGGTGGCGTGGATGTTGGTCGTTTGTCGCAGACGCGAACCACCAAGGATAAACTCCGCTTGAATTATTCAATGTTTGCGCTCGTGTGCAACGGATTTGTTCTTTGGCTAGGATAGGTCTCGCGTCATGCTATACGGATTTACTGGTGCTAACGCGCGAGAGAGAGAGAAAGAAAGAGTGCGAAAAAGAAAAAGCGTACGAGCATCCACGCATTGAGGATGTCGTTGCGTGCTTCCTTACGTGCTCACTCGTCTATAGTTAGGCCTTAAGGGGCTAGACTACTGTGACGCCCCGAAAATCAGGGTTAACAAAACCAAAAAAAATTTGAAGGAACAAGCAAAACGATTGGACATTTATTTGTACGTACGTTAACAAAGTTATGTATTAAATCTCGTTTAGAAATATTAATAAATGAAGAAGTTATGAACAATTTCGTGAAGGTCGAACGTGAGGGGTTCAACGGTGTACTTGATTTTGGCCACCCGGTTGATCTGAAACAAAAAATACGACTTTTTTCTTAAAATGGATAATACTGGCTAAGACTTGACCGAGCTTTTTCTTGTTATGGTGTTTTAATCATAAAAAAAATGTTTTTTAACAATATTTTACGAGGAAAAATGACATTATTGTTAATAACTAATGAAAAAACAATGTTAAGAAGAAAAATGTCGGTCAAGACTAAACTACTATTATACTGAATAAGTGTGCCGAACTTCGAGTCAATCCGTTTATTGGATGTTGAGAAATCGTGTACACCGTTTTGAAAAACATAGTTACGAGAAAAACGCGTTTAAAGTTTTACCAACAGTTATATTGTAATCATGAGTTTACCTTTAATTTGCAATCCCTGCACACTATGTTGGACCTTCCTCTTCAATTTGAGATGCCTCAAGCGACGACCGAGTGTTCGTCATTTTTACAGTTGTCGAACACCTTAAGGCAAGAGCCTGAATTAGAAGGTCCAAAAAACCGTTTTTTCGGGAATTTTACTGGAAGGGAAAAAAATAAGTGAGCCTAGTAAAAATTGAGGTATCTTTTCATGTATATTTTAAATGTATAAAAAGAAATGTTGAACATGAAACAATAAATGAATGCAGATTTATCAGCCTATTCCATGTGCGTCTTGCCACTGCGGTCCCGAATCGGCGCGAAAGATGCAGGTGGTAATTCTTGACTGAAACAAATAAACCAATAAAATGTTCATTTGTCATATATCTTTCTTCTGGGTGAATTAAGAAAAAATCGTGAAATTATAACTTTTGTCAGGTTTGAAAAAAATGTGTTAAAAAAACACTTTAACGTGCTATAAAAATTATTTAAAAATACTTTTTCAGCGATTTTTTAAATTCACTTAGAGGAGATTTTCATACTGACGAAAAAAAACTTCGATTTGATTCAATAGGTCGTTTAGTTTTTTTGCTATCACGCCCGCCAATTTGGAAAAATCGTGAAAATGAAAACTGGAAAAAAACGTGCTTCAAAGTTTTCGCAAATATAAATCGCTTCTATGCTTTTGGCCTTGTATCTTCGAAAATATTTACAATTGGCCCCTGTAACTTTGTAAATATATTCTGGGATAGTTTATTTATTGATTTAAGTAATAAAAAAAAAACGATTTTTCGGACCATCTAATGAAGGCTCGCGCCTTAAGTGTCGGCAGTGACTAATCATCAAATTCATAGTACATTTTCAGTTACGATTCCACTTTATCGAAAGTAACCAAAAGTGCTCGCAGCCCTGACACCGATTACTCCCACTCTCGTTGCCAATTCTGATGTTATTCCGCGATCGTAACGAGACTCTAGCGACGTTGCAAGTTATCTCGGAATGATAGTGATCGTTGGTCAATTGAAATTTTATTTGTGACTAGCTTTCCGCCCGCAGCTTCGCTCACGTAGACTTGTGTTGAATGCTCCTCAATGAAATGTGCTCCTGAAATGTTTCATTAAGGAATGCGTAGAATTGCGTTGAAGAGCATTAACACTAAGTTTAAAGTAAACCTGAACAGATATTTCTTTTACCATACCAACTTTGCTATTCCCTTTTCCCCTTAAGCATTGAATTTCCAAAAACACTGAAATTTCATTAATTGTGTATAGGAGCAGTAATACAAAGTTTCGAGTAAATTTGATCCGATTTTTTTTATTTTCCGTACAAACTTTGCCACCCCTTTTTGTTTAGGGGTTGAATTTCGAAAAACGTTAAGATACGCGTTTTATTAATTGCATTGACGAGATTTAATACTAAGTTTCAAGTAAATCATCTGACCAGATTTTTTTCATTTTACGTACAAACTTTGTCACCCTCTTTCTCCCCTTAAGGGGTTGAATTTCTAGAAACGCTGAAATACGCGTTTCATTAATTGTGCCAAGAAGCACGAATACCAAATTTCAAGTACATCCAACCATATTTTTTTAAACTTCCATACAAACTTCGCCACCCCTTTTCTTCCCTTAAGGGGTTAGGCCACTCTAGAGGCCGAAAAATAGGCTTTTTGGGGTTTTTTTTCTTCAGAAAAACTACAAAATAAATCGAGATTACAAAAAGGGTGTTTATCATACACATCAGTGACTATATACAACGATTTTTAGGCGAATTTTTCACTTTCCAAAAATTTGCCTAAAAAATCGTCAGATAATTGTTAATAACAAATGAGTTATGCAATATAACAAAAAAATCCTACGTTCTTCCATAGACAATGTATTTTTCAAGACATATTCAACGTTTCAAGTGAATCGGTTGAAAATTGTCTGAGTTATGTTTCCGGCCAACTTAAAAAATGCAGTTTTGAGATAAACGCTGGACAGCCGCCATTTTGGAATTAGTCGCTTCAAAAAAATTATTGTATACAGTCACTGATATGTATGATAAACACCCTTTTTTGCAATCTCGATTTATTTCGTAGTTTTTAAGAAGAAAAAAGATTCCCAAAAAGCCTATTTTTCGGCCTCTAGAGTGGCCTAACCCCTTAAGGTTTGAGTGTCGCAAAAACCCTTCTTACAAGGAAAGGTCGCGAGGTCGATGTCTCCGATTTCGATGAAATTTGGCGTACTTGTAGAATGGGTAAAAATAGGCGACACTTTCTTTTATATCTGCGGAACCCGATTATTAAGGGTTGAAACGCACCCTCGTAGGTTGGGGTGTTTTTCGTTTTTCGTAGATAACGTTTTAACGGTACGAGATATGAAAAAATTTCAAATTGCAACAATGCTTATTTTTTCGTATACTATGCATTGGAGATTAAAACAATAACGTTATCGACGAAAAACGAAAAACACTCCTATTTTCGAGGGTGCGTTTCACCCCTTGAAAATCGGGTTCCGCCGATATAAAAAAATACGTGTCGCCTATTTTTACCCATTCTACAAGCATGCCAAATTTCATCGAAATCGGAGAGATCGACCTCGCAACCTTTCCTTGTTGGTGGGTGCTCATGTCACAAAAGCAACCTACCGTTCAAATTTCATGTAATTAGCTTCAGCATTTTTTTATTCGGCGTTGATGAATCAGGCCATGTTCTTTTATACGTAGAAGATTCGGGGCGGTGGCTTGACGGATAAAATGTAAAAAAAAACGTGTCGCAAAGTTGTTATTCGAGAAACAATAACTTTGTGTGTTTCTTTGATGTTTCACAGGTCGATAGAGGCAGCCTAGACAAAAGGATTTCGCAGTAATGCCAACTTATCACAATGCGGGTATCGGCTACCCGAGCGTCTCAGTGCCAGCGCGTCAGGGAAAGCTCGACGGGAATCAAAATCATCACGGGACAATACCGTCGAACGTAACGAGCCATTCCCTGATACAGAACACCGCGCAAAATACAATAACGACGAATCTGATGGGCCCGAACATGCTGCCCCATCCCGTGTCACCGATAATGACGAGCCACGCCGGTGTAACGTCCCCGAACGTCACGAGCCACGTTAATCCTGCGAGTCCACCTGTAATAATCACCTCGAACGTTACCAATGCCGGCAATGCGACGACGCCACTCTCGTCGAATCCGAGACACGAAGTCAAGCTGAACGCTATGCCGTATGTATCTACGATCGTCGAACCCTCTCACGTTCAGCTGAGGGGCGACACTTCTCTCGAGACCCTATAAACAAAGAGAGTCTCAAAATGACCTGACATTTTAATTTATCAATAAAGCGTATTATTTGAAAATTACGAATATTTTTCTTTCAAGGCCTTAGGACACAGTAACGGGTATGAAATAATGTGCGAATTTAACAATTTTTTTTTCGTATGAAAAAGTGATTCACTCATAAAATTAATTACACATCTATTTAGTATGAATATCAAGCTGTTAGAAAATATATATATTTTTTTCGATGTACAAAATGGCCGACTACTAATATTTTCTTTTATCTTTTTTTAGGCGCTCCGCGGCGTGACATTTAGCATCCACAATTTTGTACCTAGAACAAAAAACGAAAATTCTCGTCAATCTACATTAGAATACCTAGAGAAGTACGTACGGAATTTAAAAAATATTGTTTTATTCAAAAGTTGTAGGTATTTGAACTTAAGAAATGAACTTTCAGTGAAAAATTTCGTTATAATTGCTCGTAAACTGCTCGTGAAATGAAAAGTTTTCGATTAATCAGACATTCCGTACGTAGTTCTCTGCGAAATGCAATTAGGAACATAACTTTTAAATTCGAAGTAAATCGAGTGAAAATTGGTGAAGTTATTTGTCACGCCAATTGGAAGAAAGCTGTTTCGAGAACTTTCGAGTAGTCGGCCATTTTGTACAGCGAAAAAAATAATATATATTTTCTAACAGCTTGATATTCATACTGAATAGATGTGTCATTAATTTTATGAGTGAATCACTTTTTCATACGAAAAAAAGTTGTTAAATTTGCACATGATTTTATACCCGTTACTGTGGCCTAAGTCCTTAATATACGGTACAAACATGGAGGTTACGTGCGGAACACAATATCCGATAAATGGCATAAACGGCATGGACTTGGAAGACATATTCTTTCAACAAGATGGCGCGACCTGCCACACTGCGGGCGAAACAATACAATTATTGCAGACGAAGTTTCATGGTCGTGTTATTTCGCGCCGTGGCGATGTGAATTGGCCACCAAGATCGTGCGATTTGACGCCATTGGACTTCTTTCCTTGGGGTTTTCTGAAAGGAAAAGTGCATGCCAATATCCACAGACCATTCCGGAGCTGAAGGAAGCAATTGGGCGCACCATTAATGAAATTGGTCCGCAATTATGCCAAACTGTTATTGAAAATTTCGTCAAAAGAGTGCACGTTTGCAAACAGGGACGAGGCGGCCATTTATCGAATATTGTGTTCCACACATAACCTCTTCGTTTGTATTTTATATAAAAATAAAAATATTTGTACTTTGCAAATAAATAATACAGTTTATTAATAAATTAAAATGTCAGGTCATTTTGAGACACTCTATAGATAGTGAAGTTTCCATCGTTGGAACCCAACGAAAATTCAGCAAATATTTTTTTATTTCTTATTCTTATCAGTATGCGAAATATTTCCTTTGTTGTAGCTCTTTAAAGGGGGAGATTCCTTTAGGCAACCGAAATAGGCGAATTTTAATGATTTTTTTTGGTTAAATTCATTTATTCTTTATGTACACATTAGTCACCTCTTAATTTTCTATTGTTTTTAATCCAAATCCCTTCTGTCAGGCAAAAAAGTGAATTTTCGAGTTTTAGACAAAATAGACGAATTTTGACGATTTTTTTGGTTGAATTTATTTATTCTTTATGTACATATTAGTCGTCTTTTAATTTTCTAATTTTTTAAAATCTAAATCCCTTCTGGCAGACGAAAGAAAGTGAATTTTTTAGTTTTTTGAAACATTGAAACTGTGCTTTCTACATAATTAAATGTTATGTACATATTGTTACATGTTTTAATTTTATAATTTATTTTTTATATTAAAAAATGGCGGCACGACACTTGCTTCAGAGACGGATGCCGCCTGAGTTGTTTTACGGCGTACAACCCAGCGTCTGGTGCATTGATCTGAAACAGGACAGCCAGGAAGTTTTAGACTTTCAAGACCCACGCACTCTATGTGTACCTAAAAAATCCAAAGAAAAGTGAAAATTCGAAAAATGATCCATGTTTTAAAAAATGTTGTATTGTTCGCGAAATTTTTACTATAGTATTTGTTAATGACAAAGTCGTTTTGCAGAATATTCTTTGGATACCCTTAGGCTCACTAGACGGAAATTATGTTATCTAGAAGTGTGCACAATTTCCAAATCATTAATCAGTTATTTTTTTAGTTATCTTGTTCACGTTCACGAAAAAGGGCTTATTAGGAAAACGCGTTTGAAGTTTCAATACTCAAAAATGTTGCGACTAAATGAAGTAGTCCCTCAGCTTCCCCGTGAGGCTCTTTGTTGTCATAAGCTCTTCTTTATCTTATAAAGGAATCTCCCCCTTAAACGCCCTGAAAAACGCTGCAGTGGACTGTGTGGCTCAAACCTTGGAAAAACATGGACGACGAAACAAAAAAAAACGTTCTTTGCGTTCCATTGCTGCAAACTTCATAAAAATAAGCATAGTCATTCAAATCAGTTTAACTTCAACAATTTTTTTTCGTCCTCAAACAAAGTAAATTAAAAATCTATTTGAAGAACTTTATTATCCTACACTTTTCGAAATGTATGAAACGTTTTTTTAATCCCAATAAAGGGCCGTGTCGGAGGCTTGTAGCTTGAATGAAAAATATCAAAAATTCGTAATGTTCATGAAAATAACTAGACAAACACGTAGGGGAATTTAAAAAAAATCGTTTTTCATACAATGCCGAACATTTAGATAAAAAAGTTCTATTTTCCGTAAAAAAAGTTTCATTTTCTGTAAAAAAAAAGTTCCATTTTCCGTAAAAAAAAGTTCTATTTTTCGATAAGAAACTTCACCGTCAAAAAAGATTTATTTTCCGAAAAGAAACATTCCGTCAGAAACATCTATAAAGTCTAGCATTGCATTACTTCGAGTTTCAACAATGAAAATTAATTTTTTTAAATAGCCGCCTTCTGATGATAAAACCATTGCACCGTTTTCTAACAACCTGAATTACGATTTAACGTTAACCCTTAATAGTCACACTGGGTCCACGGGACCCAAACAAATTATTTTGATGCTGTACAACTTTTTTTTCCACTGAAACATAAATTTTTTTATATGCGTAAGCCTTCCATTCTTTCCCTCTAAATCGCACCTGCGTTGGATGAAAAAAAAAAAATACTTTTTGAAAAGTCCACAAAAACCGCTATGACTATTCCAAAGTACATTATTTCCAGATTATAAAACCATTTTTTAATTTTTTTTGTCAATAATTACAAGAGTTACAGCAATTTTTGTAAAAAAAAGTCATGGTTCACGTTTTTTTTGCATAATTTTTTTTGCATATTCAAAATTTAATTTTTGACTTCTAACCAATATTCTTATATTAAACAAGGTTCAAATTATACCTCACTATTTTTTTCATATCGCTCAATGCATTATTCCATTATTTATAACAATTTAAAAACGCCTGGGTCCCATGGACGAAGTATGACTATAACGTGATTCTAGCCTGAGTGTGACTACTAAGGGTTAAAAAGGTCGTTTTTTTTATCAACCTTCCGAACTAGCGCAACCCCTGAACGCCGCAACCTCGAATCCACGTTAATGTCTCAAATCTGACGTTTAATTTCGTCTTTTTGTCCTTTCTTCAAGTTGGTTTCACGGAAAAATCTCGAGGGAAACGGCAGAGAGACTTTTACGACCGAGGGAGGACGGTCTCTTTCTAGTCAGAGAATCAACGAATTTTCCCGGTGATTACACGCTGTGCGTTTGTTACCAGGGCCGCGTGCAACATTACAGAGTCAAATACAAGAACAACCAATTGACGATAGACGACGAGGAGTTTTTCGAAAATTTGGCTCTCCTCGTGGAGCATTACGAGCAGGACGCGGACGGTCTCTGTACCCAATTGACCAAGTCGCTGCCGAAACAGGGCAAGCAAGATTTTTGCGTCGATCCGAAAGCGTTCGTCGAGGCCGGCTGGGTCATTCAGACCCACGAGCTGGAGCTTCGCGAGTGCATAGGAAAGGGCGAATTCGGCGATGTACTCCTGGGCGTTTATCGGGGCGAGAGAGTTGCCGTTAAAATGCTCAAGGACAACAGCGAGGCGGCGCAAAGATTTCTCGCCGAGGCGAGCCTAATGACGTCGTTGATACACGACAATCTTGTCAAGCTACTCGGTCTTGTGTTCAACAATCAACATATGTACCTGGTTACCGAGTATATGAGTAAAGGGTCCCTGGTGGATTATCTCAGATCACGAGGGAGATTGCACGTTACCAAAAAGGATCAGATCAATTTTGCATTGTGAGTATACACGATTTTATCACGATGACAAAAGTATCAGGCTGGCAAGAAAATCTTTCCGTTTTATCACCAAAAATAAAATTAAAATGTGGTCTTGAAACAAATAATTAATTTTATTCTATGTATTCACCATCGGATTCTATTTAAAATCCGACTCTGTTGTATTTGGAAGCCGATGGTCGATATTTAGAACAACATTAAAATGTATTTTTATTTTATTTTTGGTGATGAAACGCCAACTTTCTCTGCCAAGCTAATAAAAACGAACGAATGAAAAAAAAAAGAATAGTTGTTTCACGTAACTACAGGGTGCCCGATGTCCTCCTCCGAGGTGGTGGTAGAGCAAAGCGCTACCAAAATGAGTAATGCCAATGACGTATCAAGTCTGTCGATTTTTAAAGGGCTACATCTACCTAGAAACCTGAAAAATAGCCAATTTCCGATTTTTTGCTGGAAAGCGTTTGGCGAAAAATAAACGCTTTTTTTAAACACAAAGATACATATTGAGAGTCTAAAAAAATCACCAAACAATACAAAAAACGACAAAACCATGGCCGCCGGCATATGATGAAGTTTTTTTCGCGACGTTTGGCGGTGGACAATCCACCTTGAACGGTAAATCTTAAATCTAAAAATCAAACAGATTAGTCAAGTTGGCAATAAATACGAGTCGTTGATGATCGTCGATTTTATTAATCTTTTTTTTTTTTTCAACAATGCGGTGACGAATTGAAACACGAGCATACAAAACCTATTAAAAATCGTAATTTTTACATAACTATTATTAGGAGTACAACTTTGCAGTGATCGTTTTACTTAGAGAGCCACTGCGGCCGAATTAGTGGCTCTAGCTCAATAAAAAAAAGTGGCATTTTAAACTAGAGGCTCTGCCAATGTAAACAATTTAAAAAAGCTAACGGATACGTGTATGCATTATAAAGTTATTGGCACTCAAACATGGCAACCTACGAGCCGAATTCTCAGCATTTGCGGGAACTGCTCCAAAGACAACAAAGGAAGGGATTTTTGCACCGGATTGTGACTGGAGATGAAAAGTGGGTTTACTACGATAATCCTAAACGCCGAAAATCATGGGGACTGCCTGGTCATATTCCGTCATCGACGCCCAAACCGAATATTCACGGATCCAAAGTGATGCTGTGTATCTGGTGGGACCAGCTGGGCGTTGTGTACTATGAGCTGCTCAAACCATCCGAAACCATCACAGGGGAACTCTACCGACGTCAGTTGATGCGCTTGAGTAAGGCACTCAAAGAGAAACAGCCACAATTCAACGAAAGACATGACAAGGTGATACTGCAGAATGACAATGCCCTACCCCATGTTGCAAATGTCGTGAAAAAGTACTTGGAAACGCTGAAATGGAAAGTTTTATCCCACCCGCCGTACTCTCCAGACATTGCCCCTTCCGACTATCACTTGTTCCGGTCAATGGCACACGATTTGGCTGACCAGCACTTCGGTACTTACGAAGAAGTCAAAAATTGGGTCGATTCCTGGATTGCCTCCAAGGACCAAGGCTTTTATCGACGCGGGATTCGAATGCTACCTGAAAGATGCGCCGAGGTCGTAGCTAGCGACGGGCAGTACTTTGATTAAAAAATATGTAGCCACTTTTTTATAATAAAGCCTTAAACTTTTGAAAAAAACGGTCACTGCAAAGTTGTACTCCCAATAAAAAATGAAGATCGATTTAAAAAGGGTGAGATCGTCAACGACCGTTGAGTGTTTCTTATCGTATCTCCCGTAAATTTGGAAACAATCCATCAAGTGGTTCTCGAGATATCATGTCCACTAATTTCGAAAACAGTGTTTCGAGGAAAACGCGTTTGAAGTTTGAAGTATGGTGCTGCTACCGCTCACCCGGTCAACTGTTAGAAGCTGTAGCTCACTCAATTTTAGGAATATTTCAATGACATTTTCAGGGAATATACCTTAAGGGGTTAGGTCGCAGTAACGGGTATAAAATCATGTGCGAATTTGACCTTTTTTTTTCGTATGAAAAAGTGATTTACTCGTAAAATTGAGTAAACATTTATTTAGTAAGTAATCAAGCCGCTAGAAAAAATACATAAACTTTTTCCGATGTACAAAATGACCGACTACTAATATTTTCTTTCGTTATCTAACAGCTCCGCGGCGTGACATTTAGCATCCACAATTTTTTACCTAGAACAAAAAACAAAAATTCTCGTCAATCTACATTAGAATACCTAGAGAAGTACGTACGGAATTTAAAAAATATTGTTTTATTCGAAAGGTGTGGGTATTTGAATTCAAGTTTTATGCGAAATTTTTCACTGAAAATTCATTTCTTAAGGTATTCCTCTCACGGAGGGCCGTATTTTGTGGGGGCATAAGCAGGGCCTTCTGAATCGTCGGCAAATTACAATTGCGCTTAATAAAAACATAAGTTACAATGGATTACTGTACACAACGATAAACTAGAATTAAAAAATTCGTGCAAATTTGGGAGATTGAGACATTTTTACATTTATTTGAAACGTCACGGCTACTAAAATTCTTCTGCTAGTCACATTTTTTCAAGTTTCAACATTAATATTTTCGTTAAACGTTCGGTGACCCTCTGTTTTTATTGTCGTTACGGAATCTTTAGACTTTTTTTTACACCTGTGAGCAGTTTATATCAGGCATGTAGAGTTAGTGTATAAATTGTTAATTCGAAATGTGCCCAGCGTGACATGTCCATAAAGCGCCGTATAAATGAGACGATTCTTAGGGCCGTAATTTTTCGTTAAAGGTTCGGTAACTTGGCTTGAAATTTTACCAGTATACTGGGATGTATTTTTACTTCGGTATAGATGAAAATCTGTTAAGTGTTAAATATATTTGGGTTCGTGAAAGGAATACCTTGAGTTCATACCTACAACTTTTGAATTAAACAATATTTTTAAAATTCCGTATGCACTTCTCTAAGTATTCTAATGTAGATTGACGAGAATTTTTGTTTTTTATTCTAGGTAAAAAATTGTCGATGCTAAATGTCACGTCGCGGAGCGCCTAAAAAAAAAGATAAAAGAAAATATTAGTACTCGGTCATTTTTTACGTCGAAAAAAATTATATATATTTTCTAACAGCTTGATATTCATACTACAGTAGAACCTCGATTATCCGAACTAGTCTCGGTCCCAATAAGCTCGGATTATCAAAAGTTCAGATAATCGAAACGTGGGTTTTTTGGGACGAGATCATAAGCAAAATTCTTGTTTATGATCTCGTGCCAAAAAACACACATTTCGATTATCCGAACTTTTGATTATCCGAAATAATTGGGACCGAGACTAGTACGGATAATCGAGGTTCTACTGTAAATAGATGTGTAATGAATTTTGTGAGTGAATCACTTTTTCATACGAAAAAAATGGTTAAATTCGCACATGATTTTATACGCGTTACTGTGGCCTAACCCCTTAAAGGTGATACTATCGAATATATTTTTTTTTTTGTGGAAAATGCAATTTTTTTTTATAGGTTTATATTATAGAAATTGATATAAAAGTTGTTACACTTAATAATACACTTTCGAAATACATTAAAATTTTTTATTTATTTATGTCATTATTTATAGATGAAAGTGGTAGTTAAAAAAATCTCCAGAACAAATTGTAGGTCTGCGCTGTTGATGAAATCTCGGAGATGGATCATCCAAAACAAAAAAATCAAACGATTTTAGATTCAGTATGTTAATGGCTATATATGCAAAAACAACAAAATGGCGGACATTTTTCGAAAAAAAAACGTGTTTTTATCACCGTTTCATTGGAGGAAAATAGTAAATATCAAAATAAAAAAAAATCCTTGATATGCGGTATAGCTATAGTTGTGAAGAATATGTGGTTAAAATTTCATAAGGATCGGTTCAGTAGTTTTGAGAAAAAAACGTGTTTATAGTTTGTTTGGGTTATATAAAAACATTAAATTTTTTTTTTACATATGTCGAAAGTGTATTTATTAAGTGTAACAACTTTTATATCATTATCTATAATACAAGCATTTTAAAAAATCATAAAAATAGCCTTTTTTAGCGTCTGAAGTGAGAAGACCCCTTAAGGCCCTCAGGATTTTGTAAGTCCAGAAAATTGCGGCACTACTCCACCGGTAAAGAAATCCATGAGAAGTTTTCGAAAAAGTTCGCAAAAACGGCTCAACCGAATTGAGTTACAACTCCCTGGGATGAGAGCTTTGAGCTGAAGGGCACCCTGTACATTAATTCCAGCTCGCGAAACAATTACAATTTAATTTATACCATTTTGCGATCGAATAATCGTCAACAGCGACACGTGTGCGGGAATGGCTTACCTGGAGTCGAGGCACGTGGTGCATCGTGACCTTGCGGCGAGAAACGTACTCGTGGCCGAGGACAATTCTGCCAAGGTGTCGGATTTTGGCCTAGCCAGGGACGAGAATTTCTCGCTCGACGGCGGAAAACTACCCATCAAGTGGACCGCACCGGAAGCCCTGAAACAAAATGTAATTGGCGCTTCGAACGTGCGACGATTGGTCGATACGATTCGAATGAGGTTGAAGCTTGCATCGTTGGAATGCAACAAACATTAATATTTCTGCATTCATCCAATTTCCTTTGAGTTTTGCAGACAAAAGCCGTCAACCATCTTTGAAGATATTTATTTAGCCATCTACAATATAAATGTACAAGAAAAAGATCTTTTATAATAGCAAAAAAATGTAATAAAGAAATTTGGTTGCGTTCAAACGATGCAAACTTCAATACCATACGATTCGACGTATGATGCAGTCTCGTTATTGTCTTTTTCCTTTCAGAAATTTTCAAACAAGTCTGACATGTGGAGCTTTGGTATTCTATTGTGGGAAATTTATTCCTTCGGACGTGTTCCCTATCCCAGAATAGTGAGTATCGTTAAATGAAATTTTCACACGGAACGATCGTCCCGGGAATTTCCACGTTTATTGACTGGTGACGAATGAATTTTCAGCCATTGGCGGACGTTGTCAAGTGCGTGGAAAAAGGATACAAAATGGAACCACCCGACGGATGCCCATCCGAAGTTTACGACATAATGAAGCAGGTGATTACTTTTTGCGAGTAGGCCATTTTTTTTCACGGACACTTTATTAACTTTACCAATCGTGGGATATTCCCTCAACAAATGTTTAAAAAATGTGTGACGATTGAGGGGCTAGGCTACTGCGACTACCCGAATACCAGCACGATTTGAAGAAAAAAAAATAACGAAGGAATAAGTAAGATGACTGAAAAGTCGTTTGAACATTTATTTGTATGTACATAAACAAAGTCGTGTACGAAAATTTCATTAAAAAATATTAATAGTTAAAGAAGTTATAAACAATCTCGCGAAGGACCTTTGAAGGTGAGGAACTCAACGGTGTACTTGATTTTGGCGACCCGGTTGATCTAAAAAAAGATTTTTTTTCTTCTTAATATCGATAATGTCGGTTAAGAGTTGGTCAAGCTTCATTTTTTTTATCGTGTTTCGATTATCAATCAAAATTTTTGAATTTTTTGTCGATTTTTCAAGGAAAAATTACATTATTGTTAGTAAATAATGAAAAAAAAAAATGTTAAGAAGAAAACCGTCGGTGAAGACTAAACTACTATTACACTGAATAAATGTACCAAATTTCAAGTCAATCCGTTCATTAGACGTCGAGAAATCGTGTACACCGTTTCGAGAAGCATAGTTTCGAGAAAAACGCGTTTGACCCTTCGACTGCACACTTTCGCCGCGAACCTCTCACTGCATATGGGGTCGATTCGACCCCAGGCATTTTTCAAATCGTTGTATTTCGGTAAATATGCATTTTTTTTTGTAGAAACTTTTTTTTTATTATTAATGATCCTTGGTTTATGGCCCAAAACTTATATTTTAAGGAAAACAGAAATTAAGTGCCCAAACATTCGTTCAAAGTCATCTTTTTTTTTCTTAAAAATATAAAAAAAAGCTCTTTGAGGTTTTTAAACAGGAAGTTTTGTAGATACGAAAAAAAGAGTGTCGACCGTCTTTCCAAAAAGTATATTTATCCGTAGATTTGAATTTGCGCATTTTCGGAATAGTGAAAAATGAAAAAAAAAAAAAAAAAAAAAAAAAATCGTCTCCTTCGCCAGACATTTTCCGCATTTTTTTCACTTCAGTGACTTATTATTATTATTCACATTAACCGCAATCGACGCATAAGTACATTCGGTGCTCGTTGCACATAGCCCTCCTGCATAACGGACACTTACTTTTAGTTTCATGATCGGCATTCTAAACACATAATTTACTATAGTAGCGCAAAATAAAAAATATCTGAGTATTTTCTATCGTAACTCACTCATGTAGTAATAAAAGACCAAATTTCACCAAAAAAAAAATGTTTTCACTTTCACTACTGCATAAACGGGGTCGTCTCGACCCCAGGTCCTTTTTCGAGAGCAGTCCTCGGTACAGGGGCACGATGTAAGATGGGGATCGAGTGTCTACCTATAGAGTAGGAGTGGGGGAACAGATTACCCGGTTTTGCGATACGGTCAGTTGAAAGAAAAATGGGGTCAAAACGACCCAGTGTGCAGTCGAAGAGTTAAAGTTTTACCAGCAGTTCTATCGTTGTGATCATAAGTTTATGTTTGATCCGCGATTACTGTACCGCAAGTTGGAGGCCTTCCTCTTCAATTTTAGTGGCCTCAAGCGACGATCCCGAGTTTTAACCCCTTAAGTTTGTTATGGGGTTAAGTCAACATGTTACCATCGAGCTGAAATTTTTTCTAGACCTTTATAACCTCTTTGCTGATCATCCTGTGCAGTTTGAATACGATCCACAGTACCGTTTTTTTTAGAAAAAAATCGGCAACTCGACGTATTTCGTGGGCTAATTTACATTACGCTTATGGAAAACTCCCGACAATTTTTCAGTACATTATTAATATCTGCTAAGTGAATGTTACCACGGAGCTGAAAAAATAGGTACTGTTCGACTAATTATCGGTCTAACCCTTGGTACCGTGAAAATGATGCTTCACAGTACCGTTATAAAATTATTAATGCCTTTTTAAAGCGAATTTGTGCGAAAATCAAGCACACAAAATATTAGACTGTGCAATAATGGCAACGTCGTAGACGGCACAAATGCTACCTATCTTATCGGTATTCGGCAATTATGCCCGGAAACGTCAAACTACTCGGTCAGGATAATTAACAACGAATATTATTGGTACTTATTCTCTTAATTAGTAATAATTACTTAATATTAATTTGATTACTATGTTCGGAAATGATTCATTTCTAGACATTTCTAGGCAAAGACAAAATAACGCGGATTTATTTTCATACATACATTTTTTTTAGAATATCGAAAAATTATTAAAGTTTTTGATTTCTTCGAGATTATAGACAGCTTCAGTCCACACTTTTTCTTTCCAGCGGAATTTTTTTTACTCGGACCGATATCCATTTTCGACAGCTCCTTGGGCCGATATTGAGGTTATGAACGGGGCGCATATGGTCGTGTTCGTTGGGTCTCATCATTTTCATTGCGCATGCGCATAATGATGCGCATTTGATGATGCGCACGTTTCATTGCGCAGTTCGCGTTGCGTATCATTATGCACATGCGCACTTGTTCGTATCAAAATGATGAAACCCAACGAACACGACCACTCGTTTTGCGCATGACTCGTTTCATTGCGCAGTTGCGCGTTGCGCACCATTATGCGCATGCGCACTTGTTCGTATGAAAATGATGAGACTCAACGAACACGACCTATGTCTCCAATTCCGCGACCCTCCTGCCAACCTGGGCATTATGATATACCACGATTTACGACGTTGCCAATTCGTTTCGCGCTAATTGAGCGAGAAAAAGTTATCGAAAATAATTATACAAAGTAATGAAAACACTTAATGTAATCACCGAATGTTCAAAAATGCATATTTCTACAAATGGATGTAGAAGAATATTTCGAAAATGCACGTTCAACATGACGATTATTTGAAGGCCAACAGTTGGTAACATTCAATTGGTTCCGTGCATAAGCAGAGGGCGCTCCCCTCGTACTTCCCCCCCGACGGCTAAACCCCGCAACAACCTTAATTAGATCCAATTAATCATTACTTTCGTTCGAATGCTAATCAATTTCATTTCCGTTCCACGTTTTCTCGCAGGCGTGGGATTTACAGCCGGAGAAGAGACCATCGTTCCTCGACATAAAAGCGAAGCTCGGACTGCTCAAGGTCGAGTACACCAAATGTGCGAATTAAGCAAGGATACTTATTTCATACGGTAGGAAAAATCGAAACATTGTCGGGTTAAAGCGTTGGTATTAGTCGCCGGGTTACAGAAAAAAAAAAGAAAGAATCGAGTGATCTTTGCGTTCTTCCGAAATACGAGAGCGATATCGGCCACTCCGAAGATTCTTGACTCGAGGAAACTAAAGTCTGGCTGTACATTGCGAAAAAAAAAAAACAGAAGGAGAAAAGAAAAAACGCCGGTATCGCGTATCTCGTATTTATTTTAAGAGAGAAAAAGAAAATGACAAACCAGACGAAACACACAACTATAAGTTGATTCACGATAACGAGGTGAAACGGTTATAATTTGTACGTGACAATATATTCCACAAATGTTACCTAAGTCTATTGTGCCTTTGTTCAACCGAATAACGTCTGAGGAAAAGAGACGAGCAAAAAGGTGGGGGGGGGGGGGGGGGAGAAAACAAGAAGAAATTGAAACGAATTCAGTGGACTCGACAAATCAAACGATTAGTGAACTTCCGGATGTAGCGACACGACACAAAAGTAAAAACCGTAACGATCGAAATATGACTAAAGGAAAAAGCGTTTCGACGAGATGCCAAAGCTCTGAAAATGAATGGAGAGGACGGCTCTTTTTGTTTTCCTTTTCATTCGCATTCGTTCGTAATTCACGTAAACAGACTGGGAACGTCCTCTCGCATACTTTACGTGGCACAAATTTAAACTTAAATGTAAGCACAACACGTTTTAGAGTCTAGTTGAATGGTCGTAGATTTTGCAACGATCGAACGACACGTTATCCTAAGTGTGTAAAATTCACGAGCGAGAAAGTATGTTAAGTAAGACGACACGCGAAGGAGAAAGAGACGAAGAAGAAGAAGAACGTATAAGATCTTATCATCCTCATAGTTGTTAATTCGCGCAAGAAGCGATCATCAAAACGGTCATGAGGGCTCTATCCGCGTTAGAAGGCGAGGTTCGAAGAGCCGCCCGGGGAGGCCCTCAAGTACAAGGAAGAGAGCAATGAAATATATCCTGGTAGATCTGACACGTAGCGGAGACGAGAAAAAGTCTTACGTATAGCGATTTAAGTTTTATCCCTCTTTTCTCGCTTTTCTTTTTTAATCAAAGATTTATCCTAGGTAGCGTTTAAGATTGACTAAATTATTGGAAACATTGAACGATTAGAGAAGGGGAATTAATTTTGAACGTGTCTCGAAATATCCGACTATATTGATGTAATATGGTCCTGTAAATGTTAAACTCTGTAAATATTTCCTGTACATACTTGCCTAACACTGAGGGGGACATAAAACTACGAAAAAAAAAAGAAAAGAAAAATAATAATCCCATATGAGAGACGTTGAAAATGATTAGAGATTTAACGCGAATGTTTATAGTATTTTTAAGTTTTTTTTTTCCCTCGATTTTGATCTCGAACGATCGATCAAACGTCGTTTCGAGATGCATTGGGTGTCGACGAACAGAGCAGCTGAATATTCAAATATACGGGGGGGGGGGGGGGGACACACACACGTGATCGTTCGAAGAGGAGCTCAGTGTGAATGTGAAATAAAAATGAACAAGCGTTTGACGAGCAGCGAAATGTAGTTGCTCTCGTGTTCGTTTCCCAATGAAATTTCATCCGCTTATATTTACGCTGTTATCGTAGGGGATTTCGGTGAACGCGATTTATTTATACTTCGATGCCAAACGATGTACGCTTAAGAGGGAAAGCCCGTGTGACGCGCTGACAAAAATTGCCGTTCTTCTCCAATTCGTTTTCTCACAAGTTCGCTCGATTTTGTTATTTTCGTTTCGGCAACATTTCGATGGTTAAAAACGGTGAAGAAAAACTCCGAAGGAAATCAGCTCGAAGTTTTAACAGCACGAAGAAAAAATTGTGCGCAAGAGAACTTGGCACGAAAAAAAATGTTCAAACTCGTCACACGGGGTTCTCTTT
Organism: Ophion obscuratus; assembly: GCA_964007375.1. NCBI lineage: Eukaryota > Metazoa > Arthropoda > Insecta > Hymenoptera > Ichneumonidae > Ophion > Ophion obscuratus. The sequence goes on from OZ023318.1 coordinate 45,910,360, forward strand.
CAAGGTGAAGGACCCGAATAACGCGCAGATCGGGCCCGATCAGCTGACCGTCCTTAACGGGTCATGCCTAGTTGCAACAGTCGAAAAACAGCTCGTTTTTTGGGACTTTTAAAAAGAAAACTGCGATGATCAATTTTTACAAAAATTAGATATTCGAAAAGGGATCAAGTAGAAAAAGGATTTGTGTAGAAATATTCAATTATAATCGATTTTCAGCCGATGTCCGGGAAGCACCTCTCGGAAATAAAAAAATCAAACAGATATCAAATTGAAAAATAGCGCGTGTTCAGAGTTTTGATTTTTGCGAAAAAAATTGGCATTTTTCGTTCATCGAATCAAAAGTACACTAGTGGTCAAAAGTTTTCGAACACTTTAGATAATTGCAAAACTTTCGATCACTAGATCACTAATTGCCGAATAATGTTAGAATAATATAATTCATTTTATTTATTATTAGGTGTAGTAAAAAAAATCCATTATTTTTGCATGAAATTGAGGCAGGAATAATAGATTTATTTTTACTACACTTAATATTTTACGAAGATACTATATAGTTCAATATAATACATTATATTATTCTAATATAATGCTGCAATTATCCAAAGTGATCCCAAGTTTTGCAATTATCTGAAGTGACCGAAACCTTTTGGCCGGTAGTGTAAACAACGGACGAAAAAATGCTTCGGTCAAGTATTTTTACATCTATAAAAAGCCCTAAAAAATTTAGGAAGTTCGGTGCAGTAGTTTTTGCGATATTTTCCTCACCGACTTTGAAAACGTACTTTCGAGAGGAAAGCGTTTAAAGTTTCGAACGACGTTGCGAGCCTTCCGACGGGCGTCAACATAGCAGCCTATAAATCTGTCAATTTTGATCCGATTGTCTGGAAATTTTCAGGAAACATAAGACGATATACTGTCCAAATATATTGATTTTGAAAAAAAGTGATTTTTCGACTTTTGCAACTAGGCATAACCCCTTAAAATCTGCCTTACTCAAAAGTGGCATTATTTGCTAGTCTAACGAGTTTTCAATTTACGGAATCGGTTTTTACACACTGTAATCGCTTGATTGAAGTGAGTAACTTGGAAAAAAATTGATTTCCTTCCGTTTATTACGTCATTTGCGATGACAATTAAGAATTTCGAACAGGACAATTAAACGGTCGAGTGCGCAATGAACCTTCGCAAATTTTCAGATAAATGAAGCCTTGCTCGTTGTTTTGGTAAATGTCCAGAACTCAAAAAATGCGGCGCGAAAAGACCAATTTAGACAATTGAGTTTACGGACAATTTTTTTTACTGCGACTTTACGCGATCGCCAGCAGCGTGAATAATTTTTTTCATCGGGTCCTTCATCTTGCGAACGCAGCTTCGAAACGTCGAAAGGACGGGCGAGTGACGCGTTATCGGCGCACAATTGCTGCCAGACGAAATTGTACTGTCCAACGCAACCTCCGTCGACTAGCCTGAATTTTGTTCCCCGTTGCAACGACGCTTCGCACAATTGTATACATTTTATACGCGCATATACGTGTATGTCATATATATTGTAACGAACGAGCGAAACGATGGAATGCTCGTGGGACGAATCTTATGATCATAATTGCCTGCAAGCGCTATTTAAAATTTGCGGATTGGTCGTAAGGTCATAACCTCACTTTATTTTGGCACGATTTCGGTGGTTTTCTTTTTTTTGAACGAACGGAGATGAGAATCTCTTATTTAACTATTCGAATTTTAATTTCTCATCGTGTTCGAATCTGTCCTTGATTTTCAATCGAAAGCCCTATCGCGAAGCTCTGACGTCGAGGTCAATGGCCTCCTTGCTTTTTTCGTCGCACAACGACCGAGGGGCGTCCATCGATCGCGCGGTGTTTTTGGTCATTTTAATCTTGTCCCCCTCAACGATTGTCATTTGGAGTGACACTCTTCCCGTTATTTATCAAGGGGTTAGGCTACTGTGACCTCACGAGAATTAGGATTATTTGAAAAAATTAATTTTGAAGATATGAGTGAGGTGATTGAAAAATCGGTTGGACATTTATTTGTGTGTACCGTAAAACCACACAACTATGGTCCAGATTTGTCAACTATGGTCTAGATTTGTCAACTATGGTCCATATTTGTCAACTATGGTTAAGAATTGTCAACTATCGTCCAGATTTGTCAACTATAATTCAGATTTGTCAACTATGGTCCAGATTTGTCAACTATGGTTCAGAATTGTCAACTATGGTCCAGATTTGTCAACTATAATTCAGATTTCTCAACTATGGTCGAGATTTGTCAGCTATGGTTCAGAACTGTCAACTATGGTCCAGATTTGTCAACTAGTATTCAGATTTGTCAACTATGGTTCAGATTTGTCAACTATGGTCCAGATTTGTCAACTATGGTCCATATTTGTCAACTACTATTCAGATTTGTCAACTATGGTCCATATTTGTCGACTATGGTCCATATTTGTCAACTATGGTCCATATTTGTCAACTATGGTTAAGAATTGTCAACTATGGTCCATATTTGTCAACTATGGTTAAGAATTGTCAACTATGGTCCAGATTTATCAACTATGGTTCAGACTTGTCAACTATGGTCCGGATTTGTCAACTATGATTCAGATTTGTCAACTATGGTCCAGATTTGTCAACTATGGTCGATATTTGTCAACTATGGTCCATATTTGTCAACTACTATTCAGATTTGTCAACTATGGTCCATATTTGTCGACTATGGTCCATATTTGTCAACTATGGTCCATATTTGTCAACTATGGTTAAGAATTGTCAACTATGGTCCAGATTTGTCAACTATGGTCCGGATTTGTCAACCATGGTTCAGAATTATCAACTATGGTCCACATTTATCAACTATGGTTCAGACTTGTCAACTATGGTCCGGATTTGTCAACTATGATTCAGATTTGTCAACTATGGTTCAGATTTGTCAACTATGGTCCAGATTTGTCAACTATGGTCCATATTTGTCAACTATTATTCAGATTTGTCAGCTATGGTCCATATTTGTCAACTATGGTCCATATTTGTCAACTATGGTTAAGAATTGTCAACTGTGGTCCAGATTTGTCAACTGTGGTCCGGATTTGTCAACTATGGTCTAGATTTATCAACTATGGTTTAGACTTGTCAACTATGGTCCGGATTTGTCAACTATGATTCAGATTTGTCAAATATGGTCCAGATTTGTCAACTATGGTTCAGAAATGTCAACTATGGTCCAGATTTCTCAACTATGGTTCAGACTTGTAAACTATGGTCCGGATTTGTCAACTATTATTCAGATTTGTCAAATATGGTCCAGATTTGTCAACTATGGTTCAGATTTGTCAACTATGGTCCACATTTGTCAACTATGGTTCAGATTTGTCAACTATGTTTTAGATTTGTCAACTATGGTTAAGAATTGTCAACTATGGTCCAGATTTATCAACTATGGTCCGGATTTGTCAACCATGGTTCAGAATTGTCAACTATGGTTCAGGTTTGTCAACTATTGGTCAGATTTGTCAACTATGGTTCAGATTTGTCAACTATAGTTCAGATTTGTCAACCATGGTTTAAATTTGTGAACTATGGTCCAGACGTGTCAGGCTTCAAAATTGTGTTTCTCCCACTGAAAAATGGATTTATATATTTAATACCTCGCTTTTATATATTTACCTCGGATTTATATATTTGACAGTCGTAGCCAATGCGATTTTGTTTGAAGAGGTAGCTGGCCTATAGTTGAGGCCCTGGACTGTGTAGTTTTACGGCACATTAACAAAGTTGTGTACCAAATTTCATGACAAAAATATTGATAATCAAAGAAGTTGTAAACAATCCCGTGACGGACCTTTGAACGCGAGGAGCTCAACGGTGTACTTGATTTTGGCCACCCGGTCGAACTCAAAAACAAAAAAAAAAAAACAGGCGTTTTACTTAAAATGGATAATATTGTATAAAACTTGACCGAACTTTTTTTCGTTATCGTGTTTAAATCGTTGAATGAAAATTTTGCATTTTTTTTCGATTTCTCGAGCAAAAATTACATCATTAGTGTTAATAAATATTCAGAAGAAAATGTCAAGAAGAGAAACGTCGCTTGAAACTGAACTACGATTATGCTGAATAAGTGCACGATATTTCAAATCAACCCCTTCATTAGATATCGCTAAATCGTGTACACCGTTTTGATAAACATAGTTTCGAGAAAAAAACGCGTTTAAAGTTTCACCAGCAGTTCTATCGATGTAATCATAAGTTTACCTTCAAACTTCGTTCAACCTTCAAATTAAACGAGCGTTCGTCATTTTCACAGTAGCCTGACCCTTTAAGGGATTTATAAATAAATCGCGATAGGCATTATGGGCATACTATCTCGATTTTATTTTGTCAAAACCGTTTTATGAAAATTAATCGTGATAAATCTCACTTCACCAATATCGAAAATTGGTGATTTTTTTTTGCAAACGAATTGTTATACTGGCGTATAGATGGGAATTTTTTTTTATTATTACGAACGCATCGATACTTACGCTTTCAAATTATGGGTCACAAGTCACGGGGAGCGAATGGGCATTTCTCGAGTGAAAAATCATTGCAAATACTTATAGAAGTAGACGATCGTGAGTGGTCCTTTCCCGCAGTAACTTGAAGGCAGCTACCCTGATAATCGAGCTTCAATTTTTCGGAACGAACTTTGCAAAAATAGACCAATTAATCCTTAAACGTGATTAAACCTGACGATTTTATCGACCCCGCCCCTCCCTCCAGCCTCGAGTCTCCCACGATCGATGGACGCCTCCCAGGAAGTGAAAAACGCACATTTCTGTCCTCAAGCCTACCCCCTTGTAATGCAATAAAAATTACGTTTTTGGAATCGGCAAAAATTCCTGCCGATTTCGGCAAAATCACTCGAACGTTTATCAAAATCCTCACCATTGATCCAAAACCTACACAAGAAAACTAAGACGATAAAAAGAAAGAAATAAAAAAATCGAAAACAATTTTCATTGCATTTCCAGCGAGGTGGACCAGCCGATTTTTCTTTCAATTCGAACGGCCACGTCAACGGTAAATTCTCGTCGGAGAAAGCCGCGCGTTCGTCGATAGCTCGTTAGATCCCGACGGATTTCGTTACAACGTGTATCGCATACATGAGAATAAGTTTGCTACAAATTACAGTACTGGCGGCTCGAAAGCTCGAAGACAGCTGAAAAAAACACACGCACACACAATTACATGGATCGATTCTTAACACTTTTAATTGTAACCAATCTCCACTAGCCCGTAAGAAATTTAATATATATATTGAGATCAAATTACACGAAATATATATATATATATATATATATATATATATATATATATATAATGCGATTAAACAAAACGGCGCTTGCGAGCCGCGTGTCCAATTTATTTTTCAGCTCCTGTGAAAAGCTTCTTCGCACTCACGGGTCGACGGGAATTATCGAGTATTCGTGAATTCGCACGAGGTCCTCGTCGATCGAAGTCTGCGTGGAATTGTTCGCGATGCAAGAATGATTCGCGGATTGCTGGAGGCTCTTGCGTTTCTTTCCGCGAGCAACTTCCGGGCCCTTCGTCGCGTGCTTGATTCCACCGGGCGTTTCCGGTTTCAGCCAAAATTTGTCGCTCGGCTTGATCTCCTTGTTGGCGGGCTTGGAGCGATTTTTCGTCAAGGCTCGCACGTCAGCGAGGCTCAGAGCGATGCAATTTTTGTCTCGCCTCCTCGGGACTGTTACGACGGCGAATGGTTCGGACTGTTCGGCCGCTGTCGCCGGGCTCTTAGGACGACTTCTTATCACGAGGCTACGTCCGGTCTTGTAGGGCTCGCCGAGTCGACGATCGTTCGACTGTCTCGCAGTCGTCGCAGTCGTCGTCAGGACGTACTTGCCACCGGTGGATTTGTCCTCGATCACCGAGTGCTTCAATCTGGGCAGAGTGTACGTTGGTGGGTGCCGATTCGGAGGCAAATTTTCAACGCTCGTGCTCGACGATTCCGGCACGTCCGAGAATCTTATGTATCTCCAACGTCCGATCTCCTTCCTCGTGGCTTCGCTACTTCCGGTGGCGTCGCGACTCCCGGAAGCGATCGCATCGTCCTCCGCCAAATTCACGGACTCGGGCAGCATGTCGTGGGAACTGTCGTCGCTACGATGCAACTTCAGCGTTGCTATCTTCCCGATAAGGGAGCCAAAGGACGCCACGTGATTGCCGATCGTCGAGAGAGCACCGGAAATGAGGTCGTTTCGGGCCTCGCCGTCGCGAGGTTCGGACGAAACGGGCCTCGCACTCACCGAAGCTTCGTCACTTTGCATCGGGACATCTGGACGTTCATTTCAACCTCTTATTCTCAGTCCCGTTTCGTCGTTAAGGGCATGTACAAGGTCAACATAACCTCACTCATTTTCCAACCCAATTTTCTTATAGATGGATACATTTTTTAGGAAAAACAAAGCGTCAGGCTCGGGAGAATATCCTTACGCAGAGCTTGATCATTGACTTTTGCCCTAAATGTGATTCATCTCTGAGAAAGCTCTGTTCGAAAATTTCAGCTATCTCTCTCGCACTCGTATGTCACGTGGTTGATCTTCTACTTCGCCTTAACGGCTTAGGCCACAGTAGCGGGTATAAAATCATGTGCGAATTTAACAATTTTTTTTTCGTACGAAAAAGTGATTCACTCGTAACATTAATTACACATCTATTTATTAGGAGTACAACTTTGCAGTGACCGTTTTACTTAGAGAGCCACTGCTGCCGAAGTAGTGGCCCTAGCTCAATAAAAAAGTGGCATTTTAAACTAGAGGCTCTGCCAATGTAAACAATTTAAAAAAGCTAACGGATACGTGTATGCATTATAAAGTTATTGGCACTCAAACATGGCAACCTACGAGCCGAATTCTCAGCATTTGCGGGAACTGCTCCAAAGACAACAAAGGAAGGGATTTTTGCACCGGATTGTGACTGGAGATGAAAAGTGGGTTTACCATGATAATCCTAAACGCCGAAAATCATGGGGACTGCCTGGCCATATTCCGTCATCGACGCCCAAACCGAATATTCACGGATCCAAAGTGATGCTGTGTATCTGGTGGGACCAGCTGGGCGTTGTGTACTATGAGCTGCTCAAACCATCCGAAACCATCACAGGGGAACTCTACCGACGTCAGTTGATGCGCTTGAGTAAGGCACTCAAAGAGAAACGGCCACAATTCAACGAAAGACATGACAAGGTGATACTGCAGCATGACAATGCCCGACCCCATGTTGCAAATGTCGTGAAAAAGTACTTGGAAACGCTGAAATGGGAGGTTTTATCCCACCCGCCGTACTCTCCAGACATTGCCCCTTCCGACTATCACTTGTTCCGGTCAATGGCACACGATTTGGCTGACCAGCACTTCGGTACTTACGAAAAAGTCAAAAATTGGGTCGATTCCGGGATTGCCTCCAAGGACCAAGACTTTTATCGACGCGGGATTCGAATGCTACCTCAAAGATGGGCCGAGGTCGTAGCTAGCGACGGGTAGTACTTTGATTAAAAAATATGTAGCCACTTTTTTATAATAAAGCCTTAAACTTTTGAAAAAAACGGTCACTGCAAAGTTGTACTCCCAATAGTATGAATATCAAGCTGTTAGAAAATATATATATTTTTTTTCGATGTACAAAATGGCCGACTACTCGAAACTTCTCGAAACGGCTTTTTTTCCAATTGGCGTGACAAATAACTTCGACAATTTTCACTCGATTTCCTTCCAATTTGAAAGTTATGTCCCTAATTGCATTTCGCAGATGAGTACGTACGGAATTTCTGATTAATCGAAAACTTTTCATTTTATGCGCAGTTTATGAGCAGCTATAACGAAATTTTTCACTGAAAATTCATTTCTTAAGTTCAAATACCTACAACTTTTGAATAAAACAATTTTTTTTTAAATTCCGTACGTACTTCCCTAGGTATTCTAATGTAGATTGACGAGAATTTTTGTTTTTTTGTTCTAGGTAAAAAATTGTGGATGCTAAATGTCACGCCGCGGAGCGCCTAAAAAGATAACAAAAGAAAAAAGTAGTCGGTCATTTTGTACATCGAAAAGAATATATATATATATATATATATATCAGGTTGATAAAAAAGTTTTGTCGCAAAAATTTTAAAAATATCTTTTTACGTATTGACGCAATATGACATCGAGCTATGTCGAGAATATTCTAGAATGTTTTCTACTCTTCCGCGTCACAGGGTATAAAAGGGCGAGCGCGCGTTCTAGTGGACAGAAATGGCTTCGATCTCGCAGGAGCAACTTCGAGCGATCATTTTTTACGAGTGGCGGCGCGGCACGAACGCAAGCACAACTGCTAAAAATATACAGGATGCATTCAGCGAGAACGTAGTTTCTCATCGAACAGTCCAGCGTTGGTTCAATCGTTTTAAATCTGGAGCCACAAGCCTTGAAGATAAGGAACGTTCCGGCCGACCGTCGACCATCGATGATGAAGCATTACTCCGCTGCATCAAAGAAAAACCGGAAGCAAGTACGCACCAGCTAGCAAGAGAACTTGGCTGCACCCAACCCTCAATAGTCAATCACTTATTCAACTTGATATACAGGAAGGTTCTAGCTCAATGGATACCACACCGTCTCACCGATGACAATAAGAACTGTCGCGAGACCATCTGCCAGTCTCTCCTGCTTCGCCCCCATCGCAAGGAGTTTTTAGAAGATCTTGTGACGGGAGATGAAAGCTGGGTCTTGTATGATAACAGAACGCGTTTAGCCTACTGGCTTCCTATCGGAGAAAAACCGCCACACCAACCGAAATCTGATCGTCACTCACAAAAGGTTTTGTTGTGCTGTTTCTGGGACGCAAAGGGAATGCTGTTTCACAATTTTCTCCCTGTAGGTAAGACGATCTCCTCTACACGATACATCGAGTGTCTCCAGGAATTGGCAAAAGCTATAAGAAAAAAAACGGCCAAGACGCGCGACTGTGCACCTTCTCCACGACAACGCGAGACCCCATGTCGCAAAGGAAACCCACAAAACAATCACTGAGCTTCACTGGAATACCGTTCCTCATCCACCATACTCTCCCGACATCGCGCCATCCGACTACCATTTGTTCACACATTTGAAGGCATATTTGAGAAACAAAACTTTCAAAAATGTCGACGATCTCAGAAGGGATATTTCAAATTTCTTTGAGTTCCAGCCGCCGCAGTTTTGGGCAAAGGGAATAAATGAGTTGCCAACTAGATCGTCGAGTGTCATAGAAACCGATGGCGAATATATTGTTGATTAGAAATGTTTTGTATAAGATATATAAATAAATAAATTATATTGAAATTATTGCGACAAAACTTTTTTATCAACCTGATATTTTTTAACTGCTTTATATTCATACTGAATAGATGTGTAATTAATTTCACGAGTGAATCAGTTTTTCATACGAAAAATCATTGTTAAATTCGCACATGATTTTATACCCCTTACTGTGGCCTAAGGCATTAATTCGATACGCTTGCTTTTTTAACGGAAACTCGGGACAAGGCGAAATGACACACGCCGAGAAATTTCACCGGCGGTGTACCATGTGTACGACGTACGCAATGTGCGAGCGAGCATAGGCGTTTTCTCACAGTTAGAGGAACGCGGGGCAAGACGAAGGCGCGGATATACATTTAGACAGGAATAAAATAAGCAATATTGAGAGACTTTTAATACTAAGAAATAATCATTCGACAATTAGCAAACTTTAGGTATACTTTAATAGTATGTTTAAGGGGTAAGGCCACTGTAAATTTTTTGAAAAATCGATTTTTTTTTATTGGCTTAAAAAATAGTTTAAACCCTCTAGTTTAAAAATAGTTTAAATCCTTTTAACTTCTTTTTTACATTTTTTCCAATAAAAAACTATTCGCAAAACTTTAAACGCGTTTTTCTCGAAACATGGTTTTTCAAAATGGCACGCAGCATAACTCGAACAATTTTCATTTTTTTTACTTGAAATTTTAACCAGATGTGAACATTTACATTATCTTGAGAATGTCGATCGGAATTTTCAAGAACTTTATTTATTGATTTTTTATTAACAAAAAACTTGCCGTTTTTTTCGTCAAAAATCAATTTTTTTTTTCAAACGCACGCCAAATCCACAAAAATTGATACTTTTTAAAATCCGATCGACATTCTCTAGCTATAGCCCTCTAGATTAATGGTTTTTTTTTGTTCTAGATTCAAAAGTGCACCAGTGGTGCTGCGTGCCGCGGAGCCCTGGAAGCAAAACATGTCCCGGGAAGATAGCTGTGGAACCGCCATTTTGTTTTTTTTTACTGTAAACAAATTTTATAATAAAGTTTAATGTATGCCCGATAACATCATTAAAAGTTTTTTTTCAAATACCTTCAATTTCGGGAGCAAAAAATTAGTGAAAAAACCTTTTTTTTTGGGCCGTTACAGTGGCCTTACTCCTTAATAGTATGTTTAAGTATACGTAACAATTTTTTAAAATTAATTCTTCGATATCCCTTCGATTCGCGATCGGCTCAACCGAGAGTCCATTTTCTAATCTCTTTCGATTACTCCCTATGGTAAAGTGATCTACATATTGTTTTCCAATCACAAGAATTTCCGGAGCTACAGGTCCTTCCCCCGGTAATCGAAGCTCGACGATGTTTCGAGCAATTCGTTGGAGCCTATTTGAGAAAAATTCGGAAAACTTTTCGTGCTTTGCCTCACCGGTGGAAACGTGCGTCATTTCGCCTCGAGTATCGTTGCGGTATAAACAATAAGCGATTCTGAGCACGTCACTTGAACGGTACCCCCTTAAGTGTACGAACTGAAAATCCTTAACCTTAAGAAAAAGCATATAGGCACGGGAGATCGATGGTACGAGCGCAACTTTATTCGTTTCCTTCAACATCGTATTCTCCGATCGATCGCCAAAGAGGCTCTTGCAACGATTTATTCCCTTACCGATTTCCGAAACACTCCGAATTTTTGGAGCTTCATTTTTCTCGGAGATCCCTTGGCTCTTGAGTTCGTCCGATCCAGGCTTCTTTTCCGGTAACGTTTCCAAATTCTTCCACGACTTTCCCTGCTGCGTTGCCACGTCGAGCGTTTCCTCGCAATTTACAGCGCGAAGCGAGACGGATTCGGGGGTAATATTGCTGGCGACGGTGCTCTCGGTGCTTGTGCTCTTCAGAGACGAATCTTCGGTAAAGGGACGGGCCTTGTAACGTTCCTCGACTACGGTCTCTTCGCACTTTTTGTCACTGTCGCCGAAGCCACGGAATACCGAGGGTTCGTAGTGAATGTTCGTGATCATGCGAACTGTTTCTTCTCGAATCGATTCGGGCCGTGTATTTTTGGGACTCGGGTCAGTGGCGTTAGTAGAAGTTTCCATCGATGTGGTACTCTCGTTCGTACGATTCGTCACCTCCATTTTGTCTATAGCAGCCGCCATCTTGTATTCAGCAGCCGCCATCTTGTCTTCAGCGGCCGCCAACTTGTCTTCGGCGGCCGCCATCTTGTCTTCGGCGGCCGCAATCTTGTCTTCGGCGGCCGCCAACTTGTCTTCGGCGGCCGCCATCTTGTCTTCAGCGGCCGCCATCTTGTCTTCAGCAGTCGCCATCTTGTCTTCAGCGGCCGCCATCTTGTCTTCAGCGGCCGGCATCTTGTCTTTAACAGCCGCCATCTTGTCGACGTCGTATTCCATTTTGTACACACTGCTTTCCATTTTGTTCACATCCTGCTCCGCGATGTCCATCTTATCCTCGTCTCTTTCACCGGAAGTTGCGGTCCCGCCGATCGTTTCATCCGGTGGTTTTGTCTCTACGCTCGCGCCCTTGTACTTTGTCGGGTCTTCTTTCGTCGGAGTCTCCGCGTCGTCCTCTCTGGGTGCGGAAGGATCGGCAAACTCGAAAGAATCCTCCCTAGGCTCGTCTTCGATCGAAGCTCGCCTCGTTCGACTCTCATCTCGACCGTGCCGATGACATTCGTCTCTCGTCCCATTTCCGGTATCGTCGATGACGATCGTCACGTGCGGTGACAATTTGACAACGGAAACGGCCCCGCTCTTTCCGCTCGTTTTCTCCTTCTTTCTTGCACTAACGATTCTTCTTGTTCCGCGAATGTTTACGCCGCGTTTTTTTTTACCCTCATCGGGGCTATCGTCGTCCGAGGATTTGTCGCAATTGCAGCAACGTTTCTCGTCGCTGCTCGAGCGTTTCGTATGCTTCTCAGCATCCTCGCGATCCTGCTCCTCGTCGCTGTTCAATCTCGTCGATCTGGAGGATGCACGCAAGCCCGACTTTTTAACTGGATTCTCGTAAGTCGTCTCGGGACTCCCCACGTGAGGCTTCAAATTCAGACGTTTCGGATTTCGTACCTGTACGGCGCGAAACGGATCGGGCGATCGGTAATTCTGAGCAGCCGCGGTCCAACCGGTATTGCCGATATCACCGGGATAGCCGTACCAAGCGGCGCAGCCGGGATCGGACGATTGATGAGAGACCTGACGACCCGTGATCATTGACGATCCTGGCAAGATGGCGGCTCGCCTTCGATCCATTTCCTCCTCGATCTGGGCAATCTTGTTCTGCACGTTGGTCAAACGGCTCTCGGCTATGACGCGCTGCGATTTGTAAGGGGCGAAATTGTAATTGACACGCTCGTCGCACTCCTTTTGTCGCAAGGTGCCCAACAGATCGCGCAATTCTTGGTCCGTTTTTGTCGCGAGCATCACGGGATCGAGATTGTTGTCACCCTCGGTGACGCCCAATCCCTGATTCTCGCTCAATCGACGATTCAACGAGGCGTCCACTTGGGCCTTGAGCAAATTAACTTTGAGCTGGAGGGTCGTGAGAATGGGAATGACGTTAATCGGGGGATTGGCCGTCATGTGGAGATTGATCAAAGCGTTTATCTGCTGGCTGGCTCTCGTTTCGGACAAAAGTTGATCCTTGGTCAGAGACATCAACGATCTCTTGGCTCGCTCGAGCGTCTCCTCCATACTGGTCGTTATGTCGGAGCCCGGTATCTTACGAAGTATCAACCTCGTTGCCGCACATGATACGATACCCGGTATGGCTAGCAATTGCGAAGCCAACGCCTGGAGGCTTATCGCTGATGGACAATTCCTTTGGGCGCAAATTGTCTCGTCCGTGGTGACCGCGCAACGGTGCTCCTCCGTCATATCGTTCGGGTAACGGAGACTCGACCAATTGATCGCGCTTGCATTAGGCCCATCTTGGGCTGTTGGCTTTCGCGGACAACAACCACAATTCTTCGTATCCCTGGCAGCACTAGGCGTAGATGCTTGGAAGTACGGATTGTACATTGGCATAGGCACGGGATAGGGACAACACGAGGCCACGGGACAACCGTGACTGCCAGAGGCAGGACAATTTATACCGATTCCCGGACAACCCTGACCAACCGACGGATTCGCCGGTACAACTTGCTGCGTCGGTTGATTCGACGTATTCGGACAATTGTTCGGCAGGATGAATATCGGACCCTGCGGTGCACCGAAGTAAGTGCGCGCCTGATCGGCCAACATGTAAGCCGGCAATGAGCCATAACCAATCGCTTGGGGTTGCATTATCGATGGCCCGGCGAACGGAGCATGGCCTAATGCTTGACCAAGATTCCCCAGACCCGAGCGCTGAATCGGCTGTTGCTGATGCTGATGCTGCTGCTGGCTAACCGCGTATGGATCTTGCTGATACGGCTGAACGTATTGATTCTGCGGGCCCATTCCTCCTGCTGGAGTTTGTTTTCTTTATTTAGACAATATCCTTACTGATACGATTTGTGGATATATTTTTTGACACTTCGAAAAAAATCTGGCCGGGACTGGGAAAAATGAAGTCTTGGGAACTGCATGGGCTAATCTGTTTTTACGATAAGGGAGTTTGATGGAAAGCTGGAGACTGGAGACAAAACTGGTGGCAATATTTTTAGTGATTTTTAAGGGATTGCGCCTAGTTGAAATTTTAGAAAATGTCGATGGATTCTCATGATGTTGCAGCTTGCATCGTTGGAATGCAACGATTTTTTTTCTTCATTTTTAATTTCTTTGTTTTTAGATTTATGCAATGCCTTCTTTTGAAAATTGAGGGCGCGAATCGCTAATAAGAATACGGAAGAACGTTTGAGTGATTTTCACAGCTTGAATCGGATGAATTAAGTTTGTGCGATTTGAGAATGATTAATTTTCGTTGCTTTTCAAAAATGCAAATTTTAACGTGGATTCAACGTGGACAAATTTCGACGTGGATTCTCAAAATATAACATTGCGACAAAAATTTCTGAAAATGTCAAGTCGCTCTGTTGAAAATTGAGGGAGTTTGGACGTTTATAGGTTAGTTCCGCGAAATGGCGAACTTCAAAAGCGTTTTTGTCAATATTAATTTTTTAGAACCGGTGAACACGATATCTAAATAGTCACTGCAACGATCAACTTCAAATTTCACAAGCTTCATTGACATATCAGAAAGCAGGGCTTGGACCAATTAATTTTTTTCGATGCATAGTCTTTTTTTTCATCGAAAATCGATACTTTCACTTTGGACTTCGGCCATTTTTTCAACAAGTGATTTTACTGATTTTCTATTTCGGATGATTTTATTTTCAACAACGGATTTACTGATTTTCTATTTCGGACGATTCGTTTCCGAGCAGCAGTGGTCATCGCGAAGGTTTTTTTTTAAACAGCGCTCTGCACAAACCATTGTATCAACCTCATTTATAAAGATTTTTCAACACAAAAATTGTAAAAGATTCTTAAAACCATACTAAGGGACTTAAAAAATGCATGATCGGCTGATGTCTCCCAGAAAAAATTCACAAATATTCCTCTTTTTTCCACTAGCCAGGTGTGACCTGTTAAAAGTAACAGACCTCACTATCGTACGACTCGACGTTAGAAACACGTTCGTGGTAACGAGTAAACGAATCTATATTGGTGAAAAAATAAATGGTATTCTGTAGGGCTCTTGTATGCGAAAAAGTAAAACTTTCAAATTCTCGCCACTAAAAATTCCGTTTTTTGAAAGGCTTTCTTTCGTTGATGAATGGTACAGGATTTTTTTTTTCAAACGTAGACAAGCGTGACAACAATTCACCTTCGAGGTATGTCAATAATTTCCACTACGAGAATTTTTTTTTTAATCTAAACAATTCAATTCCATTTAATTCCAGTTCTGTCAACTGGAATTGAATTGTTTAGATTTAAATCTTCTTTCTTCCCGAAACGAGCTGGAATTTAATTGACAGCCAGTGCCAAATTGTTCTTATTTTTGTGCCTTTGTCGACAAAGATGCAACTTACAAAAACTTCAAAGATGAACTTTCTGTAAACATATTTCCGAAAAAAAAATATCAGGGTCCATTTGAACCCCTTTAATAACTATGCAATAATCGACATTTTCTTTTCGGAGACTTCCTGTCTGAAGACTTTGAGGCAAGCAACGAGTACAATTAATTCCCTACGCAATTTGGTATTTTTGTCTCAACGAGAGAATCTTAAGGGGCTGCTGATATGTGTACCCTGTTGATTTGCTGGATAACAGTAATATTGCTGACATTGCATCGGCTGTTGTTGATTCGTGGATTGTTGCTGCTGCTGTTGCTGATGTTGTTGCTGGAAATTTATCTGGCTCGTCTGGGCTGGCACGTTGTGACACGTCGGCGGGAATTGCGGTATCGAATTCACGTGCGTCAGCGAGAAGCCTAACACAATTTTTTTATCACGTCTTTTTTTTTCAATCAAGTAATGATTTTTTTTTTTTCGACAAATAAAAATCTGTTTTCAATATTGAATACGTACACGTGTCACTTGATCTCATTTCATCGAGGAACGGTTGCTTATTTTACTGGAATTTGGCTTTGTACGTTTGCGAAAAGTTTGTACGGTTTGATGGTGACTTTTTCACTGCACTGGAGATTTTGGATGTTCTTGAGTGACGTGCCCGACGAGGTTCAGGGCGGATGACTGGAATAAAGGAAGATCGGTTGAAGACCATTTGTTTTTTGGAACAATAAATTCTTCTTTTGTGGAAAATGTCATTGGTGACTATTTTAAGGAGGTTGGAGCGATTCAGTTGAGTCAAATGACGGTTGATTCATTTTTTTTCCAATGAACCTCAAAAAAATGCATACGAGGTACAGATTTATTCTGTATATGCTAATTTTTTTTAAATATATAATTAATGGGCAAAATTATGCATTTTAACATTTTTATTACGTAAAGTATAAAAACTTTTGTGTTACTACCAACTTGAAAAATCATAACATTATCGATGATAATTATGAAACAACTACGACAACGAATATTTTATACAATTCACAATGAAATTTTGAGTAATTCATAATTATGCCTATTCATATTTACGTCACGAGATTATTGGCCCATGGTTTACGATTGGCAAGATGAGGATTTTTTTTTTCTAAATGTTCACAAAGGTTCAGTTTGCGTTAATCCGTTGCTAGAAATTGTTTATCTTGGTGCTAAATAACAATAAAAATTACGTAACCTTTAGTGTGAAAGTCTTGCCCATCTAACCGCACGTTAAATTACATACATTAAACTATTTTTTATCTCTGGTGTTTGGTGGTGAAAAAAGTTCAAAAAATTCGTAAAGACTCAGTATAGTGTAAACAATAACGTGTATTTTTTTATTATTAAATTTAACCTTGGATTGTCGCTAACGCTCCAACCTCCTTAAGGAGGTTGGATCGGTCCAGTTGAGTCAAGTGGTGGGTTATGATTTTTTTAAATAAACGTCAAAAACGTACATACGAGATATACATTTATTCTGTTAGCGTTAATTTTTCATAAAATATATAATTAAAGGGAAAAGTTATGCATTTTTATATTTTTATTGTGTAAAACAAAAGGTAAGACAAAAGTTTTTTTATTTACGTAACAAAAATTCCATTCCATTCCGAGTTATATAAAACATTCGCTGACGCAGTTTTTTCATAATAATCAACGATAATGTTATACTTTTTCAAGTTGATCTTACGATTTTCAAGTTGAATCGTTTCAATGATCGTAAGATCGACTTGAAAAATTGAAAAAAGTAAAACATTATCGATGATTATTACGGAAAAGCTGCGTCAGTGAATGTGAAATTTGAGTCATTTATAATTATGCCTATTTATAATTATTATGCCTATTGTATGCCTATTTATGTTATGAGATTATTTATTATTACTATTAATTAATATTAAGTGTTGCCGATATACGGAAACTTCGCAGACATTGAGGTTGGCAGCAATGCTCTTCATTCGCAAGCCAAGATTCGTAATCTTTCATCAAACCTTAATGGTGCAATATTGGATATATATGGTTGACAATGAGCAAGATGAGGGTTTTTTTGTCTAAATTATTACAAAGGTTTGGTTTGCGTTAATCCGTTGGTAGAAATGATTTATCTTGATGCTAAATAGCCAAAAAAATTACATAACCTGTAGTGTGAAAATCTTGTCCATCTCATCACACGCAAAATATTCTACCTTAATCTATTTTTTATCTCCGGTGTTTGATGGTGAATTTTTTTTTAATTCGTCAATACTGGTCCAGACAATAACATATGGTAAAAAAATTAATCTTTAGTTGTGGCTAACGCTCCAATCTCCTTAAATCAATACTTGGAGACTGAATCAATGTTCGTGAATTTTCAATGATTAATTGATTGTTAATAAATCGTCATGATGTGGGGATTCGTTTAGACATTTTCTTCATTCGATTCTGCGATCGTGAATAGGTACATCTCGAATCACATACGGTGGTGCTGAATCGCAGTGTGAGTAATAATAGGAAAAACCGATACGTATATACAGGGTGGTCCGAAAAGTGATGTCCAAAAGGAAAATCTAGACGCCGGGTATCAATTACTTATCCAAATCACTTCCATGTATGTCCTGCGATATTTTTTTACTATGCTAAAAATATATAAATAAATAAAATAAACGATGCTACGTTTGCATTTTTGAAATGCAACGAAAAACGTTTAAAAAAAATGTATTCCCTCATTTTCTCCGTCATCAACGAATTTTGCCAATTCGGGCTTCGGATTTTTTATGAGGAGCCTAAGAAAACATTTGAATGTTTTTCGCAGCTTGAATTTCCCAAAAATGTCGGGTTACTAAACTTTCGTTGCGTTGCAACGATGCAAACTTCAATATCATTCTTTCGTATTCAAGAAAAAAGCATTTTTTAAATTTCTTTTCGAGTTTTTCCGTAGCATAGGTTTTTATTTTTTCCCTCTTTCGTGTATGAATTTTTCTTTTGAAAGTTTTTGAGAAAAAAGCATTCTTCGATTTTTCTACGTTTTATTACGGCTGAGCAATAAATAAATGACCAACCGAACACTAAAGGAAATGCTTGAGATGTTGATCAAAATCGAAAAAAAAGGGTTTGACAGGATCCGTCACTGAAGTTCAGATGATAAAAAAAAAATTCTCGCAGTTTAAATGACTTTCGGTGGCTTTTGAAAACTTCCAAAATGAAAGCACATACACAAAAGAGAAAAAAAGTAAAAACCTAAATAAAAAAATTATAACGCGAAAAGAAATTAAAAAAATGCCTTTTTCTCGAAAACTGAATAATATTGAAGTTTGCATCGTTGCAACGCAACGAAAGTTCAGAAACCTGACCATTTATTTGGCAAATTTGGGCTGCGATAAACACTCGAATGTTTTCTTAGGATCCTCATAAGAAATCTGAAGCCCAAACTTGGTGGATAAGATTTTGAATGATGGAGAAAATGAAGAAACATATATTTTTAAAAAAATTTCGATGCGTCTAAAAGATGCAAACTTCAACATCGTAAAAAAGATCGTAGAACATGAGAAGTGTTCATACGAGTCTAGATTCTCCTTTTGGGCGTCACTTTTTTGGCCACCCCATATATACAGGATGTCCTCGTATGAATGGATAATGCTGCAACTATCGGCAGGTCGAATCATGCCTTACTACATGCTGGAATTTCTGTTTAGTAAAAGTCCCTCGCTTTTCGAAATAAAAATCATCTGCTTTTGGTTTTTCGCGTGTCATTTCTACAAATGATAACTTTTTTTGACCCGGTTAAATAAAATACTCTCGGTTATTTGTTTTATGTAGAAAATTCTTCGTTTTAACCTTAAATGTTAAGGGAAGGTCCTGCCTTTTTGGGTAAAAAAATGTTCGATTTTTCACCAATTTTTTATGCGAAAAGTATTAAATATAGAACGTTGATATTTGGTATGTTGACTAAGCGGTCTTTATTCAACATCACAATATTTTTTAAAGTTTGTCAAAACATTAAAAAATATTGTGATGTTCAATAAAGACCGCTGAGTCAACATACCAAATACCAACATTCTATATTTAATACTTTGCGCATAAAAAATTGGTGAAAAATTGAACATTTTTTGGCTCAACAAGGCAGAACCTTCCCTTTAGGAAACTTTATGAAAAAATATCTTATGCAGAATTTTCATACAAACCAATTCGAACATCTGACTTCGATAGCCTGCGGTGTAAAAAAAATGTTCTACGGATATCGTGCCAATTACTTAAAAAAGTTGCTTAGGTATTGTCGATTCATATCATTTCTAGAAATGGCATGCGAAAAACCAAAAACAGATGATTTTTTTTTAAATTACACAAAGCCTAGAATCTCGAAAAGCGTGGGACTGAAATTGAAATTGAAAACTGAAATTCCAGCATATAGTAGGGCATGATCTGACCTATCGACAGTCGCAGGATTATCTATTCGTAAGAGGACACCCTGTATATCCACACTCATGTATATCGATACGAGAGCCTGGGAGTGAACGAGATACGATGTAATTGCGTCGGGTCACACAACACTGGCAGTGGTTCGCAGACCTCAGAACCTCGGAACGTCGAACTCGTCAATGATACTCGGCGAGAAACGTGACAAGTGCGCTCTTTAATTCTACGCTCGATTGACACGTGCATTTCCGACGGTATACGTTATTCATGTCGGATATTTGAGGTAGGTACGTTCATCTAATCGAATCGTCACGTGGGAATTAGTGACGCTCTAAAAATACTCAGGGAAGAAAATTCCACGCGATAAGATTATATGGTATCGCGTGGTAACATGGAAGACTACATCTTTTTTTTATTTTTTATAATTGAAACTTTTTTCTGTCGTTTCGTACAGGAAATTTTGTTGTGAATTTTTACAGAAACGTGAGAATATTTTTACATTATATTACTTTAGTACTCAAAATGATCGATGGAAAGTGTTTCTTTTTAAATGATTTGTTTCGTGTGGGAAATTGACAATTGCCGGAAGTGAACCTTCGTGAGACATTTATAAATAGTTTTATATGGAAAATAGGTAGAGAAAGTTTGAAAAAAATTATTGGGAGTACATTTTGTACAGAATATATACAGTACTACCTCCCTAAGAGAGCCCTCCCTAAGAGAGAATTTCCCCGCCGTTCCGCTTGAGCGCATTTTATGGCTTCCCCCACCTAGCTCGAGCTGTCCAGTGTACCCGAGGCCTCCCGAGTTTGTCGCGGACACCTCCATAAGAGATCGCGAGCGATTTCAGAAAATCGCACGTCGCACGATTGTCAAATGGATAATATTCCTTTGTATAATAATATATACGTTTAAGCCGTAAAGTCGGAGAAAAAAACATGCACCATAATTAAATTTCAAGTAGTAATTTAATGCAAGTAAAATATATTTTCGATTCAGCCATCCCGTTTTATCTAAAAATGAAATATTTATACATATATATACATTGTATATTTCAACTTGAAGTATATACACAAGATAAATTGTTAGTTACATTTTGTTTGTACACTGTACAGTAGAACCTCAATTATCCGAACGATGACTTAGTTTATCCGAACTCTCAATTATCCGAACGTTGGCGCGAAAGATACATTGTTGCTCGCTGCCACCGCCGTGAGCAACAATGAGCAACCCAACGCAATCTCTCCTTCCCAAACGGCTGCGAGACTTAGCCGCTCAAAAACGCGTTACAGCCGTTCGTCAATTAAAAATGGACGATTTTATTTTTAAAAAATATAAAAAAAGCATTCAACTTTTTTCAGGTATTTCAAATACATTATATATATATATATATATATATATATATATATATATATATATATATATATATATATATATATATATATATATATTTCAACGTTAACATATATGTCAAATTATAATATATATGTATGTACTGTTTTTATATAAAAAGGTGTTGTTTATGATCTCGTCCCAAAAAACCCACGTTTCGATTATCCGAACTAGTCTCGGTCCCAATTGGTTCGGATAATCGAGGTTCTACTGTATATGTTCGAGTTTCGATAACGAATATACTACGTATATTTTTGCGAACAATAAGATAATTCAACAATTATTGAAAGTTTTACAAATGTTTCCTTCATATGTGTTATAATATTGCAACAACAAAATATACCAAACAGCAGAATAAAAAAACGCGAAGAAAAAGAAAGATTTACACATCAATATTCAATGAGATATACAGTACTACCTCCCTAAGAGAGCCCTCCCTAAGAGAGAATTTCCCCGCCGTTCCGCTTGAGCGCATTTTATGGCTTCCCCCACCTAGCTCGAGCTGTCCAGTGTACCCGAGGCCTCTCGAGTTTGTCGCGGACACCTCGATAAGAGATCGCGAGCGATTTCAGAAAATCGCACGTCGCACGATTGTCAAATGGATAATATTCCTTTGTATAATATATACGTATATATATAATATATACGTTTATATATAATATATACGTATATTATATATATATACGTATGTCGTATATATATATACGTATTATACGTATATATATATACGTATAATATATATTGTAAGTTAACGATACAACTTAACTTACAATACGTATATTATAATATACGTATATTATACGTATACGTATATTATACGTATACGTATATTATACGTATACGTATAATATACGTATACGTATATTATACGTATACGTATAATATACGTATACGTATAATATACGTATACGTATATATATATACGTATATATATACGTATATATACGTGTATATATATATATATATATATATATATATATATATATATATACGTATTATACGTATACGTATATATATACGTATATATATACGTATTATATATATATACGTATATATATAATATATACGTTTAAGCCGTAAAGTCGGAGAAAAAAACATGCACCATAATTAAATTTCAAGTAGTAATTTAATGCAAGTAAAAAATATTTTAATAGACATTAACACAGCATAGAATATTATTGATATTAATAAAAATTATCGAGGCTACATTATACTAGAGATATGTTTTTGAGTAATAGTAATAAATGCAAATATCGTACAGCATATACAATATGTATGTATCATAACATATATACTATACATCAGAGTATAGAGTCCTGTTGACGTCCCCAAGAATCGTAGAGACGATTATCCGAACTTTTGATTATCCGAACTAGTCTCGGTCCCAATTGGTTCGGATAATCGAGGTTCTACTGTATATGTTCGAGTTTCGATAACGAATATACTACGTATATTTTTGCGAACAATAAGATAATTCAACAATTATTGAAAGTTTTACAAATGTTTCCTTCATATGTGTTATAATATTGCAACAACAAAATATACCAAACAGCAGAATAAAAAAAACGCGAAGAAAAAGAAAGATTTACACATCAATATTCAATGAGATATACTTACGCATGAAACGACGAAACGCCAGTACACTTTCCGCAACTTGTTTACAGTTTTCTCAACACTTTCGTTCGCGCTCTCTCATAGAGGACGAGTGGAGAAACACATACACGCTACCACATGCGCGATTTGCGAGCGCGCTAACCTAGCGGTGGGGGAAGGCTTCGGCGACGAATTTCTCGAGAATTACTTCCCCTAACCGCCCTAGACCGCTCTCTTAGGGAGGTAGTACTGTACTTACGCATGAAACGACGAAACGCCAGTACACTTTCCGCAACTTGTTTACAGTTTTCTCAACACTTTCGTTCGCGCTCTCTCATAGAGGTCGAGTGGAGAAACACATACACGCTACCACATGCGCGATTTTCGAGCGCGCTATCCTAGCGGTGGGGGAAGGCTTCGGCGACGAATTTCTCGAGAATTACTTCCCCTAACCGCCCTAGACCGCTCTCTTAGGGAGGTAGTACTGTACTATTTTGACTAGAACAGAGGATTTGGAAAAATTACGTTTTAATGTTTTGAATCGTAATTTGGGGTCTTAATAAAAAGGTGCAATTGGGCTGATATCGGAGAGTTGTGATTGTAACTACTAAAATTACACTGATAAACTGAAAGTAATGTGCTAAAAAAAACGCAATATTGAAATAAAATGCAAAGTTGATAGGCGTTTTTACAGAATTTATTTTTATTGGCTGATCGCATAGTTCGTACAAGTTACATCCAATTTACTTTGAATTATCGCAGTATCTTTTACACCGAATTATCCACGGAAATACGTAGGAGTTTTCCCATTTGGTCAAACTCGTCTCGCCGTCGCCTCATGAATTGTCTTTCCTAAAAATAAAACTGTTCTAAATGCTCACCATTTGAAAAGAAAACATTATTTTGAAAATTCCCTACTTATTTATCTATTCTCATGCAGAATCCGAAAAATTTCGGTGATTCGTCCAGGGTGAAATTTTATACGCTTTGTGAGCTTACACCTAGTTGAAATATTAGAAGAAAAAAATCGATTTTTGGTTCTTAACGGATGGTCACAATATAACATTTCAAAAATATTCTCTGAAAATGTCAAGTGGATCTTTTAAAAAATGAGATAGTTATGGACGTTTGTACGTAAGTTCCGCGAACCGGCAAACTTCAAACACGTATTTCTCAAAATTATTTTTTCAAAATCCATTACGACGATTTCTCAAAAATCACTGCACCGAAGAACATAAAATTTTACAATCTCTCTTTACATATCAAAAAGCAGTGCTCGAACGAGGTAATTTTTTTTATGTATAGTTTTTTATCAACGAAAATAGAACGTTTTTTTTCACCGAAAATCGATACTTTCACTTCGGACTGCGGCAATTTTTTCAAAAATCAATATTTCACTAAATTCTTCGTCCAAGCCTTAGATAATTTCATGCAAAAACTAAATGCGTTTGATTTTTCAATTTCGACGTTTTTCAAACAGCGGTATGCACAAACCATTATATCTACCACATTTATAAATATTTTTCAATGAAAAAAATTGCAAAAATTTCTTTAAGCCATACTCTTTAATGTAAAAAAGTGAAACTTTGAAAAACTGCACGCGCTTTGTCAGAAAAATATCACGAACATTTCGTTCCGGCCATGAGCTAGGTGTAGCTCGTTAAGGCGGGAAACCAGTTTAGGAGTACGTTTTTTAGCGATTTTCATTATTTTGTCTTGACAAGGAATGAATGAATAGAATTTATCCAAACTTTGGGAATGTTTTATACATATTTTCAAACAAATATTTTCATTTTTTCGAAGCATTTCGCTGTTTGTGTACGCTCTGGAGGCTACAGTTTTCATCGGAAATCGATACGGTCAGAAGATTACTTCAAGAACATGTTTTTCTTCTATATGAACCTAACTCTGACCAAAAATTGAAAATTGGTGAAAATTGAACATTTTTCAGAGGTGTTTAAACAAAAGGGTATAATGTTTGCCATTATTTTATAATCTTTTTTCTGTGAAAAATATACTTTAAACAATGATATTACCCCAAAGGCCATAGCCGGGTAAGTAGGGAAAAATTGCCCCCGCATTTTCTCCAGCGAAATTAGGAGTATATTCTGAGGTATGAAAAAAAAAAAATTCTGAAAATTTCATCCCCGTCAACGCAATGGTTTTGGAAAATGAATTTTTTTTTCAATAAAAAAAATTAAAATTCCGGAAACGCTTCAGTGGATCGATTCAATTTTTTTTGGTACAGTACTACCTTCCTAAGAGAGCCCTCCCTAAGAGAGAATTTCCCCGCCGTTCCGCTTGAGCGCATTTTATGGCTTCCCCCACCTAGCTCGAGCTGTCCAGTGTACCCGAGGCCTCCCGAGTTTGTCGCGGACAACTCCATAAGAGATCGCGAGCGATTTCAGAAAATCGCGCGTCGCACGATTGTCAAATGGATAATATTCCTTTGTATAATAATATATACGTTTAAGCCGTAAAGTCGGAGAAAAAAACATGCACCATAATTAAATTTCAAGTAGTAATTTAATGCAAGTAAAATATATTTTCGATTCAGCCATCCCGTTTTATCTAAAAATGAAATATTTATACATATATATACATTGTATATTTCAACTTGAAGTATATACACAAGATAAATTGTTAGTTACATTTTTTTTGTACACTGTACAGTAGAACCTCAATTATCCGAACGATGACTTAGTTTATCCGAACGTTGGCGCGAAAGATACATTGTTGCTCGCTGCCACCGCCGTGAGCAACAATGAGCAACCCAACGCAATCTCTCCTTCTCAAACGGCTGCGAGACTTAGCCGCTCAAAAACGCGTTACAGCCGTTCGTCAATTAAAAATGGACGATTTTATTTTTAAAAAATATAAAAAAAGCATTCAACTTTTTTCAGGTATTTCAAATACATTATATATATATATATATATATATATATATATATATATATATATATATATATATATATATATTTCAACGTTAACATATATGTCAAATTATAATATATATGTATGTACTGTTTTTATATAAAAAGGTGTTGTTTATGATCTCGTCCCAAAAAACCCACGTTTCGATTATCCGAACTTTTGATTATCCGAACTAGTCTCGGTCCCAATTGGTTCGGATAATCGAGGTATATGTATATGTTCGAGTTTCGATAACGAATATACTACGTATATTTTTCCGAACACTAAGATAATTCAACAATTATTGAAAGTTTTACAAATGTTTCCTTCATATGTGTTATAATATTGCAACAACAAAATATACCAAACAGCAGAATAAAAAAAACGCGAAGAAAAAGAAAGATTTACACATCAATATTCAATGAGATATACTTACGCATGAAACGACGAAACGCCAGTACACTTTCCGCAACTTGTTTACAGTTTTCTCAACACTTTCGTTCGCGCTCTCTCATAGAGGTCGAGTGGAGAAACACATACACGCTACCACATGCGCGATTTTCGAGCGCGCTAACCTAGCGGTGGGGGAAGGCTTCGGCGACGAATTTCTCGAGAATTACTTCCCCTAACCGCCCTAGACCGCTCTCTTAGGGAGGTAGTACTGTACTTGTTACGATCAAACGTGTTACGGAATAAAATTATAGAACATCTTACGAAAGATTAAGGTTTAAAAAAAAATAATGTTCCTTGTTTTATTTCTTTTACTATAATCCACTTGGGGTACAATAACGAAATTTTTTTCATATAATCTATGGGCACTTTATTAGATTATATAATTTTTTCAAAATGATCGGTTTGGTACGCCACAGTGAAAAAAAGAAACAGACTTTATTGATATGTTTTAGTTACATAGATATATAACTAAAATATATCAATAGAGTGTGTTTCTTTTTTTTTTCACTGTGGCGTACCAAGCCGATCATTTAGTCACATATCAGACTTTATTGATATATTTTAGTTATATATCTATATAACTAAAAAATATCAATAAAGTGTGTTTCTTTTTTTTTCACTGTGGCGTACCAAACCGATCATTTTGAAAAAATTATATAATCTAATAAGGTGCCCAAAGATTATATGAAAAATTTTTCGCTACTGTACCCCAAGTCGATTATAGTAAAAAATAATAAAACAAGAAACATTATTTTTTTTCAAACCTTAATCTTTCGCAAGATGTTCTATAATTTTATTTCGTAACACGTTTGATCGGAACAAGTACCAAAAAAAATCAAATCAATTCACTGTACCGTTTCCGGAATTTTTTTTTGATATTTAAAAAAAATTCATCTTTCTTTTTAACCTCAGAATATACTCCAGATTTCGCTGGAAAAAATGCGGGGGCAATTTTTCCCTACTTACCCGGCTATGGCCTTTAGGTTCATATAGAGCGTAATCATATAAAGAAACTATCATTTTCATGATCATGATAAAATCATAGGTTAGGAACTGTTTGAACTAGAGGGTACACAAATTGAAAACGAGTCGTTTCGATAAAAACGCGTTTAAAAAAAAATTGCCGAAAACATAAATTTAAGGCAGTAATGAATTATTTGTACTACTTTCGGAACATATTCTTGAATAGTTTCACTAACAATTTATGGAATTAAAAAAATCGATTTTTTAAAATAATCTAAACTGATTTCCCGCCTTAAGATCACGGAGTATTTTAGACTTTTTTATCACGAAAAATTCGACGAGTGTTATTTGGTACTACGAATTTCCCGTATTTTCCAATGAATTTGTAAGGATTTCACGTCGCAGGTGTCCGCTAGTGGATAACGGATCATCCCTATTTGACATTTGAAAATGGAGCTCGCGAGGAGCATCGAGTTCGTGAAAAACGAGCTGCTGCCCGAGGCGATTCACGATCGTTGCTTCTGCGAGCCCGGATCACGCGAGTTTCTCGAGTTCGTTTCCGTCGAGCTGGAGTCCACGAGCCACCTCGTGAAAACGAAGCATGCAGCCACGGAGCATTACAGAGCTCGGATGATCGTCAATTTTTCCGGGGAACCGAAGACTTTCGGGCTTACGATAAAATTACTGAGTCTCGGTCCCGAGATGGAGGAGGAAGGCATTCGAGAGTGGAACGAATTCCTCAACGAGGAAATGTTTTACGCGAAGATAACGAGGAAATACAACTTGAATATTTATCCGAGATGTTACGTGGCGGACATGGGTCGATACGGCAGGCCGGTCATCGTGCTCGAAGACCTTGAGGCCTGTGGATACGTACGACGAGTTGACGGCAAATTGGATGAGGATCACTTGGCGCTCTGTCTGAAAGCCATTGCGGGTCTTCACGGTCGAGGCTTCGGACTCAAAGCTGAGAACTTTAATTCGTTTAGGGAGTTTTACGCCAAGATAATCGACACGAAATTAAATACGCCACCTACCAAACTTTTCGTCAAAGCAGCGAACAGGTAAAAAAATTAATTGCTCTGCGAGAGACAAAAAGGTCTGCAAAAAAATTGCTCTTACGAACGAGAGATTTTTCACGGCTGAACTTAAGGTTGTTGCTTCAACATATTAGGGTGAATGGATATTGATCAAAATTTTACTAGTTGTTATGCCATATTTTCCGAATGTCCTGGAAAAAGGAGAACGGAGGTTTTCGCACTCGTTTATTGAATGCGGAAACGGTTTAAGGCCTTGTATACACGATTTCGCCGATTTTCGGAGGTACTTGTCTAAACGCGGCTAAAAAAATGACGCATACATAGACAACATTTTTTTTTACAAATTATTTAGTCTGATTATTTCCCATTTTATTAAAATTATTATATATTATATTATATTTATTGTTTTAATAAAATATTAATATATTTTAAAATATATATATATATATATATATATATATATATATAATATTAATATATTTTATTATATTTTATAATATCTTATTATTATATTGTATATATAATTTGATTAAATCTATTGTTTAGATTGATGGTGAAAATTCTCGGCATCGTTGTGGGTTTCTGAAAAAAATGGACATATTTATAATTGCATAATGAATGTATCTTCAGTGTGAACCAACAATATGATTTAAAAAAAAATTATTATAATAAAAATTAAAAACTTGAATTTTTTGCCCAATTTTCTGTTGGTATTTTATTTTTTATATTTTTTTGAGTAATTGAAATTTTTGTTTTTGTGGTTCACACGATAGGTGATGTTACTAAGAATATGTTGTGAAAATTTCAAAGCGATCTGAACCTTCGTTCAAGAGTTATAACTTTCACAAGGTTCGAAAAAGTGAATCGTGAATCTAAATGCTGTACCTTTAACAATTTTTCAATTTTGTAATGCTTAAAGTATTCCTAACCGTTCAGGCTAATGGAATCAAAAATTAAAAAATGGAAATTTTTCGCGTATACAAGGCCTTAATTCATCAACGCCGAGCCAAAACCTCTCAAGCTAATTACATGAAATTTGGACAGTATGTTGCTTTTATGACGTAAGCACCCACTAAAAAGGGATTTATCGACATTCAACTCTTGAGGGGAGAAAAGTTGTGGCAAATTTTGTATGAACATTTTTTAAAATCTGGTCGGATTTACTTGAAATTTGGTATTCGTGCTTTTTGACACGAATAATGAAACACGTATTTCAGCGTTTTGAGAAATTCAACCCCTAAAAGGCAGAAAGAGGGTGGCAAAGTTGGCAAGTGAAATTTAAAAAATCCGGTCAGTAGATTTACTTGGAACATAGTATTAAAGCTCTTTAACACAATTAATAAAACACGTATTTTGGCGTTTTTCGAAATTCAACCCCTGAAGGAAATGTGGCGGCAAAGTTTGTACGGAAAATGAAAAAGATCGATTCAAACTTACTTGAAACTTTGTATTACTGCTCCTAGACACAATTTACAAAATCTCCGCGTTTTTGGAAATTCAATCTCTAAGGGGAAAAGGGAGTAGCAAAGTTTGTATGGTAAAAGAAACATCTGTTTAGATTTACTTAAAACTTACAAGGAACATTCCTCAGGCGTCGTTCTTCGATTGTGTTGAAACTGAGATATGTTATGGAGCATTGAAAACTAAGCGACATGTATTTTTTTTATCGGTTTTAAGGGGTGAAACCAGCCCTCGAAGAAAGGCATGTCAAGGGGTAATGTTGCAGTTTCACCCTCAAGCACTCGACCGATCGCAATGAAACAAAAACGAAAATTCTACTAATCCGAAGCGAGATAAAAAATAATTAAGGGGTGAATCACCCCTATTCGAGGGCTGATTTCACCGCTTAAAGTCGTTTTTCCGCCGATAAAAAAATACGTGTCGCTTAGTTTTCAATGCTTTATAACATATATAAGTTTCAACGAAATCGAAGGACGACACCTGAGGGATGTCTCTTGTTAGTAAGCTCTTCAACACAAGTCTACGTATTCCTTGAGGATGCTATGGAGTTAAGTCAACATGTTACCACCGAGCTGCAATTTTTTCTGGACCTTTACAACCTTTTTGCTGATCATCCTGTGGAGTTTGAATACGATCCACAGTACCGTTTTTTGGAAAAAAATCGGAAACCCGACGTATTTCGTGGGCTAATTACATTACGCTTATGGAAAAATCGCGATCATTTTTCAGTAAATTATTAATATCTGCTAAGTGAATGTTACCACGGAGCTGAAAAAATAGGTTCGACTAATTGTCGGACCCTTGGTATCGTAAAAATGAGGATTCACAGGACCGTTATAAAATTATTAATGTTTTTGGTAGGGAATTTATGCGAAAATCAAGCACACAAAATATTAGACTGTGCAATCATGGCAACGTCGTAGACGGCTCAAATGCTACATATCTTATCGGTATTCGGCAATTATGCCCGGGAACCTCAAACTACTCGGTCAGGATAATTAACAACGAATATTATTGGTACTTATTCTCTTAATTAGTAATAATTGCTTAATATTAATATGATAATTATGTTCAGAATTTATACATTCCTAGACATTTCTAGGCAAAGACAAAATAACGCGGATTTTTTTTTATACACAAATATTTTTTAGAATATCGGAAAATGATTAAAGTTTTTGATTTCTTCGAGATTATAGACAGCTCTATAACACACTTTTTCTTTCCAGTAGATTTTTTCTTACTCGGACCGATATTTATTTTTGACAGCTCCTTGGGCCGATATTGAGGTTACGAACGGGGCGCATACAGGGTGTCCCAAAACTCAACGATAATCTGAGACCGGATGAAAGGCCAAGTTATACCAGTTCTGGGAAAAATACAAAAAAAAATCCATATCACTCAGTTCAGCGATAATAGACATTTAAAAAAAAAAGTTGAAATTCGACACCCTTGGTCGCATTTTCAAGCCTGTGATCACCAATGTCACAATTTCGCTGTGATTTTTTAAATTTTGTGATCTTCATTAACGATGCTATTAATCGCAACTACAAATTAATGTAAAAAACATTGTTAATTTAATAAAATAAGGTAAGTTTTAGTGAGTCATGGTTCACAAAAATATTGTTACTTAACTTTGACACTTCATTTTGAAAAAAAAATGTACTACGCTACCCTTGGCAAGTTATTTCAAAAGATGGCGCATTTAATCAAGATTTCAAAATGGTGCAACACTTGCCACTTTTCTTGCCATTAAAAATTTTATTTCTTATTTTTTTCAAATTGAGCTCATTTTGAACAACTCAACATTAGGAATTTTTGTTACTAAAATTTGTTATTTTTTGTTTCTGATCTCAAATAAAAATTTTATTTTTAGTAAAGAGGTAATTGAGTCAGTTAATAACCAATTTTTATTGTAAAAAACATATGTGTTTTACAATAAAAATTGGTTATTAACTGACTCAATTACCTCTTTACTAAAAATAATAGTTATTTCAAAAGATGGCGCATTTAATCAAGATTTCAAAATGGTGCAACACTTGCCACTTTTCTTGCCATTAAAAATTTTATTTCTTATTTTTTTCAAATTGAGCTCATTTTGAACAACTCAACATTAGGAATTTTTGTTACTAAAATTTGTTATTTTTTGTTTCTGGTCTGAAATAAAATTATTATTTTTATTAAAGAGGTAATTGAGTCAGTTAATAACCAATTTTTATTGTAAAAAATATATGTTACCAATTTTTATTGTAAAAAACATATGTTTTTTACAATAAAAATTGGTTATTAACTGACTCAATTACCTCTTTACTAAAAATAATAATTTTATTTCAGACCAGAAACAAAAAATAACAAATTTTAGTAACAAAAATTCCTAATGTTGAGTTGTTCAAAATGAGCTCAATTTGAAAAAAATAAGAAATAAAATTTTTAATGGCAAGAAAAGTGGCAAGTGTTGCACCATTTTGAAATCTTGATTAAATGCGCCATCTTTTGAAATAACTATTATTTTTAGTAAAGAGGTAATTGAGTCAGTTAATAACCAATTTTTATTGTAAAAAACATATGTTTTTTACAATAAAAATTGGTTATTAACTGACTCAATTACCTCTTTACTAAAAATAATAATTTTATTTTAGACCAGAAACAAAAAATAACAAATTTTAGTAACAAAAATTCCTAATGTTGAGTTGTTCAAAATGAGCTCAATTTGAAGAAAATAAGAAATAAAATTTTTAATGGCAAGAAAAGTGGCAAGTGTTGCACCATTTTGAAATCTTGATTAAATGCGCCATCTTTTGAAATAACTTGCCAAGGGTAGTGTAGTACATTTTTTTTTCAAAATGAAGTGTCAAAGTTAAGTAACAATATTTTTGTGAACCATGACTCACTAAAACTTAACTTATTTTATTAAATTAACAATGTTTTTTGCATTAATTTGTAGTTGCGATTAATAGCATCGTTAATGAAGATCACGAAATTAAAAAAATCACAGCGAAATTGTGACATTGGTGATCACAGGACTTGAAAATGCGACCAAGGGTGTCGAATTTCAACTTTTTTTTTAAATGTCTATTATCGCTGAACTGAGTGATATGGATTTTTTTTGTATTTTTCCCAGAACTGGTATAACTTGGCCTTTCATCCGGTCTCAGATTATCGTTGAGTTTTGGGACACCATGTATGTGTCTAACATCGCGACACTTTTGCCAACCTGGGCATTATGATATACCACGATTTACGACGTTGCCAATTCGTTTCACGTTAAATGAGCGAGAAAAAGTTATGGAAAGTAATTATACAATGTAATAAAAACACTTAATGTAATCACCGAATGTTCAAAAATGCATATTTTTACACATAGATGTCAATCGGCTTTTTTACACATAGATGTCAATCGACTTCTTTTCTCCCTCCACCCTTTGAAAATGATTTAGCAACAACCTCAATAATGCGGTTTTCTTCGTCGAGAAAACGATCTCCGGATCGATAACGTTATCTATGTAAAAAAAACCTTATCAAACTTAGATTTGTAGTTACCGATGTGCCAAACAGTCTTTACGAAAAACTGGCGGTGAAATTTCGTTTTTTTTTTTTTTTTTACAATCGAGTACACTTGGATTGAAAAACTCGATTGCGCATTTTATTGCAGAATATCGACGGTGCTGAAGAAGCTTCGTTACGGAGCAATCGAAAAAATTAATCTCGAGAGTGAAGAGGGTCTTCTTACAATATGCCATGGAAACCCAATAGGCCCAGATTGTTTTCTATTCCAGTACGAGAATAAAAAGCCCATTGACGTCAAGATAATAGGATGGCATGGAATTCGATACTGCTCGATCGTCGTCGACTTAGCGTCACTCCTTCAGGATCACATTTCCAGCGAGGACGAGGCGGAAAAATATTTGCGCATTTATTTTGACGCTGTTAATACGTAACTGCTGAAAAAATATTGGTGTTCGATTGTGCAGCAATCAATGCACAAAGGTCGAAGCTGTCACAATGACGGATGCAATAAAGAAATATTTACAGATTATTTTGAAGTTTTCGAGACTATTATTTACATAACACTGATAATAAAAAGATTGGATATGTTTGTCTCAAAGTAAAAAAAACTAAATACAAAATTGCAAGAAATGATTTTCGTCACATTTGGATTTGTTATTCATTTGGATGTCTTATCATGATCGTGAACTGCTGATGTTGATCTTTGATTTGGCTCGAAGGGCAAATACGAAATATGATTTGGAAAATATTCATAGCTTTCGATGTGTGGGTTCTTTGCAGATTTGTTTTCTTCCTCGTACATTTTTCGGTACGTTTTTTATGTAAATGATGAATATTGTTGAATTTTCGCTTCGTTTTTTACATTTCTGAATTATATTTTTGTTCGGTATAACTATACTTTTCAATGAGGTTGAAGTTTGCATTGTTGGAGGACAATGAAAATGAATATTTATGAATTCCTTTAAGACGTTATGCCTAGTTGCAAAAGTCGGAAAACAACTTAAAAAAAAATATTTCAACTGTACATCATTTTGTAAATATTTCCTGAAAATCTCAAGGTGACCGGATCAAAATTGACAGATTTACAGGCTAATGTTAATGCCCGTCGGAAGGCTCGGAGCGTTATTAAAAACTGTACACGCTTTTTTTTCGAAAGTCGATGAGCAAAATATCTAAAAAAAAGACTGTATCGATCTCGATGAAATTTTAAGGGCTTTTTCTAGATGTAAAAATTTAGTATTTCATCGAAGGATTTTTTTTCTCCGATGTCAACTTTTGATTTCATAAACGAAAAGTGTCCATTCATTTCCGCAAAAATTAACTCTTTTTGAACACTCGCCCTTTTTTTTAAATTTGATATTTCGAAATTTCCTTCAATTAATCACAGGATAAACGCATATTAACGCAATCTGTTAAATTTTTTATGTTAAATAATCTGCTTGAAAACGGCAGTGCTCATCGCAGAAGACGTTTTTGAGAGGTGCTTCCCAGACATCAGCTTTAAATCGACAATTAAATATTTTTACACAAAAAAATTACAGAGTGTCCTTCAGATGATACTTTTCCAAATACCTAATTCTTGTAGAAATATATTGGGAGTACAACTTTGCAGTGACCGTTTTTTTTCAAAAGTTTAAGGCTTTATTATAAAAAAGTGGCTACATATTTTTTAATCAAAGTACTGCCCGTCGCTAGCTACGACCTCGGCCCATCTTTCAGGTAGCATTCGAATCCCGCGTCGATAAAAGTCTTGGTCCTTGGAGGCAATCCAGGAATCGACCCAATTTTTGACTTCTTCGTAAGTACCGAAGTGCTGGTCAGCCAAATCGTGTGCCATTGACCGGAACAAGTGATAGTCGGAAGGGGCAATGTCTGGAGAGTACGGCGGGTGGGATAAAACCTCCCATTTCAGCGTTTCCAAGTACTTTTTCACGACATTTGCAACATGGGGTCGGGCATTGTCATGCTGCAGTATCACCTTGTCATGTCTTTCGTTGAATTGTGGCCGTTTCTCTTTGAGTGCCTTACTCAAGCGCATCAACTGACGTGGGTAGAGTTCCCCTGTGATGGTTTCGGATGGTTTGAGCAGCTCATAGTACACAACGCCCAGCTGGTCCCACCACATACACAGCATCACTTTGGATCCGTGAATATTCGGTTTGGGCGTCGATGACGGAATATAACCAGGCAGTCCCCATGATTTTCGGCGTTTAGGATTATCGTAGTAAACCCACTTTTCATCTCCAGTCACAATCCGGTGCAAAAATCCCTTCCTTTGCTGTCTTTGGAGCAGTTCCCGCAAATGCTGAGAATTCGGCTCGTAGGTTGCCATGTTTGAGTGCCAATAACTTTATAATGCATACACGTATCCGTTAGCTTTTTAAAATTGTTTACATTGGCAGAGCCTCTAGTTTAAAATGCCACTTTTTTATTGAGCTAGGGCCACTACTTCGGCCGCAGTGGCTCTCTAAGTAAAACGGTCACTGCAAAGTTGTACTCCTAATATTATCAGGATTTTCTAAAAAAAAATCCAAAACTGAGCTATTTTTGGCTGTTACAACTAGGCATAACTCGTTAATTTATGTGACGTTGAAGTTTGCATCGTTGGAATGCAACGATGATGTTGTTCATTCGTCATTTCTTTATTTCCATATTTACCCAAAGCCTTCTTCTTTTTGAAATTGAGGAGTAACACCGCAGCCGAATTTACAAAAAAATGATTTTTCTTTTATTGGCATGAGAGATGCTTTGACCCTTTAGAAGAAGGGGGAAAAAAATTGGCACCTGTAAAAAAAGGCCCGTAGGTTCGTGTGGGTCTGCGGTGGCCGTGGCTGGCCCGTGTGCGAGACCTTGACCGTTTTTCTCGAAATACAATTTTTCAAAACGGCACGCAGCATAACTTCAACAATTTTTATTCTATTCACTCCAAATTTTGAGCACATCTTTAAAATAACATTCTGAAGCGAAATACGTACGGGATTTTTCATAAGTTAATTATAACATTATTTATAGACAAATGATTGTCTTTTTTCTGCCAAAAATTGAGTTTTTCCTTTAAAGGCCTTAGGCCATTCTAGAGGCCGAAAAAATAGGCTTTTTGGGGATTTTTTTTCTTCAGAAAAACTACAATATAAATCGAGATTACAAAAAAGGGTGTTTATCATACATATCAGTGACTGTATACAATCGTTTTTTTGAAGCGATTAATTTCAAAATGGCGGCTGTGCAGCGTTTATCTCAAAACTGCATTTTTTAAGTTGGCCGGAAATATAACTCACAATTTTCAACCGATTCACTTGGAATGTTGAATATATCTTGATAAATACATTGTCTATGGAAGTACGTAAGATTTTTTTGTTATATTGCATAGTTCATTTGTTATTAACAATTACCTGGCGATTTTTTAGGAAAATTCTTCACTTTTCCTCTTTAGAAGTGCGCCATTTGGCCATAAATCAATATATCGAAAAAATCCTACGTACTTCTATAGCAGTTATTATATATAATCGAAAAAAATATTGCATAGTTAATTTGTTATTACCAATTATCTGTGGATTTTTTTAGAAAGTGAAAAATTTGCCTAAAAAATCGTCATAATTGTTAATAACAAATTGACTATGCAATATAAAAAAAATGCTGCGTACTTCCATAGACAATGTATTTGTCAAGATATATTCAGAATTTCAAGTGAATCGGTTGAAAATTGTCTGAGTTATATTTCCGACCAACTTAAAAAATGCAGTTTCGAGATAAACGTTGCACAGCCGCCATTTTGAAATTAATCGCTTAAAAAAAAATTGTATACAGCCACCGATATGTATGATAAACACCTTCTTTTGTAATGTCGATTTGTTTTTGTAGTTTTTTTGAAAAAAAAAATCCCCAAAAAGCCTATATTTTTGGCCTCTAGAGTGGCCTAACCCCTTAAATGCTTGCGAATTACACAAAAAACAATATTTTCAAAATCCCCTACGTATATCTCTAGCTATACTCATGGAAATTAATAGAATTAAAACAAAAAAAAATCCTCATTAAAATTTGCGTCAGTCATACTGCGTGCCGCAGAGCGTCCCAAATTCAACATGCCTCGCGAGAATGGCCCCAGCGTCACCATTTCTTGTAATTTTTTTTTGTTTACTTGAAGATATCACTAATTACATCCTCGAATATTGTTATCCTCTTACTTGTACATCCACCAAAAAAAAATCACGAAAAATCGTTCAATTTCAGACGTTTACAGTGGTGCTACCCCTTAAGGTCGTAAATCTGTAAGAAGGATACGTGCAACGTTTCAGTGATTATCAAAGCCAACAAGAATTCAAGCAATCTACAAAAAATTGACTTTCCTTGCTTTTCAACGATGCAAACTTCAACGTCATTAGTTTATTCCCATACATTTCGCCGACAAATATCCCGCAGTTATTTTTTCAGATACTCGTTTAGCGATCTACCATATAAAGCCACAAAAAACGATCTTGTCTAACAATAAAAAGAAGGGTAAATATTTACAAGTGGGGCTCCAGCTAGAAAAGGGGTCAAGAAATGTTGTACCGCGTCGATGTATTTCAGGGCACTTTGTTTATAATATTTAAGTCGGGGAAGACAATTTCAACCCCTAAACGCTTTTTTCATTTTTTAAACGTACGGAGGAAACGGGTTTGGTGACATCAAGTGGGTCAAAAAACGTGGGTTTGACCCAAACAAAGCCAAACAAATTATAGTAAGCATACAGAAAACGTATTTCAAAAATCGAATATTTTCCGGAAATATTTTTTTTTTCTTAATAAAATACCCCTGCCCCATCGTAAAAAACATATTTTCACACTGCAGAGTAGCCCCGAACACGTGAAAAAAAAAATTGGAGCCGATTGGGGCTGGAGCCCCAGTTGTAAATATTTACCAAAATAAGCAAATAAAAATGTGAAAAAAAAAACTTGCATTCCGTTCCAACGATGCGAACTTCAACGCCGTACATTCCGACTATATATTTATACAAATCCGCGTAGTTTCCCGGTCGTTGACGTCTGAAAATCGAGTGTCTTGGGCGAGGGTCGCCCTTCCGTAAAGTCCCCGGGGAATTAGATCTCCGAATTTCCTTCGAGAGAGTTTCGATAGTCATTCGCCTTTCTTTTTATCGGCTCGCTCACTTCTCACCTCGAGATGTAGCGCGGGCGGGGGAGGGTGCGACGAGGAGGGCTGACGATCGGCAGAGCAGTTGATCGTCATGTTCACCATGAATGACCCGGGCTCGCAATTCTGTTTGGAAACTTGGGTGAAAACTAATTTGCATCGTAGATGCGAACGTGGGGGGGTTGAATGGGGCAAGGGGGAGGCATTTGTCTGACTACGCCTCGAGAGTTGTAGGAAAATAAAGTTGCTACGGTTCGTCTGTACTTTTGCATCGTAGATCGAGGAAAAGTTTTTCGCGGAGTCACGAAAAAGATGAAAAAAAAAAAAAAAAAACGCCGAAGAAAAAGTCTCGAATGAGATTGTTAGTTTTTTTTTAATATGATTAAGAACAAAGTGATTGCGTTGACATTGTTGTCGGGGATTTTTCAAGAAGGAAACTGAATTGTTCGAGAGACGTTTTGGGGGATGAGACGCCGGAATCGTCTTTGATCGCGATCGTTCAATCAAATGTCAATTAAACGTCAATTAAATAGTTCGGCGTTGTTCGGTTGGCGTCGATGGTCCTTGCGCATTGGAGGCTGTGCTCGGTGATGCTTGATTCTCATCCTCGTAGGTCGTTTCTCGATTCGTCAAGAGCCAGTAAATGATCCCAATGACGATTGCGCCGATGATGACCGAGTAGAGAAGTCGTCCGCCGTTGCACAGAACTTTGAGAATGGCTGAGATAAATCTCGAGCAGGGTGGCACGACTTTGGGCGTTGGGGTAGGACAAGGAGCTCGTGGTGGAGGCGCGACTGGCTTCATCTTGATCGGTGGACACGGAAGTGGCGGTGGCGTTGGGGGAGGGGTTGATCGAGCCTCGCAAGAGACGTCATCGGAACGTTGAGATGCCACCCAGCCCATGGAGCGAGAGGATAAGTACCGGACCGAAAAAAAAAACAGAGTAATTTCAACGATTTCTTCCGCTGACGAACGATAATTTTGACAGTGTTTGGTTAAGAGCTCGAAATTTTTGAGTGACACGTCCCGTAATACTCGATGACGTTCGCATGTTTTTTTTTTCCACCACGATGTCGACATTCGTAGCCACTCGTCGGGTGATACATTTTTAAGCTTTTTCTGGGGTTTAGCTGTCGGGGGTGAAGTACGAGAGGAGTGCTCGACGCTTATGCACGGAGCCAATTGACTGTTACCAACTTTAAGCTTGCAAATAATCGTCATATTGAACGTGCGTTTTCGAACTATTTTTCTACACCTATTTGTAAAAATATGCATTTTTGAACATTCGGTGATTACATTAAGTATTTTCGTTACTTTGTATAATTATATTCTGTAACTTTTTCTCGCTCAATTAACGCAAAACGAGTTGGATACGTCGTAAATCGGAGCTGTCAAAAATGAATATCGGTCCGAGTAAAAAAAATTCCGCTGGAAAGCAAAAGTGCGTCCTAAAGCTGCCTATAATCTCGAAGAAATCAATAACCTTAATAATTTTCCGATATTCTAAAAAAAAATTATGTATGAAAAAAATTTCGCCTTATTTTGTCTTTGCCTAGAAATGTCTGGAAATGTTTAATTTCTGAACATAGTTATCAAATTAATATTAAATAATTATCACTAATTAAGAGAATAGGCACCAATAATATTCGTTGTTAAGGGGCTATATCAGTGTGAACGCTGAAAATTTGGATGATTTTCGGGAATTTATTGGAACAAAAGTACTCAATTAAATGTTTCGGAAAATTAAGAATATATTTGGCTATATTTGACTTATATTACATGATTTTTTCATAGGAAAATATTGAGATCCAAATGAGTTATGCGCTGCCTCCGGAGGCACCAAAAAAAAGTTCGTCCACTGCTGACATGATTTCGGCCGATTGAGTAGCTGAAACCGAAAAAGGAAAAAAATGTCGTTAAACTGGAAGGTATTTCCTGTACAATGACGTAGGATTTTCGAAAAATATCAATATCTAACAAAATGGCATAGATATGAAAAAGATTTGTTTTCTTGCCTATAAAATGGTCGTTTTTTTCAATGCCAAATCGTCAATTTTCATTCAATCAAAAATATCGTCATTGTAGAGTTAGTATATTCAAGAGGTAATTGCTCTTTGAGTTACAATGTCAGCAAATTTGAAAAATCTCATTTGGAGAAAAACGCGTTTAAAGATTTAACTATCGATTTTTGCCAGATAAAATGATTAGAGATACGGCCTTGAAATTTTTACAGGACATTCCTGAAAGTATAAACTGTCGAAAAAGGCAAAAAAATCGATTTTTTGAGTGGCACACTGGTATAGCTCCTTAATTATCCTGACCGAGTAGTTTGAGGTTCCCGGCCATAATTACCGAATACCGATAAGATAGGTAGCATTTGTGCCGTCTACGACGTTGCCAAGATTGCACAGTCTAATATTTTGTGTGCTTGACTTTTCGCACATATTCGCTATCAAAAACATTAATAATTTTATAACGATACTGTGAATCCTCATTTCCACGGTACTATGGGTTAGTCCGATAATAAATCGAACCGTACCTATTTTTTTCAGCTCCGTAGTAACATTCACTAAGCAGATATTAATAATATTCTGAAAACTGTTTGGGAGTCTTCCATAAGTGTAATGTAGTTAGCCCACGAAATCCGTCGAGTCGTTGATTTTTTTTTCTAAAGAACAGCACCGTGGATCGTATATAAACTGCACAGGATGATCAGCGAAGAGGTTATGAAGGTCCAGAAAAAATTTCAGCTCGCGTGGTAACATGTTGAATTAACCGCATGACAACCATAACTGA
Organism: Ophion obscuratus; assembly: GCA_964007375.1. NCBI lineage: Eukaryota > Metazoa > Arthropoda > Insecta > Hymenoptera > Ichneumonidae > Ophion > Ophion obscuratus. The sequence continues at coordinate 45,951,361 of OZ023318.1, forward strand.
ATTATCTAAATGTTTCTTTCCGGTGCATAAAAAATGTCGATGGAAAAAAATTGTCCGCCACCCCACCAAGTGTGGCATTTTTGGATAGGGTCTCCGAAATGACAAACGAAAATTGTTTCGGGAACAACGTTACAACTGTCGTGAATTTTTATTACCCACGTGATATCGCTTGTTGGCCGGAAATAGAAATGCGCAGACTATGCAACCCCGCAAATTTCTCATTCGTCCCATCCGGCACGCCATTATTATTACGTTATCCACCCGAGACACGAACGGGCAGATACGAAATTCGAATTTTACGGAGCCGTATTTTTGATCGAGCTGCGCCGAGCATTTGATAAATAATACCGGTCGCGTGATTATGAACTTAAGGGGGGAAGAATTGTGCGAGGTGTTCTCAGTGATGCCAGGCGTGCACTTTTGAAACCCCGGGAGCTTAATGAGAATTGAAGACACTCCATTCGCTACCCCGTGTATTTCGATTAAGAAATTACACGTTGTCTTCTTTTTTTGTTCTATTTGCAGAAAGAACGTTCACGGAAGAGTTATGAGCCGGTAAAAAGAAGAAATCGTGTCCAGGTTTCCAATAAAAAAATTATATTAAAGAGTTTAGTTTTACGTATCTATAACAATTTTTGTATTGATAAATTATTCATAAATTTGGTAGATACAATGGTTTGTGCAGAACGCTGTTTGAAAAACATCCTTCGCGGTGACAATGCTCGGAAACAGTTCATGCGAAATAAAAAAAACAAACGCATTTAGTTTTTGGATGAAATAATCTAGTGCTTGGACAAATTCGCTATTAAAAACATTAATAATTTTATAACGGTACTGCGAATCCGTATTTTCACTGTACCAAGGGTTACCTCCGATAATTTCTTTTCTTAGCAGATATTGACGGGTTATCCCTCACTCGAAGCCCAATTTGAAGGGTCAGAATAATGATTTTTTTTCTAGTAACACATTGATTGGAATAAATTAAGGGGCTATACCAGTTCGACACTCTCAAAAAATCGTTTTTTTATTGCCTTTTTCGACAGTTTATACTTTCAAGAATATGAGATGAGATTTTTATACTTTCAAGAATATGAAATGAGATTTTTAAAATTTGCTGATATGTAACTCAAAGAGCAATTATCCGATTGACTTGAAACTTGAACTGAGTACTCTTGAATATATTCACTCTACAATGACGGAGGATATTTTTAATTGAATGAAAATTGACGATTTGGCATTGAAAAAAACGAACATTTTATGGGCAAGAAAACAGACTTTTATTTCATAACTACGCCATTTTGTTAGATTTTGATATTTTTCGAAAATCCTACGTCATTGTACAGGAAATACCTTCCAGTTTAACGACATTTTTCCTTTTTCGGTTTCAGCTACTCAATCGGCCGGAATCATGTCAGCAGTGGAGGAACTTTTTTTTGCGCCTCCGAAAGCAGCGCATAAGTCGCTTGCATCTCAATATTTTTCTATGGAAAAATTAAGTAATATAGGTCAAATATAGCCAAATATATTCTTAATTTTCCGAAACATTTAATTGAGTACTATTCTTCCAAAAAATTCCCGAAAATCACCCAAATTTTCAGCGTTCACACTGGTACAGCCCCTTAACTTTACACACTGTTCCACTAAAATAGATGTAACTTCGTCAATTTTTAGGAATTAAGGGTCCGTTTGGTCTAAAAATATTCTTGAAAGTTCACACTATAAAAATACGCAAGAAAAACGATTTTTTCAAGTTTCGAGAGAGAGAGACACCCCCTCAATTTTCCGGGAATATTTTAAAAATTTTATATTTTGGTAAAAACATCGAAAACCAAAAAACGATATTTTCAAAAATTTGAGTAAGGTGTAAAACTTTAATAAATCGGCTGTGCAATAATTTAAAAAATCCTACAAATATTTCCAGAGTTATTAAAAAATCAACGGGCCCGTCGCTCAAAAAAGGCGAAACATGTATTATCAGAAATGCAGGATTTGGAATGTTCCGTCGCACCTCGGCGAAATGAAATGGGAAGCTACACGAAAAGCCCTGTACACTCGATACAGTACCCGTTCGTCTGCGATCTTTTGTTGTTGGTTGCGGTGGTGCGCGATGCGAAAGCGGCACATGGTCGGATTCGATTAAAAGTTGCCTTGTATTATGGATGAGAGAAACCCGGGGAAAAGTTGGAGGTGTGAGACCACACACGATGTGAGCTTCCTCGCGCGTTTCTCCCCCTTGCGTTTTTACGTGTTCTCGTTACGCGATTTTTAATGGGAAATCTACAGCACACATGTATAAAATATGGCGCGTCGCGAATTTATGCACGAGACTAACGTTCCTCCGTGTCTCTACTTTTCATTTAAATCCCGACGTTTTTTCGCCATTGTTACGTCGCCGGGAAACAATAGAGGCGCAATTACGCACAATTTCGCCGGTAAAGAAATCCGTAAATAGTTTTTCTCGAATTTTTCTCCGAAACGGCTGCATCAAACGACCGGAAACGTTCACAGTCGACGTCAGATTACCGGAGAGAATACCCGTATCTCCTGGATACGCTTAGCCTCGAAAAACACGGATAAATAAATTATGCAAAATAGCACTGAAATTATATGTAAAAAATATATTTAAAAAACAAGCTTTTGATTGATTATTTAAAAGTAGAAAATAATTTTTTTTTACCTATATGTGATTATAAATGAAAGCTTGGGGCGCTCAACTTTTTTAATGTTAATTCAATTTGATCAATTCAGTTTCACTAACCGTATTTAATTTGGCACAATAGTAATTAGAGAAATTATTTTCGAACGTTTATACTCAGTTTCAGGATTTTTATTTAAGAAATCTAAGGTTGTTTTAGTGTAAATTTAATACAGTTGATATGTTAACGGATTTATGTAAATTGAAGATTGTATGTCTAAATTTTGAGCGCCCCAAGCTTTCATTTATCGTCACATATCAGGGTAAGAGTTGGTAAAAAAAAATATTTTCTACTTTTTAGTGCATCAAATAGAAGCTTGTTTGAAAAAAAATTCACACGTACATTATTTTCTATTTTTTAGTCTTTAATTGATTTTACTAGTTAGTTTTTACTAGTAGTTTTCTAGTTACGAGTACGGACGTTAGGAACACGAAATGCTTGTAAAAAATAACAAAGAATGTAATTTGGATGGAACTTACGATTAGTGGTGTATGTAAACTTTTCATATACAAACACAGTCAGCTACGAATTTGTTTGAATGTGTTCGTGAGATTTTATATGGATGATTAGATATCGCTAATTTTCCATGAAAAGTTGAAAATTTTATGGATGTTTTTTTTTAAGCCAAATCATCCATCGTCACCTTTGAGATTCATGTTTGCAAAAATTCAGAGCTCTAATTAGTCGGGAAGTAGGTGAAATATCGATTTCATTGATCATCTGTTTTTCATTTAATAGAAAGTCGAGTTAAATAAAAGCTTGTAAAAAGGTCAAATAATGATTTTTCGGTTGGACTAATCGCAAATCGAAGAGTTACTCGACCTGACCACTTTTGAGACACGCATTTTGACACTCGAACAATTGCGTTGTGTGAAAAAATGGCAGAGAAAAATGGTTAAAACTAACCTGCAGCTTGATAATCGTGTGGCTAGGCATCGCCGTTGGGTCAGTGAAAACGAGCACTGCTCTCCGTAAGGCCGGAGCTCGAATTAGATGATCGAAAAAGCGTTTTTTCGGGATTTTTTTAGAAGGGAAAAAAAACTTTTTTTTAGAATAAAAAAAAGTTTCAATACGAAACAATAAATGACTGCAGATTCATCAGCCTATTCCATGTGCGTCTTGCCACTGCAGTCCCCAATCAGCGGGAAAGATGCAGCTCGTAATTCTTGACTGAACCAAATAAACCAATAAAATGTTCAATTGACATATATTTTGTTTCGGGTGAATTAAGAAAAAGCTGAAAAAATTGTGCAATTAAAACTTTTCTCAGGTTTGAAAAAAATGTGTTTAAAAATGACATTTCAACGTGCTATAAAAGTTATCTAAAAATACTTTTTCAATTTACTTAGAAGAGATTTTCATACTGAAGAAAATAAATTTTGGTTTGATTCAATAGGTCGTTTAGTTTTTTTGCTATCACGCCCGGCCATTTGGAAAAATCGTGAAAATGAAAACTGGAAAAAACGCGCTTCAAAATTTTCAATCGGCGGAAATATCAAACATCAATCGCTTCTCTGCTTGTGGCCTTGTATCTTCGAAAATACTTACAATTGGCCTCTGTAACTTTGTAAATATATTCTTTGATATGTTATCTATCGATTTAAGGGGTTAGGCCACAGTAACAGATATAAAATCATGTGCGAATGTAACAATTTTTTTCCCATGAAAAAGTGATTCACCCATAAAATTAATTACACATCTAGTATGAATATCAAGCGGTTAGAAAAAAATATATATATATTTTTTTCGATGTACAAAATGGCCGACTACTAATATTTTCTTTTCTTATCTTTTTTAGGCCCTCCGCGGCGTGACATTTAGCATCCACAATTTTTTACCTAAACCAAAAAACAAAAATTCTCGTCAATCTACATTAGAATACCTAGAGAAGTACGTACGGAATTTAAAAAAAGTATTGTTTTATTCAAAAGTTGTAGGTATTCAAACTTCAATTTGAATTGAACTTGAATTTTCAGTGAAAAATTTCGTATAAAAATGCTCATAAAATGAATAGTTTTCGATTAATCAAAAATTCCGTACATACTTCTATGCGAAATGCAATTAGGAACATAACTTTTAAATTTGAAGTAAATCGAGTGAAAATTGTTGAAGTTATTTTTTACGCCAATTGGAAAAAACCTTTTTCGAGAAAAATGCGTTAAAAGTTTTGCATATGCCTCCATGATGATAAAGCACGGTTTAGCGAAAAAAATCGATTTTTTGAAAATTCTACTGTGGCCTTACCCCTTGAGCAATAAAAAAAAACGATTTTTCGGACCTTCCAATTCATGCTCCGGCCTCAAGAATGGCCGGTGCGAATGAAATACGTCTCGAGTCGTTATTATACCTTGGCATACGCGGAGTCTCTCGGGGGGAGAATTTAAACGGCAAAGTAGTTCGGGTAGCGTGAATGAAGAAACGTCCGGGCGCGTCCGTCAAGAAAAACCGACGTTGTATTTCAACGCCGTTTTTTTTTCTCTTTAAATTGTTTCGTCGCGCCGCGGATTATGGGAAAAAGTAAGAGGAGTTCCTCTCCTATACAGTTCTCTCGTCATCCCTGATGGGCCGCGATCTCTCGGAGTCGTGGCGTATTTAATGCGCGGAAAACGGGAGTCCATCAAGAAAGCTTCTCTCGGCCATTAATAATGATAATAGTGGAATAATGAAAATAGACTCGCTAAGCGAGTATTCACTTAACTCACTTATTTAGTGTCTCGATGTGTGTGTGTGGGTTTGTGTTTATATATAAAAAGTGTTGCACGAAGTGCCCGTGTGTAAAAGCGTTGTACCCGTTCACGTCGACACTGCACGACGCTGACGTTTCACGGCTGTTCTCGCTCGTTAACTTCTCCTTTTGTTTCGTCGTCAACGTCGCCCCGAATGGCCCATTGGAGTTTAAACTGATGGATTTTTCGAATTCAGTGTATTATGCAGTCCCGAAGAGTTTGTTAATAATTCAAACTTTCCTACATACATTATTTTATTATGATTCGTCGCTTTATTGCCGTGACTTTAATTTTAAAAATGCAGACAAGTGCGCGCTGGGTCGCGCGTTGAATTGAGCTTTCGTCGCTTGTTATACGGAGGAAAAGAGAAAATCACTCGAAGGAAATCCTCAGATGAAACATCGAAATATTTGGTTATTCCGAGCTTTCGTTAGCTCGATTAAATTAAGGGGTAGTCTCACGTTAGACGCTAGAAAGGCTATTTTCATGATTTTTTTATGGTTTATATTATAGATATTGATATAAAAGTTGTTACACTTAATAAATACATAACGTTTAAAAAAATGTATTTATGTAACTCAAACAAACTTCAAACGCGTTTTTCTCGAGACAACGTTTTTCGACGGCTTGTTGATAAAATATTCGAAACTACGGAACCGATCTTTATGAAATTTTAACCACATATTCTTTACAACTATAGCTATAGCGCGTATCAAGGATTTTTTTAGGTTCTGATATTTACTATTTTTTTGGCCAAAAACGGTGAAAAGACACGTTTTTTTTGTTTTTTGTTTTTTCTTCGGAAAATGTGTGCCATTTTGTTATTTTTGCATATTAAAAAACGTATGACATGCGCTATAGCCATAAACATACTGAATCTAAAACCGTTCGATTTTTTTGTTTCGAATGATCCATTTTCGGAATTTCATCAACAGCGCAGACCTACAATTTTTTTAGGACATTTCTTTATCTACCATTTTCGTCTATAAATAGTGACTTAAATAAATAAATTTAAATAAAATGTATTTCGAAAGTGTATTTATTAAGTGTAACAACTTTAATATCAATATCCATAATATAAACCTATAAAAATGATGAAAATAGCATTTTTTAGTGTTTAAAGTCAGAAGACCCCTTGAGGAATCAACACAATGCCAATATTCACAAAAATTCGATTTTTTTTGCATCATCCGATAGTATAGACGGTTCTAAACATGCTGTTTTGTTTTTGGGGCTAAATTCGAATTATTCCGATTGGTATAGCCTTTCTCAGAAAAAAAGGATTCGACCAGCTGAGTGAGACCTGGCGAGGACGGACGCGTTTTTCTCGAAATGTCGTTTTTCAAAACGGTTTACACTCTCAAAGGAAGAGTTTTCAAGCTATCCGTCGCAAATTTTGACACAACATTCTTTACGCCATTCTTTATCTTGTTATAGAAGCTTTTTTTTTTGAAATGTTGATATTTTTTTACGAAAAATTGTCGAAAAAAAATATACTAAATTCGATACTTTTTTTTAAAACGCCGCCATTTGGTCAATTTTGATTTTCAAAAAACCTCCATAGCAAGATAGCGGCTTCCATACTGATTAATATTCTTTTTACAAATTTTGTTTCAGACAATATTTCCAGCGACAACCGTGTATATCGTGAGGACTTTTTTCGAAGACATTTTCGACGGTTAAAAAATGTAAAAATAAAATAAAAATAAACGTTTAAAAATTTATTTTCTGTCCTTCATGAGTGCTTTCATTTGATAAGAAAATCAGACTGATTAGCGTATTGTAAGCATCGAAAAAAGTCGCGAAAATCAGCCATTTTTCGATCCGTTATACTGTGATGATCTTTTAAACATTTTTGAAATAACATAACCATCCATTTTTTCTATGATTAATTTGTTGGCATTCTCCAATGGTGTAGGCCGTTTTTGTTGGGCTTTTTAGCGTAGAAATTAAAAAAATGTGTTCGAATTAATTCATCGTTTATTGGACAACCGTAGTTTGAGTGCTCGGCATTCGCCTACTTCCGGAATACATCGCAATTAATTTTTAATCATCTCCTTTTTATTCAGTCAGCATCGTGGGCTCGACGAAGGCTCATCTACGAGATTGTGCATAATTCATTCGGCGCGGAGTATTGACTTTTCCAGGCGAAGCGTAAAATTCGTACTTGTATTTTTACTCGCTCCCACATTTTTGTGAGAGCTGCCATTTTCTTTTTTTCAAACACTTTTTCTTTTTTTTTCAAACACTTTTTCCTCTTGACCGCCCCAACCTTCCTTCCACCGTCTCTTTTTTGCTGTACTTCCACATTATGGTTTTCGCTCCAAGTCATTCAGCACTGTGACCGCCTTGTATGCTCTCGCCCAGCCAACATTGTCATAGAAGGGACCATAATAATCGCACATTTCCCAGGGACCATTCGGACTTCCCGAGCAGAATTATTCATAATAATTTTTCGGGGTGCGCCTGAAAAAAAAAACAAAAAATAAAGGAAGAAAAGAAAAATACAATTTTTACGCCCCCTCTGAGTGTACTTGCTTGCGCTAAATCCCCTATGCCGAGTGCCTTGGGGTATTTATTGTTGCGTAAAGATTCGAGGGAAATAAATTTTCGAATTTTTTTTTCGGAAGACAGAAGAGCTCGGGAGAATTTCCAAAGAGGAAGCGAGAAGAGAGGAAGAAAGAGAGAGAAAAGAGAGCACAGCGTGGATGGATGCGGTCAAAAATTTCGCGTACTGTTTCCACGTTTTCCTATAATTCAAAACATGCATAAATTGACACACACCCATATACGTATATCGCACACACATGCATATTCCGTACAGGAAATTATTCCCTGCAAGAGTTTCATGACCCGGATGATGAGTGCCATCTCCATGACTCAGTGGGGCCCATAAAAGTTGTACCATTTTTTTACTGTTTTTTCCCCTCTTTTGCTCCGCACCCACGACTGATGAGCCGCTTTCCGTAAATAATTCCATCCTGCGAAATTCACGATATCGTCGCGTGCGAATATTACTCCAGTAAAAGAGACGAATACCCAGCACTTTTTAGGATAGAATATAAAGTTTTGACTGAAGGTAGATCAAAGGTTGCATACTGAAAGTAACCCGAATAAAATGTTGTCCCTCAACCCGCCCCGACCCTAAGAAATAGGGGTTGAAAACTTAAAAATCGTCGTACCTCGATAATTAATAGTCCGATCAAATAAGGTTTTAAACAAAAGTTGTTTGGAATAATAAAATTCATACAAAATTATCTCACGTCCAACCCCCTATCTTTGAAAATAGCGGCACAAAAACGATTCGAAAATTCGGGGTCCCGCTATTTTCAAAGATGGGGCATTGGATGTCAGATAACGTTATACGTATTTTATTATTCCGAACAATTTTTGTCTGAAGCATTTTTTGATCGGACCATTAGTTATCGAGATACGGCGATTTTTGAGTTTTCCACCCCTATTTCTTAGGGTTGGGGCGAGTTGAGAGGCAACATTTTATTGGGGTTACTTTCAGTATGCAACCATCTACCTTTAGTAAAAAAATCTTATTCTGCGCTAGAAAGTGCTGTGTTTTCGTCTCTTTTACCGGACTATATTTATTTTACTGGGCAAACACGATGTCCGCATTTTCCAGATTTTTCGTCGTCGACACATTACGTCCAAAATAGGCGAAAGCTTAAAAAAAATAAGGCAGTAAACATCGAAGAAAAGCTCATATTTTCGGAGGGAATTGTTTTTTTTGTTTTTTTTTGTGCACAATGTACGCCTCTGCGGTTTGCAGTGGAGTCTCAGAGCGGAGCTTTTACACGGGCAATTCGCGCGAACTATACACGCGAACGAAGAGCAGAGCTTGCGAGGTAAATTAGTCCGGGATCAGCGTTACCTGGACTTTTTACCGTGTGTACTTATTGCGACGAGCGTTGACTGGACTTTACCGTACTGTACTAATTGCGATGCGAGACCGTTGAGTTAACGTATCGCGGAATGTTTACACCTGAAGATTCGCGCGCTTTCGTCCTCGAAGTGAAAATAACGGGTGCGGAGCAGACGTGACGCCGTGAGAGCAAATAAAGGGTGTCACAAATTGACCTGACATTTTAATTTATTAATAAATCGTATTTTTTATTTGCAAAGTACGAATATTTTTATTTTAATATACGGTACAAACATGGAGGTTATGTGTGGAATACAATATCCGATAGATGGCATAAACGGCGTGGACTTCGGAGACATATTCTTTCAATAAGATGGCGCAACCTGCTACACTGCGAGTGAAACAATGCAGTTATTGCAGGGGAGATATACACCTAGGAGCCGGAAAAAAGGTAATTTTTGTGTTTTTCAAAGAAAACTATTTGAAATTTCGGATTGGGGTTTCAATTATCTAAAAGTATATACATTTGAAAATATGTTTAATTTTCTTTATTTAAAAATATAAAAAATATACGAGGATGTATGATCCTTGGAGCGTCGTAAAATATCTGCGTATACGGTACCCAATGGCGTTTCTTCAAAAATCGTCTGAAAAAAAAATCAAAAAGATTATTAAATTAGATACTATAATCTAGTACTTGTCATAGCCGATTTTGAAAATATCGATTTATGACAAAATGGCGAACGTTTGAACATAAATAGTGATTTTTGGGCCAAAAATTAGTTATTATTTTGCCTATAAAACAAAAACTAAGTAACGGAAAAAAAATCCTATGACAAGTACTAGATAATGGTGTATAGAATAACCACAAAAAACCTCAAGGCAATCGGTTCATTGGTTTTCGAGAAATGTTGGGTACCGATTTGAAAAACGTGGTTTTAGGAAAAACGCGTTTGAAAATTTGGGAATGAATAGATCATGAAATTTGTCAACTTACATGGAATCATCGATACCAGGTCCATGTTCATAGCTTCTAAATCCTCGACCTCGACCATCTAGGTGTATATCTCTCCTTAAGTTATATGGTCGTGTTATCTCGCGTCGCGGCGATGTGAATTGGCCACTAAATCGTGCGATTTGACGCCATTGGACTCTTTCTTTAGAATTTTTTGAAGGAAAAGTGTATGCCAATAATCCACAGACCATTCCGGAGATCAAGGAAGCAACTAGACGCATCATTTAGGGTCCACTTTAAAAATTTCAAAAAATCAATTTTTTTTACTGTTTTCGAAAGTACATACATTCAGAAATATTGTGTCAACATTTTATCAAAATCCGAGTTCTCTAAGTATTTTTTTTACCTGAACGTCAGGACCTCATTTTGTCTAGCTGAGCGTATAGCGCGCTCGGCCGACCCATCGTATAAACTTCAAACGCATTTTTCTCGAAACAACGTTTTCAAAAGCTAGCTCCATCGTATCTCTAAAATTAATAAACCGATTCTCTTGAAATTTGAACCACATATCGTATACATGATTCGCAATAAGATGACCCTCGATGGTTTTAAAATTTTGATTTTTACTGTTTTTTTTGCGAAAAACGCGTTTTTTAAATTACTTTTTTCGTTTTTAATTTGCCATTTTTTGTTTTTTGATAAAACTTTATATCCGAGAGTCACTTTGTAGCTGGTGTCATACTGAATCTAATGGACTTTAATTTTTTTGTTTCGGACAAGCCGTTGCCGCGTTGTGATGGCCCACCTATTTTTGAGGCGTTACGTTAAACTATAGTTTTTGTACTTAAAAATGAACAAAAATGAATTAAACAGTTTTTTTAAATGTATTTCAAGACTTTATATATCAAGCTCAACAACTTTAATATTCATATATTTTATAACATCCTAAAAAAAATCGCAAAAATAGCCTTTTTCGTGGCTCCAAAGTGGACTGGCCCCTTAATGAAATTAGTCCGCAATTAGGGTAAGTGCGGGGTAGTTGGCCACAGTTTGTTCAAGGATCCGTCAAAATAAAAGTACAGACGTTTCTTAAGGCCTTGTATAAGCTTGAGCTTAATATCTCAAGAATATTCTCACCAAATTGCATACCCATCGGAGCATTATATTAGCAGTTATAGGTATTTAAACGCAGTTATAGGTATTTTAACGTGTTACGCTTGCCGAGCAGCAAGCGGAGGCAGCCATAAGAGAAGTAAGAATGGCTCGTAGGCAGTATCAAATCAATGTTTTAGAGGCTGCAGAGGATGCAGAAGAATTACTGTATGACCTTGGAATCGACGATTCCATGTTAGTATGAATAAATTAAGGCCTTAAGGCCACAATAACGGGTATAAAATCATGTGCGAATTTAATAATTTTTTTCGTATGAAAAAGTGATTCACTCATAAAATTAATTACGCATCTATTTAGTATGGATATCAAGCTGTTAGAAATTTTTTTCTTTTTTCGATGTACAAAATGGCCGACTACTCGAAACTTCTCGAAACAGCTTTTTTTTCCAATTGGCGTGACAAATAACTTCAACATTTTTCACTCGATTCACTTCAAATTTAAAAGTTATATTCCTAATTGTATTTCGCAGAGAAGTACGTACGGAATTTCTGATTAATCGAAAAAAATCCATTTTATGAGGAGTTATAACGAAATTTTTCACTGAAAATTCATTTCTCAACTTCGAATACCTACAACTTTTGAATAAAACAATATTTTTTAATTCCCGTGCGTACTTCTCTAGGTATTTTAATGTAGATTGACGAGAATTTTTTAATTTTGCTCTAGGTAAACAAATTGTGGATGCTAAATGTCACGCCGCGGAGCGCCTAAAAAAGGTAACAAAACAAATATTAGTAGTCAGCCATTTTGTACATCGAAAAAAAAAAAAAATTTCTCACATCTTGATATTCATACTAAATAGATGTGTAATTAATTTTATGAGTGAATCACTTTTTTTATGAAAAAAAAATTGGTAAATTAGCACATGATTTTATACCCGTCACTGTAGCCTAAGGCCTTAAGTGTAACAACTTTTATAACGATATCTATAATATACACCTATTAAAAAAATTCATGAAAATAGCCTTTTTTAGCGTCTTAAGGGGTAAGGCCACTGTAAATTTTTTGAAAAATCGATTTTTTTTGATTGGCTTAAAAAATAGTTTAAGTTTAAAATAAAAAATAGTTTAAGTTTCTCCGAAACTTCTTTTTTAAATTTTTTCCAATAAAAAACTATTCGCAAAACTTTAAACGCGTTTTTCTCGAAACATGGTTTTTCAAAATGGCACGCAGCATAACTCGAACAATTTTCATTTTTTTTACTTGAAATTTTAACCAGATGTGAACATTTACATTATCTTGACAATGTCGATCGGAATTTTCAAGAACTTTATTTATTGATTTTTTATTAACAAAAAACTTGCCGTTTTTTTCGTCAAAAATCAATTTTTTTTTTCAAACGCACGCCAAATCCACAAAAATTGATCCTTTTTAAAATCCGATCGACATTCTCTAGCTATCGCCCTCTAGATTAATGGTTTTTTTTTTGTTCTAGATTCAAAAGTGCACCAGTGGTGCTGCGTGCCGCGGAGCCCTGGAAGCAAAACATGTCCCGGGAAGATAGCTGTGGAACCGCCATTTTGTTTTTTTTACTGTAAACAAATTTTATAATAACGTTTAATGTATGCCCGATAACACCATTAAAAGTTTTTTTTCAAATACCTTCAATTTCGGGAGCAAAAAATTAGTGAAAAAACCTTTTTTTTGGGCCGTTACAGTGGCCTTACTCCTTAAGTGAGAAGACCCTTTAAAGGAAGAAAAAGCAGACAAATTCTACGCGGGTGAAATTTCGGAGGCTCGCTTCACCTACCGATCGTAAAAGTCGATCGAGCCGGTTCACGCACACGTCACGCGGGTACGTAAAAGCCACGTTGTTGTAATCACCACTAATGAATTTTCCGCGAATAGGAGACAATTAGCATGCGTCGAGTGCGCGGTTAACCGTTAAACCCGGCGTTGGACACGGTGAAGGTGAATTACGCGAGTTGTAAAGTCTATCGTTTGGTCATTTTGATCCCCGAAATTGCCCGCCTAGCGGCCGGTTGAAGGCTGCGGACTACATTTACCTGCGGCCTCGGTATCGGTGATATTATGTACTCGTAGGTAAATACCACGTATATATTTAGGCTGCAGTAGTGAAGGGAACTCCCACTTGGATAGTGCGCGTCATGCGTTACCCGGGGCATGGAATTACGTCCTTTTGCTTGTCAGTAGATATATATGTACAAATATGTATATCTATAATTAGCCGAGGCATATATTTACGTACGAGGTACCGAAACCCACAGGTAAATGCACTTGAAGACCTTCAACTCAATCAGTAAGAGATGGAGAAAGTTGAATTTGGGGACATACCCCCTCGGCGATCGTCCTCGCAGTACTTTGCTCTCCTCAAATTTAACATTACGTGCACTCCAATTACTTCCAAATAACCTTTGGACAAATGTAAACGTATTTGGAAAAAAAAATTCGAGGATCGTCGGGTCCCAAAACCGATGTTTCGTTTGGAAAAATGTAAGGACAACACAACCAGCTGTATTGTCCAGGGTACTACGTACTGTTACAAGGTAATACGTAAAAACCCGCAAGGGTGTAAGTGATGACTAAGGTAAATGTCCCAATTATTGTACAGGTCCCAATTATTGAACACTATCTTGCATTTTTATTATTTCTCATTCATCTGCATGCATTTACTTATTTATAAAAATTTCATTACATATATGGAACTTTTAGCTATCGAAATGTTACCTTATTGTGCAAAAAAAGCTTTAATTAATACAGAAAAAAATTATTTAATCAGCAACGGTGACCCGATTTTACGTCTCGTGGTAACTGCTTATCGTTTTTGCTAAGACGCGCCGCTTCATGCGTAAGGGCGTAAAAAATTCAGAAACTGTCGTATCTCAAAAAGTAAAGGCGTTTCAGGTTCCGCAGAAAATTTCTTACAAATAACAATTATTTTTTTTTTAATTAATTATTTGTTAAAAAATACGGTGTTCGATCATTGGGACATAGAAAATGCAGTGTGTCCCAATTATTGAACACTCGAATTCTCCAAGATGGCGTCATTAAACCCATCGAAACATCGAGACAGTTAACGTGTGACAGATCGTGTGAATCGGATTTATTCAAACGAAAACTTCAAGTTCCTGAATAAACTTACCTTTATTCTTTTGATAATAACTTTAAGATCGTCATATATATTTTTTATTTGCATTTTCGTGCAATAAATATCAAAAGAAAAGTAAAAAGAAAATATAACCTAAATGTATCCTAAAAATACGAATGCAATGATCAATATTTTTTGCTCTCCGATATTTCAGGGAGCCAAGCTGCCACAAAATCAAACAAGAACAGAACATAAAAACGAGGAAGCTGAAAAGAAATATAAAATAAAGTTCAAGTTGAAAAGCAAAAATAAACCAAATGCGAATGAACCAAAAACCTGTCAAGAGAGACTAAATATATATTTTTGTATTTTTACACGATTATTAAAAGATTATTTACGTGTTTGATTTTACTTTTATTTCTTAATATTGTACCCAAAATAATATTTTCAGAACGGAAAATGAATTCTCGAGAGTGTTCAATAACTGGGACATGCCTGTTCAATATTAGGGACATAGGCACTTCCAGTGTTCAATAATTGAGACATTTGCATGCTTCACATTGTTATTCTTTTTTTTTCCATTTGAAATCATTTAAAAATAATTTAAAAGGTGATTTTTCGAAAGTAAAAATATCAAAGTATCATTTGAACATGAAAGCGATGGTTTTTTTTCGATTTTATATTTTTTTCTCACCGAATTCAATCCCTCAGATCCTTAGCTGTTCAATAATTGGGACATTTACCTTACCACTTTTTACGCGTGCTTTCAATCTGGTTCGCATTGTCTTATTCATGACAAACTTCTCACCACTTTCTAAAACAAGTTGATAAGATTCTTAGTTGCGAACAATGTACACAAGACTTACCGGGATTTTTCTTTGTGTTAAGGCGGGAGCTTGAATTAAGGCAGTGTGAACGTTGAACATTTGGGTGATTTTCGGAAATTTTGTAAAAGAAAAGTACTCAATTAAATGTTTCGGAAAATTAAGAACATATTTAGCTATATTTGACCTATATTACATAATTTTTTCATAGAAAAATATTGAGAACCTAGCGACTTATGCGCTGCCTTCGGAGGCGCCAAAATAAAGTTCCTCCACTGCTGACATGATTCCGGCAAATTGAGTAGCTGAAACCGAAAAAGGAAAAAATTTCGTTAAACTAAAAGGTATTTCCTGTAGAATGACGCAGGATTTTCGAAAAATATCAAAATCTAACAAAATGGCGTAGTTATGAAAAAAGTCTGTTTTCTTGCTTATAAAATGGTCGTTTTTTTTCAATGCCAAATCGTCAATTTTCATCCAATCAAAAATATCCTACGTCATTGTAGAGTAAATATATTCAAGAGTACTCAGTTCAAATTTCAAGTTAATCGGATTCGGCTCGGCTCTTTGAGTTACAATGTCAGCAAATTTGAAAAATCTCATTTCGAGAAAAACGCGTTTAAAGATTTAACTATCGATTTTTGCAAGATAAAATTATATTCATATAAATAATATAGATGATAATGATATTCTTGAATGTATAAACTGTCGAAAAAGGAAAAAAAATCGATATTTTAAAAGTGTCACACTGTTATAGTCCCTTAAGGCGGGAGCCTGAATTAAAAGGTTAAAAAAGCATTTTTTCGGGAACTTTTTTAGAAGGGACAAAAACAAGTGAGCTCTGTAAACATTGAGGTATCTTCACATGTATATTTGAACGGTGTAAAAAAAATGTTTAATATGAAACAATAAATGACTGCAGATTTATCAGCCTATTCCATGTGCGACAAACCACGTGAAACAAAAAAACCAAACAAATTTTCAATTGTCTTATATTTTTCTTTTGGATGAATGAAAAAAAAGCCGAAAAAATCGTGAAATTATAACTTTTCTCAGGTTTGAAAAAAAAAATGTGTTAAAAAAACACTTTAACGTGCTATAAAAATTATTTAAAAAGACTTTTTCATTTCACTTAGAAGAGATTTTCATACTGAAGCAAATAAATTTTGGTTCGATTCGATAGGTTGTTTCGTTTTTTTGCTATCACGCCCGCCAATTTTGAAAAATCGTGAAAATTAAAACTGGAGAAAACACATTTAAAAGTTTTCAATAGGAGGAAATATCAATATCAAATATCAATCGCTTCTCTGCTTTTGGCCTTGTATCTTCGAAAATATTTACAATTGGCCTCTGTAACTTTGTAAATATATTCTTGGATAGTTTATCTATGGATTTGAGCAATTAAAAAAAAAACGATTTTTCGGACCATCTAATTCAGGCTCCGGCCTTAAGCTACTGAAACCTTCAATTAGTGTCTGTTCGTTAATACAGACTGATGTGATTAATAAGACAATACATTGCAAGCGTTCTTGAAAGTGTTCTCCATGACTTTGTTCACCTTTCATAGGAATAAGTGTTTGCATCGTTTTTTAAATCGATTCTAGGCTAAAAACATTATAATTCCTTTTTTATCGATTTTGTATCCTAAATCTTGATCGATCATCTTCGAATTTGGTGTGTGAACTTATTTTTAGTTCCCTGATAAAATTTTGACAAAAGTGGACCCGCATTAAAAAATGGAAGTGACTAAAATCTCCGAAGCGTCTCCATCTGGATGGCTTCGATCTAAGTATGCAACTATTGTGGCAAAAGTTGGCTAAGTCTTATAGATTTGAAAATATTTCTACTCCCAATAGTTATCTCCATATGGCCTCACCCGCCATATAGAGATCTGTAGATGTGACGAAGCATGACAAAAATTTGCATGCTTCATTATTGCAGTGTTTTTCAACGTGTGGGTCGCAAAGTCTTGCTCGGGGGTTTGTGGTCGTAAGCCAGGTAAAAGTAGAAAGCAAGGGGTGAAGGTAACTATAATACTATAATAAAACTACAACGACTATACTAAAAATACTATAAAAAATAAATATAATAAAAATACAACAATTTCAGTGAGAAGGCTGAGCCTGTTTATTTTTCAATAAGTTGCGAGTCGTGGTTCTTTTTTTGAGACCCAAATAAACAAATCATTTTCTAATTGGGGCCTATTTCTCTTTTTAGTTTTGATGTTCACCATTGAAGAGAACGTTATAGTTCGGTAAAAGAAACAAAACCCCAGTTCTTTTAGCGTAGAATTAGAATTTTTGACTGAAGCTAGATGGTTGCATACTGAAAGTAACCTCAATGAAATGTTGCCCCTCAACTCGCTCCAACCCTAAGGAATAGGGGTTGAAAACTTAAAAATCGCCGTATCTCGATATTTAATAGCCCGATCAAAAAATGTTTCGAACCAAAGTTGTTTGGAATAATAAAATACGTATAAATTTGTGTGACGTCGAATCCTCTATGTTTGCAAATGTCGGCAAAAAAACGCGAGAGCACCACTGACCCAGACAATGACGCAGTGATATCACTGCGTCATTGTCAGGGTCTACTGCGTCTACTTCGCTCGCACACGCATCAACCCCGAATATTCTAATCGTTTTTGAGCCGCTATTTTCAAAGATAGGGGGTTGGACATCAGACATTTTTATACTTATTTTATTATACCAAACAACTTTTGTTCGGAACATTTTTCGATCAGGCTATTGATTATCGCGATACGACGGTTCTTAAGTTTTCAACCCTTATTTCTTAGGGTTGGGGCGGGTTGAGGGGAAAAATTTCATTGGGCTTACTTTCAGTATGCAACCATCTAGCTTCAGTAAAGATTCCAAGTCTACGCTACAAGTGCTGGGGTTTCGTCTCTGTTACTGCGCTATTAGTTCACACAGATATGAAGTGGCGAATGGCACTAATGATTTTAAAGCTTCCCTTGCCAGCTCTGGGCAGGAGGGGGGGGGGTCGCCAGTATTTTTTTACTTGTAAAGAGGTCGCGTATTCCAGAAGGTTGAAGAACACTGACTTATTGTACTTTGTAAAGTCATAATTGATCGTACCTCATTGTCTACACTGCCAAAAAATATTTAATTTTATAAGGATCTATTTAAATCAAATAGGTTTTTTCCTTGGCTCACGGTCTACTACGATCTTATTTGTTTCAAAGATATTTTTTTATTTGTTTCAGCCATTCTTTTTAAATATCGAATATATTCAAATTGAATAAATAAAGATTCGATTCAAATAAATCTCTACTTGATTAAATGTACACTGTAAATCTCAGTGTACTATATACATAAAATATTTCATAAATCCGAAATAAAATGAAATACTTAATTGAGAGTTTTACGACAACGCTTTTGTATCGTATTTCGTCAGTCCCTGGTCTTTTGAGGTGATTTCTATCGAATAAAATATTTCACCTATATGGAAATCGAACTCAGAACCTACCTACTGATAGCTACGCACGCTACCCCTATGGTACCGACTGCTTGTATCATCTTAGTCGCAGATATGGCTAAGAGACCAATTGAATTCCTATAATTATTTGCTGTATCATATAAACTATATCAATTCGTTAATATCATTGCGATAATTAGAGAGTCTTATCGAATAACATGCTATATATTTTTCTAACATACCATATATATATATATATATATATATATAATTCCTCTTTCTCCACCCTCTCTACCTACACCTCTCTACTCTACACCTCTCTGAGATGTGTGTTGCAATAAACACAGACCATTCAATCCAACAGAAAAAGGGTTGACTCTACGAAAATGCTATTTAATTTAAATAAAAAAAATCAAATAGGTGCATTTAGTGGATTCAACTAAATTGTTTTTTGAGCAGATGAAACCGAATCACAGATTTATTAGGATTGAATAAAATATTTAGTTATTGGACGATATTGAATATATTTTGATTCTAAGAAATAAATTTATTTAAAGTAAATAATTTCAATAATGGAATGCAATAGGAAAAATGTGGTCCACAAAAATTTAGTCAATTCAAATAATCAAAAATCAAATAAACGCGATTATTCCATATCAATAGAATTTTCCGTTAGTGTAACGCCGTACAATGAAAGTATGAAAACATTTCTACGAACCCACCGATCATTCGGATGACCGAGGAAAAAATGCTACCGGATGGCAAACGAACAGAAGGGTGTTCGATAATGCGCCAATTAGCTCGATTCCAAATGATCCATCAAATTTCGATGCATGGCCGTGAAAAAAAAACGGCAACGGGGCGCGTCGAAACGGCAGAGCATGACAATCGCGAGGGGTGCGTAAAGCTGCGGAGTAATTATATCATTCCCGAGAGGGAAGCGATTTCCCTTCGCACCCTTGTCTCTGGCATTGCCCTTTATGATTATCCGATAATCGGCGATATCGTCGCTGAATTCCTGGGCAGGGAGAGGCAGAGAGAGAGAGAGAAAGAGAGAGAGAGGATGAGGCTGTTACCAGATGCGGTCCGATCTCCGTGCTGTATTGGCAGTGGAGGGCGTTGCGGCCCGTCGAGAGCTATGTAATAAACGCATTCCTTGGATCAGTCCTGGAACGTTCTATTACGCCCAGAGGCAAGTGGGAAGGGCCATCCGACGTTTTCTGCTTCGAATTAGTCTCGTTCCTTCTCTTTCCATTTCTCTTCCTCTCTCTTATTTTCCATCACTCCGTGAGTCTCCCTTCTTTCGTGCCCGATCGATCGGCTTCGTACAATCGAAGGAAAGAATTCGATATCAGGAAGTTTGCCGAGTGTGTAGTCGCGAGGTTTCGTGCCCAGGATATATCCGTGCATTCGGATATCCTGCTAGACGTGGAAACTCGAGAATTGAGTCTGGCGAACGATGCCAGACTGGTAGCTGGTAGATTTATCGTATCGGTATATCGGCCGATTCGCGGCGGAATTTTTTGTCTTCTCCACTTCATTTTGTCGATCATCCGGCTGCTTTTCTCGCCCCCAGTCCCTATTCCGGCAAGCTATACGCACGGAAAACGGAAAGAGGAACGCGCGTCGAAGACAGAAATGGAAATAAGCGAGAATCCATGGTAACTAAGTGCCACTTAGTTTCCAAACTTAGTTTCCAAGTAAATTCTCATTCGAAAGAAGTGGTACTTGACGGTTTTCCCTTGCAGCGCTAGCGTAGAATCTGAAGACAGTTTTGCACATGTACGGGAAGTGAGTCATGGGAAGTTCGGGGGGAAACCAATTAAACAGCGTCGCGCACCTTTCGCAACGCAAAGAACCTTCTCATATTCTCTCGTATATAGAGAAACATGAGATATGCCGAATGGAACGTCATTTTAGCGCGCCGTAATGGTGTACAAGCGGTGGAACAAAGTGAGAGACTTCTTGCTCTCTCGTTGACGACGTGGCAGAAGGCGAATAGAACGCGATGTTTCGCCGAGTTCATCCAGCTAGAGATTTTCCGGTACCCGGTCCTTCTTTCCTTTGATACAGCGTCGTCGTTACTGCTGATGATCTATGAAATACGAGCGATAAAATGCCAGTTCGAAAAACCAATGGGAAACAAGGCAGCACGCGTATGAAGAGACGTCGAATTTTTTAAGGGGTTACAGCTATGTGGCTCAACAAAGAATTACCTTTTTGGGGAATGTTTCACACTGGCAGACAAATTCTATTGATGTTAACTACCCGAGTCGAAATTTTTAGCCTCCTCTGAACCCTCGCAGGACCTATTTCTTTTGTAATACATAAGCCGCCAGCCTCGGTTGAACCTACGAAACCTCATTTGTCAAGATCAGTGCCATGAAGAGACCTCCTCTTGGTCCAGGGTAGCCTCTGCTAGACCTCCCAAACCTTCTCTCGACCCCAGTTTCAGTGAAACGTGCAGAGCACAGGCCTCCTTAACCTGCTTTCAATCTCAAACTGTTGCCTCGACCCCACCTAACCTGCTTTCGGCCCAAATTCGATATCTCCTCCATCATCATTCCATTGTGGCCTGATCGGTAACCCGTTCGATGACGAAAATAATATGAAATTAATAAAAATACATCGTCCCCTTATCAAATTATTAATGCAATATTAATATGCGAAAACAATCAAATTTTCTCAATATCGATTTATTATTATTTTATAGGCAATTCATAAAAGAATGCTTGTATATACAGTCTTACTTCAATTCTATCGGATTAATGGGCGTTTTCCTGTCAGAAAAAATCTCACAGGAAAATTCTTAAAAAATGCCAGTCTATCCAGTATAAGCTTACGCGATGTTTTTCGTCCTTGACATTTCTTCTTAAACCCTCTCGTTCTTGAGTTACATTGCATTATCTAGAATTAGTCTTTTTTAGCAAAAAATGAAATAACATTGCGAAAAAAATCATACAACACTTTATAAAAACGCAAATGGAGTTCTTGCTACCCCGTTCAAGTTTATCATGGACAAACGTAACAAATTTTTTTTGCATAAGTCATGCGCCCAATTCTCAATGGTCGAAAAAAAGCCGAAAATCAGTCACGTATAAAAGTGCGTATCGGGTCGAAAAGAAAATTATAAAAAAATATTTCAGAAAAGCAATATAAAGCTGAATTTATTCCCGTCAAAACGCCGTTCGGTAAATTTGGTTATCTTTTTTTTACGAAGCTATGTTCGTGCAGCAAGAAATATCGACTGGTGTACCCAAACTCTCAAGCGACGGTATATATTATATAATACTATATATATATATATATATATATTATACTCGAAATATGTGGTGGTATTAATATATTCTAATATACATCACCAGTCAAAAGTATTCAGACGCTTCAGATAACTGCAAAACTTAATATCACTTTGGACCATTGCAAACTTATGGTAGATTAATAATTAGTTTACGAAGATACTATAAAGCTCTGTATAATTACTTAATTATATAGATCTTTATAGTATGTTCGTGAAATAATAAATGAAATGAATTATATATCCTGCGTTAGGGTGTTAATTATAGTCTATTTCATGTTTTAAAGGATTGAAATTGTCGGTTTAGAATTCAACCTCATTCGATTTTTTCTTTTTGTTTATGTTCGTTTTGTTTTTTTTGTTTATTCAATAATGAGTTGATAAATGGCGACGGCCGATTACCGTCGATTTTAAATAAAATGTTTGATTTTTCTTTGTTTTCATTTTTAGCACGTCAAAAATTAAAAAAATATTTCCACGTGTATGTATGAAGCTTATTTTTATTTTTTTCCGCTAAATAATTATGATATTAACTAACCGCGTCTATTTGATTCTTTTTTATTTTAATTAACTAGATTTTTCATAGAACCAAATTTTTCCTATTGCATTCCATTATTAAAATGATTGATTTCAAAAATGTTTATTTATAGAAAATGAATCTATTTAATATCGTCCAATAACTACATATTTTATTTGATCCTAATAAATATGTGATTCCGTTTCATCAGTTCAACATCTTCATCTGTTCAAAAAAACAATTTAGTTAAGTTCAGTGAATGGATCTAGTTATTTTTTTTAATTTACCTTAAATAGAATTTTCTTAGAGTTAACCATTTTTCTATTTGATTGAACTAATGGTCCATCTTTATTGCAACACTCATATAAAAGGGGGGAGGGGCAGAGAAGGTGGAGAGAGAGGAATTTTATGTATATGTATATGTATATGTGTGTTTGTTTGAAAAATCTATAGCATGTTATTCGATGAAACTCTCTAATTATCACAATCATATTAACTGATTCATATAGCTTATGTGATACAACAAATAGTTAGAGGTATTCATTTGGTCTCTTATGCCATATCAGCGACCAAAATGTTGTAAGCACTCGGTAGCACAGGGGCAGCGGAGCGTAGCTATGAATAGGTAGGACTAGGTTCAAGGCGCATATAGGGCAAATATTTTCTTCGAAAAAAATCATTTCTATAGGCCAGGGAATGACGAATTACGATAAAAAATCCTTGTGGTAAAGCTCTCAATTAAGGAGTTCATTTTATTTTCGATTTATGAAATATTTTATGCATATAGTACACTTAGCTTTACAGTGTACATTGTAAGCAAATAAAGATTAATTGGAATCTCATTTTTATTAATATATATAAATATCTTTGAAAGAAATATGATCGTAGTAGGCTGTGAGACAAGGAAAGAACCTATTTTATTTAAATAGATTCTATATAAATTAATTTTGTTGTTTAGCAGTATACAGTAGGCCGAAAGGGGGGGAAGTAGGTTCTGCGCGAGCGCTCGAAGTAGGCCGACCTGAGGTTCCGTAGGTTCAATTGTGAACCTCACTGACCTCCTTTGAGTCAAAAAGTCTACTTTCTGCCATGCCGGAGGTTCATCGGAGGTTCTAACGCATGGTACTTTAAAACATTGTACCCTCCTTTAGATACCCAATAATCCGCTCACGCCGATTTCTGCTCGCCTTTATTTTGTGGGTTGAACGCGGCTCGAAAATTTCGACTCGGGTAGATGCGTCTAATTGACTTACAAAAATTTGTATTGATTAACTTTTTCGTGAAATAAAATTTTTCCTATTGCATTCTCATATTGGAATTGTCTACTTTAAATATATTTATTTATACAAATCAAGATCGATTTAATGTTGTCTAATAACCAACTATTTTGTTTATTCCTAATAAATATTTGATTCGGTTTCATCTGTTGAAAAAAAATGTAGTTGAATCCAGTGAATGTATCTATTTAATTTAAAAAAATGTTATTACACAGCATTTTTGTAGTCAAACATTTTCCAATTTCATTGAATTAATGGTCTGCCTATATTGTAACACACACACATGTCGACGGAGGGGGGGGGGGGGGCAGGGGGGATTATATATACAGGGTGTCCCAGACCTCAACGTCAAGTCGAAACGGGGTGACAGGATTGATTGTAACCATCATGAGAAAAATCAGAAAAAAATAAAGCAGAAAAAATAAAGCAGGGCCTTTCAAAGTAGACAAATTTTGAAAATTTTAAATTCATAGTTTAACAAATCGTCTTAATTCTAGGAAACTTGGGTTTGTTTGGGTTTGTTTCACAATAACCGAAAAATGGTTACAGTTTGACCAAATTTCTAGGTTTTTCTTAAATGCCCATAATTTTCAAACTGCATGGGATAGATTTTTTTTCTGATTTTTCTCATGATGGTAACAATTAATCCTGTCACCCCGTTTCGGCTTGACGTTGAGTTCTGGGACACCCTGTATATATATATATATATTAGGAGTACAACTTTGCAGTGACCGTTTTACTTAGAGAGCCACTGCGGCCGAAGTAGTGGCCCTAGCTCAATAAAAAAAGTGGCATTTTAAACTAGAGGCTCTGCCAATGTAAACAATTTAAAAAAGCTAACGGATACGTGGATACATTATAAAGTTATTGGAACTCAAACATGGCAACCTACCCGCCGAATTCTCAGCATTTGCGGGAACTGCTCCAAAGACAACAAAGGAAGGGATTTTTGCACCGGATTGTGACTGGAGATGAAAAGTGGGTTTACTACGATAATCCTAAACGCCGAAAATCATGGGGACTGCCTGGTCATATTCCGTCATCGACGCCCAAACCGAATATTCACGGATCCAAAGTGATGCTGTGTATCTGGTGGGACCAGCTGGGCGTTGTGTACTATGAGCTGCTCAAACCATCCGAAACCATCACAGGGGAACTCTACCGACGTCAGTTGATGCGCTTGAGTAAGGCACTCAAAGAGAAACGGCCACAATTCAACGAAAGACATGACAAGGTGATACTACAGCATGACAATGCCCGACCCCATGTTGCAAATGTCGTGAAAAAGTACTTGGAAACGCTGAAATGGGAGGTTTTATCCCACCCGCCGTACTCTTCAGACATTGCCCCTTCCGACTATCACTTGTTCCGGTCAGTGGCACACGATTTGGCTGACCAGCACTTCGGTACTTGCGAAGAAGTCAAAAATTGGGTCGATTCCTGGATTGCCTCCAAGGACCAAGTCTTTTATCGACGCGGGATTCGAATGCTACCTGAAAGATGGGCCGAGGTCGTAGCTAGCGACGGGAAGTACTTTGATTAAAAAATATGTAGCCACTTTTTTATAATAAAGCCTTAAACTTTTGAAAAAAAACGGTCACTGCAAAGTTGTACTCCCAATATATATATATATATATATATATATATATAGGTTATTGTTTGAAAAATATATAGCATGATATTCGATAAAACTCTCTAATTATCACAATGGTATCAACTAATTGATATAGTTTATGTGATACAACAAATAATTATTACATTTCATTTGGTCTCTCATGCCATATTTACGACTGAGATGCTACAAACACTCGATAGCCCAGGGGCAGTGTGCGTTGTAGGTTCGATTCCATCTACAGGCGAAATATTTTCTTCCATGAAAATGTTCGTCTCAGAAGGCCAGGGAATTATGATACAAAATCATTGTGGTAAGACTCTAAATTATGTATTTAATTTGATTTCGGATTTAGGAAATATTCTACGCATAAATTCTATGCACTTGGATTTGCAGTATATATTGTAAGCAAATAAAGATTTATTCGAATCGAATCTTTGTTTATTTAATTATTATATATTTAATATTTAAAAAGAATAGCTGAAACGAATAAAAATATTCTTGAAACATATTGGAGCGTAGTAGATCGTGAGAAAGGAAAAAAAAAATGTTGATTTAAAAAGATTCTATTTAAATTAAATATTTTTTTTGCAGTGTAGAGAATACTAAAAAAGCCATCAAAATGAGGTTTTAAGGGTTTATTCTAAATGGGTTGACGTATACGAAAAAAAATAATACAATATCATGACTTAGTAGTAGCTACACTAACATCGCGTTTTTAGGCGCTCTGCGTGAGGACGCACAACTTCAATGAATCAGTACCTAGGACAAAAAAGTCATCATTTACATTCGTTTTTCTAGAGAAGGACACACGATTATTCCAAATATTGTTTTTTTCTCAAAAAAAATGGCATCATTTTGAAAAAACTCGGTTGTTTTGCCTAAAAAATCGGCCTTAATTTGTTTATGAGAACGAGTATTGTTAACCCATCGCAAAAACAGTGTGTACTTCTTTAGAGAATCTATCTAAGAAGCTACAGTAAAAATTTCAAGTCAATTGGATCCAAACTGCCCGAATAATGCGTTCTCTCGGTTTAAAAAATATGGTTTCGAGAAAACCGCGTTTAAAGTTTCAAAGTTGATTGAGGAGTTATCGTCCAGACGATGGCATTGAAGCTCTTATTTGAAGTTTAGATACTCACCGAGGCATTTTGATAGTAGGTCTTCACTTGTTAGGTCCTATATTCTTTGTACAAATTTTTTTTTCGGGAATAGAGTTCTGAACATTTTTTTCAATTTTTTTTCATAATCCATTGTGTATAGTACAATTCTTATCATGTTTATACATTATTTAAGCGAATAAAAAAAACGGTCAAACATTTTTTGTACTTAGATGTAAGGCCTCGACGAATAAAGTGGCTATGCTTCCTCTGGAGTTTCTCCCTACATTCGAGTAGGTCAACAAAATTTATTTCGCAATTCCGGAAACGAGCGTTATGGGGTCTTTTAGACGCTAAAAAGGCTATTGTCATGAATTTTTTAAATAGATTTATATCATAGATATAGATATAAAAGTTGTGACACTTAACAAATACACTTTCGAAATACATAAAAATATTTTTTTAAATGTATTCATTTGCCCCAAACAAACTTTAAACGCGTTTTTCTCAAAACAACATTTCTCGACGGCTTGTTGATAAAATCTTCGAAACTACTCGACCGATCCTTATGAAATTTTAACCACATATTCTTTACAACTGTATCTATAACTCATATCAAGGATTACATTTTTTTTTCGATATTTACTATTTTTTTGCCAAAAACGGTGAAAAAACACGTTTTTTCGAAAAATATCCGACATTTTGTTTTTTTTTGTATATATGAAAAATCGTATGACATGCGCTATAGCCATCAATATACTGAATCAAAAACCGTGTCATTTTTTTGGTTCCGGATGATCCATCTCCGAGTTTTCATCAATAGCGCAGACCTACCATTTTTTAGGACATTTTTCTTACCACCATTTTCGTTTAGAAATAGTGACATAAATAAATATTTATTTTTATTTGTATGCATTTCGAAAGTATATTTATTAAGTGTAACAACTTTTGTATCAATATTTATAATGTAAACATTTAAAAAATTAATGATATCAGCCTTGTTTTAGCGTCTAAAGGGAGAAGACCCCTTAATCTGACGAGTGATTCTTTCTTGGATGAAACAAGCATCGCAGTGGTCTTCGTCACGAATCCTCATCGCGATCAATCGATCCCGAAAGAGTTGGAAACTCTGCGTAGGGGTGGCTGCTCTCCTCGCGCGAAAGTCTTTCCCCTGCAGCCACCTAGCGGCGCGCCAGCGAACCTCCGGAAAGTCTTCAGTCGCGACTAAACTGCTTTGTCGCCGCATCGGACCTCGTCCACCCTGTGTGCGCGAAAATACCCAAAGCGCAGTTCAACGGGACGTGCTGTTCCGACTTGACATGCGGTTCACACGCTTCTGGCTATCCCGCTGGAATGTCGAATGAAACGAAGCCGCGAGATTTTATAACAAGGGGGAATTGAGTTAAAAAAAAAACCGAATAAGGTGGATCCGGTGTCCGAGATGAAACCAAGTGAGTTCGTTGAATCTGCATAAACACGGGGATGTTCTCGTATCAGGACGGCAATGATTATTCCAAGCATGCATGGGCGATTAAGAAAAGTGGTTACCTCGGTGGAATAATGAAACGGGAGGGGAGGTTGCTTGGTCCATACTAATCGATACGCGGCTGGATGCGCACTTATCTCCATATGTGTATAAATATACATAACGGTGAAGTGAGCGAATGGGTGGATGGATGCACCCGGAAAACACGATAGGCAACGTTTGCCTGAGTAATGCAGTCCTGCTAAAATTCGCTAATGGAAGTTGACGAAGCTTCCAAAAGGTGAGACGGTGACCGGAGCGGACCTACCTTGTTAATTTCAATGGACCCAATCAATTCGCGTAACGATTGAGTTATCAAAATTCTAGCTGGATATGCATATAGGGTGTCCAGGTTCACCAAAGCTTCGCTACCCTTCCCTCTCTCTCTCTCTCTCCGTCTCTTTCTCACTATTGCGTATTCTAATTCGATCGGATGTAGGTTTCGAGCACTGCTGGTTGTACTGCGAGGTTGCACAAATACTAGCGGTTGGTACGTTAGTTTCTCCAGCTTCAACGGCCATTCGATGGGCATTCATCGAAACTTATTTTCCAACAGTTGATTTCGCCCGATTATGATATCGGCAAATGTACACACACACACACATACACCTGTCCATCTGCACATATCAATATTGATATGTATTGTTGATTTGCATCAGGGCATTTAATATACAGTTCGAAATTCATCAATTTGCCTTTCCAAATATGTACTGTGGTCCATGTCAATAAACCTCTTTGCCGTTACCATCACCAACGAGGTAGTTATATTCCGTTTGGAGGTCGCTTCGATGCCGGATCGCTTGTCTCACAGTAGTTGAACGATTACGAAAGAAATTGTCCCGCTTATCATACTCGCGAAAACATGAACGACGTGCTTCACGCTGTGCTTGCAACAGTGGCTTCACGAGCAGTTGAACTCGCGGCGAATGAATTACCGGAGTATTGTCGGATCTCTGCGCATACTAATTGGTCGTTTTGGCAGCATTTCGATGGACATTGACAGCACGTACGATGGGAAATCCCATCGGGACACTCCATGGCGAGCAACGAATTCACGT
Source organism: Ophion obscuratus (assembly GCA_964007375.1). Classification (NCBI taxonomy): domain Eukaryota; kingdom Metazoa; phylum Arthropoda; class Insecta; order Hymenoptera; family Ichneumonidae; genus Ophion; species Ophion obscuratus. Next base: position 45,980,480 of record OZ023318.1, read on the forward strand.
CGAAGGTTTTTGGGTACATCGCGTGCATGTCAAAAAAAGGGGGGGGGGGGGAAACGAATCGACGCTTTTTCCGTTGTGTTGTTGGTGTACATGTGCGTCGAGAGTTGGAAGAGTTGATGATTATCGGCCATTCAGGCTATATTTATTTGCACGGAGTCCAATCGTAGAACGTTTTGTAAAACTGTCGATTCCCACGGCCCCCTGCCCGTGCTCTGGCCAGGCTGTATGCATCGACCGATATGATGCACCGGAAGCAGCGTGTTCGCGCCTCTGGCGCCAATTCATATATTGGAAGTGGTGCTGGCGAATGTCGCGCTGATGTGGCAAATGGATTCGGACGATTCGGACCAATCGCGTTATAAAAGAGACCAACTTCATACGGTAGCGTGTACGTGTGGAATACGCAAATCGACGGATACACGCATTCGTATACGTTTTACGATTACCAGGCTGATGGCGGGGGAAGGGGGGGGGGGGTGGAGAACGAAGAGCGAAAGGGAGTGAGAGGAAAAACGAGCGTGACGCTAGTTTCGGCAAAACGTTAATTTGTACCACAAGCACATCATGCACGAGGAATTGCACGTCATGCACGTATCGAATTCTCGTTTCCCCACGTCGTCTGTTATTCGTGCAGTTTCAAAGAGTCATCCCCGTCCATCATCAACGCTCAGTTCTCGTTCAGCGTTAAATCGTCCAAAACCGAAATGCCTTTCGCCCTTATTTGGCCACGTTCGTAAATATGCAAAGATCACAAGCCAATGATGTTGGCATTCCTTTCTGGAATGTTAATTAGAGACGACTGGAGGTTTGACAGGTGTAATATTTCGGAGTTGCTCGTGCGGAACGAACGGAAGCCCATGAATGCCAAATGGAATGGATGTTTTCGTCGAGGCACAATGTGAAAAAAAAAACCATTGCATTTTCATCAGCACGCTCGGTATTGAAGAGAGGCAAATCGAGAGCGACGCGCAGGATTGATTGAACGAAGGCAAATTGTCGAGATGAATGTTGTGGCATTTTCGCTCTTTTGATTTAGTAACGATTTACGTGAATAGTCAGTAAAATCGCATGAGGAGGGTCCGATGGAAGGTTATTTTTTAGTATTCGATAGTCGAAGCCCCGATCATTGATGTGTGAAATTCGATAACGCTTGATAGCAATGATGTTTTTTTTTCTACGCGTTTCGTTCTTTATGTCATTGCTTTTGATGATTTCGATTTGAACTTTGCCTCGAACGTGCAGAGGCGATATCGAAAGGAAAGACAATCACCGTTTGATAAACAAACTCGGGCAATTGAATAAAAAGTTCGAAATAGATGCGAGATTGAATGGATTGCTGCGGAATATACACTACGCCGCAAAATTAAAGGAATAGAACATTTCTTCAATTTTTTGAGTATTTCTTGAAGCATTCCATCTGTGTGAAAATAGTCATATCGAGATGAAAAAAAGCATTTCGAAGTTCGAAGTTTTTAGTTTTGAGATCTTTTGGCAAACGATTTTTGTGAGCTACGGTTATCGCACAATTATAAGAAATAGCGCAAGAAAAGATGTTTCCAAATTTTTTTTTGTATTTTTTCACAGCGTCCACGAGATCGGAATTTTTTTTCAGCTGAATCGATGGATCAACTTTTAATTTATGCAATTAAAAATGAAATGTTCTACATTTAACGGGTTACACTTAGTTTGCGGCTGGAAAAAAAGAGGTGTTTCCGTGAAGTTTTTTTTTGGGAAATGGTTGCAGGTTTTTAACTTTTTTTCATTCATAATAAAGGGTACCATTTCGAGTATATTTGACAATTTCTTTCCATCAATATTTGTAAATTCGTGGTAGAGTTACTAAGAAACCATAAAAAAGTCATTTTTTAATTCGTTTTCCTATTAATGTTAAGGGTGAAAAAGAACTTCTCGAAAATCAACGAAAGGGTATTGTAAGAAATTTATGCAAGTTCTCAAAGCTGCCCTTTAATTCATTGTGTGATCATTGGTTGCTGAAAAATCGACGATCAAAGACAAAAGGATCTTTTTTCATTCAAAGTCAGATATCTCAGCAAAAAATTGACGTAGAGAAACAAAAAAACAAAATTGGAGCTGAATAAACAAGCTAACTGACATATGCATTGATTAAACTGAAAAAAAAATTCCCGAGCCCGCGGAACCTTGGAATAAATAAATTGGAAAAATATTTTCTAGCGCTATTTCTTATCATTGCGCGATTTCCGTAGCTCACAAAAATCATTTGCCAAAAGGTCTAAAAACTAGAAACTTGAAGCTTCAAAATGCTTTTTTTCATCTCGATACGACCACGTAGCTAGAGCGCTTAAGGTATTATGAGCACGCAATTTCGATTTCTATAGATTTTGTTCAAATTTTAACCAGACATTGTTCATATCATTATGCCTGTTTGAGTGAAATTTCAGAACAGTCGACTATTTAAATTGGGAGATAAAGAGTTTTAAAATTGAAACTTTTAACACTGCAGGCTCTGCATTGAAATTTAAACAGAATCATTTTCCGTAAATAATATTTGTCCCCTATAATAAGAAGACACATCGCAACACTGCAGAACAGTATTGTTCAATATTTCGAGAAAAAAATAATTATCGCGTTCCTAAAGTTAAAAATGTTCTCATAAAAAATATTTGCGTTATAAATATTAATATTTTATATTGTTTATGTTATCTTCATTAACAAATCTAAATGTTGGTTCATTCATAACTAATTAAAAACTTTGTTCGATTAAAAATTACTTCCAAATAAAAATTTGTGTTGCAGTATTATTTTAGTATGCCGCGCAAACTCACGTCATTGGATACGTGAAACGATGCGGTGTTGCCATATGTCTTATTATTACAGGGGACAAACATTTTTTACGGAAAATTATTTTGTCTAAATTTGAATGCAGACCCTGCAGTGTTTAAAGTTGTAATTTAAAAACCCATTATCTGCCAATCTGAATAGTCGACTATTCTGAAATTTCACTCAAACATGCATAATGATATGAACAATATCTGGTTAAAATTTGAACAAAATCTATAGAAATCAAGATTGTGTGCTTGTACTACCTTAAGTGTGTTAATTGCCAGTGATTGATCATATGTTTTAAAAATAACCTTGGTTACGGCATCACGTGAAACTCATTAGTTGATTTGACATCGATTGATTGACCGGTTAATTCAAGACCACATTTGGTCTTCACTTTTTGTTTCATTTATAGATCATTTTTTAGTTTATCACGTGGAAGAACGTGCAATTGGAATCTATTTTCCAAAACCTCAATAGCTGCATTGAATCTTTAACGACGTATTTTTGTTCCGAGGCCATCACCGATAACCAAAACGCGGCCGTCATCGTGAAGCTGTATGAGAATCTAGCCTATGCGAAGACAAGAAAAACAGTGACACCTCCCATACATACTACAGAGTAATATATACGTACTGTTGAATTTAGTTCAATAAATGCATATATGTTGACGATAAAAAGCTTTTGTTACTCAATTTATTATTCCGACGGATCCCATGTATATACAGTACTGCAAAAATAAGTGAGTTGTTTTTACACACTTTGAGTGTGTAAATGGCTGTAGACACTTTTTCCGGGTTTTAGCGTGTGTAAGAAAATAACACACGCAAGTGTGTTCTTTTAACGCATCTATCCGTGTTATTTTTACACCGTTATTTTTCACACACGTTAAAACGTGTAACAAGTGTCTACAGCCATTTACACACGTAAAGTGTGTAAAAACAACACTTCTGTTATTGCAGTGTGGATCTAGGTAATGCTCGAAGTCTTTGATTCTAGTTGCTTTTCAACAGAAGGCGAAGTTTAGGATTCACTTCTTACGGAGTATTCAGCACTTCGATTAACAACTTTGGCCATTTGCAAGGGAAACAATAGTATCAGGAATGGGAAAGTTATTGGGACGAAACTCATTGATTCCAGGAGATTAAGTACCCCGTGTATTTGCATTTATATTTGGAGGTATTGTCGATACGTGTCCAATCGTGTGGCTTGATCGTGAGGAAATAACGGAAGAGGTTTGTGTGTTTAGTGCTCGAGGAGACGCCGAAGTAAGCACGATGGTTGGGCAAGCCTAATAAAGACATTGGGCATCAACGAGAAGCAGAGACTGCATTGAAAATCCAATCAAAGAGCCAAATACAATTTCAATTTGAAGTTTTACTTTCGGGGTAAACAATAGAGATGCCGTCAAGATTCTCTTCTCCACCTCTCCCCACCTATCTCTCTCTCTCTCTCTCTCTCTCTCTCTCTCGTGTAGTACGAACAACCTATTCTTATAATTTCCTTTAGCGAGAGTCCTCCGGAGGCGCATAATGCTCCCCGCTATTCAAGTCTATAGACTAGCATCAAGGTAATCAAACTTTCGGTATCTCTGTCTCTGCACTCGCTCTTCCACCACCAACGCGTCACACTGCACTTCCGTTCTTTGCTTTCCTCCTAGGAGACGCGATCGTGACCGCATGCACGTGTAACACAGAAAAGTTTCACTAATCGATTTTCCACGTTCTTGTCTGACATGAAAAAAAGGACTCGAAGTCAACCTGCCGCATCGGCTATTGATGAAAGCTGACCGAAAGCCAAGTACGAATCAACGAATGAGGCCGAACCAATGTTTTGATTCGCTTCTTCTGATGGCCATTTTGGAGAATTGGCGCCGAAGTCTCCACCAAGAAAACAATATAAGATTTTCTGATGGTACACGAGAAAGTCCACAAAGTTGTACTTTTGGCACTGGACATCCAGCCCGAAGAATTTTTTACTAGATATTGAAATTAAAGACATTATTCTGCCACGCGGAGATTGAATATTTTTTACTCGCAATTTAGACTCAACATTCTTTTACTAGCAATTCAGACTAGAGATTTTTTTAGTAGCAATTCAGACTGAATATTTTCTAACGGGCTATTCAGTCGGAAGATTTTTTACTAGCTATTCGGACTGAACATTTTTTTACTAGCTATGCTGTCGGAAGGAAAACTGACGATGTTCTTTTGAGGCGTGAAGATCGAAGATTTTCATACTGGCTATTCAGACTGAAGATTTTTTTAGTAGCAATTCAGACTGAACATTTTCTAGTTGGCTATTCAGACGGAAGATTTTTTACTAGCTATTTGGACTGAAATTTTTTTTACTAGCTATTCGGACTGCATATTTTTTTACTAGCCATTCAGGCTAAAGTTTTTTTTAGTAGCATTCAGGCTGAACATTTTTTATCCGGCCATTCAGACGAAAGTCTTTTACTAGCTATTTGGACTGAACATTTTTTTTAATAGCTATTCGGACAGCATATTTTTTTACTAGCCATTCAGGCTAAATATTTTTTAGTACCATTCAGGCTAAACACTTTTTAACCGGCCATTCAGACGAAAGATTTTTTACTAGCTATTTGGACTGAACATTTTTTTACTGGCTATGCAGACAGAAGATTTTTCTATTAGCTATTCGGAGTAGGGATCCTTACTCGGCATGGAAAAGTCGCGATGTTATTGTGAGGCGTGGAGATCGAAGATTTTATTACTAGCTATCCAGACTGAACATTTTTTTAGTAGAAATTCAGGCTGAACTTTTTTTTCACCGGCTGTTCAGACAAGATTTTTTGATTGGCTGTTCAGACTGAAGATTTTTTTTACCAGCAGTTCAGACGAATGATTTTTTAGTAGACTGCTAATCGACTCAAATTTTTTTTACTAGCTATGCAGACAGGAGATTTTTCCCTTATTCAGGCTGAATATTTTTTTAGTAGCAATTCAGACTGAATATTTTTTGCCTAGCTATTCGGACTGAAGATTTTTTTACTAGCAATTCAGGCTAAAATTTTTTCAGTAGCAATTCAGACTGAAAATTATTTAACTGGCTATTCAGACGGAAGATTTTTTAGTAGCTATTTGGACTGAACGTTTTTTCACGACCTCTGCAGACCGAAGATTTTTCTACTAGCTATTCGGTCTAAAGATTCTTCCTAGATATGGAAAACTGAAAATGTTCTTTTGAGACATAGAGATCGAAGATTTTCTTACTAGCTATTCAGACTGAAGATTTTTTAGTAGCAATTCAAACTGACATTTTTTTTTCATTGACTATTCCGACTGAAGATTTTTTTACTAGCCATTTAGATTGAACATTTTTTCACTGGCTATTCAGATTGAACGTTTCATCACTAGCTATGCATACTGAATATTTTTCCACTAGCTATTCAGACTAAAGTTTTTTTACTAGCTATTAAAACTGAAGATTGTTTTACTAGCTATGCAGAATGAAGATCTTTTCCCCAGCTATTCATATTGAACATGTTTTCACTAGCTATATTTAGACTGATTTTTTTTAGGACTTATTCAGATTGGATATTTTTTTAGCTATTCAGACCAAACATTTTTTTTACTGGCTATTTTTACTGACCATTTTTCCACTAGCTATTCAGACTAAACCTTTTTTCCCTAGTTATTGAGACCAAACATTTTTTCCTCAGCTATTCAGTTTGAACTTTTCTTTTCTAGATATGGAGACTCAGCATTTTCTTACGAGACGTCCAGGTAGGTTTTCTTTTACTAGACATCGAGACTGACGATTTTATCACTGAGCATAGGAACTAAAGCTTTGCTCACTAGACATTCGAAACGAAAAATGTTCTCCCTAGAATTGGAAATCATTCTCCGAATGTCTAATTGCCTCGCGAATTCTAATTACTCTCAAAATTCCTAAGTATTCCATCCGTGACCTGAATTGTTCAACCTAACTTTATATTGGTTAAGGTGAACCCCGTCTAAACAACGGAGTGTCGAAGGAGCTATTTATCCTCATCCCCGCGTCCAAATTTCGTCTGGCTATGGCTTCTCGGTAGATAAATAACTTTGTCTATTTGATGATACAGCTTTCGCGAGATTCTGGCAACCGTTATTGCAACACCCTCTGTCTCTCGCACACTCTCTCTCTCTCTCTCTCTCTCTCTCTCTCTCTCTCTCTCTCTCTCTCTCTCTCTCTCTCTCTCTTCGAATTCCTAGCTGATCCACCAGTGCAGCCGTTGTGCTCGATCATCGTGATCGGATCTACTGATTTACGATCGTCACAATGGGGCTTCGTAATTACTCTGTACGTTTTCGCTACGAGAGAATACAGTTAAACCCACATCCGTCGTTTCCGCCTCGTCCGTTGTCGTCGACTCGAGAGGTTGACGTCGACGCAGCGGTTTGATTCCGTTTCGCGACGGTTTATACTGGGCGGCATTTCGAGGTTTCGTACTGCAATCCTACACAGACAACATATATGAGTATTGCAATACCATATGAGGCATTCCACGTCACTTCAGCCAGTAAAAAAAAATTCACAAATAATTTCGAAAAATCGAGTTACTTTATTGAAAAATATTCACCGAGCGTCGAAATTTTTTACAAATTTCTGACGTTTTTTCTCGTTGATTACCATTTTTTAAACATTTTTCCATTCAAATGGCTGTATCTTTGGCAGGATTTGACGTATTTACATTCGTAAAAAACGATAATGTGCGTCTTTTTCTAGCCTTCAAGAAAAAAATGAATTTAGATTTTATTGAGCAAGTCGAACGTCCGTTTCAGGGCAAAATATGCAAAAATATTTGTTTTCTCAAGGAAAGACACTCGTTATTTTATTTTTAAGAATTTCCCCGAATTGTCAATACGAAAAACGGATTATTGGTATTTTTTATATTATGGGATTCCTAAACACCGTGAAGTAACAGCTATTTTTATTTAAAATTTTTTTTTTATTAATATTCCATTGTGGAGTGCTCCAGTGTGGAGCACTCCAAGGCTCCAATACATATGACATATATATCATATGTATTTCAAAAACCTGGTAAACATACAGCGAGTGCTCCACACTCTTCAATCGAATATTGATAAAAAAATTAAAAAAAAGAAATAGCTGTTACTTAACGGTGTTTAGGAATCCCATAATATAAAAAATACCAAAAATCCATTTTTCGTATTCACAATTCGGAGAAATTCTTAGAAATAAAACAACGAGTGTCTTTCCTTGAGAAAAAAAACATTTTTACATTTTTTCCCTGAAACGGACGTTCAACTTGCTCAATAAAATCTAAATAATTTTTTTTCTGGAAGGCTAGAAAAAGACGCACATTTTCGTTTTTTGCTCTCGTTCGATGTATCTCGTTCGATGTATTCCCTAGGGGGATAATTGTTACTCGTAATAGAAGTTTGGATGGTTCAGAATGCGATTTATTAGCGTTGAGATTTTTTTTGCGCATTAATAGTCCCTTAATTGAACTAAATGACGTTTTTTTCTGTTACCGTTCCAGTGGGGTATTATGGTATGCTTTGGGCTTATTTATATTATATATATATGTATATATAAATAAGCCCTGAAACGGCAACAGAAAAAAAACGTCAGTTCTGGGATACCCTATATACATATAAAATGCCTATGTATATATATAGGCATTTTATATGTATACAGGGTGTCCCAGAACTGATAGTAGTTCCTGTAATCGGGGGTTGGGGGTGAAATTCTGTGTCGATTGATATCAGCATGTGTGGGTCTCAGAGCAACCCCTGAATTATTATTCATTTTTAAAGGCGGGCGCACCTGATTTGGCCGCCTTAAAAAATGAATAATAATTCAGGGGTTGATCTGAGACCCACACATGCTTATATCAATCGACTCAGAATTTCACCCCCCACCCCCTCATTTCATAGACCACCATCGGTTCTGGGACACCCTGTATAAAGAAGTATTTACGAAAGTAGGAATCGAAAATTTTTCCAAGCCCAGTTGAAGAATCTAATCGGACGAACTGCAAAAAATATCTATGAGGAAGTCGATACTTTTGGTAGAAAAGTCACTCGGCGTTGGCGGAATTGTGGTTCGGATCGATGAATAGAATCGCAGGGCAACCCTCAAATTATTTATTCGCATGGAATATGCGAATAAATAGCCTGCTTCAGGTCGCGTATATTGCGATCGTGGTAGGGGGGTGAGGGGCTCATACGCTGGGCAAAATCGATCGTACCGCAATTACATCGGTTACCAAGAAAAATAAACTTGAAAAAAATACTCAATTGACATTGCTCGCGATCATTCTGAATTATTGAATCGTCTTCGTGGTGCCTAAGATCGTTGAATATGCTTTTTAAAAATATTTATTTATTTATTCAAAGCTTGTCATTACGTAATTCATATAATGCCTTAATAGTAATCAAGAGAATTACGTATCTTGAACCTTCGATTTTAATGTGCGCTTTGTCGGTGACGAAGGAGACGATTCTCTTGCACTTTTTGGATGAACCATTTTTTTTCGCGAAGGTCACTGGTCGGTTGGAAATGAATTTTAACGGGAAAGGTATGAACGGTAAACTTTAATTCAATTAAAAATTCAATTTGTTGGCAAGATCGAAAGTAATTGATGCGAATTTCATCCGAAGGGGAGGATGGCAGATCAATCAAATGAATTTGATTAGGGTTCGACAAAGTGTATTACGCGTTTACGCGCATATATACATGCAGATTCATCCGATAATTGCCCATATTGGGAATGACGATGATCGGTTTCATGTAAAAAAAATGTTGGCTCACGATGATACTCGGTTTTCTCTTGAAGGGGTGCACTCTTCCTAAATTGCGTACTACTCAAACGCAGCAGGAAAAAGAGATAATACATTTTTTTAAACAAGCTTTTATTCAATTTACTAAAAAGTGGAAAATAATTTTTTTTTACCAAGTGGCCTATATGTGACTATAAATAAAATCTTGGGCGGCTCAACTTATTAAATTTTTAATAAATTTTATCAATTCAGTTTCATTAACCATATTTAATTTGGCACAATAATAATTAGAGAAAATTGTAACCGTATCACACGTTCATACTCAGTTTCAGGATTTTTATTTAAGAAATCTAAAGTTGTTTTACGGTAAATTCAATACAGTTGATATGTTAACGGATTTATGTAAATTAGAGATTATATTTCTAAATGTTGAGCGCCCCAAGCTTTTATTTATAGTCACATATAAGCGACTTGGTAAAAAAAATATTTTCTACGTTTCAGTACATTGAATAAAAGATTGTTAAAAAAAGTTTTTTTTTACATATAAATTATTTTCTTTTTTTTAGTCTTTAATTGATTTTAGCTCTGAGTAGTTGGGAAGTGGGTTAAATATCGATTTTCCGTTTTGCATCTCACTAGAAAGTCATCTCACACCAAGTCAACCCGAGTCGAAATTTTTAGCCTCCTCTGAACCCTCGCAGAACCTATTTCTTTTGTAATACATAAGCCGCCAGCCTCCGTTGAACCTACGAAACCTCATTTGTCGAGTTCAGTACCATGAAGAGACCTCCTCTTGATCCAGGGTAGCCTCTGCTAGACCTCCCAAACCTTCTCTCAACCCCAGTTTCAGTGAAACGTGCAGAGCACAGGCCTCCTTAACCTGCTTTCAATCTCAAACTGTTGCCTCGACCCCACCTAACCTGCTTTCGGCCCAAATTCGATATCTCCTCCATCATCATTCCATTGTGGCCTGATCGGTAACCCGTTCGACGACGAAAATAATACGAAATTAATAAAAATACATCGTCCCCTTATCAAATTATTAGTGCAATATTAATATGCGAAAACAATCAAATTTTCTCAATATCGATTTATTATTATTTTATAGGCAATTCATAAAAGAATGCTTGTATATACAGTCTTACTCCAATTCTATCGGATTAATGGGCGTTTTCCTGTCAGAAAAAATCTCACAGGAAAATTCTCAAAAAATGCCAGTCTATCCAGTATAAGCTTACGCGACGTTTTTCGTCCTTGACATTTCTTCTTAAACCCTCTAGTTCTTGAGTTACATTGCATTATCTAGAATTAGTCTTTTTTTAGCAAAAAATGAAATAACATTGCGAAAAAAAATCGTACAAAACTTTATAAAAACGCAAATGGAGTTCTTGCTACCACGTTCAAGTTTATCATGAATAAACGTAACAAATTTTTTTTGCATAAGCCCAATTCTCGATGGTCGAAAAAAAGCCGAAAATCAGTCACGTATAAAAGTGTATACCGGGTCGAAAAGAAAATTATAAAAAAATATTTCAGAAAAGCAATATAAAGTTGAATTTATTCCCGTCAAAACGCCGTTCGGTAAATTTGGTTATGTTTTTTTACGAAGCTATGTAACTTTTCGTGCAGCAAGAAATATCGACTGGTGTATCCAAACTTTTAAGCGACGGTATATATTATATAATACTATATATATATATATATATATACACACACACACACACACACACACACATATATATATATATATATATATAATACGTGGATAATACTCGAAATATATTCGAATATACACTACCAGTCAAAAGTATTCAGACGCTTCAGATAACTGCAAAACTTAATATCACTTTGAATCATTGCAAACTTATGGTAGAATAATAATTATTTTACGGAGATCCTATAAAGCTCTGTATAATTACTTAATTATATAGATCTTTATAGTATGTTCGTGAAATAATAAATGAAATGAATTATATTACTCTAACATTATTTGGCAATTATCCTGCGCTCAAAAGTTTTGCGATTATGTGGAGTGTCCGAAAACTTTTGGCTGGCAGTGTAGATCTAAATAACATATAATGTTAATATCTATATGGAACGTTAGGGTGTTAATTATAGTCTATTTCATGTTTTAAAGGATTGAAATTGTCGGTTTAGAATTCAACCTCATTCGATTTTTTTGTTTTTGTTCGCTTTGTTTTTTTTTGTTTATTCAATAATGAGTTGATAAATGGCGACGGCCGATTACCGTCGATTTTAAATAAAATGTTTGATTTTTCTTTGTTTTCATTTTTAGCACGTCGAAAATTTAAAAAATATTTCCACGTGTATGTATGAAGCATATTTTTATTTTTTTTCCGCTAAATAATTATGATATTAACTAACCGCGTCTATTTGATTCTTTTTTATTTTAATTAACTAGATTTTTCATAGAACCAAATTTTTCCTATTGCATTCCATTATTAAAATTATTGATTTCAAAAATGTTTATTTATAGAAAATGAATCTATTTAATAACGTCCAATAACTACATATTTTATTTGATCCTAATAAATATGTGATTCGGTTTCATCAGTTCAATATCTTTATCTGTTCAAAAAAACAATTTAGTTAAGTTCACTGAATGGATCTAGTTATTTTTTTTTAATTTACCTTAAATCCAATTTTCTTAGAGTTAACCATTGTTCTATTTGATTGAACTAATGGTCCATCTTTATTGCAACACTCATATAAAAGGGGCGAGGGGCAGAGAAGGTGGAGAGAGAGGAATTTTATATATATGTATATGTACATGTGTGTTTGTTTGAAAAATCTATAGCATGTTATTCGATGAAACTCTCTAATTATCACAATCATATTAACTAATTCATATAGCTTATGTGATACAACAAATAGTTAGAGGTATTCATTTGGTCTCTTATGCCATATCAGCGACCAAAATGTTGTAAGCACTCGGTAGCATAGGGGCAGCGGAGCGTAGCTGTGAGTAGGTAGGACTAGGTTCAGGGCGCATATAGGGCAAATATTTTCTTCGAAAAAAATCATTTCTATAGACCTGGGAATGACGAATTACGATGAAAAATCCTTGTGGTAAAGCTCTCAATTAAGGAGTTCATTTTATTTTCGATTTATGAAATATTTTATGCATATAGTACACTTAGCTTTACAGTGTACATTGTAAGCAAATAAAGATTAATTGGAATCTCATCTTTATTAATATATATAAATATCTTTGAAAGAAATATGATATATGAAAGAAATATGATGAAAGAAATATGAGACAAGGAAAGAACCTATTTTATTTAAATAGATTCTATATAAATTAATTTTGTTGTTTAGCAGTGTACAGTAGGCCGAAAGGGGGGGAAGTAGGTTCTGCGCTTGAAGTAGGCCGACCTGAGGTTCCGTAGGTTCAATTGTGAACCTCACTGACCTCCTTTGAGTCAAAAAGTCTACTTTCTGCCATGCCGGAGGTTCATCGGAGGCTCTAACGCATGGTACTTTCAAACATTGTACCCTCTTTTAGATACCCAATAATCCGCTCACGCCGATTTCTGCTCGCCTTCATTTTGTGGGTTGAACGCGGCTCGAAAATTTCGACTCGGGAAGTTATGGTTGTTATGGGGTTTCGCCGTCGGGGGTGAAGTACGAGGCCCAATGCTTATGCACATATTAAACGTGTCCGAGTAAAAAAAAATCCACTGGAAAGAAAAAGTGTGTACTAAAGCTGTCTATAATCTCGAAGAAATCAAAAACTTTAATCATTTTCCGATATTCTAAAAAAAATTATGTATGATAAAAAATCCGCGTTATTTCGTCTCTGCCTAGAAATGTCTAGGAATGTATAAATTCTGAACAGTTATCAAATTAATATTAAGTAATTATTACTAATTAAGAGAATAAGTACCAATAATATTCGTTGTTAATTATCCTGACCGAGTAGTTTGAGGTTCCCGGGCATAATTACCGAATACCGATAAGATAGGTAGCATTTGAGCCGTCTACGACGTTGCCATGATTGCACAGTCTGATATGTATTTTGTGTGCTTGATTTTCGCACAAATTCGCTATCAACAACGTTAATAATTTTATAACGGTACTGTGAATCCGCATTTTCACGGTACCAAGGGTTAGTCCGATAATTAGTCGAACCGTACCTATTTTTTTCAGCTCCGTGGTAACATTCACTTAGCAGATATTGATAATGTACTGAAAAATGATTGGGAGTTTTCCACAAGTGTAATGTAATTAGCCCACGAAACACGTCGAGTTGCCGATTTTTTTCCTCTAAAAAACGGAACTGTCGATCGTATTCAAACTGCACAGGATGATCAGCAAAGTGGTTATAAAGGTCCAGAAAAAAATTCAGCTCGGTGGTAACACGCTGACTTAACCCTATAACAACCTTGAACAAGAGCTTGTAAAAAGGTATCGAATACGATGTTGCGAAGCTCAGAGTTTCGTGGCTCTCAATTAAAACGAAGCTCGAAAATCTTTTTCCACTTATTTACCAGCCAAATACGTTTTTAACGCTAAAATTAGACATTTGTGTGGGAGGAGGCAAAGAAGCTGAGATAAATCCACCAACTGCGAGGACCGAGAGTCGCTCAGTGCTGACTTTTTTTTAATGAAAAAAAAAAAAGAAATCTCAGTAGCAAGGGATGATACGAATGCTCGTATAATCGACCAGCCGTGAAATTACGTCGTCAACGCGCGCCCGGGCATCAACCTTCATAAGAATAACGTTGCTCCAGTCGCTATGACGGTCTCGAGACCGAAAATTAGTTTTCTCGCTTTTACCACGTCGGGACACGTTTTTTCCCACCATTTTTTCTTTTATTCCGTGTACTCACGGGGTACTCTTTTTTTATCTCTTTTTTTTCTCTCACGGTCGTATACACTTTGCTTGCCGACACTTGACAACGAAACACCAAATGAGAAGCTCGACATTGTCGTTCGCGTACGTCCTGAATGAGAGGAACAAACAATAGGAACAGTTGACTCTTTCCTGTATCAAAAGCACACGACTCTGATAAAATTGTGTCATGGACAGAATTCTGGATGATTTTTAATTTACATTAGTTTAATTTAAAACGGTACTGACAGATGGAAAAACTCATTACAAAATTAACAAAACTAATTGCCAAATAAAGAAATGCGAACGTTGAGTTTGGAATAGAAAAATTGCAATTATTCAACACAATAATTGCAAAAGTTTAGGTAAAAATGATAAGTGCAATAGGAAAATTAGACAATTAGGTTGACGATTTAAAAAAATTCAGTTGAAAAGTGAAAAAAACGGGGTTGGGGATAAACTAATTGCATTAAAGCTTAAAAAAATGCTTTGAAACTAAACAAAATAGAGTAGGAAATTAAAAATTGCAATTAAATTTCCCCATGCTTGCTTGCGATCGTATAAAAAATGTACAACGATTGCAAGCCGCATACGACATTCGTGCAACGAGATATTTCTCATGACTAATTCATAACGATTTAAAAATTGATACGTCTCTTTTGCGATTGAAAAGACGTTTCATCGGAGTTGAGACGACTTCTTGCACTCGACGGATTCAATTTGAAGCAAGGGTTGCGGATTTACAAAACTGGGTCGAACGATAATAATAATAATAATAATAATAATGTAGACGAATGAAAAAATGATTGGGGCAATGGCATGATGGATGAGGGAGTAATTACGCATTGGGGATCCGGATGGAGCGCGGGTACTTGTAAATATAGGTCATCGGCTGTGCGGATAAATCGAGAAAAGCTCGAGTAATAAAGAGTTAGGAATAGGGAAGAGCTCATGGATCGCGTATTATCGTATTCTTTAGCCGCTGCGTGGCCTTTATATTCAAGTTTGGATAACCACTGGGATTTAAAGTGCCTAAGGCTTTTGACAAGTTTCTGTAGGCTTTCCCTTTAAGGGGTGAGATGTTGTCAGAGGCGTGGAAAAACGAGCATTTTCAATAATTTTTTTTTAATAGTAATTAAATTTGTTTTACGAAAGTGGTTACACAGACTTTATGTGTTATATTTCAACTTGATATGTACAAATTTTCAAAGAAAAATATTGATTATTTATAAAAATATCGCCATCTTTGTCGGACTCTTCGGTACGTAGTGCTTTGCGGTGACCATCATGACATTTTATTGGATCATCTGACATAAAAAACCGAAAAAAAATCGTCAGTTTAATAATAAATATGATCCTTAATCGAAGCTTTTTTCACAAATTAACAAAATGGCGGCTTTCGACAGATAATTTTCAATTTTCGACCAAAAAATCGCTTGTTTATTGTTTAAAAAAATAGAAATTTTCGACAAAAATGAAAATATTTCGATTAAGAACTAGTTTTTAATGATATCAATGAGCACACCAAATTTCATAAAAATCCATCGAGTGGTTTTCTAATTATTGCGGTCACCGATTTGAAAACATAGTTTCGAGAAAAAACGCGTTTAAAGTTTTTCGATGTGGATACGGTATTATATGTTCGTAAAATTTTGAGCTCGATGGATGAAGCTAAACTTTTTTAAATGTATTTTGATCCGCTGAATCCGAATATTACAATTTTTGCCGAAAAGTTGAGCATTCAATTGTTTATAGCCAATTGTTAAAACAATTTTTCAAAAAATTAAAGTTTTTCGGGATGAATTATTTTTTGAAAATATTTCGGGCAATTTTAAAATGAAAGTATTCTTTATAAAATTTTGCTAAAGTTCATAGTTTTTGAGTAATACATTTTTGAATATTTCTGAAAGAGTTTTCCAATTTTACACTTGATTTATGTATAGAAATACTAATTTTAAAAATACTTACATCGAATCATCAATTCCTGGCCCATACAATAGGGCTTCTGCCGATGTGGAAGCTTCCATAAAACCAATTTGATGTTGTTTTCGAAGCATTCTGCCTTCCCGAATATTATCGTTTGCGCGTTTGCCAGCCGCTACCTGCCATGGGGAGCCGACGCCCCCTCACTTATTGTGGGATATTACGGAAACAATTAATCGGATTGATTTGAAATTTTCAGGGAATATTTTCGAAACATCATACTTCAACAGAATGTTTTAAAAAATCGATTTTTTGAAAATTCTGACTGCATCTCACTCCTGAAGGCGGTATTACCGTCTAGAAACTTCAAAAAATCGATTTCCTGCATTTCCTTATAGTGTGGGGTTCTGAGAATGTGTCTCGAAAATATTAATTTGAAATTCGTAGAATTCCCATAGTTGCAGAGGCTTAAAGGCTGTGTTGGGGTGTGGCAGGTAGTCATCCTCTCGACCGTTGTACCTCGACCGTTGTTTCCATTGTATACCGGTTTGGGAAATTTCCCTATCCCTTGCCCCCTTGCAGTCCAATACCCATGGTACCCTTACGAATAGTCAGTATACTTTTGAGCTCTGCAGAGCTCTGTCAGTATACATTTGTGCCCTGGCAAAAACACCATAGATATTGCTAATCATTTATCTGTCGTAATTTTTAATGAAGGATTCAAGCAAATCCTAAAAATTGTGGACGTATTGGGAATCAAAATCGGCCCTAACGCAAAACAATACGCAGAGTGTAGAGAAAACGAGCGCATGTAACGGTCCAACCGACGAGCGTCTACCGGATCTAAAGAGGCGCGGACCGCCAGAAAGGTCCGCGCCTCTGGTCTATATGATCCCGGTATAGCCGATTTAGGGTAAGTTACTCAAATCAGTTGCTGTTCACCGTAAGTTCAACTGTATCAGTGCTAAATGTATGGCAAACTTTACAAGCGTTTTTCTCGAAACGATATTTTTCAAGTTTGACGCACGTTTTTCTCAAAAACTATTCGACCGATTGACTTCGGGTTTTGATCGGGTTTTGACGCGAAATTGACATTTCGAGGGTACCTTCACCTATATTCTGAACTACAATGATACCGATAGCTTGAATATTTTAGCCCTGCTTTCATGTTTTAGTTTATCATTTTCCGGGAAAATTAAACCTTAATTTTCAAACAGCTGCGATTCCGACAAAAAATCGTAATTACTTAGTTCTAGTTCAAGCGATAACTACATTTATGTAGATTAAAAAAAAAATGGTTCTTCTATTTCAGATGACTAGGATCACCGCAACCCGTACGCCCGATTGGACGAGCGTTTCACGCCACGACCTGCATAACAGCGCATAACCTGTATAGATTTCGATAAAGTATTTCATAAAAAATTGTGCTGCTAGTTGAAACCTATCTTAATATGCGTCAAAAACCCTGGCACGGTAGGTTTGATAGTTTTCGCAAAATTAATGCCTAAAAATTACTTAAAAAACAAGCTTCTAGACGGTAACACCGCCTTGAGGCCTTCGGCCACAGTAACGGGTATAACATTATGTGCGAATTTAACAATTTTTTTTTTCGTATGGAAAAGTGATTTACTCACAAAATTAATTACACATCTATCTAGTATGAATAAGGAGCTGTTAGAAAATATATATATTTTTTTTCGATGTACAAAATGGCCGACTACCCGTAACTTCTCGAAACAGCTTTTTTCCAATTGGCGTGACAAATAACTTCAACAATTTTCAATCGATTTGCTTTGAATTTAAATGTTATGTTCCTAATTGCATTCCGCAGAGAAGTACGTACGGAATTTCTGATTAATCGGAAAATTTTCATTTTATGAGTAGTTACAACGAAATGTTTCACTTAAGATTCATTTCTTAAGTTCGAGTACCTACAACTTTTGAATAAAACAATATTTTTTAATTCCGTACGTACTTCTCTTAGGTATTCTAATGTAGAGTGACGAGAATTTTTGTTTTTTGTTCTAGGTAAAAAATTGTGGATGCTAAACGTCACGCCGCGGAGCGCCTAAAAAACGATAACAAAGAAAATATTAGTAGTCGGCCATTTTGTACATCGAAAAAAAAATATATATATTTTCTAACAGCTTGATATTCATACTAAATGGATGTGTAATTAATTCTATGAGTGGATAACTTTTTCATACGAAAAAAAACTGTTAAATTCGCACACGATTTTATACTCGTTACTGTGGCCTAAGGCCTTAAGGCGGGATATGCATTTAGACACGAAAAAATAAGCAATATTGAGGGATTTTTTAGTAAGACATAATTATTCTACAATCATCAATGTTTAGGTATACTTTAATAGTATATTGAAGTATACAAAACATTTTTTTTAACTAATTCATCATCAACATGACGAAGCTGCGGCAGAGTGTTACAGCAAGGTCGCCGCGGGAGTTGCGATTCGGCGTGCAGTCTAGCTTCCCGTAGACTTTGTTTGCAAAAAGTTCAAACATTTTTTTAGTAAGAACATGTAGCATTTCTATGTAACAGTAATTAAAATGAAAAAAATGCAAATTTAAGAAAATGGCATGCATTTACAACAAAAAATCAACATTTCACGCAACATTTCTGTAAATTGTGTATTAAAAAAGTCGTTTTTTTTCCAATTTTTAAAAAACAATTCTCGTCAAGTAGAAGGTACCAATATTGTCAATATTTCTACCACGTTTCAACTCAATCGGCTTAATAGTTTTTGAGTAATCCTGCACTGTCACATTCGGAAGGGATGAGAGCATAATATTTTCATTTTCCTCTTTGTTGCTTACGCCTAGCGCAATAGCACGCGATGAGGGTAAAAAGGGATAGTGCTTGGGAAAGAACAGAATTAAGAAATTGACGCGATATTTCGGTATTGAGGAATAATTCGACAGAATTGGTGTACGATTGACACTATGATTTCTCCATCATGCCAATTTTTTTGTTGTTTATTATGACATCAACGAAAGTTCCATCAAATTTATAGAAAAAGTGGGCGAACTTGGCGAAAAAAATTACTTTTACCTTATTTCGTTGAAAAATACATTAGCAGAATTTTTCACAGTTACGAAACATATATGATGGATAAGTACATTCGAAAACCTAAATTTTCTTTTTTGACATTTTTTTTGTACAATGCATTACTTTTTGAGTATAATGAATCGAAAAAAAAGAGAAAAATTTCCCGGTATCAAAATTCGAGTGTAAAATCCAATTTAAAAATCTAAAAAAAACTGTAGTTGCTTTTGACCCTCGAAAGAACTTAAAAACAAATTATGAGTCCATTTAAAAATTACATGATTTTTTAGTGTTTCACTTGGGGTGGAATGCTTCATATATAGCTATCGTTTGAAGAAAAAAGAAAAAAAAATCGGTTTTTTTATCGTTGTAAATGTATATCCCACCTTAAATGGGAGATTCACTTCAAAGAGTTCACTCGAAAAATCGTATCTCTCGGTTTTTACGATCTTACGTGCTCATCTCCCTACAATTTAACTCTCCCACCAATCGTCTCGATTTATTTTTCGTTCCTGCGGCTGCGAGCGAAACGTAAATCGTGAATCGACGGAATAACACCGGAGCTCGTCGAGTTCTCATCCCTGGTACTCTCAGTATCATTGGACAATGCACATATCGATCAATCAAAATCGCGCTCGCTACCGAGAACGCTATCATGCATAATAAGGATGAGCTCGAAGCACGTGAAGCAACTCTATGATGGAATTACGCTCTCGGTAACAGTCGCACGGGGAACTTTGTCGAGAACCGAGTTAATATTATACAATTTTCCGGAAAACCTTTTTCGTTGCACCGCTCGCTATATCGGCAAAAGTACATCGGCTGGCTCTCGTCGGGTGATCCCCGCAAGTTTGTACTTTATAGATACGACTTGCATGTAAAGCTCATAAGAGGATCCAGGTAGGTAGCTTGATAGGTATTAAATTTTTGAGCTTTGAGAACGCCAGTGCAGCAGGAATTATTTTTATCGAGGGTGCAGGCTGACGAGAGAGGGTCCCTCGAATTTGTCCTACTTGGCTCTACATTCGTAAATATTTGAGGGCGCATCTACAAGGGGTGATGCCCAATGCGGGTGCTGCAAGGGGATCCCCGAGTCGAAATTTTTAGCCTCCTCTGAACCCTCGCAGGACCTATTTCTTTTGTAATACATAAGCCGCCAGCCTCGGTTGAACCTACGAAACCTCATTTGTCAAGATCAGTGCCATGAAGAGACCTCCTCTTGGTCCAGGGTAGCCTCTGCTAGACCTCCCAAACCTTCTCTCGACCCCAGTTTCAGTGAAACGTGCAGAGCACAGGCCTCCTTAACCTGCTTTCAATCTCAAACTGTTGCCTCGACCCCACCTAACCTGCTTTCGGCCCAAATTCGATATCTCCTCCATCATCATTCCATTGTGGCCTGATCGGTAACCCGTTCGATGACGAAAATAATATGAAATTAATAAAAATACATCGTCCCCTTATCAAATTATTAATGCAATATTAATATGCGAAAACAATCAAATTTTCTCAATATCGATTTATTATTATTTTATAGGCAATTCATAAAAGAATGCTTGTATATACAGTCTTACTTCAATTCTATCGGATTAATGGGCGTTTTCCTGTCAGAAAAAATCTCACAGGAAAATTCTTAAAAAATGCCAGTCTATCCAGTATAAGCTTACGCGATGTTTTTCGTCCTTGACATTTCTTCTTAAACCCTCTCGTTCTTGAGTTACATTGCATTATCTAGAATTAGTCTTTTTTAGCAAAAAATGAAATAACATTGCGAAAAAAATCATACAACACTTTATAAAAACGCAAATGGAGTTCTTGCTACCCCGTTCAAGTTTATCATGGACAAACGTAACAAATTTTTTTTGCATAAGTCATGCGCCCAATTCTCAATGGTCGAAAAAAAGCCGAAAATCAGTCACGTATAAAAGTGCGTATCGGGTCGAAAAGAAAATTATAAAAAAATATTTCAGAAAAGCAATATAAAGCTGAATTTATTCCCGTCAAAACGCCGTTCGGTAAATTTGGTTATCTTTTTTTTACGAAGCTATGTTCGTGCAGCAAGAAATATCGACTGGTGTACCCAAACTCTCAAGCGACGGTATATATTATATAATACTATATATATATATATATATATATTATACTCGAAATATGTGGTGGTATTAATATATTCTAATATACATCACCAGTCAAAAGTATTCAGACGCTTCAGATAACTGCAAAACTTAATATCACTTTGGACCATTGCAAACTTATGGTAGATTAATAATTAGTTTACGAAGATACTATAAAGCTCTGTATAATTACTTAATTATATAGATCTTTATAGTATGTTCGTGAAATAATAAATGAAATGAATTATATATCCTGCGTTAGGGTGTTAATTATAGTCTATTTCATGTTTTAAAGGATTGAAATTGTCGGTTTAGAATTCAACCTCATTCGATTTTTTCTTTTTGTTTATGTTCGTTTTGTTTTTTTTGTTTATTCAATAATGAGTTGATAAATGGCGACGGCCGATTACCGTCGATTTTAAATAAAATGTTTGATTTTTCTTTGTTTTCATTTTTAGCACGTCAAAAATTAAAAAAATATTTCCACGTGTATGTATGAAGCTTATTTTTATTTTTTTCCGCTAAATAATTATGATATTAACTAACCGCGTCTATTTGATTCTTTTTTATTTTAATTAACTAGATTTTTCATAGAACCAAATTTTTCCTATTGCATTCCATTATTAAAATGATTGATTTCAAAAATGTTTATTTATAGAAAATGAATCTATTTAATATCGTCCAATAACTACATATTTTATTTGATCCTAATAAATATGTGATTCCGTTTCATCAGTTCAACATCTTCATCTGTTCAAAAAAACAATTTAGTTAAGTTCAGTGAATGGATCTAGTTATTTTTTTTAATTTACCTTAAATAGAATTTTCTTAGAGTTAACCATTTTTCTATTTGATTGAACTAATGGTCCATCTTTATTGCAACACTCATATAAAAGGGGGGAGGGGCAGAGAAGGTGGAGAGAGAGGAATTTTATGTATATGTATATGTATATGTGTGTTTGTTTGAAAAATCTATAGCATGTTATTCGATGAAACTCTCTAATTATCACAATCATATTAACTGATTCATATAGCTTATGTGATACAACAAATAGTTAGAGGTATTCATTTGGTCTCTTATGCCATATCAGCGACCAAAATGTTGTAAGCACTCGGTAGCACAGGGGCAGCGGAGCGTAGCTATGAATAGGTAGGACTAGGTTCAAGGCGCATATAGGGCAAATATTTTCTTCGAAAAAAATCATTTCTATAGGCCAGGGAATGACGAATTACGATAAAAAATCCTTGTGGTAAAGCTCTCAATTAAGGAGTTCATTTTATTTTCGATTTATGAAATATTTTATGCATATAGTACACTTAGCTTTACAGTGTACATTGTAAGCAAATAAAGATTAATTGGAATCTCATTTTTATTAATATATATAAATATCTTTGAAAGAAATATGATCGTAGTAGGCTGTGAGACAAGGAAAGAACCTATTTTATTTAAATAGATTCTATATAAATTAATTTTGTTGTTTAGCAGTATACAGTAGGCCGAAAGGGGGGGAAGTAGGTTCTGCGCGAGCGCTCGAAGTAGGCCGACCTGAGGTTCCGTAGGTTCAATTGTGAACCTCACTGACCTCCTTTGAGTCAAAAAGTCTACTTTCTGCCATGCCGGAGGTTCATCGGAGGTTCTAACGCATGGTACTTTAAAACATTGTACCCTCCTTTAGATACCCAATAATCCGCTCACGCCGATTTCTGCTCGCCTTTATTTTGTGGGTTGAACGCGGCTCGAAAATTTCGACTCGGGTCATCATCAATATTGCCTGAACTCTTGAACTACACAGTCGCTCGAACGTAAATAATTTTCTATTCGGGATATAATATTCTGTCTCATGGGATATAATGATAATTAACGAAATTTGAAAATTAGTTAATATAACGTGGGTCGTTCGAGGCTTTGGTCAAACTTTTGTTGGTGCCTATTCTTCAGTGTGGTACTTAACGGATTATGCCTAGTTGTAACAGTCGAAAATAGCTGAATTTTCGATTTTTTAAAATAGTAAATTGCGATTTTCTACAAAAATTGGGTACCTACTTGAAAAAGTATCATCTGAAGAACACTCTGTAATTTTTTGGTGTACAAATATTTAATTATAATCGATTTACTGCCGATTCCCGGGAAGCAAGTATCGAAAACGTTTTTTGCGGTGAGCAATGCCCTTCTGAATCAGGTTATCTAATATCAATGTCAAGAATTTTGATTTTCGCAATAAAAAAGGGGATTTTTCGTTGGTCAAATTGAAAGTATCGGAAAAAAATCATTCGATCAAATTATATATTTCTACATTTAGAAAAAGCCCTAAAAATTTTACAAAGATCAATGCAGTAGTTTTTGTGATATTTTGCTCACCGATTTTGAGAATGTGCTATTAAGAAAAAATTATTTTTATATTTTTTTCAACCACGTTTTTAAAATGGACAAAAAAGTATCAAATAATTTCTCCTAGCCCCATACAGATTGATAACCCGATGCAGATTCCTATCCCTATACAGATTGGTCTGAAAATTTGTGATTGTCAATTTTTAATAGCTACGAAAATACTTGTAAGATTTAAAACGAAAAACGCGGGGCGCATTGAACAGATAATTGATGCATAAATAGTTCACTAAAGTCACTAACAATTTTATTGCACTGCAAATGATAAGAACTGTTGTGTGAGTTTTCAACGACGGCTACTCTCTACACTCCATATATTGCATGCGCCCCACGTTTTTCGTTTTAAGGGATGACACCTCTGTAGGATTTTTGTAGGTTCAATTATCGATTCTGCCGTAGCGCCTCGAACTTTATGCGCGTTTTTCTCGAAACCACTTTTTTCAAACTGGGAGGACGGATTACTCGAGAACATTTGCATGGATCGATTTGAAATTTTGACAGTAGCTTCACAAATACATTCTCTATGGCAGTTCGTAGCCGTTTTTTGATTAAATGTAAACTTTTTTTTTATAAACAATTTACCGCTTATTTTTTGGGAAAAAAATCGATTTGTAACTTTCAAAGTGCGTCATTTTTTTTAAATTTAATTAAAAAATCCCTACGTAGTCCCATAGCTAATAATATGTAGATTATAATTTTTTTTTGGTTTTTGTTCCAGGTTTTTGTTCCATAGTTTCATAGGTTTTGTTCCAGGTTTTTGTTTCATACTTTACGAGACATCCGTCCTCCCGTGAAGCTATTTGTAAAAAAAACACGTTTTTCGAGATGGGCGCTGCCATTTTGTATGAAAATTATAATAATTTTTTTTAATTCTTTAATATGTGTTAATTAAACCCTTTTAAAAGGGTAGAGTGGTGTTATCCCTTAAATCTTATAAGTATTTTCATAGCTATTAAAAATTCACAATCATACATTTTCAGGATAATCTGTATGGGGTTAAGAATCTGTATTGGGCTATTAATCTTAATGGGGCTAGAATAAATTATTCTATACTTTTTAGTCCGTTTTTAAAACGTGGTCTAACATTGTTTTTATTTTAATTTAAATAATTTTATGTTCTTCTTTTTAGTGTTGTGTGCGTGAAATTTTGTTTCTCCTTCTCTAGGCATCGCTTACGTTGGGGTAAAATAAAAAGCGTTTAAAGTTTCGAACGACGCCTTGCGCGTCCCGACGGGCGTCAACATAACATAACCTATAAATCTGGCAATTTCGAAACGATCAGCTTGAAATTCTGAGAAAACATTGATAAGATGATATACCGTCAAAATATATTGGTTTTGAAAAAAAGTGATTTTACGACTTCTACAGGTAGGCATAACGTTTGCATCGTTGGAACGCAATGAATTTTTTTTTTCTTCCTGTTCCCATATTTTTTCTGGAAAATATAATATACGAAAGTCGCGGACACATTTTTGAAAATCTTTTTAAAAATGTATAACCAAAAACTGCAAAAAATTAAGAAATGAAAAAATCAAGAAGAATTTCCGTTTCATCTCAACGATACAAACTTCAACACCATTCGTCGGTGGAAAATTCAGAATAAGCAAATAATGTTATTTTCCATGTTTGTCTCAATTTCCATTATTCTTTCGGAACGTTTTTGTTTGGTTCCCAAAATCGTGTGTTCACAATTTCCCGAATAATGAAACGAGCCTCAAGTCAGTGGATCCAAGTTGGAGAGAAAAATTGTCACTTTTGGTTCGTCGGCACATTGGAACGAAGCAAATGTCAAATTATCGTGTCACAAAGAAATTTAAAAAATCCGTCAGATATTTCAAATTCCGTAGCTATTTCGAATTCTCAAAATACTCTTAACCCGACGTTGACACACTGGGTCATTTTGACCCGGATGAATTTTCAGCAAAATGGTGAATTTTCAAAAAGTGAACATTTTCAAAAATTTTGTTCAACGGTTTAATTGGTTATTTCCCGAATTTTAATTATGCAGCCATATAAAAACACGTTTAAAGCGTAACCCTGATCTTTTAAAATAAAAACTGACCGAAGAGTTGTTCATTCGTTTCCTTACGCACCGATGTATTGCATTTGCAGGAGGGCACAGGGAAACTGTGGAAAACGTGCGCCGATACAGGCGGCTATATTTTTTTACTAATAGCAAACACATAGACCTGAACGGCAAGGACTCGTGTGCTCGAACGAGCCAAACATATCTCGATAATCGCATGGCAAAAACAATACTTTTTGTCGGGCTATGGTGTTGTTTTTTTTTTTTAATTTCCATAGGTGAGGGCTTCAAGTATCATAGGTGTCGTATGTAATTGATTCGCTTTTCCACTAACAGCGCGGGAAATCCAATTGCAGGGATGTGATTGCGAGAGTCACTCGACGGCGCGGAGGGTGGGCATCGAGTGGTGAGGCCGCGGTGGGGGGTGGGGGGGGGGTTGAAAGGGAGTAATCCGAATCGCATTCATTGGTTCTGGCAGAGGGAAATTCGGTACTAAATATGGGGGGGGGGGGGTGCTCCCATCCCCATTATACACTGCCTTCAATAATAGAGAGAAATCGCATTTCAGGCTTTTAGAAATTCGAATCGTATGTCGCTATACATATTTTTGGCTTCGGCTCTCCGCGTTATAATCATCACGCTATGCACGCAATTTAAACGAAAAATGCTTTCGACGCGACCGAGGCAGAGGTGATATTAAAAATAATGAAAGAATAATTACAAAGACAATTATTTATTTTTAAACCAAATAGTTCAATTATTGTGACAATTTTTTATTTTAAAATTCAATAACTCAATAGATTTCTGACAAATCTTTATATTAAATTAAACAATCAAATAATTTTGTTACGTGTTTTTATTTTTTAATTAAATAATTAAATAATCGCGTGAAAAGTTTTGATTTTTAATAAAATCATTGAATAATCGTGTCATTTTTTTTACGCTTGGCGTTCCTCCTGACGACTCTGTCATTATAACTGCACTCTAAACTTTCACGAAAGAACCACCAAAACCTCCGGATATCAGTTTTTCAACCCTTCAGTTCCGAGCTTCCGATTTACACGACTCCCCATTGAACGAAAAAAAACCTTGCACACAAACCGAAACTTCTAGTCCACCGATCTTCCGCGTTTACTTCATCACGGGGGCTTTTTCCATCCCGATCGTCGCGGTCCTTTGGTACCTGTTTCGCGACGCGCGATCGAGACACTCGAAGTTTCGTGAATTATTTCCGTCCTTTATCTCTGCGCTTTTTTTTCTTCTTCGCATCTCCTGAGTTATTTTTTCGTTTTTGCGCATAGGGCGAGTGTCGGAAGGAGGCGAAGTGAGGACATTTCTTTGGCAGTGTTACTGGGGCTACCCCGGCCGCCCTTATGCCCCGGTATTCGCCCTCGTGTCCACCGGAAATGTTTGGAGTTGAGAAATGCAAAGAGAGAAGGAGGATGGGAGCCTGTCGTTCTCGCTGGGAAGAATAAATTCTGCGCAATGTATATATATATATATATATATATATATATATATATATATAATGTATATATATGTATATGTATATATTTATATACATGTATATATATTTATATAAATCGTATATACGTGGTGGATGGAGAATGTGCACACACGTTTTGAAAAATGACGGCACGTATAAATTGTGACACCTCCCGTGCCGTGAGGCATTGGACCGTTGGTTCCACAGTGCCACTGCGCTGTATTTTCAGGATCTATCATCCCATACGTACGTGTATACGTGCATTTGTGTATACACATATATAAGACATTTTCGCGCCATTTCAACCGATACCTCTGACCCTCACCCTCTAGGATTCGGTCCGTGATATTTTTTTTTCCTTTTTTCGTCGTTGTTCCAAATCGAAAAGACAGTTGGGTTCCTCTCGGAAATTTGTCTCGCAAAACGTCTATTAAAGGAGAACTGTGACGGGCCGAAAAAGATTGTTTTCCCGATTTTTTTGTCTGCTAGATTATTTATTTGGGATTTGGAAAAAGCTATTAAGCATATATTAAACTTGTTTCGTGTAAATTTTTATTTAAAAGAAATTGAAAATTAACAACGTTATTGAGGTACGGAACCTCTGTATAAAAAATGTGGTCCAACCGCGGGTTCGATAAGTTGACTCAAAATCGACTCAAAGTTCGATAACTTGGTGTCAAAAATAAAAATTGAAAAGTTTTATAATCTATATAAATGTAGTTCTCGTTGTAAGTAGCCGTTGTTCGAAAAAAAAATTAATGCTATGGCGTGGGCTTAAAAAAAAGTAATTTCGGCGAAATTTTTACTTATATTCGAAGGCTTCAAAAATACTAAATTTGAGATACAAACCGGCTACGCGCAACTATAGCTACTACAATTATGGAAATTTTGGTTTTAAAAACTGAAAATCGAACATTTATACCCAAAGTTATGATTCCGGCCAGGTCGAGAAAAGTCGTTGCGAGAAAAACGAGATTGAACATTTTAGTATACTTAACTCGTTGCGCTACCTGCTCTCACTAAATCGTCCGTAACTTGGTCAATTTTCAATATTACAACTTAATTTTTTTTCACCTATCCCTGAATATGTATACTTTGAGAAAATGCAAAAATACACATCAATTTTTTTTTTCATCCCGTAACAGTGGTGTCCTTTCTCGAATCCATCCAGGCATACGCGTTTAAGCACAGCAGAGTCCGAATTTGATACAACCCCGACACAAATCCAATTGTCGAAAAGTGTAAGATTTATCATTTTTTCAATTTCGGGGTAGCGCAATTGTGCGTATTTTTTTTTATTTTCGAAAAAACATGTATCGCTTGCTTTTACGATGAAAAGTGATGGACAAAAGCGGGTACGAAAAATCGTTGTTTATTCGTTACGAGGTTGATAAATGTAAAAAATTCCATTACTTGGGGAACGTCCCCTCTATGGAGGAGAGTACGATGATTGTGTCGATGTGGGTTTACAGCAAGCGCATAAAAAAAAAATGTGAACGTATAGGTAACGACTCCTGGCTTTCCAGCCCAAGCGAGTCGTGATTTCGCAAAAATAACGATTCAATAAAAGCTTTGTGTACAAATCGTGACGTCGCTTATTCCTGGCGCGAACCCGCGGGCCCTTCATAGGACAGAACGTAGTACCTGCTGAACGATATAATGGCCCCACAGGTGACGATGCAATATGGCAACAACTCGCTTTTATATATAAATATATATATATATATATACATATATATATATATATATGTATATGTATGTATGTATGTATGTATATATATATATATATATATATATATATATATATATATATATATATATATATATATATATATATATATATATACACAAAGCGAATTCCTCTTTCACCGCCTTGCTCTCGAAAACTTTTCTCGCGACATAAAATATTCTCATCGATTTCGCACCTCTCAAGCAGTCACGTATCGTTGCCATTTTTTTCTTCGCTTTTTCTTTTTTTTTCTGCGATCTACCGCGTCTCTCTTGTGACGTAACGACGATGAGACCCTTGCGTACATGTACCGAACTTGAATGCATATTCCATTCGATAACAATTTTTTATTCGCACGCTCGTAAAAAAAGGTCGACCGACATTGATAGCCAGGGAGAAAATACACGATTGCACAACGACAATGGTGAAGAGCACCGTTTTATTGCTGAATTATGGTACGCGGCTGTCGACATAATTCAGAAAAGGGACGAAATATTTTCGCGGTAAAAGATATTTGATTTTATTTCCATACGACGATTATTGAATAATTTGATATAATATTGAGATACTAGTATGCTTATAGGCGAGCATGTTAAATGAATAGTTTTATAATTCAATAACATAAAAATATATTTTAGTTTATTTTAATGTGGTGATAATATTGTTTTTTCATAATATCAGTGAACCGAGGCATTTTGGTGATGGGTTGAAGCAATTCTCACGGGTGAAGTGAGAATAATTGCTTAGAGTTAGAGAAATTTAGATATTGAATTTAAGATTCGAGTGCATGTGAATGGGGTATTTTTAATAATGTATGCTTCAGTCTAACGAGTGAGAATCGACGTGACATTTAAACAAATGTTTATAGTGTTGAAAACAAACGCGAAAGTAAGTATAGCTGATTGGAAATGCAATGATGAGATATTTATTTATTTAAACATTTCAGTCAGATTTTCATTGCACTGTTGATAATATTGTTACTTTCATCAGCTAAGAGCATAGTTACTTTTGACCAATTAATAATCCGGTCAGTTTATCATCGTCAGTGCTGTCGAAAAGTAGTTGTGTCAGAAATACTATGATAATGTTCGGCCAATAAACTATAATCACTTTCAATATACCCGAGTAAAAATGATTGTATATACTTAGATACAATTATATAAAAATGATATACAATCATATATATTTACATATAGGTTTATATATAATTGTATATAACTCTATACATTCGTATATATAATCCGATATAAATGTACTTCCATCAAATTTGATTTGATAAAATTATACATAGTTCTGTATATAATTATAAATGGAGATACTATTTTTATAGGGAGCTTATATAATTAGATATAATATCATATACAGTTATATAAAATTCAATATAGTGTTGTATATAATTATATATGTACGTGAAAATTTTATTCACGGTATATAAAATTGTATACGACTGTATATGAGTACTTTCATTTTCTTTTGAAATAACCCGAGTAAAAATGAATATATATAAACATATGTAATTATATATTAATTCATCATATACAATTGTAGATAAAAATTGGCCCGATAGAATTATATACGAATATATAAAATTCTATCGGGCCAATTTCTGTATACAATTGTATACGTTTATATACAAATATATAAAATTCTATCGGGCCAATTTTTGTATATAATTGTACATGATCAATTAATATACAATTATATATGATTATATATATTCATTTTTACTCGGGTATATAATAAATAAAACTAACTACTTTCAAATAAATTTGATAAATTATATTAACTACTTTTAAATAAATATAATAAATAAAATTAACTACTTTTAAATGAATTTAATAAATAAATTAAACTATACTCGAATAAATATAATAAATGTAATAAACTATAATAACGACCGTTGACTGTTCTATAATTATGAGTATTAACGCTCTAATTAAGGGAGGATACCACTGTGACGAACCCAAAGAAGGTCGTATTTTTTTATTTTCTTTTGTCTACTTGATTATTTATTTGCGATTTGGAAAAAGGTATGTTATTAAGCATACACTGAAGTTATACCGTGTAAATTTTTATTGAAAAGAATTAAAAACTAATAACGTTACTGAGGCATAATAGAGCTGTATAATAAATATAGTCCAACCGCCGGATCGACAACTTGGCGATGGGAGTCTGAAAAATAAAAATGAAAACTTTTTATAATCTATACAAATGTAGTTTTTGTTGTACGTAGCTGTTTTTCCAAAAAAAACCACATAATGGTGGGTTAAAAAAAAGTATGTTTTTCGCGAAATTTTTCCTTGTATCCGGGGGCTTAAGGGGCCAGTCCACTTTGGAGCCACGAAAAAGGCTATATTCGCGATTTTTTTTGAGGATTTTATAAAAGATGGATATAAAAGTTGTTGAGCTTAATAAATAAAGTCTTGAAATACATTTTAAAAAAATGTAATTCTTTTTTATTCATTTTTAAGTACAAAAACTATAGTTTAATGCAACGCCTCAAAAATAGGTGGGCTAGGTAGCTCCATCACAACGCGGTAACGGCTTGTCTGAAATAAAAAAATCAAAGTCCATTAGATTCAGTATGACACCAGCTACAAAATCACCCTCGGGTATAAAGTTTTATCGAAAAATAAAAAAATGGCACATGAAAAACGAAAAAAGTAAAAAAAAACGCGTTTTTTCGCAGTTTTTCGCAAAAAAATAGTAAAAGTCAAAATTTTTAAACCATCGAGGGTAATCTTGTTGCAAATCATGTTTACAATATGTGGTTCAAATTTCAAGAGAATCAGTTTATTAGTTTTAGAGATACGATGGAGCAAGATTTTGAAAACGTTGTTTCGAGAAAAACGCGTTTAAAGTTTATACTATGAAAAACTCTTACCGAAACTCAATCGGCAATTCCTGCACCATACAAAATTCCTTCTGATTGCTCATCATTGTCGATTTCTTCAAGTCTTATTTGCTTTCGATTTTTTGAAATTTTCAGAGTGGACTGGCCCCTTAAAAATCACTAAATAAAAAAAACCGGCTAAGTATATCGATAGCTACCGCAATCACAAAAAATGTGGTTTTTTAAATTGATAATCGGATAATATCAGCTAGAGTTATGATTCCGGGCAGTTCGAGAAGAGTCGGTTCGGGTAAACCGCGATTGAAAGTTTTAGCATACGTAAATCGTTGCGCTACCTGCTCTCACTAAATCATCTGTAACTTGGTCAATTTTTAACATTTATACTTGAAATTTTTTGTATATATCCTTGACTATGTATACTTTGGAAAAAAGTAATTAAAAAACGATTTTTTCACCCGTCACACCCGTTTCACCCATACAATTATTTACTCCCACGGTTTGTTGTAAATCTCGCAAATCTATTTTCCTCGTAAGCGATTTTTTCCGTCGTTATTCACCGGCGTCTCTCCTCTTTTTTTTCTCCAACAAACAAAGCTTCACGAAACCGAAACTCTTAACACGAACCGCCGATAATGCAAAAGTAACGAATTACACTTCGGCATAGACGAAGGAAAAAGAGACTCATTATCGCTCTTGGCAATGAACTTCCCTCCTTCAGGCCGTTCGCGTTTAGACCAAACGGGGAAGGAAAAAAGATTGAGATTGGCGGGCGGAAAAAAAAAACTTTTGCATCATCCTATCCAGACAGTATACAGGGTGTTCTGTTATGAATGGTAACATAACCGTGCAAATGTCGATAGGTCAGATCATGTCCAACTGTGTGCTGGAATTTCAGTTTAGTAAAGTCCCACAGTTTTCGAGATAAAAATCATCTGCTTTCGGTTTTTCGCAAGCCATTTATACAAATGAACACTTTTTTTACCTGCTTTTTTTTCAAAAATAGGATAATTCCGGGGTAGTTGGCCATCGTTTTTTCAAGGATCGGTCAAAATAAAAGTACAGACGTTTCTTAACCTATCTTTATTTGTAGTTAAACTTTAACCATTTAGCTTTAAGATTATTTACGCAATTAAAACAAACTCCTATCAGATCAACCTTAAAATTACTATTTAAAAAAAATCATGATTGGTTATCTCTCCCGGAGTATCCGGGTGTGATGGCCATAAGAGTAGAGGCTAGATGGTCAGTTACCCAGCATGATGCTCTTGGCTTTCTCTTTGGTTTTATGTTTTGCTTCTTATTTTTTATTCTTTTTGCCACATCTGGAACACATATAATCGAAATCAGTATAATTTTCGTGTACCCAAAGTTGGCATACTATCCACTGAAGCCAGTCTTCGATGAGACGAGTTTCATAATAATTTTCTGCGCAACATTTTTTGTCATTTTTCTTATATCGTCTTCCTAAGGCCTTCCTAGATATTTCGTAGGTCCTAGCGATCGCCCGAACTGACACTTCATCATTTTTTACAGCACTAATAGCTGCTTTTAATGATTCTTGAGTCGAGTTCCCTCGTAGAGCAATTGTTTTTCTCTTGTACTTATTAGGCATCTAAAACAAATGTAGAAAAAATGATTTACTTGAACACATTACAACTAATACTATGGCCATCATACACCGACTGTACTCCTAATCTCTCCTAATGTCCCGGGAGAGATGGCCACATCTAAAATGTAAACAAGTAGAAACAATACATGCGAAATATTGAGGTCGTAACAAAGCACTTTTCGTGAACTATTCAAGAAATACAAAAATAACCATTACTTTTACAAAATAACATCACCATAATGTAAATCAAGAAAACTTTGTAAAAAATCGCAGCAGACAGAATAATTAAAAAGGATTTTACTTACTTAACATTATTTTTGCCAAACTTTTGCTCGTACACTTACACCTGCGCACGAAACGAGACAATTAAGCAGTAACAGGTGAAATCTGGAGTGCGGTTCTATGGAACATTTCTATTGGCCAACTTTCCCGGAATTACCCTACTCTTGGTTATTTGTTTTATCTAGAAAAGTTTTCTTTTTAACCTTGAGGTAATCCTATCGCCAGGCTTCAATCCATAGGATTTTCATATTTTTGAGCTTCACTAAATATATTAATAATCAATTCTGTAAAATTTCAGGGTTGGTTATCGACCTTATTACGTAGAGAAAAAAAATATTAAAATTGCGTATTTTTGTGAAGGAACTCCGAGACGACATGCAAAAACCCAATTCCCGCTTGCTACAAAAGTGTATATAATAGTGGGAATCCGTCAGATTCTTAAAAATAATCAGATTTACATACTTAACACTTGTAGTAATCCAATGCTCTTAGAAAAAATTACGCTTATTGACCTAATTTTTATGTAATATCAAGTTTAATTTGAACTTCCGGTATTGGATTTATTACCACTTGCTACGATAAAGAGACGTGACGGCAAGGCAACAGCTGACTGTAGTCCTAACCTCATTTCATTCATTCGAATTTCCACACATATTTCATTTTTAACCGACATATTTCGCCGACACAAATTTTTCACGCTTTTTACCAGTCGTGGCCTCAATACAATGCTTTATATTTCCCGCACCTGACATTGTTTCGACAGATCGACGTTGAAAAGCATGGAGGTTAAACTCGGCTGGTTGAGTAAAAAGAGACGGAGATAGAACCAATGTTGCCAAATATCAAACCTAGAAATACTGCGCGAATCGTTGGAATAACTATTTTTTCATTTTTCTAATTCAATGTGAACATTCATTTAACAGTTTACATATGGAAAATTTTAGTTACTACAAATTATTATTTTTTGCATATGCTATACATATGAATTGTACAAGTCTCAAGTATGATTTGCATACAAATCAATACGAACATTTGACTTTGATAGGCTGCGGTGTAAAAAAAATGTACTATGCAAATCGTGCCAATTAAAAAAGTTGTCTAGTTATTGATCTGACCAATCGACAGTTGCAGGATTACCCATTCACAACGGGACACCCTGTATACGTGTAACAAATGTACCTATATACCGACGAGCCAAGAGTTTTCGCTCTCGTGATATCGAAGAGGGTACAGGGATCGTATCGTTCAATCAGAGCGAGTTACGGGAGAGATCCGCGCGCGTATATAACTTCGCTCGCACCAGCCTTCCCTGTCTCAAACGTATGGCCGTACCTCTGTCGCAAAAGGATTGGCACACTGCAGGCTATAAATTCCCGCGGAAAGTGTATATACCCTCGTCCATCCTATACGCTTATATACTTAAAGGTTCTTACAACTTTGGGCGAGGGGTACTTTTCTCCCTTGTACTGTGTCGATCGATTATTTATCGCCAGTTATTTTTGGACCTAAAACTTTTCACGTGACATAAATAGGTAATTGCTCGATGAGCTGCTCCCAGATGTGTTCCTTATAAAAAAAAGACCGGGATCACTTGAAAAAATGCTCATCAGCCATTGCGTTGCGAGAAAAAACGATGTCCAGAACTTCAGGAAGGATCGTTGGTTCGTGACAATTAAATCAAAATAGAATCATGATAGATCAATTGGAATTAGCTAGAATCCTCCCGATTGAATATCTTGCGCGAAAAAGCAGTTATTTTCGGAGCTAAAACTTCCCACGTGGCTTGAGGAAGTACTTTAGTATAGATATTCCAAAGAATCAAGTAAAATGGTCACTTTTTCAAAAAAGAAAGTTTTCAATAATTTTGTATATCAATTCAATTTTATACTTTACGAATTTCAATTATGCAGACATATTAAGAAATGTTTGAAGTGTACCCCTGATTTTTTTCAATAAAATCGACCGAAGGATTGTTCATGGCAGGTGGATGAAGTACTGTCCAGGTCAAATTGACCGAATGTGTCAAAACCGTGGGAGAAAATCATCATTTCGAAGTCGAGATAGGCACACGTTGCGCGGCAGAAATTTTTCAACCTGGTTGACATAAAATCTCGATTTCTATACAAACTGATTCACTTAAAATTTGGTATAGACCTTCACTATACATCCCTCTATCGTCCCTACCTGGGGCATTGCTAAATTATTATTATTACTATTTTTTATATATTTAAAAATCTGAAAAAATTTGGGTAAAAAATGGACTGATTTTCAG
Organism: Ophion obscuratus; assembly: GCA_964007375.1. NCBI lineage: Eukaryota > Metazoa > Arthropoda > Insecta > Hymenoptera > Ichneumonidae > Ophion > Ophion obscuratus. Next base: position 46,016,630 of record OZ023318.1, read on the forward strand.
ACAGTCATCGTTAAAAAAATTCCTTTTGGGACCTGCCATAATGGTATTCTTATTGATCAAGAAAATTGGTTTTATTTGTGTTTGAGATGTTGGGAACTTTGGAGTCATGTCAACCGGCCTCAACCCTTTTTTTCACGGCCAGATGTAGAGGCCCGTAACTTCTTCAATTTTTATTTGTTTGCATACCTTCTTTTTGTAAGTTCTTGAAACATCACTAGAAAGACGAAAAAATAGATAATAAAAAATATATATATGTTTTTTAATTAAGCCCGAAAAATCGCCCGAAATGTAGACCTCTAGACTAGAGTGCTGTCTTAAGGGGGTCCCCTTTAGGCGAGGGACAAATTTGCTGAATTCCATGATTTTTTTAAAGGAAAGATTTCTTCACCATTTTTGAGACTCAGGGTATGTTTTATTACTACTTTTGGCTGTTACATGGTATTTTTTGCTTTCAATTTTTATTGATCTTTAAAAATGGCGAAGGTATGAACGATCTTCTCAATTGCATTTTCAAAACTGGCGTGACGTATAGCTAAGAAACTAATTGACCGATTCTGATGAAATTTGTTAAAGATCTTTCCAACATTATTGTCTAAAACATTACCCTAAATGTTAGCGAAAAAAAGTATTTTTCATTGCAAAATGGAGCCATTTTTTTCAGAAAATTGATTTTTTTTGTTTTACACCGTACCGTTTTATCGATTTTCAACATTTCTCTCCTTTTCTTCGTTCATGTTCTGTATATGTGTGTTAATGGAAAAAAATGCCCTTAAGAGCTCACACCACTGCAGAATTTTGCAAAAATTAATTTAAAAAGAATTGGCTCGCGAGACGCTTTGAACCATCTAGAATAAAGGGAAACAAGTTTGGTACCTGTAAAGCAAAGGTCTGCAGGCTCGTGTGGGTCTGCGGTGGCAGTATCTGGCCCGTGTGCGAGACGTCGACCGTTTTTCTCGTAACACAATTTTTCAAAACGGCACGCAGCTGAACTCCTACAATTTTCATTCTTTTAACTCCAAATTTTGAGCACATCTTTAATATAACATTTCAAAGAGAAATACGTACGAGATTTTGCATGAGTTGATTACAACATTAGTTATTAACAAATGATTGTCTTTTTTTTCTATCGGAAATTGAGTTTTTACTTTAAATGCTTGCCAATTAGACGAAAATTCATATTTTCAAAACCCCCTGCGTATTTCTATAGCTAAACTCATGTATGGTGTGCATGGGCATGAGAAATGGTTTATCTTGGTGCTAAATAACAATAAAAATTACATAACTTTTAGTGTGAAAGTCTTGCCCATCTAACCGCACGTTAAATTACATACATTAAACTATTTTTTATCTCTGGTGTTTGGTGGTGAAAAAAGTTAAAAAAATTCGTAAAGACTCTGTAGAGCGTAAACAATAACATGTATTTTTTTTTAATTAAATTTAATCTTGGATTGTGGCTAACGCTCCAACCTCCTTAAGTGCCGATAATAGCACCCCAGGTACTTGATATTTTTATGTAAAATGTTTACTTAAGGGAGGGTACCACTGTAACTGCTCATTTTCGACCGTTTTCTTTAGATTTTTTAAAAGAAAGGAACAAAATACGTGGTCGAAAGAGCTTTGAGGATTCATAAGGTATCTATTGAAGTATGTAAAAAAAAATTATTATTTGTCAAAAGTACACAAAATGGCGGCGCACGAGTCACTGTAGCACTACTGTTTTTCAGCCAACCCTCTCCGCGGTACGCAGTAGAACTGTTGTAAATTTAGTCCCGGAACTAAGAGTGAACTATTTTCGTCAATTATATTATTTTTAGCAGTCAAGTACGGGGGGAATTAAAAAATAATGAAAAGAAAAATAGAGACGAGTTAAAAAAAAAATCGTTTTTTCGACAATAATTTTCATATCAAAAGTGATATATTTTTTACAATTTTCGATTCATCGAAAAACGCGCTCGTACTTGTCTGTTAAAGCAATCCACGAAGCTGCAGTTAAAATGTCAAGTCGATTGGACGAAAATTGTTCGAGTTCTGCTGCCTTAAGGGGTCAGGCCACTCTAGAGGCCGAAAAAATAGGCTTTTTGGGGATTTTTTTCTCAGAAAAACTACAAAATAAATCGAGATTACAAAAAAGAGTGTTTATCATACATATCAGTGACTGCATACAATACTTTTTTGAAGGAATTGATATAAAAATGGAGGTTGTGCAGCGTTTATCTCAAAACTGCATTTTTTTAATTTGGCCGGAAACATAACTCAGACAATTGACGATTTTATTAGGCAAATTTTTCACTTTCCAAAAATTGTTAATAACAAATCAACTATGCAATATAAAAAAAAATCCTCCGTACTTCCGTAGAAAATGTATTTTTCAAGATACTTTCAACATTTAAAGTCAATCGGTTGAAAATTTTCTGAGTTATGTTTTCGGCCAACTTAAAAAATGCAGTTTTGAGATAAACGCTGCACAGCCGCCATTTTGAAATTAATGACAAAAAACTTCCAAAACCTGTACAAAGTAGCCCCGTTTTCCGGCAATTGCTCGATGAGCCGCTTCCAAACCGTGTTCCCAGCGAATAGAGACCGGGATCACGTGAAAAAATTGTCCATTAGCCATTGAGTTGCGAGAAAGAATGTTGTCAAGAGCTTCAGGAAGGATCATTGGCTCGTGATAATTAAGTGACAATAAAATAATTCTTTAACTAATTAATCAATCCTCCCGATTGAATGCCTCGCGCGAAGAAAGAAAAACTTCGATCCGCGCGCTTTCAAAACTACTGCCTTCTCGAAAATACCGTCGCTGTGCAGTGTCGACAAACGTCTGGCGAAGTTTCAGCGATTTTCGTTACAGTGGGGAGAATCCCAGTCACGGTGGGCCCACCTAAGTAGGGTTGGAACGAGGTAGAATAACAAGCGAATGGAATACTCCGACACGCGTTACTCGAGAGGAAAATACAAAGTGCCCGGTAAGATGCGATACATATATCTTGGGAAAAGTTGGAAAGCCGGCGAAACCTACAGGCGAGTCCTCGAAGGGGATTATTAATTAAAAACAACCCTCGGAGTCCCTGATGGAGCAAAGTTACGTTCGCGCTGCGACACGAGAGGAGAGGGAGACGGAAAAAGCAAGGGAGCGAAAGAAAGGGAGAGAAAGAGAGCGAGGAAAAGTGAGGACTAGAAGAGAGAGGGAGAGAGAGAGAGAGGGAGAGAGAGAGAGAGAGAGAAGGGTGAGGGTGGGGTGGGGTAAGAGGAGACATAAGCGTGTACACGAAGAGCATGCTCTCCGCGTCATCGATCAATCTTGAAAAGAGCCTCGCGTGTTTACAAGTTTTCACCCCTCGAGGGCGAGAATGTTCTCCGATCGCACGGGGCAAGAGTGGCTCACGGGGAGAGACCGAGAGGGTAGAATGAGTGTAGAATATGTCTGTTGCACGTTCTCCACTGTCGACCCATACCTCCCACCCCCGTCGCCCTTCCGGACACTGGTAACTCAAAAATATCGTCGAATCAACCTACCCCCTGTGGTTGGCCACGGCGAATCGAATAGCGACATTAATTCAACTGTGCGTACGCGATTATTCGATCAAAGTCGTTCAGGCCACGGCCGAAAATAGAATTGAGGTGAATTCATTTTATTATCGAAATAACGGATTAACCAACATAATATTTATGTCAACTTTGTGGTGCGCGTTTCTCATTGTGGTCGTTCGAATTGCTACTCAAATATTTAAAAGTAATTAGAAGCAAACTTTTTCTCGATAGTCCGAAATTTAGGTAGACGAAACGTATCAGCAAAATAATGAATGAATAAAAAAATTATGTTCGTTCATCAACCGTGGACTTCTGATTGCGTTAATTACAATTTTTGGCGATCTGGTTGCTTACACGCACACACACATACGCACACACACACACGCACGCACGTATCTTAAGGATACGTGCGTGCGTGCACCCCACGGATCCAGGGGCGGTGTCCAGGGGGGGCCCAGAGGACGGGGTGTTTAGGGGGGGTCCATGGGGTCCATCCACCATGGCGGGGGGGTCCAGAGGGTGGGGAAGCCAAGTGCGGTGGTACGGCGGAGGGGGGGGGGAGTACCAGCGCGGGGAAGCCAAGTGCGGAGGGAAGGGGGTGTTGCCGGGCGCGTGCGACGTCACAGGATGCCCCTATGGAGGGGGTAGCCATGTGGTCCGGAGAGCGACTGGCGGGGAAGCAGCTGTCGATGAGTGTTGTGTGTGTGTGTGCGCGCGTGCGTGCGTGCGTGCGTGCGTGCGTGCGTGCGTGCGTGCGTGTGACAACCATATATGGGTCGGAAAATTTTCGGTAATATGAAAACGTTAGGCGCCACATGAATGGCGGCCTTTCAAAACCCATTATTTATGACATGCAGCTGGTTCCATTCCGGAAGAAAATGTCTATTGCATGCGCCTCGTCTCCAAGCTCGCCAACACTCGAGACAGGTCCTGACAGGTTCCTTGGAAAAGCTAGAATCTTTATGGATCAAAGGCTGTGATCGCGGATGGACCACATAAGCGCAGCTGCACTCTTGAAAAGTCTCATCGAGGTCTCCATTCCGAAATATAACGGGAACATGTTCGCATGGGCGCGTGTGTACGCAGTGCATCCAACCAAGCACCCCCTTGACTTGACCAAAAACGAGCGCGAACAGGTTCCAAAGGTCTTGCTCTTAAAATATTGGGGTAAATATGTTGGCTTATTGTGGGATCGTTTGCCAGAACATCATCGGACTGACAGTGAAGTGATATCATATCTTCCATGCTTGGAGCATTATAAAACGCCACAGATGAAAGATCACATCGATGGCCCTCAACCTCAACGTCGGGAGGATGAAAAATGCTGTGAAAATTCTCCACGTATTGGGTTCTTCGAAGGTGTTTGAACCTGTTTTTCGGGAGCGTGAAAGAATGTCGGGGGAAAATTCTCCACGGTTCTTCGAACGTGTTTAAACCTGTTTTTAACAATTGAAAAAGTAGGGAAAAGTTTAAAAATTTGAGTGGGAGGCTTACGAGGGAGCTTCTAATTTTGTGGGCCAAGCTTAGACTGCACTATTCCACTGCACCATAAACGTCTCTCCAAAAAAAGAACTTCGAAAGTGCGGGGGAAAATGGATCTCTCGAGTATCAACAAAGTCGGCCGGATGGCGGAATTCCTCCCAACGAAGAAGCTGTCAGAACTCCCCGTTAAGTTGGAACTAGTAATCTCCGACATGAGGGCCGTACAAACCAAATTTGCGAAACGCTACATCGCAGACATAGCGAATGAGTTCTCTGTTTTCTTACCGGCGCGACTTGTGAAGGCCTTCGACCAAGATCCGACAATGTTCGAGAGTATGCTGCAAGTGGCACGCGATGATCAACTCTGCATGTAGTATATTGGTGGAGAATACAACAGTGTCGAGTTCCGTCGTCTCTGAACATCGTGGACGAGGAAAAAAAAATTCGTTGGAACGCCATCGTCGAACGGCTGTCCGCATCATCGAGAGTATGCTCCAAGTGGCGCGCAAATAGCTACATGCAGTTGTGGGAAATACAACAGCGTTTCATCGTCTACGAGGCGGAAAAAAATACCAAATTCGTTGGGACACCATCATCGAACTGTTCGCATCACAATCGTCTTGCCATCGCTTTCGACGTTTTGTGATGACTATGTAAAAAATGTGTATGTTTGATCAAATTGTAAATGATGGATGTTTTCACCGTGGAATAAACAATACAAATCATATATATGTTTTCATTGAAATGCGTTTTATTCATTCAAAAAAAAAATCCCTCGCTCACGCTTCGTATACGCTCAACCAACTTTTCACCGATTTACATTGTCATGGGCGCAGTTCGCGTTGAAGGGATGATTGGAGGGGGGGGGGGGGGGGGGGGCACTTGGACTTTATGATTTTCGGCAGCTTCTGCAGCGATTGACAGTGTAGAGTCTCCAAGTCGATGACGTTTGTCGCGGGATCCGAGAATCTTGAGACATCTTTTTCAGTCCAAATTCTTTGACAGGTCTCTTGAAGCCCTGCACATCGACGATAAGCTCCATGTTGACTAAAGTGGACGCGAATCATCGGCATGATTTTATACCAATTTTTTAACTATACGGTCTTTTAAAAATACGATAATGGAGGATCACGCAAAGCGCCAACGATTATCAACTAAACACCAATAGACATTGATAGTCCAAATACCGCATCTGGAAGGATTGAAGTATTCCATGTACAGGCATTTTATATGCATGGGTGCAGGACACAGCGGTGATGGGTTAATGTGGCGAGAAATCGACTTGAACACGTGATGGTCTATACTTTAACCTCTGCTCGATGAATTTCGACAACGTGGAAGTGGTTGAGCTTTACGAAAAATACGTAATCTTACAATAAATGTAAATAAGTATGAATCAATACGCGTTGAATATCATTGTCACTGGAGATAATGATTATGAGGGCTGGGATTAATGTGCAATCAAGAGATAATACACGTTTCGCATGGGTGACAGTCGCAGCTTTATACCCCAGCTAAACGAAACAGTAACCATGCATCTTCTAACATGCATTATTCAACGGTATTGAATCTATCTAATATTGGATGCTCAATGACTATAGGTCAAATAAAAAAAAGTGCTTCAAAACAATTTATCCATCAATATGTATACCACCAAAGAAGACATTGCTCCGATACGCGAGGCTCAACATAAGAAGACGAAAAACGTATCAATTTGCTACAAGATATCGAGGATAACAATGTATGACATTTCACATAGATCAAGAACCTGTCAAGCCTCGTGAGCACAGGACTAAACAGACAGCCATTAAAAAAATATATATATATGCCATCGGTGTGTGAAGTTAACATAATTACTATATCGGTATATGTGCTAGACGAATCAAACAACGATCCATTATTTCGCAGGTGTCGGCATTACTTTATGTCAAAGGATAAACTGCAATCACATGAGATCGATTGTAGAGCACTAAAGCACTGCCCTATCCGACTAACAAATAATACCAATAAGTGGCATCAAATCATCAACTCCAGTCGGAAAGCACGACATCTATTCATTGAAAATGCCTATTTGGAGTGTTTTTTTACTAATGATAGAGAGAAGATGAGGGTATGCAAAGACTGATGAGAAGAACGTAGTAGAGGATATGTATCAATATCATGAAGTATTTAGTATTGATAACCACATGTGCTTTTCATATGACGAATTGCTATCATAGTATCAATCACATCACAGCGCTGATTCCATATCATGGTTTGTGGTAGAACTGGAAAAACTAGTGCTGTGCATAAAATACATTTTCAACGAAAAGTAATGCTCATCATGAGGTAATTCTAATACGTTCACGCTATGGCAATAATTGTGTATTCACTCATCGTCAACCAATAGAGGTAAAAGTTGAATTACTCAAGTACAATGGCGTATGCCCCACATAATATTAGATGAGATCAATAAATTATCATTACTTTGAACATTAGAAAGTGTGCGATACTTGAATATGAGTTTTCTCTCTTGGGATCTATACGAATGTCCACCGCTTCAAAGCACAACGAAGCATTCATGGACCGTAAAAGCTGCCTCCCAACTAGAGAAACCAAAATATGTAATTGGTGCGGCGCAGAGTGGTAAAAAAGATAATCTATGGCAAAGGACATTATATTATTCACCGACTGCAAACTCACAAGTGTTAAACTTTATCTCAATTCAGCATTCTTTTCTCAGGAGGACTCGCATTTGGACTTCAAAAAAAGTTTCGCCATTTTGTTCAATATGTCCTCTCGATTTCGTAAATACCATTACGACTGCAATAGTGATCGTTTTTTACTACCCATCGCCAAGTCTTAATGTAAGGGCCCTCCCACGGATAATGGTTGATAGCATCAGAACGAGCCTGTAAAAAATGCTGCCGTAGATGTGTGAATAGAGTTCGAATGCAAAGAAGATTCACCACCGAATACGACTGCTTATTATTTTAATCTTACACAATCGCGTTGTTGGATATTGTTCATTGACCGACATTATCCGTAAAATTGTATAGATCAGCAAAATTCCGAGAAATACGAAGCATCATGGTTGATTCGCAATCGTCATGGTCTAAAGTGGGCCTACGGAAACGTTCCATATAGTGTGACTGAAGATTTAATAACAGCTGCAGTTGAAGGTTCAACGAAAGACGACATGTGTCCAATCGTATATGTTAAGGGTCATGAAAAACGAAAATGGCTAGCTGATATACTAAACTATGAAAAATGAACTATTTATTGAATCGTTGAATATAGACTTTGACGATATGGATATCTCAAGTAAATTAGATGGAAGTTCTACTCTACGATGTGAAAAGCATACAAACAATTGTGCCCTACTAAATGTATTTTAAAACTTTTAATTGGTGGTTGAATTATAAAGATTCGTGCAAATAAAAGAAATGCAACACTATGTACTTTTTATTCTCCTCACTCCATACTTAGTTATGTCAGCATCATCTGATATCGGATTGTATATCTGAATGCAATATTCCTTTAGAATGTGAAACTCAAATTTTTTGTATGGAATTTGATTGAAAATAGAGCATCATAATCGCTCAATGATGATCGAAGACATTCATCGGCATACGTTCGATAGATGTTCGTGAGCTGTTTGTTCGAAGTTTGCGAGGAATTTGAAGATTTGTGACAGTTGTTCGTGAGACGTTCAATGAACAATATCCAACAACGCAATTGTGTAAGATTAAAACAATAAGCAGTCGTATTCGGTGGTGAATCTTCTTTGCAATCGAACTCTATTCACACATCTACGGCAGCATTTTTTACAGGCTCGTTCTGATGCAATCAATCATTATCCGCGAGAGGGCCGTTACATTAAGACTTGGCGATGGGTAGTAAAAAACGATCACTATTGCAGTCGTAATGGTATTTACGAAATCGAGAGTACATATTGAACAAAATGGCGAAACTTTTTTTGAAGTCCAAATGCGAGTCCTCCTGAGAAAAGGAGACATTCGTATAGATCCCAAGAGTGAAAACTCATATTCAAGTATCGCACACTTTCCAATCTTCAAAGTAATGATAATTTATTGATCTCATCTAATATTCTGCGGGGCATACGCCATTGTATCTTAAGTAATTCAACTTTTAGCTCTATTGGTTGACGATGACTGAATACAAAAGTATTGCCATAGCGTGAACGTATTAGAATTAACTCATGATGAGCATTAATTTTCGTTGAAAATGTATTTTATGCACAGCACTAGTTTTTCCAGTTCTACTACAAACCATGATATGGAATCAGCGCTGTGATGTGATTGATACTATGATAGCAATTCGTCATATGAAAAGCACATGTGGTTATCACTACTAAATACTTCATGATATTGATACATATCCTCTACTACGTTCTTCTCATCAGTCTTTGCATACCCTCATCTTCTCTCTATCATTAGTAAAAAAAAAACACTCCAAATAGGCATTTTCAATGAATGGATGTCGTGCTTTCCGTCTGGAGTTGATGATTTGATGCCACTTATTGGTATTATTTGTTAGTCGGATAGGGCAGTGCTTTAGTGCTCTACAATCGATCTCCTGTGATTGCAGTTTATCCTTTGACATAAAGTAATGCCGACACCTGCGAAATAATGGATTATTGTTTGATTCGTCTAGCACATATACCGATATAGTAATTATGTTAACTTCACACACCGATGGCATATATATATATTTTTAATGGCTGTCTCTGTTTAGTCCTGCGCTCACGAGGCTTGACAGGTTCTTGATCTTTGTGAAATGTCATACATTTTTATCCTCGTTATCTTGTAGCAAATTGATACGCTTTTCGTCTTCTTATGTTGAGCCTCGCGTATGGGAGCAATGTCTTCTTTGGTGGTATACATATTGATGGATAAATTGTTTTGAAGCAATTTTTTTTTTATTTGACCTATAGTCATTGAGCATCCAATATTAGATAGATTTAATACCGTTGAATAATGCATGTCAGAAGATGCATGGTCACTGTTTCGTTGAGCTGGGGTATAAAGCTGCGACTGTCACCCATGCGAAACGTGTATTATCTCTTGATTGCACATTAATCCCAGCCCTCATAATCATTATCTCCAGTGACAATGATATTCAACGCGTATTGATTCATACTTATTTACATTTATTGTCAGATTACGTATTTTTCGTAAAGCTCAACCACTTCCACGTTGTCGAAATTCATCGAGCAGAAGTTAAAGTATAGACCATCACGCGTTCAAGTCGATTTCTCGCCACATTAACCCATCACCGCTGTGTCCTGCACCCATGCATATAAAATGCCTGTACATGGAATAGTTCAATCCTTCCAGATGCGGTATTTGGACTATTAATGTCTATTGATGTTTAGTTGATAATCGTTGGCGCTTTGCATGATCCTCCATTATTGTATTTTGAAAAGATGGTATAGTTAAAAAATTGGTATAAAATCATGCCGATGATTCGCGTCCACTTCAGTCAACATGGAGCTTATCGTCGATGTGCAGGGCTTCAAGAGACCCGTCAAAGAATTTGTCCTGAAGAAGATGTCTCAAGATTCTCGGATTCCGCGACAAACGTCATCGACTTGGAGACTCTGCACTGTCCATCGCTGCAGAAGCTGCCGAAAATCATGAAGACCAAATGCCCCCCCCCCCCCCCCATCATTGCTTCAACCCGAACTGCGCCCATGAGAATGTAAAATGGGTGAAAAGCTGGTTGAGCGTATACGAAGCGTGAGCGAGGGATTGTTTTTGAATGAATAAAACGCATTTCGATGAAAATATATATGATTTGTATTCTTTATTCTACGGTGGAAACATCCATCATTTACCATTCGATCAAACATATACATTTTTTACATAGTCTACACTAAGCGTCGAAAACGATGGCAAGACGACTGTGATGCGAACAGTTCGATGATGGTGTCCCAACGAATTTGGCCTTTTTTCCGCCTTGTAGACGATGGAACGCTGTTGTATTTCCCACAACTGCATGTAGCCATTTGCGCGCCACTTGCAGCATACCTCGATGATGCGGACAGCCGTCCGACGATGGTCTTCCAACGATTTTTTTCCCCCGTCCACCATGTTCAGAGATGACGGAACTTGACACTGTTGTATTCTCCACCAATATACTACATGCAGAGTTGATCATCGCGTGCCACTTGCAGCATACTCTCGAACATTGTCGAATCTTGGTCGAAGGCCTTCACAAGTCGCGCCGGTAAGAAGCCAGAGAACTCATTCGCAATGTCTGCGATGTAGCGTTTCCCAAATTTCGTTTGTACGGCCCTCATGTCGGAGATTACTAGTTTCGACTTAACGGGGAGTTCTGATAGCTTCTTCGTTGGGAGGAATTCCGCCAGCCGTACTCGAGAGATCCATTTCCCCCGCACTTTCAAAGTTTTTTTTTTGGAGAGATGTTGATGGTGCAGTGGAATAGTGCAGTCTGAGCTTGGCCCACAACATTAGAAGCTCCCTCGTAAGCCTCCCATTTAAATTTTCAAACTTCTCCCCACTTTTTCAATCGTGAAAAACAGGTTCGAACACGTTCGAAGAACCGTGGAAAATTTTCCACCGACATTCTTTCATGCTCCCGAAAAACAGGTTCAAACACGTTCGAAGAACCCAATACGCGGAGAATTTTCACGGCATTTTTCACACTCCCGACGTTGAGGTGGAGGGCCATCGATGTGATCTTTCATCTGTGGCGTATTATAATGCTCCAAGCATGGAAGATCTGATATCACTTCACTGTCGTTCCGATGACGTTCTGGCAAGCGATCCCACAATAAGCCAACACATTTACCGCAATATTTTAAGAGCAAGACCTTTGGAACCTGTTCGAGCTCGCTTTTGGTCAAGTCAAGGGGGTGCTTGGTCGGATGCACTGCGTACACACGCGCACATGCGAACATCTTGACGTTATATTTCGGAATGGAGACCTCGATGAGACTTTTCAAGAGTGCAGCTGCACTCAAGTGGTCCATCCGCGATCACACCTTTGATCCATAAAAATTTTAGTTTTTTCAAGGAACCTGTCAGGACCTGTCTCGAGTGTTGGCGAGCTTGGAGACGGGGCATTTCATTTTAATAGGTGACCTTGAATGACCTTGAACGACTTTGACCCTCTCATGTTTTTTATGCGGCTTGAGATGCTCCACAAGATGGTTGAATAAAAAATGTACCATTTCATTTAAAAAAGTGGAGTTGACCTAGACGTAGCTTCAGCGCCTCCACCGATAAAAAAATAGGGTCATCCAGTATGACGGATGGTTTTTGGATATGATCAATAGTTTCCAGTAGGATCCATCCAGTAGGATGGATTTTTGGATATGATCAATAGTTTCAATGCTATTGTTCTGTAACACTTGATGTGCCTCACCCTGTATATCAGTAATTAATTAATGTCAGCAATTAATATTTAATTATTAGTAATTAATAGCAAATCAGTAGTTACCTACGCGTGACAATTTTATAGATTGACAAATAAGATAAAAGCGCTTCCGAGCAGCTCATTATCGTCGAAGTTTAATATACATGCGCGATGTCCTCCTCCTAGTTGGAATCTGTCCCGTAACTGCTTTGACCCAGGAGAAATCAAAGAGCTTCGAGCGCGGTGTAGCCCTTTCAATTAGAGAGATACAAATGAGGAGAGCATAAACGAGAAACACGTGGGTCAGCGGTCTGAAGATACCGCCCACGTTGAAAAAAAAAAAAAAAACACCGAAACCGGACGCGCTAAAGCTATCTGTCCTATTAATAAATTGCGTTATGTACGAATAACGAATACATCCTGTGAACGTATGCATGTCGGTGTTCATGTATCACTGCCAAATATGAGCACGTCACTCGTAATGCCGTTTGTCTTATAAAAATGTAGTGCCGGAGTTCGGTAGCTCAAACCGCGATGAATCGCTTCGCGAATTATGTCATTGATCCATCCTCAACTTTGAACATTTGCATCTTGCGGTTTTTATATTTCAATTGGGGCGGACGATAAAAGTTGACGAACATGATTGTTTATCAAATTGGTGTCTTTAGGTTAAGGGATTAAGAGGTTATGCCTAGTTGTGAAAGTTGAAAAATCACTTTTTTCGAAACCAATATATTTTGACAGTATATCATCTTATAAATATTCCCTGACAATGTCAAGGTGATCGGATAAAAATTGATAGATTTATAGGATGTTATGTTAAAACGTGAAACGTTTTTTTCTGGAAAGTAAGTTTTCAAAAACGGTGAGCAAAATATCTCGAAAACTACTGCATCGATTTCTCTGAAATTTTTAGAGCTTTTTCTAGATGTAGAAATATAGTATTTGATCGCAAGATTTTTTCCCCAATGTATAGAGGAAAAGCACCATATATCGGATAGTTGCCTAATATCGGATAGTGGACTATCACGAGCTTTCCTATAGCGACATCTGTTTTTTTTAATTTTATACACCAATAACTAGTCGTAAGATATATCCATTGCAAAATTTTTGGTTGTCTAGCAACAAGAATGGCACAATAATGAACTGATGTTAGATTCCGCTGGCAGGAATTTTTTTTTATATACCACAACCATGCTTTCCTCGCTTTTTCGTGCGTGTAAACAGGACCTAAAAGAGGTATTTTAGGGCCTAGGCCTTAAAAATGAGCGCGTTTGCGTTTGTCACGCTTACAGCTGTCAGTCTTTCAGCTATCACTTTCACCTGACACCGTTCCAAGCTTGTATTGGGATAAATAACATATATTTATTCATCCCAAAATTATTTTTACAAATAGTACATTCAAATATAACGATGCATTTAAAAAGTACTTTGATATAACGCAATTATGTTTTCCTCACTTTTTCATGAGGGTGGACAGTGACCACGTTGTCATAAATGATTAAGGGGTTACACCTATTTGGAATTTTTTTAAATCGATTTTACGTTTTCGACGGATTCTTATGATACAAATACTTTATGCAAATTTCTAGTCGGTCCGTTAAATATTGGGGGAGTTGTGAGCGTTTACAGGTAGGTCCGCTTACCACTTTACCGTTACAGGTAAATACTTTAAACCCGTTTTTCTCGGAATAACTTTTTTAGCATTGGTGACCAAAATATCTCAAAAACAACTGAACCGATTTACTTCAAATTTCACAGACATTTTTTGTATACCAAAAGGCATTCCTTAATCGAAGGATTTTTTTTTCAATGAATACTTTTTGTGATATCAAGGAAAATAGAGTGTTCTTTTCACCTAAATTTCGACGATCACATTCGATCGACGACCATTTTTTCAAAAATTATTATTTATTTTAATCTTTCGATTGAAAACTAGATAATACGGTACGAAAACTCAATTCATTTGGTTGTTTGATTTCAGATGACTTGTTCCCGAGCAGGAGTGGTCACCGCGGAGGACCTTCTTTGCACAGCGGTCTGTGCAATTTACTGTATCTCCGTCGTTTATAAATATTTCCCAATAAAAAAATTGTCAGAGATACTTGAAACCCTTTACTATGATACTTGATACCCTTTACTATGAAAAAAAATGTTCTAAACCTGCACCCATTTTCCAAAAAAATACCATGAAAACACCTCTTATTTCCGGCCGCGAACTAGGTGTAACCCATTGATAAGATAGTATATGAAAATTTGCTGATACATTTCAAAATTACGTTTGGTGCCCCTGGGGAGGGAGAGGGGGGCACCCCGGGCGATGCGCGTATGCAGCTTCCATATGCAATGCACCTTCTGCACGTGCTTGCAGCCATATATATTCAACAATACAAAAGCTCGGAAAACATGGCTTTGTTATATAAATAATCGTGAGCAGTGTGAAGACAGGGACTTTTACGCCTCGTGCGATGTTTTCAGTGCTCGTCTTCGCCTCGCGCGCTCGTCCGCGACTCGTACTAAAATGAACATCGTGCTCGGCGTAAAAGTCCCACTTTGTCTCCTTGGTACATAATGTACTATTTTTTTTTAATTTTTCAAAAACAATTATCGTCAATTAGAAGGTAGCAATATTATCAAAATTTCTACCAAGTTTCAACTCAACCTGCATGCCAATTTCGATAATGCAGTTTGAGAAAAACAGCGTTGATGGGCTGTAACGTTTGAAGTTTTTCGTATTTCACTTTAAAACTGTCGGAAAATATTCTACATATAGACTTCTACATATACACGATAGAACTATTTCTATCGTTTAAAGAGAAACAAAAGAAATTGATTTTTAGAGCGTTATAAATGTATATCCCGCCTTAAGAAGAACTCGAATGGACCAATCTTATCGTTAACATTCAATGTTATCCTCAAGCGTTTTAAATGTTTTCGGCTTTCGTATATTGTATATCGAGGAAACTTCAAGCGAGGAGCCGAGGAGAAAGAGACCAAGAGCCCGACAGAGAGAGGGGGCGGGGGTGGAGAGAGAGAGAGAGAGAGAGAGAGAGAGAGAGAGAGAGAGAGATTGATTGATTGATTGATTGATTATTTATTTATGCCTTGGTCGTAACCTTTAGGCAATGAGTTACATAGCGGGTGAGTATATAAAATGATATAAGTAATAATAACAGAAGTATTAAAGTAATATAGATAATACACAATTTCAGATATATAGAAAGTAATATAAACTAAACATAATTTCGGAGATAGAGTAGTGCGATAACAAAACCGAAACTTAAAAATATATTAGAAATAGGAATAGAAATAAAAATAGAAATAAAAATAAAAATAAAAATAAAAATAAAAATAAACAAATATAAATAAAAATAATTAGAGATTAAACATTAAAAATAAGAAACGCATAATGGCGGCTTCCGAGAGGAGAAGCGAGAAGGGAGAATGGAGTGACTGGAAAAGCAATAGCACTAAGGCAATAGGAGAGGCTCGTCCCCGTTTGGCATAGAACGATACCATACATCAGTGGTGAATTAGCAGCTATCACGTCCCGTTCGAAAAGATATGAAAAAGCCTGGATTTAAAAATTGTCCTTCAGCCATGTCTCCGAAATGGAGATTATTTGATAAAAATTGCGAGACAGATGTGCATTAATAATGTCGAGATGACTGAGCAAGGAGTTAGCGTTGAACTGGGCTATTTTTAGGAAGGTGAATTCGTGGGGGCAAGACGCTCGATGGTTCGGTGGAGGGTTGGGAGAGGTCTGATCCCCTTCTAGTCAAGCCAAATTTTCGAGATCGGCTTCGCTCCGGATCAAAAAACGCGTCGAGCCGTCGGACTTCCGAACGTAGATCTTGCCTGAGCGAGTCCAAATGTGTTTGAACCCTGCTGATTTGACTTTGGACTTGGTTTTCCTTAGCAGTGCGTACAAGGGTGCTGGTAGCATTTCGCTTAGATAGATGCTGCCCGGACGATCGATGGCAAAGACCTCCCTCATGGTTAGAGTTTTTTTGACACGTTTCTTATCTATGATGAAGTCTCGAATAGTTTGCGACTTGAGTACAATGATATAGCTTTTAAAGATCGGTGTCGTAATGGACGAGCTACTGGGCTCCCCGATAGGATTCACAGTGGTTTTTGAAAGTGGTCTGATTGCCAGAATGTCCGTGACTAAGTCGGGAATACCGAGGGCCTTAAAAACTTTCTGAACCATGATTTCGGGTGAGTCCTGAATTTCAACCGGAATGCCCGTCAGGGTAATTTCAGATAAGTACGATTCCAGAGAATGACTTGAACGATCGTTTACGAGTGCATCGACTCTGCCGCTGAGTGTGTGGTACTGCGCACGGATAGCTTCTGTCTCCGCAACTCCAGCATTCACTTTTTGGTCCAGTTCCGCAATGCACTGAGCCATCGTATCATGAGATGAAGTGAGTCGTGTGACATCGGAACGCAATTCCTTGACATCAGTCATAACGGTGGCCAGCGCATCTTGGATTGTGTTTAGTTTAGTATTGGTTGACAAGGTGGACTGCTGAAGTTGTGTTGACAAAGCTTTGGTTGCCAAAGTGGACTGCTGGAGCTGAGTCAGTACGTCTTGCAGTATAGCATTTGAATCGAGGTTTTTGGGCTCGTGTGGACGCACAGGAGAGCGGTCGGGCGTGCGAGGTGTGATTTGCGACCGATGCATCGCGCAAGGGTCGCAGCGAAGGGCAGTGGCATTGTTAGTGTCGCCAGGACTATAGTGAAATTTCGCAGTGGCACATGCAACATGAAAAGAATCCCCACATTCGCCCACGCATGGTACAATTATCTCGCGTCGAGTCGACGGTCTCAGACATATAGCACATCGAGAAGCCATCGTATTATAATAGAAGTACAGTAACCGTAGCCGTGCAGTTGCGGTAATAAGTATATATGAATGGAAGTGTATGAGTGAGGGAGGCGACAGCGCTTGCTCTAGTCGATACTGTAGTGAAGCATGAGAGAAGAATTATGATAATGGTACAACGACTGGTTAGGCTGCAGACTACGATACCGACTACGATGTCGAGATTTAGAGATGTAAACACGCTCGTGCTGTTGAAGGCCAGGCGCTGGATGTAGTCGTGCGAAGCGATAACGTTACGAGCGCCGTTTCGGACGCACGTTTGATGGTGTGGGTATACCACGGTGGCGATGCGTGAAGGTGGGCGTGTGTAATCCGTCCGGGCGATGAGGTAGTATGGAGATAGACCGTGCACGTAGGAGGAAAGCGCGGGAAGACCTGCGTCGCGCAGTGCCTCGAGAAAATGCCGTGTGAGGTTATCAATTGAAGAATCGGTAAAATCTTCCGTGTGTGCTTCTCGGAGAAGATGCAGTGTATGTAATTTAGTTGAGGGTTAAGCAATAGTGGCGTGCTTGATCTGCGACAAAAATATGGCCCGTAGGCCCTTGACGGCAATACACAGTTCGTCGAAAAGTGGAGCGTGAAAAATTTCGTGGCAGTCGTACTTACAGGTAGAGAGAGAGAGAGAGAGAGAGAGAGAGAGAGAGAGAGAGAGAGAGAGAGAGAGAGAGAGAGAGAGAGAGAGAGAGAGAGAGAGAGAGAGAGAGAGAGAGAGAGAGAGAAAAGAAGACATAAAAAGAGAGAAAGGATGATGGAAGAAGAGCAGTGGAACGGAGACCAGCATCTTAATATCTCCTGGCAAAGATTACTGAGTTAAAGACCAAGATTAAGTATTTCCTCAACGAGTGATTAATGAGGGCACTATTAAAATAATTTCCCCGACATTTCACGTCTGATCAGCCGAGGTCTATAACCAGAAGAGAAAGCTAGATCTCTCTCTCTCTCTCTCTCTGCCTCTCTCTTCCTCTCTCAGGAGGGAGAGAGAAGGCCACCCAAGGGGAAATGCTGGGTGGCAGAAAAGGGGTTAGTACCACCCACGTCATGGCATGAGAGAGGGACAGAGAGCGTCAAGCTGCGATCTAATTACACCGAGGGTAATTAGTGAGTCCCCAACCTAGTCTCGTCCACACAGCTCGCGAACGACACGTAACGCATTAATCGCCCGGTACATTACACCATTTTGTCCAACTCGAGGACAGGATCGGACACCCAGCAAAATGCTACATCAGAATCATATACGAGCGCTCTGGAGGTGCGACAAAGAGGCCGGGGGGGGGGGGGGGGGGGGTTAAAATGCACGGGAGAATTGAGTCAGCCACGTGTACCGCAGTGATCCCTGTCGGAACTCGAGTGTCATTCATCATCGTTGCACTTGTCGGCATCGCAGAGTTATGACAACGAGCATTGACCTGTAACACCCGGATTTTCGCATTGACCATCAATTTCGTTGATTTCGCATTCACTTTTTTTTAACATTCAAAGTCACATCTATTATTTTGGCCTCTAGGGTAGTTACCCCCTTAAGCTTTTCTCCCCTCTCTCTCCCTCTCTCTCTCCCTCACTCTTTCTCTCTTTCGCTCCCCCTCAGTCTTGTCTTTTTGGGCATGCAATCGCATAATTTAACCGGAACGTGGCACAATTGACGTGAAATTACCTTTTGCGGATAAACGACCCGCTGGATGCGTCTAATTTGCATAATAGTCACGACAATTAAAGCGAGACTGAGCACAAATAACGCGGCAAAATGTGTACTTGTCGCGTGGCGTGACGGCAAGAAAAAGAGTGAAGGAGAGCTTGTATGTATATGTGTGCGTATATATATACATACATATATATATATATATATATATATATATATATATATATATATATATATATACATACATACATACATACATACATATATATATGTATGTATGTATGTATGTATGTATGTATGTATGTATGTATGTATTTATGTATGTATGTATGTATGTATGTATGTATGTATGTATGTATGTATGTATGTATGTATGTATGTATGTATGTATGTATGTATGTATGTATGTATATGTATGTATGTATGTATGTATGTATGTATGTATATGTATGTATGTATGTATGTATGTATGTATGTATATGTATGTATGTATGTATGTATGTATATGTATGTATGTATGTATGTATGTATATGTATGTATGTATGTATGTATGTATATGTATGTATGTATGTACACACACGCGCGCGCGTGTGTGTATGTGTGTGTGTGTGTAAGTCTAGGCGACAGGATTGAGCAATTTATTCGGAACAGTTATTGCTCGGCCGGACTGATGGGATTTGCTCGCATGCACGTGATCCATACGTATAATCCAATGGTACCCGACCAAATGGCGTATCCAATACGATTTAAAGGCCAAAGTAACCTGGCTTGTGTCCCTCGATTAGCCATAATGGCCGAGGCTTCTAAAGCAGGGAACGACGGGGAGCGATTTCGAATCGGGGCACATTTCACATGTCGTGGTAAAGAAATAATACCGATTTTTGTTGCTGTAAAAATTCTGAAAAAATATCCTCGGACGTTTATGTTTTGCGTATAATTATGTAGAATTGAGATCCAATTTTCAAAATCGAAAAAATATTCTCGAAAGTGTAGGTTTTCGCGATATCTTTTTGTATATTTGCACAAAGTTGTCGCGGCGTGCAGGATTAAGATTCAATTTTTTTTAATGTTATAGATAAGGGATTCTACTTTCTTAATTCTACAAAACTAGGATTCTTTTTTTATAATGCTATTCCATTATATATAAAATTCTAATATTCTATTCTATTATTCTAAAAATAATTTTATAGAAGTCAGAATTAAAGGAACAGAATTGAGAATGAAAAGATTTGTGAATCTTAGTTATATGGGGATATAATTATAGGGATTCTAGGGGAGATTACGATATCTTTGGCGCCTGAATGTGACCATTGGATTACGAAATATGGCCGAAAAAAATACGAAAAACAAGAATAACTTTTTTCGTATTGAGCCTTAGTTTTGGATTTACAGCGCTTCGAAGAGAAAAAGTGTATTTTTCCGATTTTCTATGTAAATCGAATTTTCCACGTGTTTTACATTGTTACGTCGTACTTTGTTTGGATTTGTTCTTGTTTATTTTCTCGACATAGCGCATTCCGAAGAAAGCTACATTAACGCAAACCAGCTAAATCGCTTAATAACGAATAATTCGTAAAATGTCCTGTATCTTCTAAAGGAAGCCAAAATCGCGATTTTTTTATTATTAAAAAAGTGTTTGTTTTGCGCCAAATATGAATAATCCACGATCAAATTAAGGCGCCAGAGATATCGTAATCGTGCCCAAGCATATGCCGGAAAAATGAAATTGAGAGCACCTAAGACTAATCAACGTTGAACGGTATCGTACACATATCGAAAGTACCCCAGACCTACCCAACGATTCCACACACACATCGAAGGTGCTCCAGACCCACCCAACGATTCCACACACACATCGAAGGTGCTCCAGACCCACCCAACAATTCCACACACACATCGAAGTTGCCCCATGTAGGTTTCGCCAATCGAACCGTAACGGCCAATACTTGGACCAATGTTGGCGGGACGATGATCGATTAACCAATTGTACGCCAATGCTCGGCTGAGTATTGACTAGCCAACATTGGTTTGCTGATACGAGGCCAATGTTCGGCCAAATATAGACTCGCTAATCATTCGCTTGTCGATACGAGGCCGATGTTTGGCGAAGTATAGACGCGCCAATCATTGGTTCGCCGATACGCGGCCAATGTTCGACCAAACGTAGACTCGCTAATCATTGGCTTGTCGATACGAGGCCAATGTTCGGCCAAGTATAGACTTCTTCATTATTGGTTTATCGATATGAGGCCGATGTTTGGCGAAGTATAGACTCGCCAATCATTGGTTTGCCGATACGAGGACAATGTTCGGCCAAATATAGGGTCTCTAATCATTGGCTTATCGATACGCGGCCGATGTTTGGCGAAGTATAGACTCGCCAATTATGTTTTTGCCGATACGAAGCCAATGTTCGGCTGAGTAACGCATGATCGAACCGTAATTCGTATATTGACGATTCATTGTTTCGCGTTGAAGTCATTGAGAGACGAGATAAATACTTTTTACGAGTCCATTGGACATTATTCTTAACAAATATACTACGAAATCAATGCACTCATTGTTGGCCGATCCTCGAACGAGCTCATACGCGATATTCTGCCGATTTTTATGAACCATCCTACACTTACAGAAAAATTCTATTAATATTAACTAACCGCGTGTATTTATTTTTTATTTGAACTAACTAGATTTTTCGTGAAATCAAATTTTTCCTATTGCATTCTATTATTGGAATTATTCATTTTAAATATATTTATTTATTCAAATTAAACTTGAACTAATGAACTAATGGTCTGTCTTTATTGCAACACAAATATTAACGGGTTGTGGAGGTGGAGAAGGTGCAGAGAGAGGAATTATATACATAGGTTAGGTTTGAAAATTCTATAACATGGCATTCGAAAACACTCTCTAATTATCACAATGATATTAACTAATTGATATAGTTTATGTGATACAAATAATGATGAGAATCCATTTGTTATCTTATGCCATATCTGCGATTCAAATGTTACAAGCACTCGGTAGCATAGGAGCAGCGTGTTTGGCTATGAGTAGGGAAGTTTAAGGTTTCGAGCCCCATATGGGTGAAATATTTTCTTCGAACTAATCATTTCGAAATACCAGGTAATGACGAATTACAATACAAAAATAATAAATTTTTTTTTTGGCAGTGCATGACCAATTTTGGCGATCTATATTGGGTCACAATTATCCGCCAAGACTCGGTCGATAATCGGGCCAAGCTCGAGTGCCAATGCTGGCAATCTTGAGGGGACTTATTGTTGGCCGATTCTCGAATGAACTCCTACGCGATGCTCGGCCGATTCTCATAAGCCATTCTAGGGCCAATATTGATTGCGAATATCGGGCCGCTCTTATCACCCAAGGCTCGGTCGATGATCGGGCCAAGCTCGAGTGCCAATGTTGGCAAGCTTGGCGTCGAGCATCGGCCAATCATTGGCCACTACCGATCACCCTACATGGGGCTCCAGACCCACCCAACGATTCCACACACACAAAAGTCGCATTTTCTATCGAATATGGACGCTGCATGGTCAAAATTGGGAACCACAAACATAACAATGCTTCGACTTTCAGTCCCCTGTTTCACCCCCTTAAACGCCGAATTTCAATTTTTGTCACTCTTGAAAAAAGTCTTATTTTGGGCCAAATATCAATAAACCAGGGTCAAATAAAGGCGCCAAGGATATCGTAATCATGCCGGATTCGATTTTATTATTCTAAAAATAATTCAATAGAAGTTAGAATTAAAAGTATAGAGTCAAGAATAAAAAGATTTGTGAATCTTAATTATATAGAATGAGGTTTCAATTTTGAATTAGAAAAAATATTCTCGAAAGTTTAGGTTTTGCGATAACTGTGTACATTTTAAATTTGCAACCAAGTTGTTGTGGAATGCACGATTAATATTCTATTTTCTTCATGTTATAGAATTGGGATTCTCTTTGCTCAGTTTTATAAAATAAGGATTTTATATCATAATTCTGTTCGATTATTTTAAAAATTTTGAAATTCTATTCGATTATTTTAAAATTCATAATATAGAATTCAGAATTAAAAGAAGAAAATTAAGAATGAAAGTGTTTAAGAATCTTGATTATGTAGAATTCAAATTAAATTTTCGAGGTCGCAAAAATATTCTCGGAAGTTTAGGTATTACGATACCTGTGTACGTGCAAGCATACGAGGATAAATCTATTGAAATATAGTCGTGCATGACTTTTTTGATTCAGGGAAAAATGTGATCCCGCGGTGGATATTATGACATGAATTGGGTTACTCGTAAATGCATTACGGTTCGGAACTTCCTATCTCAATTTTGCCGCTCCATATATTGTAATGTATTTCATATTTATTTATGAAAACACGCGTATTGTGGCCGAACGAATGGACCGTGGCGATTAAATTTCGCAGCTTATATATATATATTATTGCTTTTATTTCTCTGTTTCTCGTAGTTTGTTTTATTTGATACTTTTGTTCATGAATAACGAATGAAAGTGAGTATAAGCCGATCGCTAGTATTTCCGAGCATTATAGTCGAAAATGTAATTTTAAATATTTTCGATCAACGGACGCTCGAACAATTCTCTGCCATAAACAATCGCGAATAAAGAGATGGAGAGAAACAGCGAGGAAGACAGAGACAGAGAGAGGGACAGACAGAGAGAGAGAGAGAGAGAGAGAGAGAGAGAGAGAGAGAGAGAGAGAGAGAGAGAGAGAGAGAGAGAGAGAGAGAGAGAGAGAGAATGTCGTATTACGGATTTATTTATTTACAGTCGAGGTGAGAGTCGAGGCTTTGAGGGAAACGCTGTTTTGAAAATAGGACCCTGGAAAGTTCATCGACAATTCATTATTCTTTAGCTCCATTTCTCGCCTTCCTACACATCGCATCTCAATACGCGAAAAGAATATTGAATTATTCGTAATTTCTCTTCGTACGCCGCGCCGTATGAAGTATATAATTAATTTTATATAATTTTTTCATATTTATGTACTTAAATTAATTATTTCAATTATTGATCAGTTCACTTATTTAAATATCTATAGCTAAATAATATAGCTCCAATTTTCGCCGTCCTACACATTGCAACTCGATCCGCGATAAATAATATTGAATTATTCGTAATTTCTCGTCGTACGCTGCATGAAGGATAGAATTTATTTTTTATATAAATAGATTTTATATGATTTTGTATATTTATGTACTTAAATTACTTAATTAAATGATCATTTATTTTTTATATTATCATATTTTATATAATTTATTATATTTATTTTATTAACTTAATTAATTAAATTATTTATTAGCTTATTTATTTAATTATATACGATACAATTTATTACTAAGCATCTCGTATTCGTACATGCACGTATTGTGCGAAATGATACCCGCAATTCGTCGCAGTCTTGTATTCTTCCCAATCAAAACCAAAATTCTTCTAATGTAAAGCGATGAAAAATCTACTATCGAAGTATGGAAACAAAAGTTAAATTACCTATCGACACGCCTGTCTTTGAGGAGTGGTTAATCCCCTTAAAGCCGTTTCTCCGCCGATAAAACAAAAATACGTCTCTAATAGTTTTCAATGCTTTATTACACTTATAAGTTTCAGCAAAATCGATGGCGGGCACTTGAGAGGGGGAGATACCTTTAGGCGAGGAAAAAATTCGTTGATTTTCATAATTTTTTTCTAAAAGGAAAGCTTTCTTCCCCATTTTCGAGACTCGAAGTATGTTTTATAACTACTTTTGGCTGTTACATGGTATTTTTTATTATTAATTTGTAAAAATGGCGAAGGTATGGCACGGTCTTCTAAACTGCATTTTCAAAACTAGCGGGACGTATAGCTAAGCAACTTATCGACCGAAATTGAAATTTCTTACAAATCTGTCTAACCTTATTGTCGAAAACATGAACATAAATGTTTGTGAAAATGAAGCAAAAAAAACGTATTTTTTATTGCAAAACGGAGCAATTTTTTCGGAAAATTCAATCTTTTTGTTTCAAAGTACCATTTAATCGGTTTTCAATATTTCTCACTTTTTCTTGGTTCACATTCTGCATATGAGTGTTAACGAGACAAAAATGTTTGTCGGTTTTTTTTCAGATTAAACCCGCCGCCGCTACGTGTCACGCCGTCTGACAACATCCACCGTAACCCGTTCAAAAGACCTTGTCGCACAACCGGTATTTTAAAGAAAGGAATAAAATATCGGGTCAATAGAAGTCCTAGGTTTTATTAGGTTTATATTGAAGTATGTAAAAAAATTATTTGTCAAAAGAATACATTTAAAATAATTTTTTTTAATTAGAGAAGAGTGTGAAAAAAGTTCGTTTTTTTACCGTCCATATTTTTCAAATCAAAAGTGATATATTTTTTTACAATTTTCAATTAATCGGGAAAAGCAGTCGTACTTGACTGTCGAAGCAATCTAAGAAGCTACAGTTAAAATTTCAAGTCGATTGGACGAAAATTGTTCGAGTTTTGCTGCGTGCCGTTTTCAAAAACATCCTTTTGAGAAAACCATTTTTTTTTATTTTCGTGTAAATTTTAATAAATTAAAATTTACACGAAATAAGTTCAATGTATGCCGAATAACTCATCTTTTTTCCAAATCTCAAATAAGTAATCCAGTAGACAAAAAAAATCGGTTAAAACGATATTTTTTCGGCCTGCCACAGTGGTGTCCTTTTGATTGTAAAAAATCGTTGTTTTTCATTTAATTCCATGTATAATGCATAAAGTGTTCATTTTTTATGAAAAATATGTCAAAGTACCCCTCAATCTATGACATAAGTTGCATTTCAATGCCTTGTCAAAGAAACCCTACAGTCTCGGGTACTTTGACACTTTAAAAAAATATAAAATTGACTTGACTTTCTCATACATTTGATAGCCCAAGGACACATTGTTCTATTGGAGCAAAAAACGTGGAATTGAGAATGTTAAAACAAAGTTACCTCCAAAAAACTTCCAAAACATGTTCAAAGTATACCCCGTTTTACGGTATATTTTACTATGCAATACCCCGCAAGGATCGCAACAAAAAAAAAACCGTCCACGAATCGTTGCAGATATCGAGCACTTGTCTCGCCAATCTGTACAACGTTGAATTGAAGACGATCGAGGCACACGCAATACGCTATGCTATAGACAATGGAGGAGTGGAGGAGGCAAAAGCACGAGTCGAACAAGTTCATGCGGAATATTTGAATGGTACCCTCTTCTGACTCCATCTCTTTCTCCCTCTGTTTCTCTCCTCTCTGTCTTGCCAAAAAGGGACCCCGGAATTTGAAAGTTCCTGCGGTGGAACTTTCGCACAATTCAGGAAGCTTCTCTCCTGCTATATTATACTTGCTATATGGCTTTCGTATCCCTTATCTCCTTTATAGTTAAGATATATGTGTGGGTGTGTGTGTGTGTGTCTGTGTACATATCCATATGGGATATTCCACCCCAACTCACACAACTATTTCTCTCAGCATCGTTGATTATTTCATAGTGGAAAACCTCACTACTGAAGTAAAAAAAAAACACCTAATTTTTTCGATTTTTTCTTCTGTGACTGCAAAAAATCGAAAAGTCCACTCAAGACAAATTGTGTTCAATTTGGCCACGTTTTACACCTGTTTTGTGCATTTTTCACCAAAGCTCAACTTGTGCCTCCAATATTCATGATTTATTTTCGGTGACATTTCGATTTTTGGGGTGATTATGCGACACTTTCTAACTCAGAACAGTCCTTTTTCGTCTACATACATATGTCCCACCCGAGTCAAATTTCGTCTGAAACCATATATTTATTTTTACTTGCAAGACCCAGAAACTACTTTTCTGACTTCCAAACTGTCGAACAATCGTCCCGAAAATCAAAATTTCACCAAAAAGAATAGCAAATATCGGCGGCACAAGTTGAGTTTTGGTGAAAAATCAACTAAACAAGTCTAAAACTTTATCTGACGTATAAAGTTTTTCAAAATTGTAAAAACGGCCTTCGTGGAGTTTTCGATTTTTTTGCAGACGCCGAAAGGGTGGTGGAAAAAATTTGAAAATAATTAGGTGTTTTTGTGACACCAATAGTGAGGTTTTCCACTATGGAAATTTATCATCAACGATGGTGAGGAAAATAGTCGTCTGAGTTGAGCTGGAATGTCCCAAATGCATATATTCTTTATAGACAGAGTATGTGAGATATATCTATAATATGCACACCTATATATATAAATACAAAAGGCTCTTAATTTGCGTTTACACGGACCATTCTGCCTCGAATAGACCAGGTCGAAAAATATTAAATACAATTTTTTAAATATTGATAAGTAAACGTGTCTTCTTTCTGATTTCCATTACAGCATTCACTCGCTTGTCATACACTGCTTAGAAATACTGTAGTTCGGATACGCGCGCGCGCGCACACACACACACACATATAAATAAATAAATAAATAAATAAATAAATAAATAAATATATATGTGTATATGTATGTGTGTGTGTGTGTATATGTATATATATATATATATATATATATATATATATATATATATATATATATATATATATATATATATATATATATATATATTGGGAGTTTTGACTTTTTTCACAGCGAACAAAGATGCCTATTAAAAATACCATCGCTTCGATTATTTATGGGCAGTTTAGCTATATTTAATAACAATAAATATGTATCGCATCATTATTCGCAGTGAAAAAGAAAAAAATGTCCGCCTCTACCCTTCCTGCAACATTAACCACCCCTGAGCCCTACTCAAAATCTTATACCGAGAATAAAAATTCAGGCAAATTCCCAAGGAGAATACGTTTGAAAATTTGTTCGAATCAGACTAAAAAAGTCAACTCGACGCGAAGCCGCCCATATATGGATCACGTCTTTGGTACCTGCGCGCCCTAAAATGAGAGACGAGAAAGGCGCACGACGGGAAGCAGGAAAGTTCGCTGTGTCCCTTCCGCTCCTCGCGTTCACTTCTTACCCTTATTGCATGAAACCGCTGTGCATAGCGGAATGAGATAAACGTGGAGATGGAGCTAAAGGGAGAGAGAGAGAGAGAGGGGGAAGGAGGGGGTGGGGGGCTGCTCAGGGTGAAGATGTCCATCTTATATATTACACGTACGAGTGTCTTCTCGAGAAAATTGTTCCGCGAAATTTGCGCAAGAGCAGTCAGCTTCACCGTGCGGCAATTACCGGCGATAAGTATCTTTATATATATATATATATATATATATTTATATATACATATATACAGGGTGTCCTGTTATGAATGAATAATCCTGAAACTGTCGATAGGTCAGATCATACCCTACTATGTGCTCGAATTTCGGTTTAGTAAAAGTTCCACAGTTTTCGAGATAAAAATCATCTGCTTTTGGTTTTCCGCATGTCATTTCTACAAATGATCACTTTTTTTCGGTCGGTTTTTTTTAAAAATACTCTTGGTTATTTGTTTTATCTAGAAAAGTCTTCTTTTTAACCTTGAATGTTAAGGGAACTTTATGAAAAAATATCTTACGCGGAATTTTCATACAAACCAATTCGAGCATTTGATTTTGATAGCCTGCGGTGTAAAAAAAAAACGTATTACGCATATCGTACCAATTACTTTAAAAAGTCGCTTAGTTATCGTCGATTCATATCATTTGTAAAAATGGTATGCGAAAACCCATAAGCAGATGATTTTTTTCAAAAAATAACTTGGAGCCCAAAATCTCGAAAACCGTGGGACTTTTACTAAACTGAAATTTCAGAATATAGTACGACATGATCTGAGCAATCGATGGTTGCAGGATTATCCATTCATAACAGGACACCCCCTATGTGTACATACATATATATATATATCGTAAGTTCTCGAGCTTTTAATAACGAGAGACGCACTCGCTGATGCATAAGATCGGTGGAAAAAAGTATTAGACAAGGCAGGTGGAACAGCCGTTTTGCATCCCTCTCCCGATGACGTACGCGACCAAGTGGAAGAATAATTTTCAGACGTCCCTTAATAGAGAGAATAATGAACGACGATATTTCATCGCGCCCGATTTTTCCGCTACTCTCTTTTTTACCGTACAGGAAAATCCTTGAGCTTCTCGGTGTGCAAGGGCGCGAGCAGTCGAAGGAGATCACGGAAAGAACGGATTTCATATTTTGCGGCAAAAGAGTGGCGTTTCCGGCGACGCAGTTGTTGCAATGGCTAGTCGCGAATGTACAATAATTGCTTGGTAACAATTGGAGCGTCAAAGTTGTTGCGGTATTCAGAATTAACATTCTAATTTTTTTATTCTGAAGAAATAGAATTCTATATGTTATTTATTCGATATTCTAGTGTTATTCTAATATTCTAGTATTTATTCTAGTATTCTAGTATTAGATAATCTTTTTTTTAATTCTATTCTATTATTAATAATATTCTAAAATTCTATTCTATGATTCTAAATATAATTCTATAGAATTAAGAATTAAGGTGGGACACCACTGGGACAGGCCGGAAAGGTCGTTTTTTCCGATTTTTTTTGTTTACAAGATTATTTATTCGAGATTGGGAGGAAAGTATGTTATCAAGCATACATTGAACTTATTGCGTGTTATTTCTTTTTTCAAAAAAAAAAAGCTATTGCGGTATAGTATTAAACCTCTGCATTAAAAATGTACTCCAATGGTTGGATCGATAAGTTGGCAATGGTTGGTCGGAAAAATAAAAATAAAAAAGTTTTATAATCTATATACCTGAATGTAGTTTTCATTGCACGTAGCCTTTTTCCGAACAAAAATTCATAAAATAGCGAGTGTTCAAAAAAGTGTAATTTGGCGAAATTTCTACTTGCATTCAGAGGCTTAAAAATACTGAATTTCAAAAGGCTGCGTACAATGATAGCTACTGCAATTACGGATAATAGGTTTTTTTAAATTGAAAATTGGACACTTATAGCCAGAGTTACGATTCCGGCCAGGTCGAGAAAAGTCTTTTCGGGAAAAAAACGCGTTTGAACATTTTAGTCTACCTAAATCGTTGCGCTACCTGCTCTCACTAAATCGTCTGTAACTTGGTCAATTTTCAATATTTCAACTTGAACATTTTTTTCACATAATCTTGAATGTGTATATTTTGAGAAAATGGCTTGAACGAATAGATTTTATGTTGCCTTCTATGGAAATGATTATTTAATGTTAAAAAATTGTGCAGCTTTGTGAACAAATATTTCTGAGCATACTTGCAAACAATTTGAGCATTTTTTGCAAACGAATATTTATGTTTTTAATAAACGGGTCTGGATCTTGGGATAATCATTTTTTTCACGATTTCTTCTCCCTCCATACCCATGTGGCATAGCTGCATAAATTTACTCGTATCCTCGTAGAGGAAAAAATGGCAAAAAAATGAATAGCAGCTGGATGGCAAAAAAACTTGATTACATATATACAGGTTGTTAGGAAGGTCGATGCAAGGCCTTAAGGGGGTGACAGGTCACCTCGTTAGGAACACATCTAACCTAGGTTACCTTAGCCCAAAGTCTAAGGGTTTCGTGTCATCATGGTAAGTATGATTTTTGGATAATTTCCCAAAATTAGGTATTACCTCGTTCACAATTTTCAAACAGACAATAATTGGTAACTAAAAACTAATTTGCGTCTAAGCTTAAGGGGTTATATACAGTTAAAATTTTCGAAAAATCGATTTTTTTTTAATTTAATTTTCGTAATGTACAGACACAGAACATTTCTTGTCAATCCGGCGAATATTCTCGAACTTACACGCCACATTTTTAATGACGTGCCAGAGCGTTCGAAAGTGCTTTTGAAACTTCAAACGCAATTTTCTGAAAACTGTGTTTTTAAAGTCGGTGAGCAAGATTTCTCGGAAACGGCTGAACCGATCAGTCTCAAATTTTAACACAATCTTTTCAAGTATACTTCTTAGTATATAATCGAAGGTTTCATCGAAAAATATTTTCCATTTTATAAACAATTTAAGGCCTAAATTTTTGTCAAAAATTGATCTTTTTGAGAATCCAACATTGTGTCAAAAATTATTATTTTGCTTATTCCTCCGATCAATAACAAGATAATCCATTATATTAACGAAATATTTTTGGTTTTTTCATTTTAGATTATCCAGTCCAGAGATATCATGCTCACCGCAAGAAGTCTTTTTTTAGAGGTGCGCCCGGAGATCAGCTATAGCAGCGCTTAAAATAATTATTTTTACAAATAAAAATGTTAAAATACAGTTAAAAGTTACCATAATATATGTACGAATAAAATTCGTGAAAAATCGATATTTTTGCGCCTCCTGACTGTATATAATAATGACTGTATCTATATAACCCCTTAATGTGACTGTAAAATCCTGACTGTATATATATAACCCCTTAATGTGTATTCAATCGGCAAACACCAATACAATCATTTGTATCCACACAACTAACTAAATGGGACGAGTTGAATAATTTAAAACTTGTCAAAAAATAAAAATACCTCCTACGTTAATGCTATTTAAAAAAAAATAGCATTAAGGAGTTTCGATACCAAAATCCAAATGGTTGTAGATGATTGAAATTCATATTACCGAGAGATTAATTTAAGATGCATTAACTGTCCAAAAATTAATCCTTTTCACCACATCGTTTCGGAGATTTTGAAGGTTCGAGTTGAGTTTTGTTCGAGTATTATTAATGAACCAAGTGAAGAAATCGCTTAATTTCTTAACATGACATTCCTGACACTAATCGCAGTTTATTCTTTTATTCAAATCTAAATCGAAGCATTATTTTAACCCCTACAGCCCTATAACTAGTATTTACGAAGTGCCACGTGCCATGAAGGTTCAACGTGAACCTTTATCCATTTGGTAATACACGTGGCAGTTCGTAAACACTAGTTACAGGGCTGTAGGGGTTAAAATAACGCTTCGATTTAAATTTAAAAAAGTGAACAAATTGCGACTAGTGTCAGGAATGTCGTGTTAAAAAATTAAGCGGTGTCTCCACTTGGTTCATTAATAATACTCCAACAAAACTCAATTTGAACCTTCAAAATCTCCGAAACTATGTGGTGAAACGGATTAATATTTGGACAGTTAATGCATCCTAAATTGATCTTTCGGTGATATGAATTTTCATCGTCTACAACCATTTCGATTTTGGTACCGAAACTCCTTAAGGGGTTAGACCACTCCAGAATTCTCGGAAAATCGATTTTTTTATCGTCCCCTAAGACCTCAAAAAAGATGTCCCAAAATATTATGGGCGGTAAAAATCTCTAAGTACTAGGTTTTCGAATTTCAGTACAAGGCCGCCTGGTCCGCAGCGAGCTACTCAAAACTTCAAACGCGTTTATCTCAAAACTGCATTTTTTTAAGATGGCCGGAAACATAACTCAGACAATTTTCAACCCATCCACTTGAAATGTTGAATTTATCTCGAAAAATACATTGTCTATAGAAGTACGTAAGATTCTTTTGTTATATTGCATAGTTCATTTGTTATTAACGATTACCTGACGATTTTTTAGGAAAATTTTTCACTTTTCCCTTTAGAAGTGCGCCATTTGGCCATAAATCAATATATCGAAAAAAATTCATTGGCTCATTATAATTAAAAAATTACAGAAGCTGTTTGTCCGGCCGTGAACCCTGGGAAAACGGAAACGTCATCGCAAAAACGCTGCACAGCCGCAATTTTAAAATTAATCGGTTCAAAAAAATTATTGTACACAGTCACTGATATGTATAATAAAGACCTTTTTGTGTAATCTCGATTTATTTTGTAGTTTTTCTGAAAAAAAAAAAATACCCAAAAAGCTTATTTTTTCGGCCTCTAGAGTGGCCTAAGGCCTCAACATGAGAGGTAAACTAGTTAGTACCTAATGATGGGAAAATTTTCCAAAAATCATCCTTACCATAATAACACGAAATCCTTAGACTTTGGACTAAGGTAACCTTAGATATGTTTTTAACGAAGTGACCTATCACACCCTTAAGGCTATGCATCGACCTTCCTAACACCCTGTATTCATATATATATAAACGTCAAATATCAAGTAAAATTCAAAGCAGGAATTCCGTAACACTAAAAACAAATATCGCGTTAATCGTTTTTTCTTCGTTTCTCATGTTACATACACCTGGAGCTTTTTCCTTCTCGCTCACTTTTGAATTTTGACCCTCCTCGGTTCAAGCAGAGTGATCTTTGCGTAATCTATCCGTCTTTTATAAATTCTTTCTGCCGCATCTGGCCAACCGTTGGAGGGAAAAATAGCGAGGGAAAGAGAGCGAATAAGAAAGACAGAGGGAGAGACAGAGAGAGAGAGAGAGAGAGAGGAGGGATTGAAGACATACAAAAGGGATCACGAGTAAGAACGCGACGTTCGGGTTTTCTCTGCGAGGGACAGCTGAAAGTGATGCCGCCTCCCACAATAGCTCCCGTGATGGGCCGAAAGATGGAGTGAAAACGGAAGGAAGCCAGAGAGAGAGAGAGAGAGAAAGAGAGAGAGAGAGGGAGGAGGGAGAGAAAAAATCTAAAAGTCCCAGCTTCAAAAGAGAGAAAAAGACGGGACGTCCGAACAAAGTCTTGGAAAACTCTTTTGCGATCGTTAGAGGTATACTTATATACGTATAAATAGAGCACATTCACTTCTTTACCTCTCCGACAGCCCGTCAGCTTCACACTATTATTTTCTCCTTTTTCTTACTTTTTAAAACATATATTTTACGCGCTTTCTTACTCTCTCTCTCTCTCACCCTCTCTCTCTTGCTCACCCTGCCTGACCGCATCTCACCTATCTGGCAACCGAATTCGAGAGCGAAAATGCATTAAATAACTTTCGACACATAGATACTCATATACAAGTATACCTACGTGTATTTTTCCAGATTGCAATGCGGGCCATTCCATCCAGTCAAGTAAGAAAAGTCAAGAGCCTTATGATTATTTTTATTTCTTTTCTTTTGGATATTTTTATTTTTTTCTTCTTATTTTGAATTTGTTTTCTTTTAATTATTTTCATTTATTTCCTTACAATTATTTTCATTCACGTTCTTTTCATCATTTTTATTTGTTTTTTTTTTCATAAATATTGTTGATTATTTTCTCGCTCTAGTATGTTTTTTTTTTAATTTTATTCTGGTACATGTGAGAGTGAGGCGAATAGCGCGTTGCACTAATTTAAGGCAGTAGTCTGCTTTAGAAGCCGAAAAAAAGCGTTTTTTCAGCAATTTCTTTGAAAGGGAAGGAAATGATTGCGGTAAACGAAATTTTGAGACGATAGTGTATTATATTCAAGCTTCAAAAAACAATTTTTATTATTTAAAAATATTGAAATTTTTCAAAGTTGTAACGATTTTTCTGGGGCGCCTGGAGTCTGCACTTGTAAATCGGTGCCGGTGATGGAGGTCGTGCGATGCATCTGAAACAGTCGAACCAAATTTTTTTTTAGTTTTTATAAGGTCCTTTTCTATATGAACTAAAAAAAATACCGAAGAAATGATGAAATTCCAAATTTTTTCGAAGTTTGAAAATAAAATTCACTTTTTGAAAAAAAGAAAAAAAATTCCCTTTAAGTTGCAAAACAAGTGATTTAAATAGTACTTTTGTCCAACTTTTTTAGTTCAAATAGAAGATAATTTAATTTTGAAGCTAGATCACTTTGATTTTTTTCGATCGGACATATATTGTTTTTGCTATCGCCGGCACCGTTTTCTAAAACTTGTGAAAATGAAAACTCGAGAAAACGGGCTTTAAAGTTTTCGGTCCAAAAAAATATAAGTTTTTGGATACTTACACTAATTAGATGTTAATCAGCTATCCCCGGGCCATACAATAATCCTTCCTAGAATAGATTTAAGACAAAAACGAAAAATCGATTTTTTGAAGCCTGTAAAGCAGACTACTGCCTTAAGGAGCCAGTCCACTTTGGAGCCACGAAAAAAGGCTATTGTCGCGATATTTTTTGAGGATTTTATAAAAGGTATGAATATAAAAGTTGTTAGGCTTGATAAAGAAAGTCTTGAAACACATTTAAAAAAATATTAATTCATTTTTATTCATTTTTGAGTACAAAAATTATCGTTTAACGTAATGCCTCAAAAATAAGTGAGCTAGGTAGCTCCATCACATCTCGGCGACTTGTCTGAAACAAAAAAATCAAAATCCATTAGATTCAGTATGACACCAGCTACAAAATGACCCTCGGATATAGAGTTTCATCAAAAAATAAAAAAATGGTAGACGAAAAACGAAAAAAGTTTTTAAAAACACGTTCTTTTCGCAGTTTTTCGCAAAAAAAGAGTAAAAATAAAAATTTTAAAACCATCGAGGGTCATCTTGTTGCGAATCATGTTTACAATATGTGGTTCAAATTCCAAGAGAATCGGTTAATTAGTTTTAGAGATACGACGGAGCTAGATTTTGAAAGCGTTGTTTCGAGAAAAACGCGTTTGCAATTTATACTATGAAAAACTGTTACCTAAACTCAATTGGCAATTTCTGCACCGTACAAAATCCCTTCTGATTGCTCATCATCGTCGATTTCTTCAAGTCTTGCTTGCTTTCGATTTGTTGAAATTTCCAAAGTGAACTGGCCCCTTAAAATTTTCTTCAAATCATTTATGCAGCTCCATCAATTTTGGCTAGTCAATGTGACCAATTTGCTGATTAATTATTGAGATTCTCGAAAAAAATGCAACCAATCTACTGATTCATCACCAATCTGCCCTCCAGTTAACGATGCACTTTTTGGCTTTTATTTTCAATTTTCTTCTTCGACATTGATTGTAATTCCCTAGGGGTCGCGGAGATAAAAGGCGAGCGTTTGTCCCGGGCAGACGTTTCTTTTCCTCTCACCTGGCGATGATGGAAGATGAATAGCAGTTTCCGCGAGCTATTCATCCGCGCGATCTTTACCCCGCCGCGTGTCCAATTTGCTCCGCGGACATTTTTCCCTCGGATTTCTTTGCTGCCCTTTCGCAGTGATGGCGACAAAATTCTTGCGTTCACCCATCCGAGTATTGGCCCCAGCCAGCTGATATATACAGCGGAATTTTATTTCAATTCGATTATTGACGTTTCAGCTCGATCAATTGCTCCAATTCGCCCAGCAAAGTTCATGAACTTTACCCGTGTCCTTTACATTCCTTTGCACCCATTTTTCCATTCGGGGACTCGGTACGAAAACAAAAAGAAATTAAGAAAATAATAAATTTCATAGAGACGCGGAGGAAGAGGTTTTCCATGAATTTTCCGAGGATTTGGATGGAGCTGGGGGGGGGGGGTTGCCCGAGGTGGGTGTTGCTAAGCTCTGTTAATATTGCTACGTCGGGCTTTCGTTATCGCGGTGCGAGAGAGGGGGGGGGGGGAGACAAGGAGAAGGTTATGTGTACAGACGAGAAAAACAGGAAAAGCTTCTCGTCTCTCTCTCTCTCTCTCTCTTCCTCCGGCTCTTCCGATGCGCCGACTCGCAAAGTAGTTACATTCACACGGTGACGTTTAATTAAGATAATGGCAGGTGCATCCGCGAATGACACTCCACGAGAACGAACACAGACACGCGACACAGCTAAGCCTCGAGGAGACGTTTTCCTGTTTTCTGGAATTTTGCCGTCCCCATCGAAAACTCTTGACATCGCGGGGGTATTTACACGAGAAACCTGAATCCATACATATAAAGGGTGTCTCAAAATAATCAGACATTTTAATTAATCAATAAAACGTATTATTTATTTGAAAAGTACGAGTATTTTTATTTCAATATAAGGTACAAACATGGAGGTCACGTGTGGAACACAATATCCGATAAATGCCATGAACGGCGTGGGCTTGTGTGAATTGGCCACCAAGATCGTGCGATTTGACGCCATTGGACTTCTTTCTTTGGGGCTTTATGAAGGTAAAAGTGTATGACAATGATCCACAGGACATTCCGGAGCTCAAGGAAGCAGTTGGACGCATTATTGATGAAATTAGTCCACAATAATGCCAAAATGTTGTTGAAAATTTCGTCAAAAGAGTGACCGTTTGCAAACAGGGATGAGGCGGCCATTTATCGGATATTGTGTTCCACATATAACATCCATGTTTGTACCTTATTTTAAAATAAAAATATATTCGTACTTTTCAAATCAATAATACGTTTTATTAATAAATTAAAGTGTCAGGTTATTTGAGGCACAAAATGTCAGGTTATGTCAGGTTATTTGAGGGTCAAAATGCCAGGTTATTTTCCTAGACACATATTATGTGTCTAGGAAAATTATATTTTCAACCCGTAACATCGTGTAATACTGACTGTCTACTGTACTTCTGGATACTCCGAGGACGGCCCTCAAAGCCAAATGTCTTCAATGTCACCCCAGCCCGTTTATATTCGTTTCGGATGGAGTTGAAGTTTGCATCGTTGAAGGGCAATGGAAATTTATATTTCTGAATTTCTTTAGTGGGTTACATCTAGCTCGTGACCGGAGAAAAGAGGATTTTTTGTGATTTTGTTTATGGGAAAACGTGGGCAGGTTTTGATAACTTTTTTTACATTGAAGAGTATCATTTCAAGTATCTTTTATGATTTTTGTATTGAAAGATATTTATAAATGTCGCAGATACAATGATTTGTGCAGAGCACTGTTTGAAAAACGTCGCTTCGCGATGACTACTGCTTCGAGGAAACAAATCATCAAAAATAAAAAATATTGAACATATTTAGTTTTCGCATGATATTATCGCTTCGCCGAAGGATTTAATAAAATATTGATTTAAAAAAAAAACCGCCGTTGAAAATATTTTTAACGAAACGACTGGAATTTTCACAGAATGTTATTGAAATTTTGCATTTTAAGGATCCGTCGAAAACGAAAAAACAATGATATTTTCAACAACTTTAATTCGATGTGAGCCCTTCAAAGATATAGACTAACTGGAAAATGTCGCCAAAGACAGGAATCTGCAACACACACACACAAACACACAAACACACACACACACACACACACACACACACACACACACGCACGCACGCACGCACGCACGCACGCACACACGCACGCACACACACACACACACACACACACACACACACACACACACACACACACACACACACACACACACACACACATCTGCAATATATATATGTATGTGGGAGAAAAGATATTTATCGTTGACACCGATTTTGAACAAGTCATTTTGAGAAAAACGTGTTTTAAGTTCGCCGGTTCGCGAAACCTACCTATAAACGTCCAGAATTCCCTCGATTATCAACGGATCGACTTGAAATTTTCAAAGGATATTTTTGAATCGGTATGTTTTGACAATCCACCAAAAATCGATATTATCGAACATTTCAGATTAAATTTCATTATATTTAAATTTATACATTATATTTATATCGATTCTTTCGAACAATTCAATTTCATTAAATTACGCCGTCATTTATTACATTGAGGCCAGTAAACATTCATTTATTACACCGTCATTTATTACATTGAGGTCAGTAAACATAGCCAGTAAACACACCCAACAAACATACACTACACTGAGGCCAGTAAACATACCTCAATGTTTACTGGCCTCACTTGTTATTTTCCCTTCAAAAAAATCCTGAAAAAACGCTTTTTTGGACCTTCCAATTCAGGCTCTCGCCTTATTTAACGATACACTACAGTGGGTAAAAAAAGTATTTGTACATCCCACACGAAACTGTTGTTAATTTGGCTTTATTTGTTGGTTCGTGTTTACCCAAGATTTTTGTAAACTGACATCACGTATATTTAGGATAAGCTATCGAACACAGAACCATAATAAAGCATTTAATTCATTTCGTAGCATAATTTGACAAAGACAACGTGTACAAATACTTTTGTTTACTCACTGTATATAAATTCACAAAAAAAGATCTTGTAGAAAAGCAAAAATAAGGAAATTGAAATGTGAAAAGGAATTTTCCTTGCGTTCCAACGATGCAAAACTCGACACCATCGTTTTGGCGTGTATGAGCTTAGGTCTGCGTCTATAGTTTGTCGAACAAAAGACCCCGAGTGGTGGAACTCGATATGCACAACGACGTGAATTACGCTCTTTCTTCAGACAGCGATCGATGCACATGCACATATCGATATGCAGTGCAGCGTCAGCAAAGGGAGAGAGAACGAGAGAGAAAGATCGAGGGAGCGAGTAATAGACTTGCTGCTGTTGTGTCACATGTCAGTGCTACATCGTGGGCCGCAGTAGTGCGCAAGTATGTATGTATAATGAGTTTGACGTTATTGTCGAAACGTCCACGTATCGAGCCAAAGCCTTGAGAACTTCTGTCTTACAGACTCGTAGAAAATTTCCTCTCCACGGCTCTCTTTATTCTCTCCTTTCGCAGCCACGTAATACGCGACTGCAACAACAACAAAAAAAACCGAACATAATTGACGCGCGTGGGAATATCACTTTTAATGAAGTTGCGCGGGGGGAAAGAGGAAGAAATGGTTTACATGAGAATTTACGTTGTGCGATTGAGGGAAAATGGGGATTTTCGTGCTTTTCATCTTTTTCACAATGGAGACATTTTCAATTGAGGACTTCGTGCGAGTGGAAAATTACGACGAACAATGAAGGGCTCTGATAGCAGGGTTGTTAGGGCGGAAAGGGTGAATGATTGAATCCTCAATTTTCTCAATTTTCCGGACCCTTAAATTATGAATGGAAAAAAAAAACGTTCAACAGGCAAATGGCACAGATCAAAGTGAATTCCACCGATTGGACTGTTCAACATTTTTCGCGTGGGTAAATTTCCCATAAGAGACTCATAAAATTCTGCGATCGTTCACCACACGATGTTCCTTCTTCTCCAGGGGATAACCAGAGAAATTCAAATTTCCCCGATTTTTTGCCTGGCCTCGTATGTCCCACACATTCTCGAAACGAAAGCTTTCAAGGGCTGCCAACGGATCGCGAAAAATAATCGATCCGAGCTGAACACTGTTAAGGGGCGAGTCCACTTTGAAAATTTCAAAAAATCGAAAGCCAGCATGACTTGAAGAAATCGACGATGATGAGCAGTCAGAAGGGATTTTGTACGGTGCAGAAATTGCCAATTGAGTTTAGGTAAGTGTTTTTCATAGTATAAACTTCAAACGCGTTTTTCTCGAAACGTTTTCAAAATCTAGCTCCATCGTATCTCTGAAATGAATAAACTGATTCTCTTGAATTTTGAACCACACATTGTAAACATGATTTGCAACAAGATGACCCTCGATGGTTTCAAAATTTTGATTTTTACTCTTTTTTGCGAAAAACTGCGAAAAAACGTGTTTTTTTCACCTTTTTCGTTTTTCATCTGCCATTTTTTTATTTTTTTGACATAACTTTATATCCGAGGCTTATTTTGTAGCTGGTGTCATACTGAATCTAATGGACTTTGATTTTTTTGTTTCAGACGAGCCGTTGCCGAGTTGTGATGGAGCTACCTAGTCCACCTATTTTTGAGGCATTACGTTAAACTATAGTTTTTGTACTTAAAAATGAATAAAAATGAATACAATTTTTAAAAATGTATTTCAAGACTTTTTTTATCAAGCCCAAAAACTTTTATATTCATATCTTTTATAAAATCCTCAAAAAATCGCGAAAATAGCCTTTTTTCGTGGCTCCAAAGTGGACTGGCCCCTTAAGGCGGGATATACATTTAGACAGGAACAAAATAAGCAATATTGAGAGATTTTTTAAACTAAGAAATAATTATTCTACCATTATCAAACTTTAGGTATACTTTAATAGTATATTTAAGTGTAGAAAACAATTTTTTTAAATCGATTCATTATCAAAATGACGGAGCTGTGGTAGAGTGTTTCAGCAAGGTCGCCGCGGGAGTTACGAAAGTAACTCTTTTTGAGTTACTCTTTTGCGTGAACGCAAAAAAGTTCAAACATTTCTTCAGTTAGAACATGTTCATTTCAGTTCAGAACGTTGTTCAGTTTCTACGTGACGGTAATTGAAATGAAAAAAAAAATGCAAATTCAAGAAAATGGCACGCATTTACCAAAAAAATCAACATTTCACCCAACATTTCTATAAATGGGGATTAAAAAAGTCGTTTTTTTTTCAATTTTTCAAAAACGATTCTCGTCAAGTAGAAGGTACCGATATTAACACACAGTCCAAAATACAGTGTAGTCAAAAGTAAATTTTGACAGTTCAACACTGTAATATAAATTTAACAAAACTTGTAATTTGACAGTTGGTTAATCTGTATTATTTACAATGAATGCGCCAGTTATATCGACAGAGTTTATGTAGACACAAAAAAACGTTTATCCATAAAAGAAGTTTGAAAAAAATATGTAGAAAATATAAAAAAAATCAGTCACAACAAGGACGTACCTTTTTGGAAATAGTTCTCGCTTTTTTTATAATTTCTTGAATTATGTCGAAAAAATTTCAACGTTCGTATCCTATCGACCACGCACTACTAACTGGCAATCCTTTGTGTCCTGATCACGTGCCTCACCCCACGCGCGAGACAAGTCCTAATTAGACAAGAACATACCTTAAAAAAATGCTCTCTTTCTTTATAATTTCTTTTAGGGGTTACCCCCACTTGCGATTTTGAAAAAATCGATTTTTTTTATTGCATTTTTTTGAAGTATAAGTATCTGAGAATATGTCCTGAAAATTTCAAGTCGATCCGAACAAAATTGACTGAGATATGAGCGTTGAAAGAGAAGAATCCGTTGTGTAAACGACCGGCTAATTGAAACTTTAAACGCGTTTTTCTCAAAATGGCATTTCTGAAGTCGGTGACCAAGATTACTCGAACACTAATGAACCGATCTTCTTGAAATTTTGCAGGCTTATTTAATACATAAAAATGTAGTCTTTAATCGTTCGATTTTTTTTTCGAAAAAATGGCCGTTTTATAGCCAAAAAACGGCCGTTTTTTTTCGTTAAAATCGAACCATTAACTTTGACGGTCCGCCATTTTGTGAAAAATGAATATTTTTTAAAATCCTTCGATTAAAGACTAGTTTATACTTATATTTGACTAAATCCATCCGCATTTTTTTTTCAGATGATCCACTTCGCCGCAATGTTGGTCACCGCAAACCGTGTATATAAAAACATTATTTCATTGACGGCCATTTGCCACTAAACAATGTAATATTTTTCAATAAAAAAATTACTGAAAGTTCTTCAAGATGTGTTCTTTAAGATGGTATATTGATCGATTGAAAAAGTTTTGTAGTTTTCTTTTAAAAAATTCATGGAAAAGGCCTTTTTTTGCGCTACAAGTGGGGGTAACGCCTTAATTTTGTTGCACAAATTTCGATGTCTGCGTCCCATCAACCACGCACTACTAACTGGCAATCCTTTGTGTACTGGCCTCGTGCCTCACCTCGTGCCTCATTTGCGTACAGTATAAAAATCAGTGATCGCATGTAAATTTTACAGTTGAATATTTTTTACTGAAATCAGTTTTACATTACAGTGTAACTGTAAAAATCTCAGAGCGCACAGATAACGTCACGAACTGTGGAAAGAAGCGTAAAAGTATCGTGCCACACTGTGACATTTAATGAATCACTCTGTACTTAATACAGTGTACACTGTAACCCTTGCACTTTACGTACAGTATAAAAATCAGTGACCTCATGTAAATTTTACAGTTGAATATTCTTACTGAAAACACTGATGTATTCACAATGCCGAACTGTAAATAAAGCCAGTATAACTGTAAAAATCTCAGTGTGTACAAGAAAATTCGTCATTTTTGTAGGACAGGATGTACATTACTCTGTTTTACTGTAAAATGAAATATGGCACCCTGTTTTTTATGCGTTTTGTACTGTGATTTTCGCTTTTTCTTTTTTTTTCCGTGCGGTGAGGCACAGCGTTGACGGGGTGTAACGTTTGAAGTTTTGTTGAATTTCGCTTTGAAACTTTAGGAAAATATTCTACATATATAGTTCTATCGATTAAAAAAAAACAAAAAGAAATCGATTTTTTGATCGTTGTAAATGTATATCCCGCCTTAACCAGAAGAACTAAAGACAGAATATGAGAAACGTCTTTGCAAAGGGCGCGCGAAATTAAGCGAAGGGTGTAAAGGAAGCCTGCTCGGGGGTGTCTTCACTTTTGCTCTTACACGAGAAATTTATTCAGCAAACTCTGTTCTGACTGGCGCTTGTTTCGCTACTGTTGCTTTACGGGTTATGTACCTCGTTGTGTTTATGTGTGTGTGCGTGTGTGTGTTTATATATATATCGTGTGTGATGTCGAGTTGGTAGAGACGACAATGTAGGCGAGAGAAATGCATTCTCGAGGTCTCAGCAACTATTCAGGCTTTAACGTTTACGCACACACACATACACACACACATGTATACACATACCTATGTAGATGGTTGTATGTACTCCTCCTCTCGCTCAAGCTTAAACGCACATGTATATTATCCGTTTCTGGGCGCGAGAGTTTCCACTCGGTCGTAATCCTCGTACGTACGAGTACGTACAGATGGTCAGGATTTAAACGCAATGGCATTGAAAATAATGTTCCCAATAAAGCATTACGTATATTATATCTTATAATACATTTTTTTACAAATAACCTTCATATTATTTATTTCCTGAGTTCCAACGTACACTCTTGCGGGTTTTCATGGATTATAATACTTCCCAATTGAGCCCTTCCCTATTACTACCCACCGGCATTTCGCTGATCTAGCCTAACTTCCGTTGGTCCACAGCCGTATTCAGAGCGTGTGCCTCTCTCGAAACTTAAAAAAATCGTCTTTTTTTTGTGTTTCGTTAAAGTGTGAACTTTTAAGAATATTTTTAGAACAACCGGGGGCGGAAAATAAAAAAATTGACGAAGTTACACCTCTTTTAGTGGGATAGTGTACATCGGGTTAAGGCCTTAGGCCACTCTAGTGACGGAAAAAATAGGCTTTCTGGGGATTTTTTTTTCAGAGAAACTACAAAATAAATCGAGATTACACAAAACGGTGTTTATCATACATATCAGTGACTGTATACAATAATTTTTATGAAGCGATTAATTTCAAAATGGCGGCTGTGCAGCGGTTATCTTATAACTGCATTTTTTAAGTTGGCCGAAAACATAACTCAGTCAATTTTCAATCGATTCACTTCAAATGTTGAATATATAGAGGACGTAGGATTTTTTTTTATTTTTTTATTTTTGCAGAGTTCATTTGTTAGTAACA
Source organism: Ophion obscuratus (assembly GCA_964007375.1). NCBI lineage: Eukaryota > Metazoa > Arthropoda > Insecta > Hymenoptera > Ichneumonidae > Ophion > Ophion obscuratus. The sequence goes on from OZ023318.1 coordinate 46,060,791, forward strand.
ATTATCTGACGATTTTTTTGCAAATTATTGGAACGTGAAAAATTTGCCTGAAAAATCGTCACATAATTTTTAATAATAAATGAACTATGCAATATAAAAAAAAAATCCTACGTACTCCTATAGACAATGTATTTTTCAAGATATATTCAACATTTCAAGTGAATCGGTTGAAAATTGTCTGAGTTATGTTTCCGTCCAACTTAAAAAATGCAGTTTTGAGATCAACGCTGCACAGCCGCCATTTTGAAATTAATCGCTTTAAAAAAATTATTGTATACAGTCACTGTTATGTACGATAAACACCCTTTTTTGTAACCTGCATTTATTTTGTAGTTTTTCTGAAAAAAAAAATCACCAAAAAAGTCTATTTTTTCGGCCTCTTGAGTGGCCTTAAAATGACAGCTTCTCCAAAGGAAACCTCATTTTTCTCTTGAAAATCTGCATGCTGGGGTCATTGTTATTAAGAAATGGTTCAGCCAATTAAAAAACGCGATCGTGAACCGAAAATGACTACTGTTTAGCCCTTAAGGATGATTCGCGTGAAACGAAAGCGGACATCAAAGCATGAGAACACTCGAAAAGGCCCAAACAGTGGTCATTTTCGGTTCACGATCGCATTTTTTAATTGAATGAACCATTTGTTAATAACAATGACTGCAGCATGCTGTTTTTGAAGAGAAAAATGAGGTTTTCTTTAGAGAAGCTGTCATTTTTCGTATTTTTCGAAATTTTGAAAAGTGGATGATAAACCCATAGCCAGTTGGATATATTTGAAGAAAACATGTTTTGTTTTCGTTTCAGATTACATTTGAGCCTGGCAGAGGTCCCGCCGTTTCAGGCCTCGCCGCTGGAGAACTGCAACGCCAACTGCATCTCCACGAACACTTTGAAAGATTTTCTCCCGAAAAAATAACATTGTAACCATAAACATGTGTACAACGTGCTGGGAAAAAATTAATTTATTCCAACCAATGTGTTACTAGAAAAAATGCATCATTCTGACCCTTCAAATTGGCCTTCCAGAGGGGGACACTCCGTTAACCTATACTATAGCGCATTTATTAGGCGCGGAAAAAATGGCTGATTTTCATTATTATTTTTTTTCAACGGCAAGAGTTCTTTACCGTTTTTTAGAGTTAGGGTATATTTTATTTTTACTTTTTGCTGTTACATGGTATTTTATTTTATTAATCTTTAAAAATCGTGGAGGTATGGCACGGTCTTCTAAACGGGTTGCGGTGAATGTTGTCAGACCGCGTGATACATAGCGTCGGCGGGACTAATCTTACAAAAAAACCAACGAAAATTTTTCTTTCATAAATACTCATACGCAGAATATGAACCAAGAAAAAGTGAGATATTTTGGAAAATCGATGAAATGGTACGCTTTGAAAGAGAAAAATTGACTTTTTGGAAAAATGGCTACATTTTGCAATAAAAAATACGTTTTCTTTAATTTTCAAAAACATTTAGGGTGATGTTTTAGACAATGAGGTTAGAAAGATCTACACTAAATTTCATCCTAACCAGTCGATCAGGTTTTAGATATGCGTCACACGAGTTTAAAAAATGCAGTTTGGAAGACCGTGCCGTGCCTTCGGCATTTTTAAAGATTGATAAAAAAATAAAACATATTAGTCTCGAAAATGGTAGAGAAGGCTTTCCTTTAAAAAAAATCATGAAAACCAACAAATTTGTTCTTCGCCTAAAGGCATAAACCCCCTTAATGGCGTATTTTACTCCTCAAATAAAATATTTCATAAATGGCCTTTAGATTCATAAACCTGGACTCGGCCAAAGTTGATTACATTTATCTACGGGTGAGCGGGACTATAGGCTACCACGAGGATGGCCCTTCAAGTCGTACGTCTTCAAAATCACTTTTTGTAAATATATATATATATATTCCGGCCCCCTCATCTTCTCTCACTTTTAGCAAAATTTATGCTACAAACTTTATTGCGGCGAACTTGTACTTCTCGAGCACGACAATGCGAGAAACGGAGAAAGCTCACTGAATATATGGGAAACGATATACGAGCGACATGGAGCTCCCAGCAAAGGGGTAAAGTCTTGCACTCTCCTGAGACAATGGATACAGATACGGGCATAATAGACAGATAGGGTTCAGCCATTACTGGAAAAAGAGTTCGTATAGAGAATAGTTAGAATATTTTGTTTAAAAATATTTATGTCCCTTTCACTTCTCCATATATATATATATATATATATATATATATATATATATATATATATATATATATATATATATATTTACGGGGTTAGGCCACTCAGAATTTTCGAAAAATCGATTATCTTTTTTATGGTCCCCTAGGACCTCAAAAATGATGTCCCAAAAGATGATGGCCGGGAAAAACCTCTAAGTACTCGGTTTTCGAATTTTAGTACAATGCCGCCTGGTCCGCAGCGAGCTACTCAAAACTTGAAACGCGTTTATCTCAAAAATGCATTTTTTAAGTTGGCCGGAAACATAATTCAGACAATTTTCAACCGATTCACTTGAAATGTTACATATATCTTGAAAAATACATTGTCTATGGAAGTACGTAGAATTTTTTTTTATATTGCATAGTTCATTTGTTGTTAACAATTATCTGACAATTTTTTAGGTAAATTTATCACTTTCCACTTTAGAAGTGCGCCGTTTGGCCATAAATCAGTATATCGAAAAAAATCCTACGTGCATTTATAACAGTTATTATATATAATCGAAAAAAATTCATTGGCTTATTATAATTAAAAAATTACAGGCAGTATTGGTCCGGCCGTGGACCCTGGAAAAACGGAGACATCATCACAAAAACGCTGCACAGCCGCCATTTTGAAATTAATCACTTCAAAAAAATTATTGTATACAGTCACTGTTATGTATAATAAACACCCTTTTTGTAATCTCGATTTATTTTGTAGTTTTTCTGAAGAAAAAAATCTCAAAAAGCCTATTTTTTCGGCCTCTAGAATGGCCTAAGGCCTTAATGCAAAAGGATATTTTTTCGTTGAGGCTTTTTTACAAATATATATTTTGGTATTGAACAACGGTTTTGAGTGTGTCACTCATGAACTCTTGAGTTGCCACTGTCCTCCATCGACCTTGCCCGAAAAGCGTCAATAGAAATAAAATTGATTAATTCAAGAAGGTTTCTTCAAATTAAAAAAAATCCAAACTCACTTTTTTCTTGTTCGTATTTTATCTCGGAAAACCCTCTCTCTCTCTATCCCTGTTTTTTTTTTCTAAAAATGTGTGGCTTCTTCATTTTCTGCCCTGTCAAATATAGAGAGCCTCGAGGCAAGAAATAACATTATTCCTAATAATTTGACTGAAATATTCGATGTTTCTGTCCGATTTGTTTGTTCGCAACGAAATATCACTGCCTCAGGGCGAAGCATTTTCACTCTGAAAATGGAAAATATGACATCGGGGTTCGAAGTACACTGAAAAAAAGCGAAAAAAAAAACTAAATGTACTGTACACACCGCGTGAATAACGAGGTAACCGAATTATTGCGAAAGACCATATCTCTGAATGAATTTTGTTTTTCAATCGTCACGAAAAATCGTCGTTCGATCAAGTACACGGCACGAGAAGCGAGCGCGTAGTTGCGTGTCAGCATTTCGATATTGTACCATGATAAATTTCCACCCCGCCAATGTTTCTCTCTGTCTCTCATTGAAAAAGAGCGATATGTCACTGTTTCGCTATAAACGAATGATAAACAATGATCGTTGAGTTGCCTCCACCGATACTCCCGAAAGAGTTTATTTTCAACGAGAAAAAGGAGGCACAAAAAAAAAATAAACGATCACCGATTGCGAATGGGGATGATCAGTATCGCGAACTTTTCGAAACATTCGATGTAACGAACGTTACTGATCACCGTGTAATCCTGTTAAAGGGCCTGTCCTATGTTTACCACGTATGCATATATATATATATATATATATATATATATATATATATATATATATACACAGTTTTAAATCAAACGCACAATCCACAAAAACCCCTCAACAACCTACATTTATTCGTAGGCTATTCTCGTCTCCAATTGAGCATTCGCAGATAGGATCACACGATAGTAGTTACAGTTGGTGATGTACCGAGCTACCAACGGCCTAAGGGACACACAGCGAGTAGAAACAGTGCGAATGTAAGGGAATACGACAGAGAGTGAGATAGAGCACGAGCGCGTTGTTGTACATACATCCGAAACGCATCCACGTAATCGAAACAACGACCCAATTGTGTCTGGGCAGATGCACACGGGGTGATTCGCGTGAGCTCGATCGACCGAATATGTCAACATCCCAACCATGCAAAGGACAGCGTTTGACGTTTTCCTTTTTTGGAGTACACGAAGCTCGTTTGAAGGTGGCAGGGAACAATTTTGGAAAATTCATTCCTTGACAAGATCTCCGAGGTTAGGTCGGAATTTGGATGGATGAAGTTTCGTCGAAATGCCTTATACAGGTACAAGAATTCACGTATATATGTATATATACATATACATGAGAGAAGGTGGTTTTGAAGACAATTGACTCCGAGGACCGTCCTTCGAAGGTTGATTTCCTGATATATATATATATATATATATATATATATATATATATATATATAAATTAAGTAATATAGGTCAAATATAGCCAAATATATTCGTAATTTTCCTTAACATTTAATTAAGTACTTTTCTTCCAAAGAATTCCCGAACATCACCCAAATTTTCAGCGTTCGCACTGATATAGCATCGTAAGGTAGTACGAGCGTGCAATCTTGATTTCTATAGATTTTATTCGAATTTTGACCAGACATTGTTCATATCATTATGCAAGTTTTAGTGGAATTTCAGAATAGTCGACTATTCAGTTTGGGAGATAATGGGATTTTAAATTGCGACTTTGAACACTGAAGGGTCTGCATTGAATTTTAGATAGAATAATTTTCCGTGAAAAATATTTGTTCCCTATGATAAGAAGACATATAGCAACACCGCAGAACAGTATTGTTCAATATTTCAAGAAAAAAATTAATTATCGTGTTCCTGAGGTTGAAAATTTTGTGATAAAAAATATTTGTATTATAAATATTAATATTTTATATTGTTTATGTTATCTTCATTAACAAATAAAAGTGTTGGTTCATTCATAACTAATTTAAAACTTTGTTCGATTAAAAATTACATCCAAATAAAAATTTGTTTTGCAGTATTATTTTAAATATACCGCGCAAACTCACATCTTTGGATACCTGGAACGATGCAGTATTGCCATATGTCTTCTCATTATAGGGGACAAATATTTATTAGGGAAAATTATTCTGTCCAAATTTCAATGCAGATCCTGCAGTGTTAAAAGTTGAAATTTAAAAACCCATTATCTTCCAATGTAAATAGTCGACTGTTCTGAAATTTCACTCAAACATGCATAATGATATGAAGAATGTCTAGTTAAAATTTGAACAAAATCTATAGAAATTAATATTGCGCGCTCGTACTACCTTAAACCGTAAAATTTCTATTCTCAAGGCTCAAAACTCAATACTTGATGGGAGCAGTAATTTTTTAGATAAATCAGGTGTAGGATTAAAGTGGGCACCCGGTATGCATATACCAGCAAATATACAAGCACCCGGTCAGCAAATTAGAAAAATCTCATTTCGAGAAAAACGCGTTTAAAGATTTACTATCGATTTTTGCAAGATAAAATGATATTGATATAAATTATATAAATGATAATGATATTCTTGCAAGTATAAACTCTCGAAAAAGGCAAAAAAATCGTTTTTTGAAAGTGTCACACTGGTGCCACAAGTGCTCAGTGCTAAGTGTCACAAGTGCCCCTTAAAGCCCCTTTACTTGTGTAAGGGGCAATAGTGACCGTTGTTAAAAAAACTTTTCCCACTTGCGTTGTTAGTTTTGACCTGGCAAATTTTTTGGTGAAAAAAAAATTCATGATGGTATTTAAAAAATACATGTTGATCATCTTAACGTCGCCATTTTGAATACATTCAAAAGAAATATTTTTATAAACATTTTTTGTCGAAAAGGGCAAAAAATCGACGTTTTGTTTGAAAAAATGTTTATAAAAATATTTCTTTTGATCCATAATTCAAAATGGCGACGTTAAGATGACCAACATGTATTTTTTAAATACAATCATGAATTTTTTTTTCACCCAAAAATTTGCCAGGTCGAAATTAACAACGCAAGTAGGAAAAGTTTTTTTAACAACGGTCACAATTTTACGAATAGAATACCATTCTTTCCTATTTTAGCGCTATCCAGAATGTAGTACGAGGAGGTAAGTTCTTCAACATCGCTAGTGTAAGTGCGCGTGTGTAAGTGCGTGTCAGTTTGTTTGCGTTTGTTTGTTTGGGTTTGTTCGATACCCCAAACAAATTCAAATAAGGATTGGGTCTCAGCAGTATTTTTCGAGATAAATGACGTGTAAGATCGAAATGGGATACCCAGTATATACATACATACATATATATACATACATACATACATATATATATATATATATATATATATATATATATGGACGGTGTTTCTCTATCTCTTACTATACACCCCCGCAGCTCTCCTTCAATTTCCACTCAACGTGGTTCTCTGTAAGCTCCGTTGTAATTCGACGTAGATGCGGTATAGGTATTGTGTATAGGTTTGGAACTCCGGCGAGGTCTCGTCATCCAGGTTTTAGACCCGGGTCAACATCACTACGCACGAGGCTACTTGTCGCATCGTCGACAATATAACGCCTACTTGCTTTCTCTCTCTCCCTCTCTCTCTCTCTCTCTCTCTCTCTCTCTCTCTCTCTCTCTCTCTCTCTCTCTCTCTCTTCTCGCTCCTCTATGTCCTCGTGTACCTGCCTCTCCCTGTCTACCTGTCTGTTTAACCATCCCTATCGTTACAACACGCTCGCCGTTCTTCTCGCTGTATATTCGCACCCGTTTCTCTCTCTCTCTCTCTCTCTCTCTCTCTCTCTCTCTCTCTCTCGCTGTCTCTCATTCCCGTTGCACTCGACGATCTGCGAGCTTTCCCATTACGCCTGCAACGCGCAATAACCCTGCTTGGCCCGCAATGCCCAGGCAATAATTATTCAAATTGACTAACCGAAGGTTCGCGGCTGTATTGTAGGTTTTTATAAATAAATAAAAAATGAATAATAATTAAATGGATCAAAACAACTGATCGACAGTTGATTCTGTCAATTCGATTCTTCATTATTGCGTCTGTCGAGCCAAAAAAGATAGTCCGTTTCATCGAGGTTCGTCCGATGAAAGCTCAGCCTCCGATTTATTTGCTGCAAAATACCGGAAAACATAATGAAATTCAAGCGAATTTTCATTCGTCAAGCGATACACTCGCAGTGAATAAACGTTTATTAAAAAGCAGTACATTTAGAATGCAGTCAAAAGTATACGTTTGATAATGTGTGTGGTTTTTTTGTCGATCAATATTTTCTTGTCTCCCCCCCCCGCGCTCTCTCCCTTTTATTCACCCTCTTCTCTCGCACCCACGGTCTTACATACGGGTCTGGAAACGACCGTGGTGGGGGTAGGCACTGTTAACGAACCCACGTTTGTTTTCAATTTTCGCCACTACGTGGCATTGCTATCGGCGTGTACGTGTGCGCCAAGGACAGAACAGCTTCCGTCCGTCTCTCTCACTCTTCTCGATGATCCGAAATGCACATTACCTTTTTCGTGGGGGGGCGAAGGGGGAATGGAGGTAAACGAGAAAGAATTGTGGAATAAGGACGGGGGATTGTGGAAGAGAATAGAAGTGCGGCTTGTAAAAAGGGGAAGATCCTGTATGGCTGGAAGAAGACCAATATAAAATTTGAAAAATAAATAAAACTACTTACCTTTTCCGAGTGAAATGGATTTTTATTTGAATTTTATTCCGAGTTTCTTTCGATGACGAAAGGAAAAAAATATGCGACACGTGGAATGTTGAATATACAAATACCTTTATTGGTTCGTCAGTTTAGAAAGCCCCGAAACAACGGTCCACCTTTGCCAGCTTTATGAATATTTTTCATACTACAAATGCTCGTTGACGCGAACAGAGGTTATCGAGAACGTTGTAATAAAAAATGGAGTGATGAATGGCACGGGGCACGGTCTAAGATAAGGCAAGGGGCGAAGGGAGAGATCACAGAAGACCGTGGGTGGGAGGTACTCGCCGATAGTAGCGACGGCGGTGGCCGCGAGCGGAATGAAAAGTGAAGCTCGTAACGCTGCCTCACGACTCCGTTGAAATCTGGCTTCGCTTCCAGACCTGTATGTAAGACCGTGCTCGCACCAAACACGACACACGTAGGGCCCTCGTCGGCTGCTTCTCACGTGTGTGCCTTCTTTGTTTTCTCTTCATTCGACAAAAAAGTTACTTGGGTGTCCACATCCCACTTTGATTGACCTACTGTTTATGGTAGAGCATACAAAACTATTAGATTCGTGTTTTTTTTATAAGCGGGAAAACGGCTGTAATGGGTGCAACCACCCCTTAGAATGAAGCATGTCAAGGCTTGATTTCGGAGTTTCACCCGCAAGCGAACAACCGAATGTGTATGGAAACACGTTCTTCCCGTTTACTAACGTGGTTTTGAGCTTTTGAAAAAAAAAACTCTATGATATTCGTAATCGGCAGAACATTTGCCATCGGATAGGTCCTTGAAATGATGGAAAACTCGGAAAAATAATTTCTCGATTCTCTTGGCCACTTTTTCAAAATCGCCAAAATTGCAAAATTTTGAACAGACGTCGAAAAAGACTTAGTTACCATTTTAGAGACTTACGGTATGCATTATTACTACTTTTGGCAGTTACATGATATTTATAAAAATTAATCTTGATAAATGACGCTGGTTTGGCACGGTCTTCTAAACTGCATTTCTGCAATTTCCGCAATTTCACGGTCTTCTAAACTGCAGTTCTTCTAAACTGATTCTGACGAAATATGGTTCGAATCTCTCCAACTTTATTACCTAAAACAAGACTCTAAACCTTTTGGAAATTAAATTAAAAAGTATTTTTTTGTAGAAAAATGTACCCTTTTTTTTCGGAAAATTCAATCTTTTTGTTTCAAAGCGTACCATTTTTTCGATTTACAACATTTCTCACTTTTTCTTGGCCCATATTTTGCATATGAGTGTTAATGACATAAAAAATCTCCGTTGGTTTTTTCAGATCAATCCCGCCGACGCTACGTGTCGCGCCACCTGACAACATCTGCTGCAACCCATTGGGAAGACCATGCCATACCTCCGCGAGTTTTAAAGATTAATAAATAATTAAAAAAAATACCGTGTAACAGCCAAAAGTAGTAATAAAAATACCCTAAGTCAAACAAATGGTGAAGAAATGTTTCTTTAAAAATAAAAAATCAGCAATTTTGTCCTTGCCTAAAGTTATCCTGATATCTCGATTGGTTTTCCCGAAAAGTGCACTCGAAAAATGACCGAAGTAGAGCCACGATAACATTCACGAAAATCGAGAGCCCGAATTTGATATTTTGCCAAAAATCGAAAAATAATAGGAGTTCCATAACGGAATTTTAAAAAGGATACGAATACGTAAATAATGAGCGCACACCAAGGTTTTAAATGGAAACAGAGAAAAACTGACGAACAATTCAATTAAGACAATTTTTTGCTAAAATTTAAAAAAAATAGATTTCTAAAAAAAAATTGATAAGTCTATATGAATGTATTTTCACCCCATGAATAAGAAGTTACCACTCATTCTCGCCAACACCCTCAATTCTCATTCAAAATTGTCAAAATGTATAAAATGTGGCTTACCCCCTTAAGCTTTTTATCCCGCATAAATGCAAAAATACGTAAACTTCCATTTTTTATCGCCCCTTCAAAGTGTTATCCGTTCATTCAATTTAACGCACCCCTTTTAAATGTCCGACAAAATAAAAAAACATATAGTTCATCCCTTACTTTTTTTTCCAATGTACCCATAGTGGATTTCTGATCGTTTTGCGTGAGAAGAATATCGTTTCTGTTTCACTGGAATCGGTCGACTGTTTGCGGGCGAAACTGCAAAATCGGCCCTTGATATCAGACCCAAGGGGTGGTTGCACCCCTCAAACCGATTTTCCGCCGACAAAAACAAATACTTATCTAATCATTTTTAATGCTCTACCATATACGCGAGTTCCAACGAAAGTGCAGGCGGATACCAAAGTGAAGTTCCTCATCAGAGGTGGAAGAGAATAGAGCCGGAAACTATTCGTCTCTGAGTAAGTGAACAGTCCATTGGCACGTGGAGCAATGATGAGAACAGAGAAAAAAGAGGGATGATAATATCCCGCAGAAGTAAACGAGACTGGAGGATCTATGGAACCGGGATTATATATAAAAACTTCGAGGACTGTGCCTCTCCTTCCCTCGCTTCCTCTCGTTTTATATATTCATTGCGCTTCAGACTTTTTTTTACTCCACTTTATACACGCACGTACAGACTGATACGATTTCCGCTTGCTTCGTACGATATATATATATATATATATATATATATTAAGCTCCGATATCTCGGGGGCATCAGGTTAGCCGAAGAAAAACCGGGTTGAAAGTTGTTCAACGTTGCCGGAGCGTCTTGAGGAAACTTTCGGTCCTCGAGAATCCATTAATGAGTATGTTCAAGCACTTACACATGCATACGTCCACAGAGGTATGTATATATGTATATATAGGGAATGGTGATTTCGATGAGGTTTATCATCATAGTAGCCAATATTTCGTATTCAACATCGTGACCTCAATGTCTTCATCATCACTTTTCTATAAACGTGAGCATACTGATACAAAGATCGTTTCAAGGACGTTAAGAGACGTTTCAAGAACCGTCTCCAGAATGGACAGAATGGTGATTTGAAGATAATCGTCTTCAAGGTTCATCCTCATAGTAGCCAAGTGTCCTTGTATTCAAGATCGTGACCTCAATGTCATCATAATCACTTTTCCATACAAGCAAGCCTGCCAATACAAAGATCTTTTCAAACACCGTCTAGTCTGAAATATCAGAGACTCGCATATCAGACGTTTTAAGGGCCGCTTTCAAAATAGACAGAATGGTGATTTCAAGACATTCGTCTTCAAGTTTCAGCCTCATAGTACCTCATCCCTCGTATTCAACATCGTGACCTCAATATCTTCGTAATCACTTTTCCATAAACGTGAGCATGCTAATACAAAGATGTCTCCAAAATGGACACAATGGTGATTTGAAGACATTCATCTTCGAAATGCATCCTCATAGTAGTCAAGTATCCTCGTTTTCAACATCCTGACCTTGATGTCTTCATGATCACTTTTTTATAAACGTGAGCATGCCAATGCAAAGAACTTTTCAAAGACCGTCCAGTTTGGAAAATCAGGAACTCGGATACCAGACGTTTCAAGGGCCGTTTTCAAAATAGACAGAATAATGATTTGAAGACATTCGACTTCAACGTTCATCCTCATAGTAGCCCATTCCTCGTATTCAACATCGTGACCTCAATATCTTCATATTCACTTTTCCACAAACGTGAGCATGCCAATACAAAGATCTTTTCAAAGACCGTCCAGTTTGGAAAATAAGAAACTTGGATATCAAACGTTTTAAGAGCTGTTATCAAAATGGACCGAATGGTGATTTGAAGACATTCGTCTTCGACGTTCATTTTCATAGTAAACCCATCCCTCGTATTCAACATCCTGACCTGAATATCTTCGTAATCACGTTTGCAAAAACGTGAGCATGCCAATACAAAGATCTTTTCAAACACCGTCCAGTTTGGAAAATCAGAAACTTGGATCCCAGACTTTTCAAATGGACAGAATGGTGATTTGAAGACATGCGACTTCAAGGTTCAGCCTCATATGAGCCAATTGTCCTCGTATTCAACATCGTGACCACAATTTCTTCATAATCACTTTTCCATAAACGTGACCATGCTAATACAAAGATGTCTCCAAAATGGACACAATGGTGATTTGAAGACATTAATCTTCGAAATTCATCCTCATAGTAGCCAAGTATCCGCGTATTCAACATCGTGACCGCAATGTCTCCATAATCATTTTTCCACAAACGTGAGCATGCTAATACAAAGATCTTTCCAAAGACCGTCCAGTCTGGAAAATCAGAAACTCGGATACCAGACATTTCAAGGGCCGTTTTCAAAATGGACAGAATGATGATTTGAAGACATTCGTCTTCGACGTTCATCCTCATAGTAGCCAAGTATCCTCGTATTCAACATCGTGACCTCAATGTCTTCATAATCCTCTTGCCATAAATGTGCTATCCTAGCACCAAGATCTTTTCAAGGACCATCCAGTTCGCAAAATCAGGGTTTCGGATAACAAACGTTTCAGGCACCGTCTTCAAAATAACCAGGTGTGATGATTACCGACCTCACGTAGACTCAACGGGTTCAAAATAACCTTTTTCCATGTAAACGCGGTCCTCAGAAACCCCAAATGATGTTGTCCAGCCCGCAAACTCAGCCTATCGTTAGAATCCGCTTCGAGGATCAAGATCGCACACCTACAACCCTCCGTAGTGAAGGAAGTGCACCGGAGCCAAGACTCGTTGGAGGCGCACGCGAGAACAACGTATCGCGTTGGGACCGTCTCCGCCATTAACCCTCACCCTCTTCCAAACCTGGTCCTTCGAGTTCACCGTTCCTGCTCCCTCTTTCCTGCCCTCGTAGACCACGCCGCTCTTAACGCAACGAAAACTTACTAACCTCCCACCCCCGCCGTTCCAACCTCTTCCTTTCCCGGCGGATCTCACGGCGGCTCGCGAAACTTTATCAAACTCGTAATTGGTTACTCGAACGCAAAAACTATATTTGATACGGTGTCGGGATGACTCGTTAGAGTTATATACATAGTACAACGGATGTGCACCGTATACATCCGGTAGTCAGCCATCAGGCTGGGAAATTAAAGTTCGCACCCGGAGCTCGTGAAATTTACAGTAAAAAGGCGCCAAATTGAACGGCGCGCGCTCGTTGCTGCTGCTGGGTGATTTTCCCCTATTCGCGAAACCCTGTATAGCTGCGGGGGCGTGGATTGCGTGCAGAGTCTTTCTTCTGCATTCACCGGGCGCTGCGTCGAAAGCATCCCCGAATGCACAGCATTTCCGGAACATTTTTGCGCTTCCTGCTCCTTTAGTTACGTAGTTAGGGAATAATAATTGTCAGAATCGTAAGATCGGTTAAGGGGTTAGGCCATAGTGACGGGTATAGAATCGTGTGCGAATTTAACAATTTTTTTTTTCGTATGAAAAAGTGATTTACTCATAAAATTAATTACACATATATTTAGTACGAATATCAAGCTGTTAGAAAATATATATATATTTTTTTTCGATGTACAAAATGATCGACTAATAATATTTTCTTTTGGTATCTTTTTCGGCGCTCCGCGGCGTGACATTTAGCATCCACAATTTTTTACCGAGAACAAAAAACAAAAATTCTCGTCAATCTACACTAGAATACGTAGAGAAGTACGTATGGAATTTAAAAAATATTGTTTTATTCAAAAGTTGTAGGTATTTGAACTTAAGAAATTAATTTTCAGTGAAACATTTCGTTATAACTGCTCATAAAATGAAAAGTTTTCGATTAATCAGAAATTCCGTACGTACTTCCCTGCGAAATGCAATTAGGAATATCACTTTTTAATTTGAAGTAAATCGAGTGAAAATTGTTGAAGTTATTTGTCACGCCAATTGGAAAAAAGCTGTTTCGAGAAGTTTCGAGTAGTAGACCATTTTGTGAATCGAAAAAAAAAATATTCTAGCAGCTTGATATTCATACTAAATAAAAGTGTAATTACTTTTTTGTGTGAATCACTTTTTCACACGAAAAAAAAGTTAAATTCGCACATGATTTTATACCCGTTATTGTGGCCTAACCCCTTAATGTTGAGGGTCTTCTCACTTTAGATGCTAAAAAGGGCTGTTTTCATGAATTTTTGATAGGTTTATATTATAGATATCGACATAAAAGTTGTTACACTCGATAAATACACTTTTGAAATACATTTAAAAAACTGATTTATTTAAGTCACTATTTATAGACGAAAATGGTAGTTATAAAAATGTCCTAAAAATTGTAGGTCTGCGCTGTTTATGATATCTCGAAGATGGATAATCTGAAACAAAAAGAATCAAACGGTTTTAGATTCAGTTTGTTAATGGCTATAGCGCGGTATGTCAATAGGCAATAGCGCGATATATGCAAAAATAACAAAATGGCAGACTTTTTCGAAAAAACAAAAAAAAACGTATTTTTTTTCACCGTTGTGGACAAAAAAAGTAAAGATAAAAATTGAACATTATAGTTATAAAGAATGTAACTATAATAACTATTATATAATAATATAAATTTAGTTATAAAAATATAGTTATAAAGAATATGTGGTTCAAATGTCATAAGGATCGATTCAGCAGTTTCGAAGATTTTATCAACAAGCCGTCGAACGACGTTGTTGCGAGAAAAACGCGTTCAAAGTTTGTTTGGGTTACATGAATACATTTAAACAAATTTAATGTAATTCGAAAGTGTATTTATTAAGTGTAACAACTTTTATAAGAAAATCTACTATATGAATCTATCAAAAAAATAGCCTTTTTTAGGGTCTAAAGTAAGAAAACCCCTTAATTATACAATTAACAGTGAACTAAATATTACCGAACCCCAACTTTATTATCATGAAAAACCCGTCCAGACATTGTCGTCGGGAGCCAATTGGTTTGCCATACTTGTCCCTACTTTCTGGTGAGGATCCAATGTGAATAGTGAAGAAATCCCAGATCCTCGACCGGAATCCGATACCATTCTTGAGACGGGACCAGCACTGTGATGGGTAAAAAAAAAAAAAAAATTTTTCGGTGTTCCATTTTCTCAAAGTATACATATTCAAGAATAAGTGAAAAAATATTGAATATTGACTAAGTAAGTAAAAAAATTCCTAAACGGCGTCAATCAGGAAGTAGGGCAGAATCCACTTGGATTCCAATGTGGACTCCCCACGTGCAGTGCCTCTACCAAAGCTCTATCCCTAAATCTCTAAAGGCTGGGTACTATCTGGGGACTTTCCAATAAATTTCTGCACCGGGAGGACTTTGCCTTTTTTACTCCCTTAGTTTCCTGGTTAGATCGTAGCAAGATCACCATATTTTATAATTTTCCAGTAATTCCCTAGTCATTTTCTCGTTATGAGTATCAGCTACTAATATAGCTAATAATAACTAGATAATTATCTGGGGACTTTCCAATAAATTTCTGCACCGGGAGGACTTTGCTTTTTTTACTCCCTTCGTTTCCTGGTTAGATCGTAGCAAGATCACCATATTTGATAATTTTCCAGTAATTCCCTAGTAATTTTCTCGTTATGAGTATCAGCTACTTTTTGAGAATTACCATTATAATAAATACATATGTATTCATTTTCTCAATGTTACCAACTCCTCAGCTACTTTTTTTAAATGACTAATATAATAAATATACAGGGTGTCCGGTTATGGATGGATAATCCTGCAACTGTCCATAGTCAGATCATGCCCTACTATATGCTGGAATTTCAGTTTAGCAAAAGTTTCACGGTTTTACAGATTTTGGGCTTTATGCCATTTTTTAAATAAACCACCTTCTTTTGGTTTTTCGCATGCCATTGCTATAAATGATATGAATCGACAATAACTAAGCAACTTTTTAAAGTAATTGACACGATATGCGTAGTACACTTTTTTTCACAGCCAAGGCTATCAAAATCAAATGTTCGAATTGGTTTGTATTAAAATTCTGCATAAGATCTTTTTTCATAAAGTTTCCTTAACCTTCAAGGTTAGGAAGAATACTGTTCTAGATAAAAGAAATAACCAAGAGTTATTATAACCAAATATAACCATATTATAACCAAATATAACCAAATTATAACCAAATTATAACCAAATTATAACCAAGTTATAACCAAATTATAACCAAATTATAAACGAGTTATAACCAAAAGAAAATAATCAAAGAAATAACCAAAAAACCATCAAGAGTGTTTGTTTTAAATGGGGTAAAAAAGGTCATCATTTGTCGAAATGGCGTGCGAAAAAGCAAATGCTTTATTCATTCATAACAGGCCACCCTGTATATCTAGTAATCTTCCCTTTACCACTGACCCTGTAGTTACCTTTTGAGGACGATAAACTTGGAAATTATGCAACCACACAAAAATAGGAAAATCGCTTCTTTTCTTTGCAATCGATTCATCATTTTTTTTCCACCAACCGCTTAATTTTTATTGATTTATTCCAACACCCGTTATCTTCGGGTGAATTTTTTTCAAAGTCCGATGAACAAAGATGTTTGAACCTAGCAATATCACACACTGTCAGAGACAGGATTTTCGTATCGAAGCATTCCCACTTCACGTGTGTAGTCGGTGTCACTCCGAATTATCATTGTAACGGTAATAGCTGAACAGGAGGAAGAAAAATTGAACGAATTTAACTCTGCTTTTCCGCTAGTTCTCATTCTCCTTTCTTTTTGCACTTCTGCTTGCTCTCGGTTTCCGGTCATATTTCACCGGACGTGCCCGAGCGATTATTGGCCTCCTCAGCTGAGGCCAGGAGGATGGGGCTCTCTTCGGCGACCTCGGGTTGCACGAAAAACTCACCATCCTCCGCGCTTCGTATTCTCGAGCCCTCTATCCGGAGTGGAAAGAGTACGGGATCAGGCGGACGTAGGTGAAAGTACAAGGGGGGGCATTTGGAGTATATTCGAGATGACAGAAGCGATGGCTGTGCCACGAAAAGAATTCTTTGCCGTTGCGAAAGGAAGAGAGGACGAGAGGGGGAGAGAGAGACAAAGATTGATTGTTTATTTATGCCTTGGTCGAAACCTTCAGGCAGTGTGTTACATTATGGGTAAGTATTTAATATTATAATGATGATAGATAACTAAGTGATAAACAAGGTGTAATAATAATATAAGGTTAAATATAATAAAACAAATAATTATAAAGTAGGAAATAATATTAAATGACTACAGCTATATAATTCGAAACAACTTAAAATGTACGTGCGAAATAAAAATAATAAATGCGTAATAAGAGTTTGCGGGTGCTAAGAGAGAAGGGTAGTAATTAATAAAAACTATAGCACTGTGAGAGGTAGAACTCTGCGTGGCCAAGCTACATTTGGCACTATCGTCGAATATCCACAAGTCGAATATCCATCCATGAGTACGAATATCCATAAGTATGAATATCCATAAGTCGAATATCCATAAGTGAGTATAGAGTAGAAATGAGTGCCAGAAATGGCGGGAGGCAGAGATAAGTGAGTTTGTTTGGTTCTGTTTGTTTAGATTCCTTCTGTACTCACTTTTCCTCTACCTCCCGCCATTTCCGGCACTCATTTCTACTCTATACTCACTTATGGATATTCACTTATGGATATTCGTACTTATGGAAATTCGACCTATGGATATTCTACCTCAATCAAATTTGGCATCACATAAAACCAAAACAGAGAGAAAGAGAGAGAGAGAGAGTGTGCGTGTGTGTGTATGTGTGAGAGAGAGAGAGGCAGGGAGGAAGAGGGAAAATATATCACGCTCTAAAATATATCACGGGAAGTAGCAAACATTTTTTCATCCTGCTCATTTTGATCTCAGCCCAGTCGATTTTTGCTGTTTTTGACGATCGTCGCGAAAAGACCAAAATCAGGCCGAACCTAATTCAGCAAGACTGATTTTTTTCTAATTCGAATCATACAATGGTTGACGCAATAAACGAAATGTCAATATTGACATTCCTTTGGTAATTCGAAATGACGACGAAAAACGAAAAATGGAATTGGATTGAAGAGCGCTGCTTCGGCACTTTGGAAGAATAAAATAATATCAGACAAGATCAATGCAACATTTATTCTCCAAGGCGGGCTCGTGTTCCCTTGATTTTCTTTGTTTCTACATTATTTTTCGAAATTCTCAACGGCCGGGTTGTCAGTGTATAAATATTGTTGTACGCATATATCGGGGGCGTGAGCACTGCACCCGGTAACGCCCGGCAAAGTCGCAACGTTGGATTGAAGCAACAGTTATAATATATTCGTCGAATGTAAATCGACGAATAACACTGGGACAGAGTGAACGAGGGAGAGGGGAGGGAGAGAGAGAGAGAGAGAGAGAGAGAGAGAGAGAGAGAGAGAGAGAGAGAAATTCAACGTCGAGGAAGCAGAATCGCGAAAGCGCCTCCATATGTTAATCTCTCATCAGGTGAAACATTCCGAAAAGGTACACTTTCGTCATACAGAAAGAACAATAATGAGAAGGCAGGAAAACATTTTCACTCTTTTTACCCCAACGATTCGAGGGATAATATCGGTAAAAAAAATAAATATATTATCGAAAGGACTTCTGTGCTTCACGGTGTGTATTTGCAAATATATATGAGCGAATAAATCCCTCGGGAAAACACAGAAGGTCTCTTGATTTCTCGTTTCACTGGTCGCTTCAAAGCTTCGAATTTGCCCAACCTTTCGATGGAAATTTGCGACTAACCGAATTGACAGCTGCAATTAAAACTCGCTCAAACTACGAACGAAACTGAACGAAGGGTGTGACCCTATCCGCCTACTTGTAGAGGGCTGCTGGTTATCGGTCACGATCCCGTGAACGGGCTGTAGGACGTATTTTCCGCAATCAAATAACCCTGTAATGCTTTATGCAAAAGTCAATCATTTGCGAGATGTTATTATTTTAAAAAGTGAGGCTACTTTGGAAATTAATTTTAAAAACTGTCGGATGGAATCTAACTTTTTATTATTTGCAGTTTGAGGACACAGTAACAAAGAATCATCTATAATAAAATAAGAATAATCTGCAAATATTTTTGAATCAGGGGTCCAAAACTCTGCAAGTCTAATAATTTTCGTACCTCTTTGGATTGTTAAGAATATTGTTGTAGTTTGTTTCAAATGATTCGCAGGCTCATTAACTTAGTGATTTTTTAAAATGAAATCTGCATTTCTGTCAAAGAAAATTAAACAGTTGCGCGACTGACTAACGTATCGGGAAGGCACAGCCTAAACCGCTGAAGATAGAAACATGAAATTTGGAAGAATTGACCCTAGGGGCAGTCCATAAATTTGTCCATTTTGAAATAAGAGGGGTCGTTAAATGGTGGTATCGATAGTTGGACAGGATAATTTCAGGAGGGCGGGGAGGGGGGGTAAAAATCAGCAAAAATTGAAGACGTGATATATGGACGGCTGCTTAGAAGAAGATTTTTCGAACATCAACTCCAAACTGGGGGTTATGGGGTGTACAAGTTTATATGGAAAATGGTATTCCCTGCGTGTATCGCCGGGGGCGTAGCCGCGGGCGAAGGCACACATACATACATATAAATCTCGATATTATATAACAAAATATAAAAGAATGTAGTATTTACGTACGCGTGAGTATCAGTGGGTCAAACAAATATTTGTACACCTTTTTAAAAGTAATTCTTCGAAAAAATGCATGTGCAGTTTATTTTATTCGGTAGCTATTTCAAATGAAAATACTGCACGTTAATGTTAATGTGAATAATGTATGCTGATGGAAATACAAAAAAAACATACAGAAAGAAGCGAGCTGTGCAAATACTTTTCTTCAACCAGTGCATACATATGCGCGTGTATATATATATATATGAACATTCAGATTTCTTCGTTATACTTTGGCCATTGGAGCTCCCTCGTTCGATATCTGCTTGGCCCAAATGGGAAAGCAGATCTCTTTCCCAACGATGTAACTCAAATAGTTGCAATCTTGTCGAATCGTTATTCGAACTATTCTCTTTATCTTCCCGCAATGAAGCACCGCCGAGATGCACTCTGATCGTTATGCGGTCTCTCTCTCTCTCTCTCTCTCTCTCTCTCTCTCTCTTTCTCTCTCTCCTTCCTTATATCTTTTTCTCCCATTTACGATCTATGAAAGTATATCTTTGGGAAAGAATCGATCGCTGAATGTTACGAGAATGACACTGTCGTTTGCGCTACTTTATATTGGGTACTGTCTGTCTAGCCCCCCCCGCCCACTCCTGCGCCCTTTTCTGGCCCTCTCGCTTTTGCTGGATGATTAACCCTCCAGTTATCGGAAAAACAGTTGCTCTTAATGGGACGATAAACATTAAAGGAACTTAAACATTAAAACGCATCAAATTTTCCGTGCGTCGACGTCCCCCCGACGTTAAGGGGTTATGACTAGTTGTAAAAGTCGAAAAGTCAATTTTTTTCAAAACCAATACATTTTGACAGTACATCATAGTGTAAGTGTTCTTTGAAAATTTCAAAGTGATCGAACCAAAATTGATAGATTTATGGGCTGTCATGTTGGCGCCCGTCGGAACGCTCGAAGCGTCGAGTCAAGAAATTTTGCAATCGATTTTACACTAACTTCCGTATGAGCTAGATACTTGAAACTTTGAACATAGTTCAGATCTGAATGACAGACAAATAAACAGACAGGCAAGTCTGTCACAAAGAAAAAAAAGCGAAAAAAATTGTGAAAAAAGAAATAAAAAATATAATTTAGTGGAAGAGAAAAAATTAAAAAATAAAATAATAATATTAATAGTGAATAGTATATTAGTGACTATTGCTACAATGGGTAAGGAGACAGCCCCCCAATGCAAGCAACGCCTAAGAAAGGAGAAGCAAAATTTTACACACACAAAACTAAAAAGAAGAAAATAACATTATTTAAATAAATAAATGAAAGTGAACCACGCTTTTAAAACGGACTAGAAAGTATAAAGTAATTTTTCCTAGCCCCATACAGATTTATAACCCCATACAGATTGTCTTGAAAATTTGTGATTGTAAATTTTTAATAACCATGAAACTACTTGTGAGATTTAAAACGAAAAACGCGGGGTGCATGCAATAGATGAAGTGTACGTCACATTTTTCGTTCTAAATATTGCTAGTCTTTTAGTAGCTGATAAAAATTCACAATCACAAATTTTCAGGACAATCTGTATGGGGTTAGGAATCTGTATTGGGTTATTAATCTGTATGGGACTAGGAGAAAGTATTTTACACTTTTTAGTCCGTTTTAAAAACGTAGTTCATTCGTCGAAAGTACGTTTTCAAAGGTGGTGAGAAAAATTTCTTAAAAACGACTGCATCGACCTTTTTAAAAATGATAGCGTTTTTTCTAGATGGAAAAATATAGTTTTCAATAAATATATAGTACATATATAGTGTTATATAGTAATATATAGTATTATTTATATTATACAGTAAAATATTCAGTATTCGATCGAACGATTTATCTTTCCGACGTTTACTTTCGATTTGATGAATGAAAAATGACCATTTGTTTTCACAAAAATCAAGTCGCTCACATTGAAGCGGCGCAATTTTTTTCATATTTGATTTTTCGGAAATTCATTCAATTAATCATCGGAAAAACTAATATACTAACGAAATCTGTTTGTTTTTTTTTTTATATATTCGATAACCTGGTCCAGAAGGGCTCACCGCAAAAGACGTTTTGGAGGGGTGCTTCCCGGACTTCGGCTGTAAATCGATTATAATGATATATTTCTGCACAAAAAATTACAGTGTTTTTCTGATGATCTTTATTCAAATACCTAATTTTTGTAGACATTTATCGTCGCGTTTTATTTTTAAAAATCCCAAAGATGAGCTGCGTTCGACTGTTACAACTAGGCATATCCCGTCCTCAAAAAAACAATTGTTATCTCCGATATCGATAAAAAAAGATACTGTGTTCACCATTAACAGACGATTATTATAAATTTATATCGCAAATTACATCATATTATATTTTCGTATAATAAATTGACATCATAAATAAATTAGATTATATTATGAGTAATAAATCACATATAAATTTGCCCACATTTTATATGCACAATGTTGCATCAGCTGCTGGTCAAAATATTTCGCCTACATTTTTTATCGCGTTTATCGCCCCGCGATAAATATCGCAGACCCGTTAAGCGACCGCGGACATGCCCACGCTTCGTACCTTCGTATCGAACCCAAACATTTGAAATGGCCTATACCATGATCCCATTTGATTCAATTGCGCGAGAAAAGGCTTTCTGATTTTCAGCACTCGATGCATACACGAGTACGTGAAACGCGCAAGGGCATGTCGTACGGCACATAGGAGGAAGCTCACTCGTTTTCAACCCCTCGTACGTCACGTGCCCCGAGCATCTCCCTTACACTCGTATCGCGTATCGATATTAACCCCTTCTCCTCTCGCTACTCGCAACCCTCCAGGATTCCCATACAATCGTACACTATATGTGCTGTCATATTCCTCTTTACCTCCACGCGAATATCGTCTCTCCCTCTCTCTCTCTCTCTCTCTCTCTCTCTCCCTCTCCCTCTCTCTCTCTCTCGCTCTCTCTCTCTCTCTCCCCCTCTCTCTCTCTCTCTCTCTCTCTCTCTCTCTCTGACTCGCTCTTTCTCTCTCTGGCTCTCACCCTCTCGTACAAACCGCGGCACTACGAGAGGCAGAACTCCAAGGTCTCGTATAAATAGGGGTGCTAAAGCTCCGGTTATAGAAGTCCCCGTCAATCTATTTTCAAGCGTTTGCTTGTACTCTCTTGGTCGTTTCTATATATACATGTATGCATACATATACGTATGTATGTATTTGTGTGTGTGTGTGTGTGTGTATACACATACATATACATATACATATATATATATATATATATATATATATATATATATATATATATATATATATATATATATTAGGGTGTGCGGAAAAAAATCGATACTTTTTTTTCTGTTGCATCCACCAAAAAAGGCGAATTAACGTAAAAAATGAAGAATGCTCGAAGGAGAGCTCAAAAAAAAATTATTTCGAATGGCACATTGCATTTGAATATTTTCCATAAGAATAACCCAGAAAAATATTGGGATTTCTGAATGTGGTAGTGCAACTCGTCAGGAAAAAATCACACAAAGATGTCATTAACATATTCTCATGGAGAATTGAATTTCCAACAAAAAAGTTTTTACGAAAAATTAGCTCAGAACAACCGTTCAAGTGGAATCACTGTCTGAAATTGAATCGATAGAAAAAAAATAATTCAGAAGGCTGTAAAAAATGAACTTTTCGCTTTACGAAAAATCTTTGTGGGTTTTTTTTGTAGAGAATGTTCTGCTCTAACATACAATTTGCATGGAATCGTTCTCAAAATATTTTTCTGATACAAAAAAGAATCAAGTACAACAAGAAATATAAAAGAAACGACGTCCATCATTGATCGTGCTTCGAAAAGTTTTATTGAATTAATTTGGTTTACTAAGATAAAATGATTTGTTTTTACATTATAATGCTTGATAATCATCGTTCCTTTTTTTAAGAGTCTGTTTGTTGCAATTAGGGTATTTCTGTCGATGATTTTGCACTACGCCCAATAAATATTTTTAGCTGCTCTTCGTTTTTTGTTAATGAACCGTTATATGTTTCTATCAAAGTGACATCACGTTCGGCTACGTTATTAACGACTTTTGGATTTAAAAAAATCTAAGCAACTCAAATAAGTGGCATTTTCCGGCCATAATTCAATATTTACTCTCAAAAAATCGTGAGGTAAATTTAATTGCTGGAAAAGAAATAAGGATTCTTGAGTAACGAAATCGCTTATGTCTTCTTTCAGCACCATTTCCCAATCATTTTTTTTTAACAATTACTCGCTCGGAAGGATTTTTGGATTTTTCTTGAGATTGCAGAGCTTGTACGATTTTTGCCTTCACACTTATCGGCACAGCATTGTCAAAAAACGACAAAGCAACAATTTTCTCGTAAAGTACCACAAGTGACTAGCTAATTTTTTTCGAGGCAGCCTCCCCTACTACAGGATTCACTTCGCAATAACGAATGAAATTTTGTAGCAGTGACAGATCTTGATTTAGTGGAAAAATGTCGCGGTTTCCCGTTCGTGGCATTAGCGTGAAGCTTGTAATTTTTCACTAAGAGCTACCACATGCTGCCGCCAGGTGGCAGCGTGTGCTAGGGCGAGTACGCCGCTTAAATAAAAAAAATTAATTTCAGACAGCGATACCACCTGAACGGTTGTTCTAAGCTAATTGTTCGTAGAAACTTCTTTTGTAGGGAATTCAATTCTCTATGACAATATCTTAATGACATTTTTGTGAGATTTTTTTCTGAAGAGTTTTACTACGACGTTCAGAAGTGCCAATATTTTCCTGTGTTATTCTTATGGAAAGTATTCAAATGCAATGCGCCGTTCGAAATAATTTTTTTTTGAGCTCTCCTTCGAGGATTCTTCTTTTTTTTACCTTAATTCACCTGTTTTTGGTGGATGCAACCGAAAAAAAATATATCGATTTTTTTCCGCATACCCTAATATATATATATATATATATATACATACACACTGACAAGGAACATCCCTCAGGTGTCCGCCTCCGATTTTGTTGAAAATCATATATGTGATAGAGCATCGAAAACTTTGAGACACGTATTTTTTTTATCGGCGGAAAAACGGATTTAAGGGGGGAAACCGCCCCTCAAAGAAAGGCGTGTCGAGGGGTGATTTTGCAGTTTCACCCAGAAGCAATCCACCGATCTGAATGAAACAAAAACGAAAATTCATCTAATGAAAAGCGATGAAAAATCCACTATGAAAATGTTAAGAAAAAATTAAATTAGGGGGTAAACCACCCCTCAATTTGCCTTTTTTCACCCCACATTTAAGAGGGTTGTATGTAAATTAATAAAACAGGTATCACTTTGAAGGGCAATTAATATTAAAGTTGACGGGTTTTTGCGTTTTGGCGGCATAGCAAATTTAACGGGGTAAACCACCCCTAACATAAATTTATTTATCATGGTCGTGTTTTCTGTGTTTAAAGTATATCCGCTGATTTTAAATATTTCTATAAGCTACAATTTAATGTTTTATCATATTTCAAAATTATTATATCCGTCTTAAGGGGTAACAACCCCTCTGACGAGAAACATCATTGAAGTATCCGCTTTCGATTTCGTTGAAACTCATATATGTGGTAAAGCATTGCAAACTATTAAACATGTTTTTTTTTGTATCGGCAGAAAAACGGTGTTAGGGGATGAAACCAACCCTCAAAGTTTCTCCCACAAGCAGTCCACCGATCTGAATGAAACAATATCGAAAATTCCTCTAATATTAAGCGATGAAAAATCCACTACAAGAGTGTTGATTAGAAATATAATTAAGGGGTAAATCACCCCTCCATTTAAGGTTTTTCACTCCACGCTTAAGAGGCTTGTATGAAATATAATAAAACAGGTATCATTTTGAAGGGGAATCAAAATTCAAGTTGACGCGTTGTTGCGTTTTAGCGGGACAGCAAATTTAAGGGGGTAAACCACCCCTAACATAAATTTGTTCATTTCCATTCATTTAAAAAACCAGAAGATTTTGAAAATCCTGTTATCTTTGGTTTTGGTGAATCGAACACACATTGTGAAATACCCGGCTGCAATAATTTGGCCATTATCAGATGTGCATGGTGCAGAAAGTCGTTGTGTTTAAAGCATTTTTTGACGATTATCATTATTGCAGGAATTCCGAGCCATGATTGTTGATGGTTGATAGTTCATACACTAGAAAAAAAAGTATATATCACAAGAAAATGATTTGACGGCATATGACTGCGATACTTTTCACAACTACTATTAATTAAATCAGCAGATATGATTCCCAAATGAAATTATATTAAAATATATTAAAAACATGTTCGTTAACCTACTGTAAAACCCTCAGTTTCATTAATATGTTTAATTAAATAAACGGTAAAATAATAAAAATAAACATTCCTCCACAAAACTACTCCGCTGGCTAAATTATCGAAGTGAGCCTTATAACTTATTCTGGAAATTATTATAATTAATGATATAGTAGAAGTGTATGTTTATTCCTATGGATATGCTTAATGGACGTGCATATTAAAATCGGAAGCATTTCGACACGAAAATATGAGTCTTATGAGTAAAGGGTAGCCCCACGTCCCCACTCCCAAAATACCGCTCATAAAGCTCAAAACGAATATGCGGCACACACACAAATATTAAATTGATATTACCGATGAAATGAAAACAGTTTTAACGAAATTCGTGAAACCTTTCGCGAAGCTTCAAACGGAATGCAATTAGAGGGGGTAGTTTGCCCTTAAAATGTAAAAATTTAAAAACGTAATAATTTTAAAACGCGGGAGAATATGTTGAATCCGCGGATACATGTTAAACACAGAAAACACGACGGTGATGAACAAATTTATGTTAGGGGTGGTTTACCCCCTTAAATTTGCTGTCCCGCTGAAATGCAAAAACGCGTCAACTTGAATTTTGATTCCCCTTCAAAATGATACTTGTTTTATTAATTTTCATACAACCCTCTTAAGCGTGGGGTGAAAAACGGCAAATGGAGGGGTGGTTTACCCCTTAATTATATTTCTAATCAACACTCTTGTAGTGGATTTTTCGTCGCTTAATATTAAAGGAACTTTCGATTTTGTTTCATTCAGATCGGTGGACTGCTTGTAGGAGAAACATTGAGGGGTGGTTTCATTCCCTAACACCGTTTTTCTGCCAATACTAAAAAAACATGTTTAATAGTTTGCAATGCTTTACCACTTATATGAGTTTCAACGAAATCGAAAGCGGATACTTCAATGATGTTTCTCGTCAGAGGGGTAGTTACCCCTTAAAACGAATGTAATAATTTTGAAATATGATAAAACATTATTGTAGCTTATAGAAATATTTAAAATCAGTGGATATACTTTAAACACAGAAAAAACGACCATGATAAATAAATTTATGTTAGGAGTGGTTTACCCCCTTAAATTTGCTATGCCGCCAAAACGCAAAAACCCGTCAACTTTAATTTTAATTGCCCTTCAATATGATACCTGTTTTATTAATTTGCATACAACCTCCTTAAGTGTGGGGTGAAAAAAGGCAAATTGAGGGGTGGTTTACCCCTAATTTAAATTTTTCTTAACATTTTCATAGTGGATTTTTCATCGCTTTTCATTAGAAGAATTTTCTTTTTTGTTTCATTCAGATTGGTAGATTGCTTCTGGGTGAAACTGCAAAATCACCCCTCGACACGCCTTTCTTTGAGGCCCGGTTTCCCCCCTTAAATCCGTTTTTCCGCCGATAAAAAAAAATACGTGTCTCGAAGTTTTCGACGCTCTATCACATATATGAGTTTCAACAAAATCGGAGGCGGACACCTGAGGGATGTTCCTTGTGAGAGAAAATAAACATTGATCCAATAAAACTGTTGGTGTAAATAATCGGATTTATTAGTCGAAACAAAACACTACTGACTTCAATAACATGATAAAATTCAACAGTTTTTTTTTCATTCAAAAGATATATTGTAAGCCGAGAAGAATATTTTATTGAAACTATCTAAAAAATTATCGCGAACAAACTATATAGTTTTGAATGCAATTTCTGCAACGAACGAAAAAAGCGATTCAATTCATAACATGAATATTGTTGATTCGAGTACATGAGACTCACACATTCGAGTACACAGAGGTCACAAAATTAAATGTCGATCGTTTCATTCAAATAAAATTTCTATTGAGTAAATAAGTTGTTTCATTGCCTTCACCATATCCGATATTGACTTTTAAGTACAATATTCGTTGAAACATTAATATTTTATTTTGATTGAAAAATATTAAGCAAATATCTGAATTTGTTAAAAAATTATGCGAAAGTAAAATTTGTTTCTTGCACATTTGGTAGAAAAAATTCAACCAAATCATGGCCGAGCGCCACCGAAATTATAGGTGTGAGGAAACCTGTAGTTCTCGGAGTAACCGCTAGAAGCCGCACGCGCGCTCGTTTCTCGTATGCGTAGCGTGAACCGAAAATCTACTTAAACGCCGGAGAAACTCTAAAGAGTATCGCTTCTTGGCCTGTGGCTAAGATCAAAGTGTAGTATATGTTCTTATCAGTTGAATATCTGATATTCTCTCCATGGATATTCCATTGGATATCTGATATTCTCTCCACTGTTATCGTGGGTGGTCATTCTAATGCTCACTTTTTATTTAAGATTTAGAACAAATTGAAAAACTTACGTCCCATGGCATATTCGTTTCGATGTAGTAAAGAAATAGCTAAATCTATTGATTATATTTTTGTACGAAATAAAAAATGTTTGTAGCAACCGCTTAATTATTTCGTCCAATATATCTACAGATTGTATATAGAATGGTTTCGATATAATATAATTTTATTTGAAGGATAATGTAGATATTTAGAGAACAGAGGAGCTTTTTCAAATAAAATAATATGTTATTTAAATCAATCACATTTTCCAATATTTTATAGTATTGTAACAATCTCATATATCGGTGGCACTCCGCAGCAGCACATTTATTTGGATCAACCGATATATTTTTTTGATTCAATTGGTTTTTTTTCTCAGTGTGTATATATATATGTATATATGTATATACACCCACGCGCGCACACACACACACATATATGTGGCATTCCAGCTCAATGTACAAGGAACGTAACTTAACCCTTCTTGACTAACTGGGTCAATTTGACCCGGACGAATTTTAAATAAAATGCTCACTTGCCGAAAATTAAAATTTTGAAATACTTTTTTATAACAATTAAATGTTATGTTTTCCGAATTTCAACTGTGCAGGGATATTCAAAATGTTACTATCCGGGTCAAATGGACCCAGTGTGTCAAAGCCGTAGCCAAATATAAGTGTGTCAAGGAAGGAATAAGCGTCCGTCTTCGCTTTTGTTGAAACTAATATATGTGATAAAGGGTTGGAAACTATTGGACGCGTACTTTTTTATCGCTGGAAAATTGGTTTTAAGGGTGGAAACCACCCCTCAAAGAAAGACGCTTTGAGGGGTAATTTTGTAGTTTCACTCATCAGCAGTACGCCAATCTGAATGAAAAAAAAATTCTTCTAATGTGACTCAATGAAAAATCTACTATACAAGTATTGAAAAAAAATAAAGTAAGGTGCGACACGCCTTTCTTTGAAGGGCGGTTTCCGCGCTTAAAATCGCTTTTCCGCCAATAAAAAATGACGTTTTTAATAGTTTTCAATACTTCATCACATGTATAAGTTTCAACAAAATCGAAGGCGGACACTCAAATCATGTTGTTTGTTAGACAAATATTTCCCTCACCATAGTTGCTTATAGATTTCCATAGCGGAAAATTTCACCCTAGAGGTAAAAGAAACTGATTATTTTTCAATTTTTTCCCTCCACTCCTAATTCTTCTGCGGCTGCAAAATAAATCCACTCGGGCCATTTTTTAAATTCTTAAGAAATTTAGATACGTTTTAGACCTGTTGTGTGCATTTTTCACCAAACCTCAACTTGTGCTTCCGACATTTAGATTTTTTGTTGTGAAATTTCGATTCTGAAGATGATTTTCCTAAAGAATGGAAGTCAGAAGAGTACTTTTCAGATCTTGCAAGTTAAAAAAAATCTTCAAAATCATTTTTTTCGATTCAATTCAATTCGGGTGGGGTGTATTCCATTCTAAATTTTTCTTTAATCATCCCTAATTCTATTTTTACTATGTTATCTATCCTATGTTATATATGCTGCGTTATCTAGTTCTTCATCCTCTCTTCCTCGCTCTCTCTCTCTCTCTCTCATCCTCGCTTTTTCATTGTGCTGGTAATTTAAATTTACCTAAACAGTGAAGTTTCGATTCATTTTTCGAGCTGACCCTAATCCTTCTCCGAGCATTATTAATGTTACGTACATTCTGTCTATTTTAAAAACTTTTTTTTTCGTCACTTTGAAAGTATTCTTTTCACCTGCAAGACCGAAAAAGAACTCCTTTAATTGCTGAACTGTCCAATAACGATACCCAAAATCGAAATTTCACAAACAAAAAAATTCTCAAAATATCGGAATCACAAGTTGAGCTGCGGTTAAAAAAATGCACAAAACAGGTCTAAAATGGATCTAAAAATTTTACAATTAAAAAAACGGTCCGATTGGACTTTTTCATTTTTAAGCGAGAAGGGCAAGGGATAGAGGACAAAATCAGGTATTTTGATGGCACCAGGAGTGAGGTTCTCCACTATAGAAATCTATAATCAATGATGGTGAGGGAACTAGTTGTCTGAGTTAGGTGGAATATCCCACACACACACGCACACGCACACACGCACACACACACGCACGCACGCACACACACACACACACACACACACACACACACACACACACACACACACACACACACACACACACACACACACACACACACACACACTTCGAACGGATTATACACGCGCTCGTGTAAATCCCCAGCACACAATTCGTACCAATGCGTACATCGACCATTAGGTACTCCGCTCGTATATAATTAATATAATCATAATCGTATATACACATATACCACCCCGGGCTCCATTAGCACTTTTATAGCGCGTATATAAAAAAAAACTCGGAACACACGCATACAAAGAAGACATAATTCTGACATACTTATACGGAATACAATTAGGTGTATGTCCCTCTCTAATGATACATGATAGTGTTGTGTAGATAGTAGTGCTCTCCGTCGACGTTATAGGTGTACGTAGACAGTGAGTGAAAAAAAAAGTTTCTGGACAGATTCGCTGTTTCACGTTTTGTGGGACTTTCTCTTAACGTACATTATTTATATGAAAATTGCCATAATGTATTAAGACTTGGGCGAGTTGTCAATTTAAATAAACAACTGAAATTATGATTGTTTTGATTTTTTTTTCCGACGAGCGATGTGTGCAAATCCTTTTTTCACGTGTGTTCAACGATTCGATGTGTTGGACTGAAGGGCCGGGTTGAAATTCCGAACTTTCAATGATCAGAACGTTCAAAACTGCGAAAGAACACTTACTACCCCGAAAGATTAAAACTCGGAAAGAATTTTACACGAAAGACCAAAACTTCGAAAATCTGTACGCCGTCAAAATAATTCGGCTATGGAAGTGTACAAGTTTCAAAATGATCAATAAATCGACGAGCTATTAAAAAAAAATGTTTTATCAAGGTACTAATACCGCCTCATAATAATAATAATGGTATTATTATGGCCCTCATATAATACTAATAATGAAGTATAAATACATAATACTAATAATGGCTTTCTAATAGTACCTATTAAAAGGCGAAAAAAACAGAACTTGCAAATAAGATTATCTCAGCTTCTTTATTAGCTATCATCATGTTTTTTTTTAACACTAGGCATTTTATGGAGAATAAAGAAAAACCCGCGTCCTTGACTGAACATTTTATCCGTGATTGGTAGAGGGCGCCAAAGTACGGTCCTCGAAAAAAAAGTAGTCCCATGGCGGATTGAGAGGTCTGAAAAAAAATCGGGAAAAAGCACGTTAAAGAGGAAGGTTTGTCTAGACAATGTTATACGTTCTATATCATTGACAGTCAACTGTGTAGACTTTCGCTGGCATGATCTTGACATGGGGGCCGGGTTGAAATTTCGAACTTTAAATGCGCCGATGGTTTAAACTTCCTAATTTTAATATTCCGAAATTACAAGGTTCGTCAATATCACGCCAGCGAAAGTCAGGGATACACTTTGAACCTCTCTTAAGGTATTCCTTTCACGAACCCAAATATTCTACACTTAACTGATTTTCGTCTATAATGAAGTAAAAATACATCCCAGTATACTGGTAAAATTTCAAGCCAAGTTACCGAACCTTTAACGAAAAATTACGGCCCTAAAAATCGTCTCACTTGTACGGCGCTTTATGGACATGTCACGCTGGCCACATCTATTTCTAATAATTTATACACTAAATAACTCTAGATGCCTAATACAAACTGCTCACAGGTGTAAAAAAGTCTAAAGATTCCGTAACAACAATAAAAACAGAGGGTCACCGAACGTTTAAAGAAAATATTAATGTTAAAACTTGGAAAAGTGTGGTTAGCAGAAGAATTTTTGTAGCCGTGACGTTTCAAATAAATGTAAAAATGTCTCAATCTACTAAATTTGCGCGAATTTTGTTATTCTAGTTTATCGTTGTGTATAATAATCCATTATAACTTGTTTTTTTTATTAAGCGCAATTGTAATTTACCGACGATTCAGAAGGCCCTGCTTATGCCCCCACAAAATACGGCCCTCCGCGAAAGGAATACCTTAATATATCTCCATAATTGAAATTCCGACAGTATACAATTAAATTGTCGTGAAAAATTATACAATACTTTAAATTTTGGGGAAGTGAGTATCAACCCCCTCCCGGGGGTTGAAAATTCAAAGTTATATTCTGGGAAAATTATCGACTGAAAATAAACAGATACGAGTTTGGCAACGTGGACAAAAATGTAGCTGATGGTTCAAGCTACAAATTCTTCCACGGCGGCGGATTCGTGCGGTCTCTAGTTTTCCCAGAATTTCATTTTTTATTTTCAACCCCCAAAAGGGTTTGGAAAAAGCAAAATTCAAGGGTGGTCCATAGAAACGAAAATATAGACAAAATGATTTTCCACATTCCGTACATTTAAATCATACCCAAAAAATCGATTGTATTTGAGTTATGAAATAAACAATTTTTTTTTTGGTATTTCAAAAAAAAAAATTAGGGGTGACGATATTATCGGAGAGTAATGATCAAATACTCGATCGACGCGTCTTTTCAAGGGCTACAACGTTCTCATTTTAACCAAAAGTGTACGAAATTATTCTAAAGCGTTATTGATTTAAAACTGATCATTCAAAATTTCACCCCCTAAATGAACTTCCACGACGTCGGCGCTGTGGACCCGATTTTTTCTGAACATCTCGTCTCACGGCCCTGCCCTCGTAGAGGTTGTAGTTTCGCATCAATCCACCCCCATCCCCCTTCATCCCCTAAAAAAACCCTGCACCCCGATTTTTAGGCAAACTTGGATTTAGCACCCGCGGCACCTACATAATGACCTGTCAAAAACCTGGCCTTCTAATTTTTTCCGATTACGGGGTTTTTCAGCGACGGCACGACTGTACTACGCGTAGACTCGTCGGCAATGTTTTACCGCCTTAGCTGCGAAATATTTACCATGCAAATTGCGGTTGAATCGAAATGAATTTTATTTATCACGAATTTAAGGCACGTTCGCGATGTTTATGCATTTCTTAGCACACAGGGTATCTTCTCGTAGGCTGCATCGAGCAGGATGCAAGACTCGGGTTTGCTCTGTGCGCGGTGTCTCTCATCGTGTTTGCGCTTCGCTCCTCTCTCACAAGGGAGTATTGTGTATACGGGGAAATAAATGCAAATGAAGCCGCGCGGAGTCACCGGTCTCGTTAGCCGTTAAAACATCGCGGGCTGGTCGCGTGTGCGCGGCGGTGAGAGCTGCACAAAATACACACACACATATAGACACATGCACGTGATATTAGTGGCACAAAAGGCAAGGAAGAGCGTAGGGGAAAGCTCGCAAGAGAAAAGGGTTGCAGGCAAAAGCCTTTCTCTCTCTCTCTCGCTCACTCTCTTACTCTCTCGGTCCCGACTTGTACGGGAAGAGTGAGTGGATTGTAAGGAGTGTTCACGGAAATAGCAAATCTGCTGCACTCCTTGTGGAATAACAGCTGGAGCTCTTCCTCTGACTCTCTCTCTCTCTCTCTCCCTCTGTCTCTCTCTCTTTCTCTCACATTCAGACGAAGCCATATGCTGTCCGTAGCCGTGCGATATATGGCGGTGCCCATTCGGTGGGTGGAATTGCTCCCAGCTATATACCCACCGCACACCAGCGTACGTGAATGCAAACATGCGTGCGCCCGTGTGTCCACATGAACCTGTGTGGGGCTTGTGTGGGCCACGGGCGAAATGTTCGTTGCTGGGCCACTTGGTGGGTGTTGGAGGCCGCCTGGTGCAAACAAGGATAGAGAGGGGAAGAGAAGAAGAGGAAAGATAGATAGATAGATAAATAGAGAGAGAGAGAGAGAGAGAGAGAGAGAGAGAGAGAGAGAGAGAGAGAGAGAGAGAGAGAGAGGGAAAGGAAGGAACAAGATAGAAAGAGCGCAAAGTCCTAAGGAAGGGTTGCAAGGGTGGAGCGAACCTTTCGTGCCGTACCGCAATTAAATTAAGCAAAACCTATTAACGATTAACGGCAGTATCAAACGAATACTCTGACTTTCTCTTTTTCCCTCCTCATCTACATTCCCTCCCGTTATCCCTTTCCTCTCTCTCTCTCTCTCTCTCTCTCTCTCTCTCTCTCTCTCTCTCTCTCTCTCTCTCTCTCTCTCTCTCTCTCTCTCTCTCTCTTCCCGGGTTTTCTGGCATAAGGGGCACGAGGATAAAAATTATGACCTTGCCGTTGCATATGCAGTCGATTGCAGGCGAAGAATATTCTACGTGTTTACAGTTTGCTCTTTACTGAACTCCTTGTCGTCGCGAAGCACGGACGTTTTAGGCGAGAAGCCCCTACTTCGATTGAAATGGCTCTTTTGTTCCGAACTTGGCCTGCATATGCATATGCGTGTATATACAGGGTGTATCTCAACTACTAGTTTTCCGTTCGTGAGCATATAGGGTGTCTCTTTCTAACCAAAACGCCTTTTTTTACAAATGTCGTGCGACAAAAATTGGCCGTGATATTCACGAGTAAAGTCCAACGGTGAGTAAACAATGGCACAGTAGGTTCGGCGTCCAATCGATAGCGGGCGCGGGTTCGAATCCACATTCGCGCAAGTCTACTCAAATCCATTGTTTCTTGTTGAATTGAAATTAAAATTGAAAGTTTAAGCTTTCAATTTGAAATTTTTTAATTTGAGGTTTGAACATTATCCGGTCGCCTAAATAAAGTTTTAAATAATAAATCAAAAATGGTAAACAATATTGTCCATTGTTTAACATTTTTTATTTATTATTTGAAACTTTACTTGGGTGACCGCATAATGTTCAAACTGCAAATTTAAAAGTTCAAATCCAGTTTCCCGAATGTGGATTCTGACCCGCGCCCGCGCTCGCTTGGAGGCCGAAACTACTGTGCCATTGATTACTCACCGTTGGACTTTATTCGTGAATTTCTTGGCCAATTTTTGTCGCACAACATTTAAAAAAAAGCGTTTTGCTTGGAAAGGTACACCCTATATGCTGACGAACGGAAAACTAGTAGTTAAGACACAGATACTAGTAGTATATTTACATCCTATATATATATATATATATATATATATATATATATATATATTTATTTTTTGGACACAGTAGTATATATATATATATATATATATATATATATATATATGTGTGTATATATATATACACTACTGTGTCCAAAAAATAAGGTGACATTTGAATTTAAACTGCGCGCATCGAAGGATTTGGAGAATAATTTTTTTTTTTAGGTTGGTAGTACTGTCAGTGACATCTATGTCAAATTTACATGTCAAAATATTCATTAGTGTTTGAGATACGCGTCGTTTTGTGAGCTGCTAAAAGTGAGTTTTTCGTTTTTTGCGATGTCGAAATTTGTTGAGCAAAGAATTAGCATTAAATTTTGTTTGCGGAATCAATTTTCTGCTGCGGATACGTTTCGCCAAAAACTCAACCCATATCGTTCCGCAACCACCGTATTCACCTGATCTGGTGCCGTGCGACTTCTGGCTGTTCAGCAAGCTCAAAAGATCGCTCCGGGGACACCGTTTTGATACGATAGAGGAGATTCAAGCCGCAGCGAAGACGGAACTGAAGGCCATCCCGGAAAGTGACTACAATCAGTGTTTCGAAGATTGGAAAATCCGTTGGTATAAGTGCATTGCATCGGGAGGGGATTACTTTGAAGGGGAAGAAATTGATTTGGAAAAATAAATAAAGAATTTTCGAAATAAATACAATGTCACCTTATTTTTTGGACACAGTAGTATATGTATATATATATATATATATATATATATAATATGCAGGGTGTATCTTAACTACTTGTTTTCCGTATATGTATGTGTATATATATATATATGACACTGGTGAATAAACTCGGCATATACCGTATAGTGTAGCTTAAGACGGGACACCACTGTAACGGGACCGGACATTCGATTTTTTGCATTTTCTCTAAGTATACTTATACAAGAATATGTGGAAAATAATTCAAGTTAAAATGTTGAAAATTGACGAAATTACAGACGATTCAGTAAGAGCAGATAGCGCAACGATTTACGCGACTTAAAACTTTCAATCGTGTTTTTTTCGTAACGACTTTTCTCGACCTGGCCAAAATCACAACTCTAGCTATAAGTGTCCAATTTTTGACTAGAAAAAAAACGAAAATTTCCGTAATTTCAGTAGCTATCGTTGTACGTAGCGGTTTTTTTTAAATTTAGGACTTTTTAGATCCCCGAATATAAGAAAAAATGTCGCCAAAATGACACGTTTTTGTGACGCTCGTATTGTGTTCCACACGTAACCTTCATGTTTGTACCTTATATTAAAATAAAAATCTTCGTACATTGCGAATAAATAATACGTTTTATTAATAAATTCAAATGTCGGGTAGTTTTGAGACACCTGTTATATTTGCGCGCACCTGTATGTGAGCAAGTTGAGTTTTGTTCCACGTGATGTTCGGAAAAAGCGTAATATGTCTTTATTTTTTTGGGCCGCTCTTCCGCGATATTGCAACTCCGCGTGTATGGCAGGGATGATAACTTTTCCCGCAGCGCAACGAGGAAGGATTTCCTCACCGCCAGCCACGCTGTTACAACCGCACGAACCGCACATACCTCTCTCTCTCTTTCTCTCTCTCTCTCTCTCTCCCTCTCTCTCTCTCTCTCCCTCCCTTTCTCTCTGAACCTCACAAACTCAAAATATAATGAGCATAACGGGGCCGAGTTTTTCGAAAAGCCGAACAAACTGCGGTGAGAATTTCAGAGAGAAGTTGGCGTGCTCGCTCGCCTCGAAATCCGAAACGTATCGCGTTCATATTTGGCACGTAGTAATTACAGGAATGAGTTCAAAAAGAAAAGTTTCCGCGAGGCAACTATTCGAGAGTGAAAATTACGATCAATGTATCTCATTAAGGGGAGACACACTCTCAGGCGAGGAAAGAAGTCATTTTCATTTTTTTTTAAAGGTAAGATATTTTTACCATTTTTGAACCTGAGGCGATGTTTCATTGCTACTTTTGGCTATTACATAGTGTTTTTTTTCATTATTAAGGAACTATTCCAGTCTGGCTTGCTTGAAAGTCGCTGTTTTCATTAAAAAAAAAAATTAAAACATCGATAATCACTGCGATTATTTTTTCGTTCATTCAAATGACTTATGTTTTACGTAAAAATATTTTTCAATATTTTAGTTTTATTTTTCATATAATTTTTTTGGCCACTGCAAAATGATGCCTTAAAAAATAGCGTGACGGTGGAAAGTACTACTCCTCGAAAAAAATTGTTTGAAAGAAAAAAACCAAAAAGATTATTAGTATGAAAAACTGTAGAAGCATACGGAGGATTTTGTTTTTTTAATGTAAATAAACAAAATGGTGGCCATTTCAAAATTGAGTGTCGTATTGGGCCTGTTTTTCGACACTTATTCGTAATTTTTGTTTTCGACTTTCAAACAAAAAAACTCTTTTGTACGACGTTAAGGAATAGCACGAAGAATGATGTGGCAAAATTTTAAACGGATAGCTTGAAAATTCTTCGTTTGAAATCTTCCATCGTTTTGAAAAATGACTTTTCGAGAGAAGGCGCACGTCCGCACCAGATCTTACGCAGCTGGTCGAATCTCTTTTTCTAAGAAAGGCTAGAGCGACCGGAATAATTTGAATTTTGCGACCAACATTTAACAGCATGTTTATAAAAGTCAATGTTTTTGGATGTACAAAAAGAAATGATTTTCCAAAATTTTCTCACGGGAATGGTCCCTCAAACATTGAAAATGGCGAAGGTATGGCACGGTCTTCTAAACTGTATTTTCAAAACGGGCGTGACGTATAGCTAAAAAACTAATCGACAGATTCTGATGAAATTTGATATAAATCTTTCTAACCTTAGGGGGCACCAATTACGTAACGTCAAATTCCCCAATTTCTTACCCCCCCCCCCACGCCCCGCCTCTATCCCGTTACGTAACGGGTGCTTTGTCGTCAATAACTGCAATTTTTGTTCATAGACATCTCATTATGAAGGGATCGGGGAATGAACTCAGTTCATTAACTATATATTCATTTAGTTTTATACCAATTTTTATGAAAAAAATCATCGAAATTAACCGAGATATATGCCTTGCTTTGCCGTCGAAAAAAATTCTCTTCATTGTCCCATCGATATCTTTATGAACGGTTATTTGTAAATAAAAAGTTCAAAATTTATCGATATCTCTACAAACGTAGCTATCGTTATGCGTAGCCGTTTTTTATTTCGGTTTTTTTTTTTACAAAATGCCGACGGTTTGGACCTTTTCTTCGATTTTCGAGGCCCTTTTTTGTATTCTAGCAGTCTCTAAAAATATTAATTATAAAAATTTGAAAAATCGGCTACGTATAACCTCAGTCACTGTGATTACGAAAATGTCAACAAAAAAAATTGAACATTGGTTGTTAAATTTTTGAGTACTCGCTGGGACAAGGTTGAAAAAAGTAGTTTCGCGATAAGCGCGTTTAAAGTATTCGTTCCGTTTCTTTTAAAATAAAGTTTCGTTTTTTTTCTAGAATATTGATATTTACATTAAAGTATCTAGTCCCGGGCGATATGACAGTTCTTCATCTTCATTATATTTCACAAAATAATAAGAGCCTGCACTTCATCTATTGTGAACAACGCCACACCTGTAGGGACTGAGGTCACTAACCGGTCGCGGTACCTGATCTCACTAAAGTGACCGTAACTCCGTCAATTTTCGGACTTATGACTAAAAAAATTGCCAACATATTTTTGAATATATGTACTTTCAAGAATTATAAAAAACAAAAATATTTTTCTTTTCTTCAAATTTTGCTAGGGGAAAGTGGGAAAGGATATAAGCTACTGTGCAAGTTCTTGCACAGTGACTCCCCCCCTTAACTGACATTTCGTATAGAAAGCTATCAACTTTCCGCGGTAAAATTACGCGCGAGTTTGAAATTCAAAACTTGAGCACGCAGACTTTTTGCTATTTCTGGCAGTTCTAAAATCGTGACGTAACGCAAACCTCGCCCCCTTCCTCCCCCCATGTACGTAAGCCTGGCCGGACCCCCCCCCCCCCCAAATTGCGTTGAGTAATTTGCGTACGCCCCCTTATTGTCTGAAATATGACCCATCAGTGTAGCTATTTTTTTCCGGAAAATTCCATCCTTTTGTTTCAGACCGTACCATTTCTTCGATTTCCAACATTTCTTACTTTTTCTCGGTTCATATTCTGCATATGAGTGTTAACGAAAGAAAAACCTTCGTTGGTTTTTTTCTTCCGATTAATCCCGCCGACCTACGTTTCACGCCGTCTGACAACGTACGCCACAACCCTTTTAAAAGACCGTGCCATACCGCTGCCATTTTTAAAGGCTAATAAAAAAAATATCACGCAACAGCCAAAATTGGTAATGAAACATACCGTAAGTCTCAAAAATTGTCAAGACATATCTACTTTTTAAAAACCATGAAAATCAGCAATTTTTTCCTCGCCTAAAGGTATCTCCCCGCTTAGGTCCATTTTTGAAATGCATTCCGTTATTTTATTTGTTGTGTATCGCTCCCCACCCACGCCCATGATCCGGCTCGTCCATCAAGAAGCGAATTTGCATTTTTGCGGCATTAATAATCGCCACCCCAGAGTATAACCTTTGTCGTACACTTGTAAACATTGTTGATGCAAATCTGTCACGTGCATCCCCCAGCCGTCGCGAAACGAAGGGTTTCCCTCGTTGCACTCGCCCTTCATGATGCCCGGTCACGAAGGGATTTTCCATTATCTATATAAGCGCTCCGCAACTATGTGCAACTCTCGTGCGGCGTAGACCGTTCTCCTCGATGCTTCGTTGAGCCTTTGCGCGATTTTTCTCGCAACGAGATCTCAATGACACGGAGCGAAAAGGAAAGTCATTCAAGGCGAATGAGATCATTTGATTCGCGATTGACTGTGACCATCGATTGATGTAACGGAGGAAAACAAATTGATCGATTTGAACAGAAGATAATTGAGAAAAGAATGATGTACCAATAGGTTTCTTCATTAAGGGGTCGTCTCACTTTAGACGCTAAAAACGGCTATTTTCATTATTTTTTTGGATAAGTTTATATTATAGATATTGATAGAAAAGTGATTAAACTTAATAAATACACTTTCGATATACATAAAACAATTTTTATTTATTTATTTAGGTCACAATTTATCGACAAAAGTGGTAGTTAAAAAAATGTCCTAAAAATTGTAGGTCTGCGCTGTTGATGAAATCTCGAAGATGGATCATCCGAAACAAAAAAATCAAACGGTTTCAGATTCAGTATGTTAAGGCCTTAGGCCACAGTTACGGGCACAAAATCATGTGCGAATTTAACAATTTTTTTCGTATTAAAAACTGGTTCACTCATAAAATTAATTACACATCTATTTAGTATGAATATCAAGCTGTTAGAAGATTTTTTTTTTCGATGTCTAAAATGGCCGTTGGCACAATTTTTTACCTAGAACAAAAAACAAAAATTCTTGTCAATTCACATTAGAATACCTAGAGAAGTACGTACGGAATTAAAAAATATTGTTTTATTCAAAAGTTAGGTATTTGAACTTAAGAAATTAATTTTCAGTGAAAAATTTCGTTTCGCAAACTGCTCATAAAATGAAATTTTTTCGATTAATCAGAAATTCCGTACGTACTTCTCTGCGAAATGCAATTAGGAACATAACTTTTAAATTTGAAGTAAATCGAGTGAAAATTGTTGAAGTTATTTGTCACGCCAATTGGAAAAAAGCTGTTTCGAGAAGTTTCGAGTAGTCGGCCATTTGGTACATTGAAAAAATATATATATATTTCCTAACAGCTTGATATTCATACTAAATAGATGTGTAATTAATTTTATGAGTGAACCGTTTTTTCATTTAGAAAAAATTGTTAAATTCGCACATCGTTTTATACCCGTTACTGTCGCATAAGGCCTTAATAGCTATAGCGCATATCATACGATTTTTTATATATGCAAAAATAACAAAATGGCCGACATTTTTCGAAAAAAAAACAAAGGAATGTGTTTTTTACCGTTATTGGCAAAAAATAATAAATATCAAAATTTAAGAAAATCCTTGATACCCGCTATACCTTTAGTTGTAAAGAATATGTCGTTAAAATTTCATAAGGATCGGTTCAGTAGTTTCGAATATTTTATCAACAAGCCGTCGAAAAACGTTGTTTCGAGAAAAACGCATTTAAAGTTTGTTTGGGTTACATGAATACATTAACAAAATGTTTAATGTATTTCGAAATTGTATTTTAGTACAGTCGTGCTGTATATTGGAATCGGAAAAAATTAGAAGAAGGCTAGTTTTTTGACAGGTGATTTTGTAGGTGCCACGGGTGTTAAAACCAGGGTTGCCTAAAAATCGGGGGTAGGGTTTTTTTAGGGGATGGGAGTGGATTAATGCCAAACTACAACCCCCACGAGATCGGCGCCGGGAGACAAAATGTTCCGAAAAATCCGGGTTTTATTTTTGTCCATAGCGCCGAAGTCGTGGAAGTTCATTTTGGGCGTGAAAAAGTGGGGTGAAATTTTGAAAAATCAGTTTTCATTCGATAACTCTTTAGGACAAATTCATACAATTTTTGTTCAAATGGAAACGTTGTAGCCCTTGAAAAGACGCGTCGATCGAGTATTCGATCAACCCTCTCCAATAATATCTTCACCCCAAAAAGAATTGTTGAAGAATTAACAGAAAAATTATTTACTGAATAACTCAAAAACAATCGATTTTTCGGGAATGGATCAAATGTACGAAATGTAGAGAATAATTTTCTCTATATTTTCGTTCCTATGCACAACTTTTGAATTTTGCTTTTTCGAACCCCTCTCAGGGGTTGAAAATTCAAAATGAAATTCTGGGAAAACTATTGACTGAAACTAAAGAGATACAAGTTTGGCGCTGTGGACAAAAATGTAGCTGAGGGTTCAAGCTACAAATTCCACGGCGGCGAATTCGTGTCGTCAATAGTTTTCCCAGAATTTCATTTTGAATGTTCAACC
This sequence comes from Ophion obscuratus, assembly GCA_964007375.1. Lineage (NCBI taxonomy): Eukaryota > Metazoa > Arthropoda > Insecta > Hymenoptera > Ichneumonidae > Ophion > Ophion obscuratus. Next base: position 46,103,036 of record OZ023318.1, read on the forward strand.
CCCGAGAGGGGTTGGAAAATCAAAATTCAACGATGGTCCATAGCAACGAAAATATGTAGAAAATTATTCTCTACATTTCGTACATTTGAACCATACTCGAAAAACCGATTGTTTTTTAGTTATTCAATAAACTATTTTTTTTTGTTTTTTAACCATTTTTTGAGGGTGAAGATATTATGGGAGAGTGATGATCGAATACTCGATCGACGCGTCTTTTCAAGGGCTACAACGTTCCCTTTTGAACAAAAAACGTACGATTTTTTTCTAAAGAGTTATTGAATTAAAACCGATTTTTCAAAAGTTCACCCCACTTTTTCACCCTCAAAATGAACTTCTACGACTTCAGAGCTGTCGACAAAACTAATGCCCGGATTTTTCTGAACATTTTGTCTCACGGCGCCGACCCCGTAGGGGTTGTAGTTTGGCATTGATCCACCCCATCTCCTTTCATCCCCTAAAAAAGAATCCTGCACCCCGATTTTTAGGCAAACTTGGATTTAGCACCCGCGGCACCTACAAAATCACCTGTCAAAAAACTAGCCTTCTTCTACTTTTCTCCGATTCCGGGTTTTTTCAGCGACAGCGCGATTGTACTATTTACGAAGTGTCACAACTGTTATATCAATATATATGTATATATATATATATATATATATATATATATATATATATATATATATATATTAGGGTGTGCGGAAAAAAATCAAAAATTTTTTTTCGGTTGCATCCACCAAAAAAAGGTCAATTAAGGTAAAAAAGAAGAATCCTCGAAGGAGAGCTCAACAAAAAAATTATTTCGAACGGCGCATTGCATTTGAATACTTTCCATAAGAATAACACAGAAAAATATTGGCAGTTCTGAACGTCGTAGTAAAACCTCTCAGAAAAAAATCCCACAAAAATGTCATTAAGATATTCTGACAGACCTACGAACAATTAGCTTAGAACAACCGTTCAAGTGGTATCGCTGTCTGAAATTGAATTTTTTATTTAAGCGACGTGCGCGCCATAGCACACACTGCCACCTGGCGGCAGCATACGGTAGCTTATAGTGTAAAATTACAAGCTTCACGCTAGCGCCACGAACGGGAAACCGCGACATTTTTCCTTCATTTTGGCCCCAAATCAAGATCTGTCACTGCTACAAAATTTCATTAGTAGGGTAGTAGGGGACCTACAAGTCCTACCTACAAGTAGTAGGGGAGGTTGCCTCGAAAAAATTAGCTGGTCACTTGTGGTACTTTAACAAGAAAATTGTTCCTTTGTCGTTTTTTGACAATGCTGTGCCGATAAGTGTGAAGGCAAAAATGGTTCACGCTCTGCAATCTCGAGAAAAATCAATAAATCCTTCCGAGTGAGTAATTGTTAAAAAAAATGATTGGGAAATGGTGCTGCAAAAAGACATAAGCGATTTCGTTACTCAAGAATCCTTATTTATTTTCCAGCAATTCAATTTACCTCATGATTTTTTGAGAGTAAATATTGAATTAGGGCCGGAAAATGCCACTTATTTGAGTTGCTTAGATTTATTTTTAATCCAAAAGTCGTTAATAACGTAGCCGAACGTGATGTCACTTCGATAGAAGCATATAACGGTTCATTAACAAAAAACGAAGAGCAGCTACAATATTTATTGGGCGTAGTGCAAAATCATCGACAGAAATACCCTAATTGCAACAAACAGACTCTTAAAAAAGGAACGATGATTATCAAGCATTATAATGTAAAAACAAATTATTTTATCTTATTAAACCAAATGAATTGAATAAAACTTTTCGAAATACGATCAATAATGGACGTCCTTTCTTTTATGTTTCTCGTTGTCCTTGATTCTTTTTTGTATAAGAGAAATATTTTGAGAACGATTCCATGCAAATTGTATGTTAGATCAGAACATTCTCTACAAAAAAAAACCCAAAAAGTTTTTTTCATAAAGCGAAAAATTCGATTTTTACAGCCTTTCGAATTATTATTTTTCTATTAATTCGATTTCAGACAGCGATTCTACTTGAACGGTTGTTCTGAGCTAATTTTTCGTAAAAAATTTGTTGTTGGAATTTCGATTCTCCATGAGAATATGTTAATGACATCTTTGTGTGATTTTTTTCTGACGAGTTGCACTACCACGTTCAGAAATCCAAATATTTTCCTGGGTTATTCTTATGGAAAATATTCAAATGCAATGCGCCATTCGAAATTTTTTTTTTTTCAGCTCTCCTTCGAGGATTCTTCAGTTTATACCTTAATTCACTTTTTTTTGATGGATGCAAGCGAAAAAAAAGTATCGATTTTTTTCCGCACACCCTAATATATATATATATATATATATGTATATATAAATAAACCTATCAAAAAAATCAATGAAAATGGCTTTTATTCAGCGTCTAAAGTGAGAAGACCCGTTAACAGAAAAAAAAATCCCTCATTGATCCACGTTTCGAAATCCTGAATTCTCATCTCCAGGTCTCGTTCTGCGCGAGAACTTTTCTCTTCACCAAATACTAACATTTTCATCGATGCGGCAGCAAATAATTCTTTTTAACCCCCTCATATCGTTCTTCTCATTCTCTGTTCTATTTTCATCCCCCTCCCTCCTACTTCCACTTACTTCTCTTATTGGCATTTGCCTCCTTCCTCAGCTGCTCTGTTGATCGGCGCCACGTCCCCCGCAGATTGTTTTACTCCGTGGAGATTTGACGCAATCGTCGAACTCTGGCAGCATTTCATCCTCCGGTGGGTTGATTTCCCATATTATAACCCCCTTTCTTCCTGGAAACGGAAAAGCTCCCACCCCTGCCTCCCGCGTCTCTCGCCCTCGCTCTCTCGATCTTTCCTATCAGGGCGTGTGTTACGGCAAGGAAATGTCGTGTACCGCGATATTTACAATTGGTCACGTATCGTCGTGTGTATACCGTGTGCTCTACTCTGTGATACGGGCCACCGTCAGCTCCGAACGCCAAGGGTACACGCCCCTAATTTGTTTCAACAGCGTCCCCTGCGTCGTCACGCGGTCGAGCATGGATTCATATATCGTAGCAGCGTATACCACACACGCTACAAATTGAGCCTTTGACGAGCGCACTTCGCTCTCCGCAACTTCGTGCAATACCCGAAACTAATGACAATTTTGTACCGCAAGAGCCACACGCAGCCCCGATAATACCCAACGTCCTATCAATCTCATACAGTCATCTTGTAATCGAACAAAACCCGAGTACAGAGCGAACATACCATTTATCGCGGCCGAGTATACTTTCGAAATATTTCGGAAAAATCTAATCGCCGGGTTTGTTCTGACTGCTATTTTATGCGTTGTACAGTGATCATCTGTGTATGTGGGTGTAGGTGGGGAGAAAAGTGATAATTTCAGGTTAGCTTCGTTGAGGCACTACAATTGAAATTAGCACGTGCAGTTTACTCGTGAGCGATTTTTGGACGTTTCATTTAGGTGTGGAATTGTCGTGAGGATTGAATTGGATTAGCATACTTGCTGCTACTTTCTGACGGGGGTCCAATGGGCATTGGATCCCTGGGGTATGGGATTCCTGTAGTAAAAGGATCCAATGGGCATTGGATCACTATACTGAAAAGATTCAATGAGTATTGGATTTTCGTACTGGAAGGATCCATGGGCATTGAATTCCTATACTAAAAGGATCCAATGGGCATTGGATCCCTGTACTAAAAGGATCTAATGGGCATTGGATCCCTTTACTAAAAGGATCCAATGAGCTTTGAATTCCTACACTAAAAGGATCCAATGGGCATTGGATCCCCTTACTAAAGGGATCCAATGAGTATTGCATGAATATACGAAAAGGATTTAATGGGTATTGGATCCCTATAATGAAAGGATCCAATGGGCATTGGATCTCTCTACTAAAACGATTTAATGAGCATTGGATTCCTATACTAAAAGGATCCAATGAGCATTGGATCCCTATACTGGAAGGATTCAATGAGCATTGGATTCTCGTACTGGAAGGATCCATGGGCATTGAATCCCTATACTAAAAGGATCCAATGGGCATTGGATCCCTATACTAAAAGGATCTAATGGGCATTGGATTCCTTTACTAAAAGTTCCAATGAGCATTGGATTTCTGTACTAAAAGGATCCAATGGGCATTGGTTCCCTGTACTAAAGGGATCCAATGAGTATTGCATGAATATACTAAAAGGATTTAATGGGTATTGGATCCCTATAATGAAAGGATCCAATGGGCATTGGATCCCTATACTAAAAGGATCCAATGGGCATTGGTTCCCTGTACTAAAGGGATCCAATGAGTATTGCATGAATATGCTAAAAGGATTTAATGGGTATTGGATCCCTATAATGAAAGGATCCAATGGGCATTGGATTCCTATACTAAAAGGATCCAATAAGCATTGGATTCCTATATTAAAAGGATCCAATGGGCATTGGATCCCTGTACTAAAGGGATCCAATGAGTATTGCATGAATATACTAAAAGGATTTAATGGGTATTGGATCCCTATAATGAAAGGATCCAATGGGCATTGGATCTCTATACTAATAGGATCCTATACTAAAAGGATCCAATGAGCATTGGATCCCTGCACTAAAAGTATCAAATGAGCATTGGATCCCTATATTAAAATGATCCATGGACATTAGATCTCTATTCTAATAGGATCCAATGAGCATTGGATCCCAGTACTAAAAGGATCCAATGAGCATTGGATCCCTGTACTAAAAGGATCCAATGAGCATTACATGACTATACTAAAAGGGTCCAATGGGCATTAGATCTCTATAATAGAACGTCACACTCGAGCATTGGATTCTAATCGGGATTCCTCATTGGAATTCAATGTGCAAATCTAGTTTGAATCCTAAAGGATTCCCACACTATAGAAGAGAATCCGATACGATTCTTGATCGATCACATTCTGTACGTTGATTTTTCTCAACAAGATATGTAGATATGAAAATGAGTGGAACTTAAAAAAGTATAGATCGTTCAAAAAAGTATATCTTAAAAATCTTTTTTCATCACATCACTGAAAATCCACCGTAATTATCGTTTGTTATTTATTTTACCGAACTTTAACATAATGTCACCACACACATATACGTTCACGAAGCGTGCAGGGTCTGTTTCAAAACGCCGAGTTTTTTCTCGTGACTGTTTACATATTTTTTATTCGAACGCGGTGAGAATTCTCAAACGGCGTTCATCGGGGAACAGTGCAGAATCCAATTGGATTCCAATGAGGAGTCTCTATGTGCGGTGTCCCTCGCAAATCCCTATAGAGATGTCGGTCCATCTTGGGACTTCCCAACAAATTTGTGAACAGTATCGCGAAAGGATATTTTTTTTAGAGGTCCAACGAATTTCGAAAATAGCGAAAATAACGCTTTCTCTTATTTTTGATTCCTTCTAATATATATATGTATATTAAGGTATGGCAAAAAAAAATTGTGTTCTGGGTCTTCATCGAAATTCATGCTAACCATTTTATTCAAATTGGACATTGTTTTCCCACGGAGCAAGTAAAAAAAATCTCTATATCCCACGCTTGACTACAATTTTCTTCAATTTCGCGCTGCTTCTCGAAAAAAAAAACAGATTTCGGGCAAGCGAATTTAAATGTTTTTAAAATTATTTTTGTCTTTAAGTTCATCGGGGCATCCTTTAAGATTTTTTGCCCAAGTTTTTCTTTTGTCGAGAAACAACGCGAGTCTTCTCGAATCTTAACCACAACTAGAAGTCCTAAAAAAATATAAAACTTTTTTCGATGCATGGATACACATTAATAAATTCTAGTTTTGAGGCAGAGACTTTGAAGATCTGATTCAACAGATTATCAACTTAAATCGGGCCCTTAATCTTCTCTTTGGCCTTTTTCTTTTATCCATGTATATGTGTTTATATATATATATATATATATAAAGATTTGCAGTTCCCGTACATTCGCTTCTGCCCTTTAGATGGCGTGAACTCTCTGCTAAACGTTCCCTAACTCCCATTACTAGTAACTAGTAATTAAGCAAGGCGCCGCTGTGTGAAACGACCTACCCTCTGTTCGCAAAACCCACCCTTTCTCTCTCTCGCTCACTCCCACTCTTCTCCTTCTCCTCTTCCTTTCATCTCGTTTCTACCGGTATCACTACCCCCTGCTTTGCTCCTCCCTTGCCTGCATTCGTCGTCCCTGATCCTATCTCCCTTCCTGCGTGCGCGATGTATACCCGCGACTCCTGTCCGTACGATATCAAGGGTTGGAAATCGTGAGACGGTTACCGGGTACGAATCGACACGCTGGGAGGAACAAGTGACGATATTCTGCTTACGTACAATGTGTAAACCAAAAACGACAGTTATACATACACTGTAAAAAATGATATGAAATTTACAATACACATAAGATACAAAGGAATTGAATTTTACGAACTCAGTAGATGAAATTAAATTTGATACACTTGTACTGTAAATTTAAAACAGGAACATAAAATTCTAACGTGGATATAAAACTTAATAGATGAAACATGGAATTTCAAAGACCAGTTTGTAAATTTGTGGAAAATGTTTTGCATTAACGCATGTGTTCAATTGAAAATTACTACAGATGTAGAATAAATCAACTATAAAAAATAGAGCATTGAAAATACAAAACAAGTTTGAAATTTATTTACGGCAGCCTGAAAAATATAGTAACTGAATTTTACTATACGTACAATGCATGCTCACAACAGATTTATTTAAAAGGGCAAAACTGGAATTGAAAAAAAAAATCATAAACGCTGATGAAAATCACATGCAACAATGTGAAAATTATATTAAATTTACACTACATTTAAGGCACAAAAGAATTGAATTCTACGAAATTAATATACGAAAGAATTTAATATACACTCATATATTGATATCAGCAAATGGTTCTTGATTTCAATGTACATGGATGTGAACATTTTTTTACACGTTCATTATTTTTCAAACGCACAAGTATATTAATATTACGGAGTTACATTTTCATTTTTTAAATAACCTGTTTTGAATTTTCAAAATCGTATCTGAAATTTCATAAGCAGTATCCGCATAAAAACTTCCTACACTTGTGTATCAATTTTTATACAGAATTTGTTTACAGTGTATATATTTATATATACATTACAGTTAAAATCCATTTTCAGTCAAAGACGTTACATCGGAGTGGAAAAATATATATATATTTTTAATTAGCTTAATTGTTGCATAAACATCATAAGAATGATATGCAAAAGAATTATACGCGAAAAAAAAATGTTTGGGAATTTTTTTAGTTTATTTTTCGAAGGACCTCCAAGCAGTGCGAACCGCACGAAGCGGCCTACACGGTGAACGCTGCAATTTGAAGTCGTTTAGTCCAGTCATTGTACAAAAAAAAATACAGCGATATTCATGTTTTTTTTTAACGCAATGATTTCTTCACCATTTTTGAAACTTAAGGTATGCTTTATTACTACTTTCGGCTGTTACATGGTATTTGTTTTTATTAATCTTAAAAAATGGCGCGGGTTTCGTACGATCTTCTAAACGGATTGCGGCGGATGTTGTCAGACAGCGTGACACGTAGCCTCGGTGGGATTAATCTGAAGAAAAAAAACCAACAAACATTTTTCTCTCATTAACACTCATACGCAGAATATGAACCAAGAAAAAGTGAAAAATGTTTGAAACCAATTAAATCATACGCTTTGAAGAAAAAGATTAAAGTTTCCAAAAAAAAAAAATGGTTCAGTTTTGCAATAAAAAATACGTTTTCTTCTTTATTTTTCCAAAACATTTAGGGTGATGTTTTAGACAATAACGTTTAAGGACAATAAGAAAGGTTTGTACCAAATTTCATCAGAATCGGTCGATTAGGTTTCAGCTATGCGTCGAGCCAATTTGGAAAATGCAGTTTAGAAGATCCTGCTATACCTCCACTATTTTAAAGATTAATTTAAAAAAATACCATTTAACAACTAAAAGTAGTAATAAAACATACCCTGAGTCTCGAAAATGGTGAAGAAATTGTCCTTTAGAAAAAAAAATCATGAACATCGGCATATTTTCTCCTCGCCTAAAGTTATCTTCCCCCTTAAATTCCGTCATGGAGACGATGTCTCTCAAATCAGTTTTGACACTTTAAACGTTGAAACTTCAAACGTTTCTGAAATCGGGAGAACGCATCATTTTTCATCCGATTGACTTGAAATTTCAACGGTACCTTTTTTAATAGGTTCAACTAGCGACTGGGAACAGAAAATTAGGTGGCGATTAGATAAAAAAAAATTGCCGCTATATATTTAAATTTTCGTGATTTTTTTTGCGCATTATTTACATCATTGGACCCTTTTACGATATTCGTCGTTGTTCATTAATTAGGGTTATGATATTTGCGCTGCAAACATATTAATGGTGCAATTTTAAATTATCTCAGACAAACGCTTACGCCGTAACGTGGTTTCGATCCCGGGACCTCTGGGTGATGAGTTGTGACGTTATCCACTGAGCCAGTTCTACTTGTTTAATTTCAGAATTTTCTTATCGTCTACATATGTTACACTAAACGATGTCAGATCATTGAAAAATAGGTGGATTAACAAATGTAAATAACATGATCGGATCGATGACTCAATTGCGTTCGCATTGAGAGCGATAATCGTATAGAATTACATAACCTTAAATTGTATTTGTCCAATAATTTATTCCGGCTAGTGCGACCGCAGTTGGGAAGTGTTGGCGGGGTCATCGCGAGATACCGATTTGAGGATTTTATTCATTCGCAACGTCATCTGTAACTCAAGTTGCTTAACCAACCATGAGTCACTCGCTCGATGGAACTACACGTAGTCACATAACCTCACTTTGTCATTTGTGACCAAGATCAGCTGGGCAGTGACTAGACAAGGGCTGGATAACCAAACATTCGCAATATTATTAGCTCATAGCGAGCCAACCATTGGTCAGTTCGTATAAGCTCAACTAGGCGAGCCAGGTACCAGATCGTAACTCAGACAGGCTAGAACAATTTTTACTCAGGCGACTTTTACGTGTCATCAAAAATTCTCGTTTCCATAAATAAATTAGGGCCGGTTTTTTAGCGAAGAAACAAAATTTGTATCCAAAACGATGTAATTTTGAGTAAAAAAAAACATGTTTTTAAATAATCGTGTGCACGTCTCTAACAAAACTAATATAAATGACATTTTTTTTTCGTCTAGATGGTGATCCATAAAAGTTCTGCTTAGTTTGTCAGAGTGCCCACAAAACGCCTTATTACAGTTTGAACTGGGCTGCCATTTTTTAGCGAAGAAACAAAATTGTTATCGAAAACATTGCCATTTTGCTAAAAAAAAAACAATTTTTTGAAATCGTATATACATCTCTGGCAAAACTAATGTAAATGACGACATTTTTTTCCGTTTAGGTGCTGATCCATAAAAGTTTTACGTCCTTTCGCACAGCGGCTAAAAAACGCCCTTGCTGTAGCTTCGATTGGGCTACCAATTAGTTTCTTTTTTTCACGAAATTTTTTTTTCTGCTTTCGCCTATACATGCAGCAGAGTTGGGCGTAATTCTGTTTATAAATACGAATACGAATTTATTCACATCCTGATTTTCATGGGCATTTAAATACAAATTTATTCATACTTCACTTATTGTAAATACGAATACAAATAAATTCGTATTAACAAGTGTGAATATGAATTTATTTGTATTCACATGCATGCATACAAATACAATTGCATTCACAAATATTCTGAGCATACAAATAAATTCGCAGAAAAAATTGTGAATATTCACAAAAATGTGAATATTTACAAAAAAACCTGTGAATTAAAAAAAAATCGCAACATAAGTTGTGAATTTTTACGTATTTAAGACAAATTGAAATCAACATCACAATGATTAGATTAAAATTTGCACCAAAAGTGAGTTCGTACGGATTGTGAGAGAAAACATTGCCACGAGGCAAAGAAATTTTTGCACAAAACTTTTTGTGCGAAAAATTCTTTTGAAGACAATGTCTCAACACAATGTTTTCTCTCAAAATACGTAAGAACTCACTTGTGGTGTAAATTTTAATCTAATTGTGAATTCGATTTTCATTTTCTTCAACTTGAGGAAATTCACAACTCATTTTGTGAATTTTTCATATTTATAATGTAATATTTGAAACTCAACTTTTTTTGCAAAAAATTCTTTGCCTCGACGCAATGTGTTCTCTCAAAATACGTAAGAACTCACGGTTGGTGTAAATTTTAATTCAATCATTGTGAATTTGATTTTAATTTGTCTTAAATACGAAAAAATCACAACTTATTTTCTGAATTTTTTTGTATTTACAATTTTTTGTGAATACATTTGCATTCACAGCATTTTGATGTGAATTTTTTTCAATTCACAGGACATTTTGTAAATATTCACATTTTTTGTGAATATTCACAATTTTTTCCCGTCAATTTATTTGTATGTTCAGAATATCTGTGAATACACATCCATGCATACAATACAGTATTTGTATGCATGGATGTGAATATAAATAAATTCGTATTCACACTTGTGAATACGAATTTATTTGTATTCGTATTTACAATAAGTGAAGTATGAATAAATTTGTATTTATATTCACATGAAAATCGCGATGTGAATAAATTCGTATTCGTATTTATAAACAGAATTACGCCCAACTCTGACATGTAGAACAAACCCTCCAAACCTCATGTTGATCGCTTTTAAGTATTCTCAAAAAAATTCCCAAAAAACTGTCGTTTTTCAGTGAGCCACGTGAGTTTAACACCTTAAACGCGTTTTCTCTAGTAAAAACGACTCCTCACTGAACGCCTTCGTTACAATTAGTTTTTCCTAGTAGACACTAAAATTCAGATGAATAAATTCGAATGTGTTAAAACTCGTTGTAACTAGGAAAAACTAATTCCGACGAGATGCTAATCTAAGCAAACCCCAATAAAACCAAACACACTCGGTTTAGCTAAGAAAGACTAGTTCTGACGAAATTAATCAGTTAAAATCAGAAATATCAATCTTCGAATGAGATAAAAATTGGAGTAGTCACGAATACAACGCCCCTCCGCGTCTTCTATGGTGACGAAATATTACGTTTTTACCAATAACGTCAAAAGTTATAGGTCTCGCGAGAGGGCCAAGATCACGACGCCCAGAAACTACAACGAAAAAAAATCGCACGTATCTCGTGATCAGCACAAAAAAGAAAAATAAAGAAATTGTGCCGAGATATGGCGTTTTTTTTTTCGTCGATTAGAAACGACTCGTACAGCGCTCGGTTTCGACTCAACCTTCCGGTTTTTTTTTTTTTTTTTTTTTTCATTGACGTGGTCCGTTGATAATCCAACGCGGATTTAATGACCGGCGCAGATTTCGAAGCGATATAGGAATGAGAGTATCGAACGTATTGCGGCGTAATCGTGTGCAGAGGATATAATTAATATTAGGTCATTACCGAAAATGGACGTACGCGCGCTTGCCCGCGGATTTTTTTTCTCGTAATTAGGGGGATTTCGTAATTAGGGGGGTATTTCCTGTACGGTGGGGTTTAAATGCTATGAAAAGAGACAAAATAGCACACTTCGACTGCCCAGGTAGAAATTGTGTTTGGAATCCTATAGGATTCCCCTACTTCTCCCTACTCCCTGATAGGGATCCAACGGGACACCCCATTGGATCCCTATCAGGAAACGTCACGCTCGTACATTGGATTCCAAGAGGGACTCCCCATCGGGATCCAAAAGGGATTCCCATCGGGACCCAAAAGGGATTCCCATCGGGATCCAGTAGGGATTCCTATCGGGATTCCATAGGGATTCCATAGGGATTCCCTATTAGGATCCAATAGGGAATTCCCATCGGAATCCAATGTAAGAATGTTAAAGCTTCCCCACAGTATTGAACGGAATCCGATACGATGCTTGATCGATCATATCGCATTCTGTAAGCCCAAAATGCTACAAAAAATAGAAGCATCGATACACTAAAGAGATCAATTTATTGTTTACAAAGGAGTACATATCGAATACCACAATATACTTATTTTGTTTTTTTTTAATTGTTTACCCATACTGAATATTTATAGTGCTTTGTATAGTATTTTTCGAATACTTATATCTATATCTTCGAGTACTTTTTATACTTTATGAACTTTTTAAAAATACTTTAAATACTTTTTATGCTGTAACGTAGTTTTTATACACTTTTTATACTATTATTAAGCAAAAATACTTGTGCAGTTATGGGCGGGATATTCTTTGAATACTTTTCATACGATATAAAATTTAAACACTTTAATAAGGTTGATGCTTGCATCATTGGAATGCAACAAACATTAATGCGTGTTTCGAGTAAATAAATTTTACGATCGCGATTGCGCAGTAACTCGATCGTCGTGCGCTTTTCAACGACGACACGAATATATATGTACCCTGCGCCGCTTATGTTCTATCGCCCGACGTCTTTCTTTTGTCGGAAGCGATTTTCTGAATCCTTATTGGATCCCGATAGGGAATTCCTATTGGCTCCCGACAAGGAATCCCTGTTAGATCCCGATGGGGAATCCCTATTGGATCCCGATGAAATCCACCGGGTCGGGTGGAAATTGCTGTTACGGGCTACAAACTTAAGCGAATGTGTAATATATATCATGTTTATAAAAATATGATTTCATACTTACATTTAATTTTCTTTTAAAACCTCATTTAAGCCGCTCTAACAAAACTCCACACCCACAGCGATAAACCGCAGACGCAATCGTAACCCGATTGCCGTCACGTCCAAAACAAATTTTTATGCGCACAAGTATTAAAAATTCAAAAAGTGTGCATATTAAAATTTATAACAAGTTTTTTTATTCGTATAAAAAATACTAGCCCATAACAAACTATAAATATACAATATGGGTAAGCACTAAAGTAAAGAAGTTACTAAAGAATATAATTATATATTGTAGTATTCGACATCCTAACAAATTCCTAGAAACACGTTGGTGCATCTTGAAACTCCCAAGCAAATCTGTGCACGGGACCATCAAAGAATAATTGTTTACAGAGCGTCGCGAAATCCCATTTTATATAATTTCTAGTAAAAAATTGTCAAACCACGTTAATCTGGAAACAGCCCAGGATCCATTTGGATTCCAATGTGGTCTCCCTACCTGGGGTATCCATATCAAATCCCCATAAGGATCTGGTAGAACCTGGGGAGTCACGAACAAATACATTTGGATTCCATCAAATTCATCCTTTGGGGACATTTGGATCCTTATGGGGATTCTATCAAATCCCCATAAGGATCTGGTAGAATCTGGGGAATCCCCAACAAATCTATTTGAATTCCAGTGTGGACTCCTTACTTGGGGCGTCCCTATCAAATCCCCATAGGGATCTGGTAGGATCTGGGGAGTCCCCAAAAAATTTCTGCATGGGTGGTGGCCACTTTTTGATGAAACTCGAAAACTCGAAAGCCCTCGCCGGTTCTCCCTAAAAACGAAAATGAAAAGGTGTCGTTCTTTTTGTCAATTGTTGTATTTTTAGCGCAGCTTTTACTGTGAATTTTTTTTCAAGTGTCAGAGAGATATCGGGCACTTTTGGGCGAAACATTTCTTCGATAGCATTTCATTTTTGCAATCCAATTATCTTTTTTAAATCGATTTATTCAATCGTGTTTTCGATCAATTCCTATAATCCGATTTTACTATCAATATATTTGTTCAGTTGCGAAAGCGATATTTTTTGGATATTCAAATTCTCTCGTAGTTTACGTGATCTAATTGAGGCAAGAAAGAGAAAAAAAAAACAATTTTCAACTATTGGCCACTTTGAGTGGCCTTCGATCGAACAAGACAGAGAAAGAAAGAGAAGGGCAGGCGCTTTTATAAAAAAATATTTTCTCAGTAGAAATTCGATTGTTAAATTCAATTCATTTTTTAATAAATTGATCAAATCGTGTTTTCGATCAATTCTTTTAATCGTATTTTTTTGCAAATAATTTGCCTCATCGCGACCGCCATGTTTTTTTAAATATTTTAATTCTCCCGTACTTCACGTGACCCATTAAAAAAGGGGAAAAAACAATTTTCGCCTATTGACTACTTTTTTCACAAGCCTCAAAAACTCGAAAGTCCCTGTCGGTTTCTCCCAAAACTCAAAAATGAAAAAGCGGTGTATTTTTTTTGTGAATTCCTACATTTTTGGCGCAGCTTCCCATGCAGAAATTTTTTGGGGACTCCCCATATCCTACCAGATCCCTATGGGGATTTGATAGGGACGCCCCAAGTAAGGAGTCCACACTGGAATCCAAATAGATTTGTTGGGGATTCCCCAGATCCTACCAGATCCTTATGGGGATTTGATAGGGACGGCCCAGGTAGGGAGTCTACATTGGAATCCAAATGTATTTGTTGGGGACTCCCCAGGTTCTACCAGACCCTTATGAGGATTTGATATGGACACCCCAGGTAGGGAGACCACATTGGAATCCAAATGGATCCTGGGCTGTTTCCAGATTAACGTGGTTTGAGAATTTTTTACTAGAAATTATATAAAATGGGATTTCGCGACGCTCTGTAAAAAATTATTCTTTGATGGTCCCGTGCACAGATTTGCTTGGGAGTTTCAAGATGCACCAACGTGTTTCTAGGAATTTGTTAGGATATCGAATACTACAATATATAATTATATTCTTCAGTAACTTCTTTACTTTAGTGTTTACCCATATTGCATATTTATAGTTTGTTATGGGCTAGTATTTTTTATACGAATAAAAAAACTTGTTATAAATTTTAATATGCACACTTTTTGAATTTTTAATACTTGTGCGCATAAAAATTTGTTTTGGACGTGACGGCAATCGGGTTACGATTGCGTCTGCGGTTTATCGCTGTGGGTGTGGAGTTTTGTTAGAGCGGCTTAAATGAGGTTTTAAAAGAAAATTAAATGTAAGTATGAAATCATATTTTTATAAACATGATATCTATTACACATTCGCTTAAGTTTATAGCCCGTAACAGCAATTTCTACCCGACCCGGTGGATTTTTCATCGGGATCCAATAGGGATTCCCCATCGGGATCTAACAGGGATTCCTTGTCGGGAGCCAATAGGAATTCCCTATCGGGATCCAATAAGGATTCAGAAAATCGGTTCCGACAAAAGAAAGACGTCGGGCGATAGAACATAAGCGGCGCAGGGTACATATATATTCGTGTCGTCGTTGCAAAGCGCGCGACGATCGAGTTACTGCGCAATCGCGATTGTAAAATTTATTTACTCCAAACACGCATTAATGTTTGTTGCATTCCAATGATGCAAGCATCAACCTTATTAAAGCGTTTAAATTTTATATAGTATGAAAAGTATTCAAAGAATATCCCGCCCATAACTGCACAAGTATTTTTGCTTAATAATAGTATAAAAAGTGTATAAAAACTACGTTACAGCATAAAAAGTATTTAAAGTATTTTTAAAAAGTTCATAAAGTATAAAAAGTACTCGAAGATATAGATATAAGATACAAGTATTCGAAGAATACTATACAAAGCACTATAAATATTCAGTATGGGTAAACAATTAAAAAAAAAACAAAATAAGTATATTGTGGTATTCGATATGTACTCCTTTGTAAACAATAAATTGATCTCTTTAGTGTATCGATGCTTCTATTTTTTGTAGCATTTTGGCCTTACAGAATTACAGAAATACAGATTCCGATGGAAATCCCTATTGGATCCTAATAGGGAATCCCTATGGAATCCCTATGGAATCCCGATAGGAATCCCTACTGGATCACGATGGGAATCCCTTTTGGATCCCGATGGGAATCCCTTTTGGATCCCGATGGGGAGTCCCTCTTGGAATCCAATGTACGAGCGTGACGTTTCCTGATAGGGATCCAATGGGGTGTCCCGTTGGATTCCTATCAGGGAGTAGGGAGAAGTAGGGGAATCCTATAGGATTCCAAACACAATTTCTACCTGGGTTACATTGTAAATATTTTTTGTGAAAAGAAGAAAGAGAGAGAGACAGAGAGGGCCGGCCCTTTAATACAAAATATTTCCTCAATAGCAATTCGATTTTACAATCCAATTAGCTTTCTAATTAATTGAGCTAATCGGTTTTTGAATCAACTTTTTCCATCGTATCTTTTTTGCAAATAATTTGCTTAATCGCGACGGCGATATGTTTGAAATATTCGAATTCTCTCGCAGTTCACGTGGCCAGTGAACTCTCGATGATGAATTCGCGTAGTGCGAGCGATAACGCTGTGCATAATCAAGCGACGAGTCTACAGTGTCGCAACGTAACGTTATTGTGCAAACGAGAAAAAGAACAGCATGAGGATTACGTCGGATACGTATTTTTCTCCGGGCGGAGGAAGAAATGAAAATTTTCCACTTGCGGAAGACGCGAGCGTTACAGCGATGATTGGACGATACATTCGTGCGGTTTTACGACAAGTAGTATAACGTGTGAACGCGCCCGGGCACGTCTTGTTACGTGAAACGAGACTGTGAGAACAATCGACTAGCCTGGGAAGGAGAGGGACCCTGCAGGGACACTATAAGGAAGGACATTCAAGAAAGGGTACGAATATAAAATGTGAATGTACACCCATATATATATATATATATATATAAACATTATAAATGACTTTTAGAAGAAAAAAAAAACATTTTTTCACGTTATTACAAATTTATTATCACATTAGAACTGAGGAATTAAATGTAACTTCCGATAGAAGTCTCTAAAATTCTCTAAAATAATTAAATTTATCCCATTATTACAACTAAATTATTTTTTGCGTGAAAGTTTTTCCGAAAGTAAAAAGAAACGAAGAAAAAAATTATAGAAATTTAGAGAAAAAATAAATAAATTTGTATAATAACGTAACAAATTTTATTTTTCTGTTTATGAAGGTTTCGATACGTGACACTGCGCAAACGGTAAAAATGTTATTACGTTATGACAAATTTATTATTTTGTTAGTTATGAGGAACGAAATGTTATTTCAGAAAAAATTGTAATTGTATACATTAAAATGACATCGAACCTCACGTTTTCAAATATTTTCTAATGAAATGATAAATGTTAAATATCGTAAAGAAATTATTTTTTTTTCTTCTAAAGTTTTATATTTTTTATTCACACACATATACTTATATATAAAGATTTATATGGGGCATTCCATACCAAATCGACCACTTTTAGACTCAACCCCGTTCGATTCGGCTGCATTTTTTAAGTGTTATTGTACCCTAAAAGGAGTTGACTTGATTTTTTTTCGATTTGTCTTCGAAAAATGATTTTCTTTCAAGGAAGCTTCTTTTATAGGGTGCAATACGTAAAAAAATATAGCCTAGTCGAAGAAAGTCGGGTCTAAGAGTGGCCGATTTGGTATGGAATGCCCCATATATATGTATCTAAATGGAAAATATATAACTTCAAAAGAACACAAAGTATTTTCTTCTTTCATTGCAATTTTATTATTAATTGAAAATCACAAAAGATCTGTAACTTTCAATTATTTATATATATTGATTAAATAATTTTAAAAAGATTATTGATCCTTGAACTTCAACCTGTTTGGTCTATACGGGGCCCTTCCACTTACGCGCCTCACTCCAACCTGATTCCCCTACATATTATGTATGTATGTGTATATATATATATATATATATATATATATATGTATATATATATATATATATATATATATATATATATATATATATATATATATATATACACACACATATATATATATACACACACATATATATATATATATATAATGGTTGAATAAATAGTATAAATATCATGGTTCATATAATCTGTACAGAGTGTTAGGAAGGTCGATGCAAAGCCTTAAGGGGGTGATAGTTCACCTTGTTAGGAACATATTTAATCTCGGTTACCTTAGTCCAAAGTCTAAGTATTTCGAGTTATCATGGTACGAATTATTTTTGGAAAATTTCCCAAAATTACGTGTACCAACTCGTTTGCCTCTTATGTTAATGTATTTTTTTAATAGCTTCGACATAAGAGGTATTTTGTTAAAAAAATTTTAATCATTCAACACGTACCATTTAGTTAGTTTTGTGGATACAGTTGATTGTATTGGTGTTTGTCGATTGAATACACATTAAGGTAAGACGCAAATAAATTTTTAGTTGTCAATTATTGTCTGTTTGAACATTATGAACGAGTTAGTACCTAATTTTGGAAAATTTTCCAAAAATCCTACTTATCACGATGACTCGAAATTTGGACTAAGCTAATCTAGGTTAGATATGTTCCTATCATTCCCTTAAGGTTTTGCATCGACCTTCCTAATACCCTGTATATTTATTTATGTACATATATGATATTATTGTGACGTGTAAAATTCACCGAATGGTGTCCAAATGATGATCGAAAAAATCCTGTCGAATGAAAATCCGGTTTACAATATTTTTCAAAAATCATTTTTTGATTGTGCATAATTATTTCTTAGCAACTGCAACGGCTTTCATCGAAATTACTCCCATAACTGATTACACCCAGATCGTAACCGGAAAACAGCGGAATTTTCGTGATTTTTTTCTGGAAAAACGTGTGCTGATTTTCAAATTTTTGTTTTACATCAAAGTGCATAGTTTCAAGTATTTTTTCCAATATTTGTACCGAAAAATATTTATAAGTGATATATACAGACCGCTGTTTGAAAAACGTCCTTCGCGGTGACCACCGCTGCTCGGAAATAAATCTTTCGAAATAAAAAAATCAAACACCTTTATTTTTTGCATGAAATTATCTAGTGCTTGGACGAAGGATTCAATAAAACATTGATTTTTGAAAAAATGGTTGCCGTCCAAAGTGAAAGTATGGATTTTTGGTGAAAAAAAACCCTCTTTTTTTAGTTAATAAAAAAACTATGCATTGAAAAAAATGCCTTCGTTGAACGATTGATTTTTTACATGTGAAAGAAGGTTGTAAAATTTGAAGTTGATATGTGCAGTGATTTTTGAGATATCGTAGTCATCGTTTTTAAAAAGTAATTTTAAGAAAAAAAAAGAGTTTAAAGTTCGCTGGTTTGCAGAATCGAACTATGAACGCTCATAACTCTCTCAATATAGAACGGATGGACTTGATAATTTCCAAATAATATTTTTGAAATTTTAAAATTTGAGAATCCCTCGAAAGCTAAAAATTGATATTCTCCAACAATTTCAAAGGTGTGAGCCCTTAACGATTATAGATTAGTTTACATTTCCAAACCGAAGGGTTACTCGCTACGACGAAATTATAGATGTCATCCCTTGACGCTGTTACCGTGAATTATTGTACATTTCCAAACCGAAGGGTTACTCGCCAGGACGAAATATCGATAAGGTTCCGGACCCCCCCCCATCAAGCTGAGATGTTGAATAAAACTTCCTTTTCATATTTTGAGACAACCCCCAAAGGGATTTTTGGCGACCGCAATACTTTTCGAGATATTGAATTAAAAATTTTTTTTTTAAGGATAAGTTTCCGATCCCCCGTTTCGAAGATTTTATCAACAAGCCGTCGAAAAACGTTGTTTCGAGAAAAACGCGTTTAAAGTTTGTTTGGGTTACATAAATACGTAAAAAAAAAATACTTTAAAAATATCGAAATGCATTAAAAAAATTTTTTTATGTATTTCAAAAGTGTATTTGTTAAGGCCTTAGGCCACTTTAGAGGCCGAAAAAATAGGCTTTTTGGGGATTTTTTATTCAGAAAAACTACAAAATAAATCGAGATTACAAGAAAGGGTGCTTATCACACATATCAGTGACTGCACACAATGATTTTTTCGAAGCGATTAATTTCAAAATAGCGACTGTACAGCTTTTATCTCAAAACTGCATTTTTCAAGTTGGTCGGAAACATAACTCAGAGAATTTTCAACCGATTCACGTGAAATGTTGAATATATCTTGAAAAATACGTTGTCTATGAAAGTGCGTAGGATTTTTTTTTTATATTCCAAAGTTTATTTATTATTAACAATTAACTGACGATATTTAGGCAAATTTGTGGACAGTGAAAAAAGCCCATTTTTTGGCCTCTAGAGTGGCCTAACCCCTTAAGTGTAACAACTTTTACCTCAATATCTATAATATGAACCTATCAAAAACATTCATGAAAATAGCCTTTTTTAGCGTCTCAAGTGAGAAGACCCCTAAAATATTAATAGGAAGGTTTGTGCTAAATTTCACCTTGATCCGGAGGGGGGGGGGGGGGTTAGAACCTTATCTCGAAACATTTCCCCGTTTCTACTTACCGAGTCCTAGAGCCGAGAAAATGCCATCGCCGATAGAAAAGGGCCTCGTGCGTTTGTAAAGAAACTCACGTGCGAAAAAGAAGAAAAAAAAATCTCGAAGTTACTTCTTGGCGAAGGAAAAAAAGCGAGGTGACCAGGGTGAGAAAGGATGGTAGGGTGAATCGTCGCGACGACACGACGCTCGGGGACGGTCTGTAGTAAGACGCGGCGCGGGCGAAGGGTCGCGCGCGCGGCAAGGAGCGCCGGTGGGGTGGGACGATTAGAAGAGCGCGTGATTCGAGCGGCTGGGACGGGTAGAGTAGTTGGTTCGGCGAGCGGCCGTCTATCTATGTGGCGCTGCGGCCTTCGCTCTACCCCAGTTCGCTACCGTACGGCGATCTGTACGGATGAGCGAAGTCGTCGCTGTGCTGTATCACGCGCGCTCGTGTTCGACGTTACCTGAGAAGCTTTTTTTTCTCTCCCCTCGACACACCGTCGTGTGTCACCCGCGGATCGTCGATCGTAAAATCGCGTCGCGACTCGTTCGTCGCCGTGCACAAGTACAGTTTTGAAAATCGTGTCAACGACCGTGTGTGCTTTCGTTTGAAATTCTTTTGTGCTTCGTGTACGCGTGTGTAGTAAAAAAAAAAAAACACGAAAAAAAAAAATATGTGCGTCAAACCGTGGTCGATCGAGTGTGAAAAAAGCCTCGAGTGACGGCATTTGTGAGGATTAATTAATATTTAAATTAAAGTGAGTAAAGAGAAAATCAGAGACTTTTCCCGAGTGTTTTTTTTTCGTCGCTCGGCGAGATTCTTTCGACGGAGATTTTTCGGGCGAATAATCTCCACGAAAAAACTGGGCGTTTTGTTTACACTTCTGATTTCAGCCATTTCCTCATTTTTATCGCTATGCGAATGTTTATTTTAAGATTTATATCGTAAATCTTGGAATAAATATGTTGAAAAAAAGTTGAGAGTTTGTGTAGGCGAAATCTGTCAAAGTAAATCAAAGCAATTCAGGAATATTCATTTTCGTTGGATTCCAACGATGCAACCTTCAATTGCATGTATATTTTTAACTTTTCGGTCTCTCGATTCGCCTTTACTTGTTTATTTTCTTTACTCAGAACTTACCGATTATTTATTTTGCTGAGGATATTTTTTTCGTCCACTTTTGCATATTCCTCCCTCAGGTTTTGGACACTCCCTCTCTTTCTCTCTCAAGCTTCACTTTGGAAAAAAATGCCATAAGGGAGGGCACCCGGGATTAAACACCCGCGGATAGTGGTTCCCTTTGTGCTGTCGATTCGGACTAGCAGGATTGTAATCTAAAAGAAAACGGAGTATTTTCATATAGCCATATATATATATATATATATATATATATATATATATATCGCTCGAAAATAGTAGTGCGGACGTGGTTCATTGGAATATCAAGAGGAATTTCGTACCGCGAACGGTTCCGAAAAATGTTCGTTAATTGCTCAGCGGTCTGCCACTGGCGTGTAATAAATTAAAATCGGAATATTCCTATATTCGCTCCACTATTGGTATAGCCATATTCCAGTGCATCGAGAATCGCGGATACGCCGAATTATTTTTTGCCTTGCTCCATGCAACGGACCCACATGACTGGTTTTTTGGGAGAAACGTTTCGATCCATTTCTCTCTCTCTCTAGCTGTCATCGAATTTCCTCGTTAATTTATACGTACGAAAGATTTATTAAAAAAGTGTTAAAAAAAATTATCGTTGGAATGCAACGAAAATGATCGTTTTTATTAATTCCCCAAATTTCGTTAGGTAAATTTGAGCTACGAAAATTACACAAACATTTTCCATTCATTTCTCCCTCTCTCTCTCTCGTTCCCTCGAGCTATTGTCGAATATCCTCGTTAATTTGTACGTGTAAAGATTGATAAAAAAGTGACGAAAAACGACGTGAAGTTGGCACCGTTGGAACGCAACGAAAACTATTTTTTTTTCCTTCAATTTCCCAATTTTCGTCCGGCGAAATTGAGACACGAAAATCACGCAAACATTTTCTTCGGATTCTTACTTAGCGATGTGTAAGCTGAGTCTGCGGAATATGTTTTTGGATTACAATGAAAATGATAAGTAGACAAGAATTTTCGTTGCATTCCAACGATGCAAACTTGTAATTGTCAGTGTCATCATTGTTGGCATTCAAATCATCGAAGTTCGTGAAATTAAAAATGAGTTTCTATTTTTCTTTATCCTCGATTTCTCGAGGGCGTGATCACGTTCACGCGAGCGTCACAAACACACGGAAATTTTTGTCCTCTTGAGGTGGAGAGAAAAAGAGAGGGCACGAGACTGCAGTCGAAGCGGCATTGTAGGAAAAAAACAACAAAAAAAAAACATTCGTTCGAGATCGAGGCCGAAGATTAATTCACTTAACCTCATGCACTCTCGGCCCTAAGGGTCGTTGGCCTTTCCATCGGCAATCGAGAGCGATCGGGGTAAAGTTTTTCCGTCGATTTGTGACCAGTGTATGGCAATTCTCATTACGTAGAGGGAGAGAGAGAGAGAGAGAGAGAGAGAGAGAGAGAGAGAGAGAGAGAGAGAGAGAGAGAGAGGGAGAGCACAATAGGGTGGGGGCAGGGGTGGGGCAGAGCGGGAGTTGAATCCTCCCACACACTACAAAAATAAAAAAACACAACCGTACCGGAGGTACTTGGTCTCCCCGGACAATGAATTTTGAGAGCGTACATTTCCATACAATTAATTCCGTTGACCCAAATAGTAATTTAAAACAATCATTGGATATTAATGAGAAAAATAAGGGAGAAAAAGTAAAAGTAGAAAATGATGAGGAGTTTGCATCATTGCAATGCAACGAAAATTAATTATTTTTTATTGCTCAATTTTTTTGGGGCCGATTCAGGCTGCGAAAATCGTTCGAATGCTTCTACGTTTTCTTACTAGAAATTTACGGCCTCAATTTGCGAATAAAGGCTCTGGATAATGATTTTAAGGAAAAGAAAAAAAAGGGATGTCGCATTTCACTGATTGCAAATTTCGTAAGCGTAAAAAACGTAAAAAACGTCATCGTAAAGCTATTCAACATTGTCCGTGCATTGACGTTGAACTTTGCATCGTTGGAAAGCAATGATTTTTTTTTTCGTTAATTTCTCATTTCTTTATTATCATTATCGAAAGACTTTTATTTAAACGTAGGTCGTAAATTTCTCATAAGAATACAGAAAAAGGTTTGAGCGATTTTCACAATTTGAATTATGAAAAATAATTAATTGTTCGTTGCGTTTCAACGTCTTCCGTATCAAATAAATGATGTTCAATTATGTATCGTTGGAATGTAACGAAGATTCTTTTCTGTATCTTTATTTCCAAACTTTTATTATTTTACAAAATATTTTTTTGGCACATTTGTATACGATATTTACAAATGAGTGACTTAGAAAATGATTAATGGATTTTGGTGCCGAAGATTTGCCATAAAAAAAAATGCGAGTGATAGAAAAATAATGGTTTTCATTGCATTCCAACGATGCACACTTCAATCTCGTCAAATATGCGATGATGAAGTTTGCATCGTTGGAATGGGTCGAAAATCGATCTTTTTTTAAATGCTCAAATTCTTCTACGGCTGATTTAGACTATGAAAATCTCTCGAACGTTTTAACATATCCTCATTAGACATTTGCAGCGTCAATTTGTAAAAATAGGCTTTGCATAATAATAAATGTATTGAAATAAAGAATGGAAAACAATCGTTACTTTCCAACGATGCAAACTTCAACGTCATTGAGGAGTGGATGTGGCAGGAATCACTATCGATTGAGGACATTGGCTGAATACGATGGATTCAGTACCATTATTGTGCATAAATAAATATCGTATTTACACGAAAGCATATCGTGTTTATGCACATATTGAATATGTACATAAATAAATATGGTAATGTATATTGCCCGTGTATATACATATGTATGAATAAAGTACGAGTTTCGCAAAGCATGACGTTGCAGTTACCATCGTTGGGATGCAAACGTAATTTAATTATTTTGAATTACTAAAAAAAGTTTGCTCGATTTTGGCTGCGGAAATCGTTGAAACATTTCTACGTATTTTTATTAGAAATGTACGGCCTCAATTTGCGGAAAAAATACTCTGGAAAATGATAAAAATAAAGAAATATAAAATGGAAAAAAAAATATATAGATAGATATAGACTATAGATTTATAGTCGTCCGTATAAAATACTTGGTGTTGAAGTTTGCATCTTTTGAATGCAACGAAAATTCTTTTTTTTTTATCTTTTCTTTCGTATTTTCACTATTTTACAAAAACTTTTTTGGCTAATTGGGGTATACGATATCTCTAAATGAGTGACTTAAAAAATGATGGAGGGATTTTGTGTCGAAGATTTGCCAAAAGAAATGCGTGCGATTAATGCGAACGATAATAATTTTCATTGCATTCCAACGATGCGAACTTAACCCTCATCGAATATATAGTGTTAAAGTTTGCATCGTTGGGACGCAACGAAAATTCTTTTTTCGCAATAAAGTTTTGCTACAACCCAAAATATATTACGAAAATTTGTTTTTCTCAAAAAATGTTTGCCTTCGTCCAAAATATGTTACGAGAATTCGTTTTTCTCAATAAATGTTTGCTACCATTCAAAATATATTACAACATTTTTTTTTCTCAATAAGTTTTTGCTATCGACCAAAATATATTACGAACATTATTTTTTCTCAATAAATTTTTGCTACCACCCGAAATATTTTTGCAAATTTGCATTGTAGGACAAGGAAAAAAAGTTCTAAAAAACGTCCAAGTAATTCTCGTAGTCTAGAACTGCCAAAATATTTGACCGATAACACCTTAACAAAAAAAAAAATTGTTGCATTCCAATGATCCAAATTTTAACACCATTCCTCCCGACGACCACAGAAGCTTGAAGATACAAAAATCACGACCGAAATCCACAAAAAAAAAAAAATTATCGAGAGATGATTTGATGGACCAGGAAAAAAGTCTAAAACTGCCAAAATCTTTGGATGATAACAAGTTAACAAACAAACAAAATTCCTTGCATTCTACAATCCAAAGTTCAACACCTTTCCTCCCGACGATTACAGAAGCTTGAAGATACAAAAACCACCATCGAATTCCGAAAAAAAAATCATCGAGAGATCGAACCCTCGAATCAACACATAAACGTATATCTGCGCATGCGCGTTTCGGGCTTCGGAATAAAAAGAAGAATAGTGCTGTGCCATTCGTTTTGAGAGCACATGTGTGTGTGTGTGTGTTTTACGTGTGGCGAATATAAAAAAAAGGAGAAATAAAAAAACAACACGTATAGGGGTTAGGCAAGTGCGTTAGTTGGCCTCGGTGACGGTGGGGTGGCACTAGTGGAGCGTTCTACTACAGTGTCGTGTTCGCCGGTGTGCATCGTCGCTTATGATACTCTAGTTGTTATAGCCCTATGTACGCGAAAACCCTGAATTAACTTCTTTCTCCCTCCCTCTCCCTCTCTCTCTCTCTCTCTCTCTCTCTCTCTCTCTCTCTCTCTCTCACTCTCTCGGTCTCTCGCTTGCACACACAATACGGTTGATTGGAAATCCTCGTTGGTGATAAAAAAAACGACAAGAATAAAGCGCAGGCAAAACACGTCGTATAACTTTGCGCATGCATACCGGATTTTCCGCCTGCACCTCGTGACACTTTATCGTCAAAGTTCGCGCAATTATTTTCACGAGGATTCGAAAAAAGTGGCAATCGCACGCGCCATCTGATCCACGAACGTCGTAACTCGGCGGAATGTATCGCGAGAGAAATTAACCTCCAAATATTTCGGATCTACGGCGCATGCGCGAATTCGCCTGGGTGTAAACAAACGTGAGAGTTTTCGATCGAAGACGAATAGCTCTTTCGCTCGCTCTCTCTCTCGCTTCGTTCGAGCTTTACTTTTCGTTCGCGAGGCAATAAAAATCGTTATGAGATCGCAGAACGATCCATCGAGGATTAGCTTTTTTCTCTTCGGTGGACGATGAAGCGTGACATTGCCTGCTATGGGAATTTCGTGCGCGGCTGATTTTTTCGATATCACGAACGAGTCGGGATTCAATAATACGGAGAGAACGCGGCAATAGAAAGGGCAAAAGGACAAACCAACGAGAGACTCAACGTAGAAGGTACGTGTTGTTTTTGTCTCTTCCACCGAGCTCTAGTTTTTCATCCTGCCCAGTATAGGTTTCTTTTCGGACAGTTTAAAAAAAATATTTTTGACGTGAAAGGTTTCGTCAATTTTTTGGGTATTTTGGATGAATGATTATAGGTCCATGAATTCGTTGTTCTTATAGTCAATTTATTGTGTTTTTATTCTTACGGAAGGACACCACTGCAACTGCCCATTTTTGAGCGTTTTCTTTGGATTTTTTTTTAAAGAAAGGAATAAAGTTTTATTAGGTATGCAGGGTGGACCATTTAACGTGACCACCCCAAATATATCCGTTGCCTTTAGAGTGACGAAAATTATGTCAGGATGTAATTTGATTTATTTCGAAGGGTTGATACAGTGCTGAAAAATTCATTTTTGTCAAGGTCATAGTTTTTGCGTTCTCAAGGTCGTCAATGGTTTTTCCAGTGGGAACATGTTTTTTTTTTTATTAAGACATTGTAGCTGATACTCAGACGAATCCAACGACCTATGATATCATGACTTTGAAATTATTTTTCACCAAAATATTTTGGATGTGATTGGGTAAGGTACGGGTTTGGGTTTGTTTTCGTCACTTTAAAGGCAGCTGTGATATTTGGGGTGGTCACGTTAATCGGTCCACCCTGTATATTGAAGTATCTCCGCGGCACGCAGTAGAACTACCGTAACTTCAATCCTGGAACTAAGAGTGAAATATTTCCGTCAATTATATTAGTTTTAGCAGTCAAGTACGGGGGGAAATTAAAAAGTAAAAAAATGTTTTTTAAACCGAGACGAGTTTGAAAGAAAGTTTGTTTTTTCGACCAGAATTTTCATATAAAAAGTGATATATTTTTTACAATTTTCAATTAATCGAAAAAAGCGCTCGTACTTGACAGTTAAAGCAACCTAAGAAGCTCCAGTTAAAACTTCAAGTTGATTGGTCGAAAATTGTTCGAGTTCTGCTGCGTGCCGATTTAAAAAACATGGTTTTGAGAAAATCATTTTTTTTTAAATTTTCGTGCACATTTCTTAAAATGAAAATTCACACTAAATAATTTCAATGTATGCTTAATAACATACTTTCGTTCTCCAAATCCCAAATAAATAATCCAGTAGACAAAAAAAATCGGTAAAAACGACCTTTTTTGGGCCTGTCACAGAGGTGTCCTCCCTTAAGGTGTTAGGCCACTGTGACGAAACGAAAATTAACTTTGAACGAAAATTAATTTTGAAGGAATATGATAACGTTGAAGTTGGCATAGTTGGAATGCAACAGTTGTTTTTTCATTACACGTTTCTTTGTTTTTATCATTATCCGCGGTCTTTTTTTTGCAAATAGCGGTTGAAAATCCCTAATTAGAATACGTAAAAAAAAACATTCGACAGATTTTCACAGTAAAAATTGGCCCAAAAATTGTTTAAGAATTGTTTTTCGGTCATTCCAACTATGTAAACTTCAACGTCCGGAAATAAATAACATGATTGAGAAATCGTTTGGACTTTTATTTGCATGTGCATTAACAAAGTTGTGTACCAAATTTTATTAAGAAATGTTAATAATAAAAGAAGTAATGAACAATTCTGTGAAGGACCTTTATTCGGGAGGAGCTTAACGGTATACTTGATTTTGACCACTCGGTTGGTCTGAAAAAAACGATTCTTTTTTTACAATAGATAATTTTGGCTGAGACTTGGCCGAGATTTGTTCTGCTATCGTGTTTCAATGATGAGAAGAAAAAATTCGAATTTTTTTTTCGATTTTTCGAGGAAAAATCGTTCTATTGTAATTTCTAGGGATTTTCATTAGAGGAGACTTTTCAGATCAATACTAACCTACCATCAACCATGGTGTTGACGTTTTCCTCCATGGAATGCGACGACGGTTCTTTTTTACATTTCAACTTCCTCATTTTTGATATTATTCAAGAACGTTTTTTTGTGGATTTATATAGTAGTCTCTAAATGGGTATCTTAAAAAATGATTGCCGAATTTTGTAGACAAATAAGGTCAAAACGAATTGAAGGAATTCAGAAATATTAAGTTTAATTGCCTTCCAACCATGCAAACTTCGACCTCATCACTAAAGATGATTTTGCGGAAACACGTTTTATTAATTAACAATAAGTATAACACATAACGTTATAATTCATATTAAATGCCGTTAGTATGAACAACAAATTAGTTCTTCATTTATATATTGTTTTTAATTTTTATAATAACAAAAAAATTTAATGCAATTTGGCAGAGAATTTTATTTATAAAAATGTATTATAATATATATATATTTATTTAT
This sequence comes from Ophion obscuratus, assembly GCA_964007375.1. Lineage (NCBI taxonomy): Eukaryota > Metazoa > Arthropoda > Insecta > Hymenoptera > Ichneumonidae > Ophion > Ophion obscuratus. Next base: position 46,131,818 of record OZ023318.1, read on the forward strand.
AAAAAATATAGTATATATTTTCATTATATTATTAATATATTCATTTACTAAAAAATCACAGCCCCCATTTTTTGGATCTACCTTTACGAGAAATAAAAAATTGCGAATTATGTCATTCCTTGGATCATTTTAAATACAAATGCTGTATAAATTCCACAGGTACGTATGCATTTGTATTCGATATTAGCCAAAGAATGAGATAATTTTCGAAAACACCGGCTTTCTTCCGAAACGAAAAAACGATATGCACTTTTTCTCTCACTCCTTATCCACCATCGAATGATTATTTAAAATCGTTTTCTTTTTGATACACCGGACTCGAAGGACTCACGATGTCGAGTTGGCTCGTTCGGGGTTCTCTTCTCGTGTCTCGTCTATAGCTATATCGCTGCGTTTAGATTCGCATAGGTTTGCTTCCCGTTTCTCATGGTCCCATGGGCGCAGTGCACTCGGGCGAGCACCATGCGAAAAGCACCATCTTAAATCCTATTCCTACGCGATGAGAGAGAGAGAGAGAGAGAGAGAGAGAGAGAGAGAGAGAGAGAGAGAGAGAGAGAGAGTGAAAGGGAGAACGGAAGAGATAGAGAGAAGGAGATCGAATACCCAATTGCGCCGATACGCTTTCATGTGTATATATATATATATATATATATATATATATATATATATATATATATATATATATATATATATATATATACACACACACACACACACACATACATACATATATAAATATATATATATATATATATATATATATATATATATATATTTATATATATATATATATATATATATATATATATATATTTATATATATGAAAATGCATTATTCCACGGTAGTTACAGGAAATACTGTATACCGAATATACAGTACATCCGATATACTCATTCATCCGAGAAAAGACATCACGAAATGAAGTCTCAATCGAGCTTCGCGATTTAAACGCAAATTCATACTGAAAATAGCAACGTACGAATTTCAAATGCAACAATAAATTATTCCCGACAAGGCTGAAAATTGAAGGAGCGAATCCTCGACTAGAGACAATCAGGGCAATCAGAGACAATTCGTCGATAATAGGGTACAGGAAGTCGAATTAAATGTATATAAAACAAATAAAGATAAAAATAATATTTGTAGTTTATATTGTACAATCATAAAATACACAATAAATTACACTAAATAACGTAAATAGAATAGGTGGCCAAGTGAAGAGGGAAAACATACGATGGAACGGATAATAACAAAATAGTGCATAATAAAAATCAATCATAATAAAAATGACAATAACGCGATATAATAAAAGAAACCATAATAACATAATATAACAATAAACATATAAATGAATCATAAGATTATAGAGATAAGTATTAGAATTAAGGATGGACATGGAAAAAGGGGTGGTGCTATGGGACGGAAGAAAGAAATAAATGTGAATGAATAATGTCGAATAAAATGAGTTCCCACCAATTGTCGCGTTTCGATATAATGAAAGGTGACGGGTAAAAAATCGATTATTTTACAATTTCTCGGAGTATACATATTTAAGAATATGTGAAAAAGTTTTCAAGTTAAAATATCGAAGTTTGATTATTGTACAGACGATTTAGCGAGAGCAGGTAGCGCAACGATTTACGTAAGGTAAAACGTTCAAAGGCGTTTTTCTCAAAACGACTTTTCACGACCTGGCTGGAATGAGAACTCTAGGTATAATTGTCCGATTTTCAATTTAAAAAAACCAAAATTTCGCTAATTGCCGGAGCTATCGTTGAACGTAGCCATTTAGTTATATATTTTTTTATTTTTCTAGCCCCCAAATATACTCAAAAATTTCCCCAAAAATACCCTTTTTCTGAACAACCGCTATTTTGTGATTTTTTTTTCGAACAACGGCTACCTGTAACGAGAACTACATTTATATGGATTGTGAAACTTTTTTTATTTTTATTTCCAGACCAGCCATTATTAAGATATCGATCTTGCCCTTGGACCACATTTTTCATACAGAGGCTCTTTTATACCTCAATAACGTTGTTAGTTTTCAATGCTTTTTCATTGAAATTTCCACGAAATTAATTCAATGTATGCTTAATAACGTCCTTTTTTTTCCAAATCCTAAATAAATAATCTAGTAGACAAAAAAAGTATGAAAAGATGACTTTTTGGGCCGTCACAGTTGGTGCCCCCTCCCCATGTAGGGTGATCGGTAGTGGCCAATGATTGGCCGATGCTCGACGCCAAGCTTGCCAACATTGGCACTCGAGCTTGGCCCGATCATCAACCGAGCCTTGGATGATAAGAGCGGCCCGATATTCGCAATCAATATTGGCCCTAGAATGGCTTATGAGAATCGGCCGAGCATCGCGTAGGAGGAGTTCATTCGAGAATCGGCCAACAATAAGCCCCCTCAAGATTGCCATCATTGGTACTCGAGCTTGGCCCGATTATCGACCGAGTCTTCGCAGATAATTGTGACCCAATATAGATCACCAAAATTGGTCCTGCACTGCCAAAAAAAAAAAAAAAAATAATTATTTTTGTATTGTAATTCGTCATTACCTGGTCTTTCGAAATGATTAATTCGAAGAAATATTTCACCCGTATGGGGCTCGAACCTTGAACTTCCCTACTCATAGCCAAACACCCTATGCTACCGAGAATTTGTGACATTTGAATCTCAGATATGGCATAAGATACTAAATGGATTCTCATCATTATTTGTATCACATAAACTATATCAGTTAGTTAATATCATTGTGATAATTAGCGAGTGTTATCGAATGACATGTTATAGAATTTTCAAACCTAACCTATATATATAATTCCTCTCTCTCCACCTTTTCTACCCCCACAACCCGTTAATATGTGTGTTGCAATAAAGACAGACCATTAGTTAATTAGTTCAAGTTTAATTTGAATAAATAAATATATTTAAAATGAATAATTCCAATAATGGAATGCAATAGGAAAAATTTGATTTCGCGAAAAATCTAGTTAATTCAAATAAAAAATAAATAGACGCGGTTAGTTAATATTAATAGAATTTTTCTGTCAGTGTGGGATGGTTCATAAAAATCGGTAGAATTTCGCGTATGAGCTCATTCGAGAATCGGCCAACAATGAGTGCATTGATTTGGTAGTATATTTGTTAAGAATAATATCCAATGGACTCGTGAAAAGTATTTATCTCGTCTCTCAATGACTTCAACGCGAAACAATGAATCGTCAATATACGAATTGCGGTTCGATCATGCGTTACTCGGCCGAACATTGGCCTCGTATCGGCAAAAACATGATTGGCGAGTCTATACTTCGCCAAACATCGACCTCGTATCGATAAGCCAATGATCAGAGAGCCTATATTTGGCCGAACATTGTCCTCGTATCGGCATACCAATGATTGGCGCATCTATACTTCGCCAAACATCGGCCTCATATCGATAAACCAATAATGAACAAGTCTATACTTGGCCGAACATTGGCCTCTTATTGGCAAACCAATGATTGGCCGGTCTATACTTCGCCAAACATCGGCCTCGTATCGACAAGCCAATGATTAGCGAGTCTACGTTTGGCCGAACATTGGCCGCGTATCGGCAAACCAATGATTGGCGAGTCTATACTTCGCCAATCATCGGCCTCGTATCGACAAGCCAATGATTAGCGAGTCTATATTTGGCCAAACATTGGCCTCGTATCAGCAAACCAATGTTGGCTAGTCAATACTCACAAGGAACATCCCTCAGGTGTCCGCCTCCGATTTTGTTGAAACTCATATATGTGATAGAGCATCGAAAACTTTGAGACACGTATTTTTTTTTATCGGCGGAATAACGGATTTAAGGGGGGAGACCGCCCCTCAAAGAAAGGCGTGTCGAGGAGTGATTTTGCAGTTTCACCCAGAAGCAATCCACCGATCTGAATGAAACAAAAACGAAAATTCTTCTAATGAAAAGCGATGAAAAATTGACTATGAAAATGTTAAGAAAAAATTTAATTAGGGGGTAAACCACCCCTCAATTTGCCTTTTTTTCACCCCACACTTAAGAGGGTTGCATGCAAATTAATAAAACAGGTATCATTTTGAAGGGCAATTAAAATTAAAGTTGACGGGTTTTCGCGTTTTGGCGGCATAGCAAATTTAAGGGGGTAAACCACCCCTAACATAAATTTATTTATCATGGTCGTTTTTTCTGTGTTTAAAGTATATCCGCTGATTTTAAATATTTCTATAAGCTACAATTTAATGTTTTACCATATGTCAAAATTATTACATTCGTCTTAAGGGGTAACTACCCCTCTAACGAGAAACATCATTAAAGTATCGGCTTTCGATTTCGTTGAAACTCATATATGTGGTAAAACATTGCAAACTATTGAACATGTTTTTTTTGTATCGGCAGAAAAACGGTGTTAGGGGGTGAAACCATCCCTCAAAGTTTCTCCCACAAGCAGTCCACCAATCTGAATGAAACTAAATCGAAAATTCCTCTAATATTAAGCGATGAAAAATCCACTACAAGAGTGTTGATTAGAAATATAATTAAGGGGTAAGCCACCCCTCCATTTGCCGTTTTTCACCCCACGCTTAAGAGGGTTTTATGAAAATTAATAAAACATGTATCATTTTGAAGGGGAATCAAAATTCAAGTTGACGCGTTTTTGCGTTTCAGCGGGACAGCAAATTTAAGGGGGTAAACCACCCCTAACCTAAATTTGTTCATTTCCATTCATTTAAAAAATCAGAAGATTTTGAAAATCCTGTTACCTTTGGTCTTGGTGAATCAAACACACATTGTGAAATACCCGGTTGCAATAATTTGGCCATTATCAGATGTGCATGGTGCAAAAAGTCGTTGTGTTTAAAGCATTTGTTTGACGATTATCATTATTGCAGGAATTATGAGTCATGATTGTTGGTGGTTGATAGATGATAGACGAGAAAAAAAAGTATATATCACAAGAAAATGATTTGACGGCTTATGACTGCAATACTTTTCACAAGTACTATTAATTAAATCAGCTGATATGATAACCAAATGAAATATATCAAAATATATTAAAAACATGTTCGTCAACCGACTGTAAAACCCTCAGTTTCATTAATATGTTTACTTAAATAAACGGTAAAATAATTAAAATATACATTCCTCCACAAAACTACGTTGCTGGCTAAATTATCGCTTGATCCAGGCGCATCATCGTTCCGAAATAAACGAAGTGAGCCTTATAACTTATTCTGGAAATTATTATAATTAATGATATAGTAGAAGTGTATGTTTATTCCTATGGGGATGCTTAATGGACGTACATATTAAAATCGGAAGCGTTTCGACACGAAAATATAAGTCTTATGAGTAAGGGGTAGCTCCACGTCCCCACTCCCAAAGTACCGCTCCTAAAGCTCAAAACGAATATGCCTGCACACACAAACATAAAATTGATATTACCGATGGAATGAAAACAGTTTTAACGAAATTCGTGAAACCTTTCGCGAAGCTTCAAACGAAAAGCAATTAGAGGGGGTAGTTTACCCTTAAAATGTAAAAATTCAAAACGTAATCATTTAAAAACGCGGGAGAATATTTTGAATCCGCGGATACATGTTAAACACAGAAAACATGACGGTGATGAACAAATTTATGCTAGGGGTGGTTTACCCCCTTAAATTTGCTGTCCCGCTGAAACGCAAAAACGCGTCAACTTGAATTTTGATTCCCCTTCAAAATGATACATGTTTTATTAATTTTCATACAACCCTCTTAAGCGTGGGGTGAAAAACGGCAAATGGAGGGGTGGCTTACCCCTTAATTATATTTCTAATCAACACTCTTGTAGTGGATTTTTCATCGCTTAATATTAGAGGAATTTTCGATTTTGTTTCATCCAGATCGGTGGACTGCTTGTGGGAGAAACTTTGAGGGGTGGTTTCATCCCCTAACATCGTTTTTCTGCCGATACAAAAAAAACCTGTTTAATAGTTTGCAATGTTTTACCACATTCATGAGTTTCAACGAAATCGAAAGCGAATACTGCAATGATGTTTCTCGTCAAAGGGGTAGTTACCCCTTAAGACGAATGTAATAATTTTGACATATGGTAAAACATTAAATTGTAGATTATAGAAATATTTATAATCAGCGGATATACTTTAAACACAGAAAAAACGACCATGATAGATAAATTTACGTTAGGAGTGGTTTACCCCCTTAAATTTGATATGCCGCCAAAACGCAAAAACTCGTCAACTTTAATTTTAATTGCCCTTCAAAATGATACCTGTTTTATTTATTTGCATAGAACCCTCTTAAATGTGTGGTGAAAAAAAGGCAAATTGAGGGGTGGTTTGCCCCCTAATTTAATTTTTTCTTAACATTTTCATAGTAGATTTTTCATCGCTTTTCATTAGAAGAATTTTCGTTTTTGTTTCATTCAGATCAGTGGATTGCTTCTGGGTGAAACTGCAAAATCACCCCTCGACACGCCTTTCTTTGAGGGGCGGTTTCCCCCCTTAAATCCGTTTTTCCGCCGATAAAAAAAAATACGTGTCTCAAAGTTTTCGATGCTCTATCACATATATGAGTTTCAACAAAATCGGAGGCGGACACCTGAGGGATGTTCCTTGTCAGCCGAGCATTGGCGTACAATTGGTTAATCGATCATCGTCCCGCCAACATTGGTCCAAGTATTGGCCGTTACGGTTCGATTGACGAAACCTACATGGGTTTTTAGAATCCAAAATAAAATCGGCATTACATGTGCGTTCGTCGGTACGAAATTATAAATAAATAAATTCTTAAAATAAATGATCACGTCAAAGGTATGATAATTTATATATGATTTAAATTATATATATCATACCTTTGGTATGATAATTTATTGGCAGAATTATTAGTACTAACGTATAATTACGTTATAAAGTGTAACAGGCTAAATTGTAAGTGAGAAGGTCTTCTATTCAGGATAATTTGCCAATAATGAAAACGATTCTGTATATATATAACAGTGACAGTTCGTTTCCTTTGCTGTGTTTCACTAATAAACGGTGCCTCGCTCTCATCGTGATTCTCGTTTATTATTTGACGATACATCGGAGATTTGATTTGCAAGCAAAAATTGCCGAAATATGAAATTCTGAGATACGTGTCCTCGATGTAAAGTTCAATTACTCTCAAGTGGTATAATATCGAGACCAAGCCGGAAATTCAAAATTAAAAGGGTTTTTTTTTCTTCATAATTGCTTCTCATGTACTTGTTAATATTTGACTTTTCTCGGGCAAACCTCTCGAGAGTGAATATGCCGCGTTTCGCGACTGCTGCAATTTCCGAGTTGCAATTAACTGCATTGCCATGTGGTCCGGTAACCACGTATCGGAGAACAGAACGAGAAAATAGGCAAAAATAAATGAAAAAAACGTTACAATTAATTCCCCTACAATTATGCAACGAAAGATTGTGAAACTAAGGGAGGTTTCTACTTTGTTGGGCCAAAAAATGTTCGATTTTTCACCATTTTTTTATGCGAGAAATATTGAATATAGAATGTTGAAATTTGGTATGTTTACTAAGCAGTCTATATTGAATATGATAATATTTTTTTTAAGTTTGACCAAACATGGTACTGGGGGTGGGAGGAGCCACGTATGCGTCGGGGATGATATTCGTCGCTCGCGGAAGTCCTAAGTCTGAACAGGTGATCTGAAGGAAAAAAATCAAACATATTTATACTTTGTATATTATTGTGCATGAGTCGAACTGGAATCAAAAAGAAAAATTGAAAAATAAAAAAATGGTGAGCGATCGAAGGGGCAGTTTAATTTTTTAACAAACATTTTTGCAGTTTTTTGTTCATAAAATAAAAAAGGTTTGAATATTTTTAGACAATTCTAGTTTAACTAATGAATACGTATGTTGTTCACGTGCCTGTCAAATTTCATAACGATTGCTCATCTAGGGCGTGTAGGAGCAATTCCGCAAACTTGGAAAACGTGGTTTCGAGAGAGACGCATTTAAAAGTTAAGGGTCCTTCTCACTTTAGACGCTAAAAAAGAAGGCTGTTTTCATGCATTTTTTTATGGGTTTATATTATATATATTGATATAAAAGTTGTTACACTCAATAAATGCACTTTTGAAATACATCAAAATTTGTTTTTATGTATTTATGGAACCCAAACAAACTTTAAACGCGTTTTTTCTTGAAACAACGTTTATCGACGGTTTGTTGATAAGATCTTCGAAACTACTGAACCGATACTTATGAAATTTTAACCACATATTATTTCCAATTATAACTATAGCGCGTATCAAGGATTTTTAAAAAATTTTATATTGACTATTTTTTTTGCCAAAAACGGTGAAAAAACACGTTTTTTGTTTTTGCAAAAAATGTTCGCCATTTTGTTATTTTTGCATCTATCAAAAATCGCATGATATGCACTATAGCCATTAACATACTGAATCTAAAACCGTCTGATTTTTTTGTTTCGGATGATCCATCTCCGACATTTTATCAACAGCGCAGACCTACAATTTTTTTACGACATTTTTTTACTATCATTTTCGTCTATAAATAGTGACTTAAATAAATCAAATTTTTTTAACTTTATTTCGAAAGTGTATTCATTCAGTGTAACAATTTTCATAGCAATATCTATAGTATAAACCTATCAATAAAATTAATAAAAGTAGCATTTTTTAGCGTCTAAAGTGGGAAGACCCCTTAAAATAAAGTTTATGCGCGGATGAAATTAAAAGTTTTATACTTACACCTAATCTGCTATGCCAGGACCATGGTATACACCTTCCTCGTCTTTAAAATTTCTTCCGATACAGCAAAACCAATCCTTCAATCAAGTTTCTTCCATACAAAAATCACACACGAAATCGAATACATTGAGCAGCATTTTTTTGACAAAATGAAATGAAAAAAAAAAAAAAAAAAAAATGAACAAAGAAAAATAAACATTTTCCGCTTTTTTAAAGTACGAATAACGCCCGTGTCCTCGTTTGCCTGTATTTTTACTGATTTTTACCCATCGGATGTGCAACACTTGTGCTCAATACAAACGTAACGATGTATTCAATTTTTAGGAGCAGTTCTGCAAGACTCCCACACATCCTTAAGGCAGCATTCTAGTCTAGAGGCCTACATTGCGGGCGTTTTTTCGGGATATATATATATATATATATATATATATATATATATATATATATATAATCCATTTTTAGTATTTTTTAATTATGTTTCAAGAACTTACAAAAAAATGTTTGTGCAAAAAAAAAATTAAAATAAAAAACGTTATGGGCCTCAGAATATGGCTGGGAAAAGAGGATTGAGGCGATTGACATGATTCCAAAGCTCCCGTTCATCGAAATAAAACCAATTTTCTTGATAAATAAGGAGGTAATTATTGCAGGTACCGAGGGGGATTTTTTTTAAATGGCAACTGCCTGAAAAAAAAGATAATGTTTGCCCTACTTTTTCAAAGTTAAATTTAAAAAAATAGTAATAATAATTTCGCAATGCCCGAGATAAGAACGATAGAGGTATATGTACTGAAGGTCCATACGGAATTTGAAGTCAATCGGTTGGATAGAACTCGAGATTTTATGGCAACCAGGTTGAAAGAAATAGTTTCGAGAAAAAACGCTTTTTAAGTTTTTAGTACAATTTCAGACAATCGCAACTAACTAAATGATGTAACGGCGTGTTATACTTGCGTTGTATTAATCGGCCATTCCTGCCTCGTGAAGTGCGCCTTCCTCGAGTTCGAAATGATGATTTTCTGCAGCTCGTTCTTCCCTGCGAGCAGTTTTCAAGCTTCCTTAGAAGCTTCTGAAGTTCGTAGCTACGAACGGGCGATCATATTTTTCTCTCGACGATGGTGAAGTTTGCATCGTTGGGATGCAACGAAAATTCATTTTTTATTTACTGTTTTATCTCCTTTCATCATGATCCAAAATCTTTTCTTACATATTTTTGCTGAACTCTGTAAGGAGGATCCTAAAAAAACGTTATAGTGATTTTCGAGGGCTGAATATGTCAAAAAAAATATTGGGCTACGGCACTTTCGTTGCGTTCCAACGATGCAAACTTCAGTATCAACTTCTCTCGTTTATTGGCGTAAATATTGGAAATTTCGAAATTTCATTTTGAGGGCATGCTCTTAAGTGTCTATACTGTAAGAAAATTCCCAAAAAATCGATTTTTCAAATTTCTAAACTAGAACACTGCCTCAAGGTCGGAGGCTGAATTAGCAGGCCCGAAAAAGAGTTTTTTTTATTGCTTAAATCGACAGAAAAACTATCCAAGAATATATTTACAAAGTTACAGAGATCAATTGTAAATATTTTCGAAGATACAAGACAAAAAGCAGAGAAGCGATTGATATTTGATATTGATATTTCCTCCTATTGAAAACTTTTAAGCGCGTCTTCTCCAGTTTTTATTTTCACGATTTTTCCAAATTGGCGGGCGTGATAGCAAAAAACTAAACGACCTATTGAATCAAACCAAAGTTTATTTTCTTCAGTATGAAAATCTCTTGTAAGTGATTTAAAAAAGACGTTGAAAAAGTCTTTTTGAATAATTTTTATAACACGTTAAAGTGTTTTTTTCAACACATTTTTTTTTCGGACCTGAGAAAAATTATAATTCCACGTTTTCTTCAGCTTTTTCTTAATACACCCAGAAGAAAAATATATGAGAATTGAGAATTTTATTGGCTCATTTGGTTCAGTCAAGAATTACGAGCTGCATCTTTCCCGCCGATTGGGGACTGCAGTGGCAGGACGCACATGAAATAGACTGATAAATCTGCAGTCATTGATTGTTTCATGTTGAACCATTTTTTTTTTATACATTTCAAATATAATATGAAAAGATACCTCAATGTTTACTGGGCTCACTTGTTTTTTCCCTTCTGGTAAATTTTCCGAAGAAACGCTTTTTCGAACCTTCTAATTTACGCTCCGGCCTTAAGGGGTTATATACAGTCAGGAGGTCCAACAAGATCGATTTTTCAAGAATTTTCCTTGAGAGGACCTTTAAATCTATTAACGTAAAAATGTGTACACATATTATGGTAACTTTTAGCTGTATTTTAATATTTTTTATTTGTACAAATAATTACTTTGAAAACTGCTATAGCTGATCTCTGGTAGCACCTCTAAAAAAAGGCCTCTTGCGGTAAGCACGATATCTCTGGACTGGATCATCCAAAATGAAAAAACCAAAAATATTTCGTTAATATAATGGATTATCTTGTAATTGATCGAAGCAATAAGCAAAATAATAATTTTTGACAAAATGGCGGCTTCTCAAAAAAAATTCGATTTTTGACAAACAATTAGGCCTTAAATTAAATTTAATAAAATTTAAAAAAATTTCGATTAATTACTAAAAAATATACTTGAAAAGATTGTGTTAAAATTTGAGACCGATCGATTCAGCCTTTCCGACAAATCTTGTTCACCGACTTTAAAAACTCAGTTTTGAGAAAAACGCGTTTAAAGTTTCAAAAGCACTTTGGAACGCTCTGACCCGTCATTACAAATGTGCGTGTAACTTCGAGAATGTTCGCTGGATTGACAAGAAATTTTCTGTTTGTGTACTTAAATGTATGTACATTACGAAAATAAAGTAAAAAAAGAATCGATTTTGCGAACATTTTAACTGTATATAACCCCTTAAGTGAAAGGCTCGAAGAGTATTTCTCTCTCTCTCTCTCTCTCTCTCTCTCTCTCTCTCTCTCTCTCTCGGTCTTTCCTACCTCCCTTCGTTTTATTCTCGTATGGACAATAAGATAGTCGTACCAATTCGGCCAGCAGAAACGAGAAACTTGTAGGGCATCAGAGATCTAGGGGAGCTCTCTATCTCTCTCCCTCTCTCTTTTTCGACATATCGTCTTACCGTTAGCGATAGTAAGGCTCTCGGTTCCGAATACTTAATTATTATCAAATTACGACGTTGGGACGATGGTCGGGCGGTCACGAAGGGATAGGGTAGAGAAAGGGTTGACGTGAAACGCCAAGCGGTTTACGCGCAATACATTTTGCGGTGGTCGGGATGAGGGGCTCGTTGGATTCACGAGGAGAACAAGGGGCCGGAGTTCGTTGAACCGAATACTAGATGTTGCGAAGCTTTCGGTGCATAGGAATTCGCCTGCATCGCAACCATGTAATCTACCATGTGCGCGCATATGGGGATATCAATGAGGATTGTATAACACGTGAATGAATGATTCGCTTCCGTCAACGTAATAATGACATTTATTATTATATCATAATACAAGAGAAAAAATGCTACGAAGTTTTAACAGCAATCAGAATCGATGTTATAATCATTCTTAATTTTATTATAATTATTATTGTTGTACAATTTACAATGCAAAAAAATAATTATCAAGTTAATATTAACGATTTCAATATTAATATTGATCACAATAATACTCGTTATAATTAAATTCCACGATATTAATAATAATATTTAATCGATAACGAATTAATAATATTATGAACTATATTAATAATAATAATTACTATATTTATTACTATATTACTTATACTAAATATACATTTACTAAACTAATACTTATACTAAAAAATACTAAATGTACTTATACTACAAATATTCAATATATTATTATCAAAATATAACTATTATTATTATTATTTATATTGTCATATATTCCACTTGTGATGATAAGAATAGTACTCATTATTATTAAATATTATTACATTAATAATATAATAATATATTAAAAACGAATTTATAATATTATTTACAATATCAATAATAATAATAATTACGACATTTATTACTATATTACTTATAATAAATATTAAATATATTATTGTTAAAATATAATTATTACTATTTCTATTATTATTATTATTAATATAGAAATACATTCTATACATAATCACAACAACAATAGTAAGAATTCACACGAAACGGTCGAGGGCCAAAGATTATCCGTTCCGACAACAAAAACATTAAATATCATTTTACAGCGGAGGTGCACACTTCACGAGACGCTTTTGATTGGATAAACTTTTTCGAAGCTCAAATGCCGTTATAGCAAAGTATCGATCGTGCCAAATTCAATTCTCGTCCGAACTTCCTTCGCTTTTGTCCCGATAGCTAAAAAAATATATATTAATAAACATGTACCGCCTTCTCAACCAAGTGTGGGTTAAAAGATTGGAGGACTCCTCGTGGACCTCTGACTGGGCATCCAAGAATAAAGAAACTCGAATAGCTCGGGTCGAGAAAAAAGCAGAAGTATACGGATCATCCGCTCATTACGAAGTATTGAAATAGAACTTGGGAAATTGTTGGGGTGCAATTTTTCTTCAATATCGACTGATCACTGACACGACCAAGTTGTACCATTTCCACTTTCGCGTAATATTGATTCTCGTAATCTCATTAATAATTTGCTCTCTCGTGATTTGTTGTATAATAATAATTCGAGACGTTGCGGGTTCACTACTAATAAACAAAACGAATTGATACGAACAAGAAAATTATTCGTCATTACTTAATAATGAATTATAGTGGTTTTGAGCGGGGAAAAAAAGCTTGAATTTCGTCGGAAACTTGAGCTCTCCTGTGCCGCATATTTCTCGATTTCGAGCGAACAATTCATTTTTTATCGATACGCGATAAGCGCCATCCCCGATTTTGGCAATCCGCTGTCCATAACCTGTAAAACATCTTTTCAAGCCCCTCGTATCGTTCGGACCCTTTAGATCGGGCGTACGATCCTTTGACCCGCGTCAAACCGAACTAGAGAATACGATAAAAAGAAAAATCTTTATATACACAGGGTGTCCTGTTACGAATGGATAATCCTGCAACTGTCCATAGGTCAGATCATGTCCTACTATATGCTGGAATTTCAGTTTAGTAAAAGTCCCACGATTTTCGAGATTTTGGGCTTTGTTTTATTTTTTGAAAAAAAAAAGTAATTTGCTTTTCGTTTTTCGCATGTCATTTCTACAAATGATATAAATCGATAATAACGAAGCGACTTTTTAAGTGGTTAGGCCACTCTAGCGCCGAAAAAAATGGGCTTTTTGGGGATTTTTGTTTTTTTTTTTTTTTTTTTTAAACTACGACATAAATCGAGATTACAAAAAGCGTGTTTATCATACATATCAGTGACTGTGTACAATAATTTTTTTGAAGCGATTCATTTACAAATGGCAGCGGTGCAGCGTTTATCTCGAAACTGCATTTTTTGAGTTGGCCGGAAACATAACTCAGACATTTTTCAACCGATTCACTTGAAATGTTGAACATATCTTGAAAAATACATTGTCTATGGAAGTACGTAGGAAATGACTACGATGGAATTTCCTTCTGTCAGCACAGAATTGTGTACGAAGCAGTGCCGATTACTGCGCAAGCAAGAAGGATGGAGCCTGTTCGTTAATACAGACTGACGTGATTATTAAGGGGTGAGGTCTAGTTGGAACGTTAAAAAAGGCCTTTTTTCCGATTTTTTTTCGGCCAAACGATAAAATAATTTACAACAAAAGTTCTTCCGTTTAAAAGATATATATTTAATGTAAACATTATAATTTTTTTAAAGAAATATGTTTCAAAATAAGCCGATACGTATCAACGGCCGAGGACGCTGCAAAAAAAACAGGTATTGCAGTGATCACTCTCACGCGCTGTGACGGATTATCTGAAACCAACAAAACAGGGGGGAATCTTTAGTTAATGATATAATGCTCCGGTTGAACGAAGAGTTTTGAAAAATTTCCATTTTTCACAAAATGGCGGACGTTGAAAGTCAAAAGTGTTGTTTTGACCAAAATTTCACTTACAAAAATTGACTATAAAAAAAAATAATTGTCCAAAAAAAAAAAATCTTTCGTTCATCCGGAGGAAAACTATGTATAGAAGAAGTGATATAAATTTCAACCCGATCGGTAAAGCCGTTCTCGAGTTACATTGATCACCGACTTCGAAAACATGGTTTTGAGAAAAACGAGTTTAAAGTTTTGAGTTTACTTTATATGGCTCAAACACGGCGTCCTTCAAAGTTATGTATTTCGGCGAATAATGGTCTGATTTACATTCAATTAGTCGGAAAATACTCGTAAGATATTATACTTTTAGAAAATGAAGAAAAAAAATCGATTTTTTGAAAATTCTAACTAGACATTTTTTGAAAATTCTAACTAGACCTTAATACAATGCAATCGATGAGAATCAGATTGCAAGCGTGTATTGAAAAGAGTGGCCATCACTTTTAACACCTTTTATAAAAGCAAGTGTTTGCAAGGTTCTTAAATTGATTTTCGGCTCAAAACATTGAAATTCCTGTTTTATCAATTTTTCATGCTAAATCGTGATCGATCATCCTGAAATTTGGTGTGTGAACTTATTTTTAGTTACTTGATAAAATACTGGTGCCATTTGAAAAAAATTAACGTGATCTTAAAATCTCCGAAGCGCCTCCACCTAGGTTACCTTAGTCCAAAGTCTAAGGATTTCGAGCTATCATGGTAAGTATGAGTTTTGGAAAATTTCCCAAAATTAGGTTCCAACTCGTTTATCTCTTACGTCAATGCTATTTTTTTAAATAGCATATAAAACATACCACGTCCCATTTAGTCAGTTGTGTGGATACGGATTATTGTATTGATGTTTGTCGATTGAATACCCATGAATTGTCTGCTTGAACATTATGAACGAGTTGGTACCTAATTTTGGGACATTTTCCAAAAATCATACTTACCATGATAACTCGAAATCGTTGGACTTTGGACCAAGGTAACCTAGGTTAGATATGTTCCTAACGAGATGACCCATCACCCCATAATGGCTTTGCATCGACCTTCCTAACACCCTGTATATACGTATGTGGAGAAAAAAGTTTTTTTCTCGTACGTCGCGGCCCTCGGCAGTTTCATTACAAATGTATACTCGACCATGTTCCTGCCTATAACGAAAGGGTACAACGTCGCGAGCATAAAAATCGCGCGGACGTCGAACGAGCTCTCCATTCATCCCTTTAAATATGAATATATATATATATATATATATATATATATATACATATATATATATATATATATATATATATATACACGTGTGTGTATGTATGTATGTATGTATGTTTGCATGTGTGTGTATATATATTTATATGTGTGTGTGTGTGTGTGTCCGTTGCGTATTCTTGAGGGACACTTTAGTCGAAAAGAGTGTGAGTGCGAGTAAAAAAAAGTTTCACGGCACATCAGACACTACACCATACGTACAGAACGGATGCGCGTGTTCTCGAAATCTCGGAGACTCTTTCGCAACCCTCCGCACATCCAGCATGATATATATTCATGTATCACTGGGGAAAGGCTATATATTTTTACAAAAAAACACTTCGTTTGCTACACGAGATTGCACTATATATGTCTATATGTACATTTTTTTATTTCCTGAGTTCCAACGCACTCCCTTGTGGGTTTTTACGTATTAGGTACCCTTCCCAATTGGCCCTTTCCTATCACTCCCTATCCGCACTTCGCTAATTTAACGTAACTTCCGTTGCACTCACACTCGTCTTGACCTACAACTATGCCGCATTTTCAGAGGGTACGGGGAAACTGTGGCAAACCTGTATCGGTATAGAAGGCCTCTCTTGTGACTCTCTGGTGCACAAACCTTTTTACTCAAGTATGTACACCAAGGTCTCAGAAGTATTGGCCTTCCGTTGATTGGTTGATGCGCCAGCCGGTGCACTGCTAAGTGGTCACCCCTCCGAGTATCGGCCATGCACAACGTTGCCTAAGCGGGGAGATACCTTTAGGCGAGGGGAAAATGGCTGATTTACATGATTTATTTTAAGGGAAAGATTTCTTCATCAGTTTTGGGACTCAGGGTATGTTTTGTTACTACTTTTGGCTGTTACATAGTATGTTTTTTTTTAAATAATCCTCAAAAATAGCGGTGGTATGGCTCTAGACGGGCTGCGGTGGCTGTTGTCAGGTGGCGTGACGCGTGGCGTCGTCGGGATTAATCTGAAAAAAATCAACGAAGATTTTTCTTTCATTAACAGTCATTCGCAAAATATGAACCAAGAAAAAGTGAGAAACGTTGAAAATCGATGAAATTGTACGCTGTGAAACAAAAAGATTGAATTTTCTGAAAAGAATGCCTACATTTTGCAATTAAAAAATGCTTTTTTTTAAGGGTTCATCACAGTGTGACCGTTGGAAAAATACCCGTTCGAAGAATACAAAATGATTTTTAAAAAAATTCTTTATTTATTGTTTAAAATTGTCTTTAGTTGCGGAAAATTGCTTGGAAAAAAATGGTGTCCCATGGTGGCCAGGATTGCGGCCGCAAATTTTATGTGAAACAAAAATTTCAAAATGATCATCAATCTGTAGAAAAGCCGCTATTTTCTTTTTCAGTAAAATTTGAAAAATGACGGCGGTTTGTACAAAAAGTATCAAATTTAGCCTTTTTTCGATAGTTTTTCGTAAGAAAATATAATGGTTTCAAACAAAAAAAAAAGCTTTCATAGCAATACAAGGAATAACGTGAAGAATGTTCTGTTAAAATTTCAAACGGATAGTTTGAAAACTCTTCCTTTGAGAGTGGCCACCGTTTTGAAAAGCACCATTCCGAGAAAAACGCGTTTAAAGTACGTAGTGCGGGATCTCACGCTTCAATCACTTTTTCAAAAAAAGTCCGTAGTGACCGAAATAACTCGAATTTCGATCTAAAAATTGGACAGAACGTTTATAACCGTGTATACTATCGGATAATGCAAAAAAATCGATTTTTTTTAAATTTACACTGTTATGATCCCTTAATTTTCAAAAACATTTAGGATCATGTTTTAGACAATAAGATTAGAAAGACGTATACCAAATTTCATCAGAATCGGTCGATCAGTTTTTTAGCTGGTGTCACGTTAGTTTTGAAAATGCAGTTTAGAAGACGGTGCCATACCTCCGCTATTTAAAAAAATTAATAACAAAAATAAAATATCATGTGACAGCCAAAAGTAGTAATAAAACATAACCTAAGTCTCGAAAATAGTGACGAAATATTTTCTTTAAAAAAAAATAATGAAAATGAACAAATTGTTCCCTCGCCTAAGAGTATCTCTCCTCTTAACTCGAATTTTGTTGAATTTGTAGTAAATTTCAAGATTTTTTTTCACTTTTCCAACGAAACTATTAGACTTACCACAAAATGCCATGGGACCGTTTTTGTAGATCATTTCATGTCCTACAAAATCATGTCATTAAATAATTTTGAAAAATCTAATGTTTTTTTTTATAGATTATTAGTTTATTATAGGTTTTACAGATTAAGTTTTAGGAGAAAAGATTCTATTCCTGTGAAAGTAATCGTTATATTAACAAAAAATGTAAACAAAACGACGCCAATCTTTACACAGTTATTTTTTTATGTTCGCTGTTCATACAAATTGTAAACCATGAGTATTTTCTTCGTTTTATTCATCACTCTTTCTAAAACTATAAATGTTTGAATTAAAAAAATAAGAGCTATACGGCTCACGTGGATTTTTCTTAGTAATAAACTATTGAAACCTCAATTAGAGCCTGTTCGTTAATGGAGACTGGCATGATTAATAAGACAATACAATCAATGCGAATCAAATTGCAAGCGTGCATTGAAAGTGGTAACTATCACATTGAGCACCTCTGACAGGAGCGTTTACGTCATTTTTTCAATCAATGCTAGGCGAGAAACATTGAAATTTCTTTTTTTTATCGACTTTTCATACTAAATCTCGATTGCCCCTCTTGGAATTTGGGGTGTGAACTTATTTTTAGTTCTTTGATAAAATTCGGAAAAAAGTCGTGGTCCCATTTAAAAATGGATGAATCTCATAGGCACCACTCGATAACTCCCTTCGAACTATGCAACTTTGTGGGAAAAGTTTTCTCCTAACAAGAAACATCACTTTGGTGTCCTCCTTCGATTTTGTGGAAACTTTTTTAACTGGAAGAGTATGAAAAACTAAGAGACACGTATTTTTTATCGGCGGGAAAACGGTTTTAAGGGGTGAAAAGCACCCTCGAAAATAGGGGTGTTTTTCGTTTTTCGTCGATAACGTTATCGTTCTCATCTCCAATGTATAGTACACAATAAAATAAACATTGTAGCAATTTGACATTTTTTTATATCTCGTACCGTTAAAACGTTATCGACGAAAAACGAAAAACATCGATAAAATTGAACGATAAAAAATACGTGGCACTTAGTTTTGGATACTCTTCCACTTCAAAAAATTTCAACAAAATCGGAGGAGAACACCAAAGTGATGTTCCTTGTAAGTCTCATAGCTTAGAAAATATTTCTTTGTGTGTATACATATATATATCCTAGGGTGGCCATTATTTTGGATTCGGTAAAAAAAAATTAACTTCTAGCAAAAAAAATAATCGAGATATGAAAAAAAAATCTGTGTAAAATTTGGACGCGCTGGGATAAAGAGAACACGTGCCATCGAGCAGTTTAATTTTCAAAAATACATGCATTTTTTTAATGGCCGCGCTAAAATATTCATTAGTCTCATAATATTAATGAAAAAATCTGGAATTGGGTACATTGATTATACATATTAAGAGGTACAAAATATATTATTTACTGATTTTTTTCCATCAATTATGTACAGTCGTGAGTAGATTGAAAAATTAATAGAAAATTTGAGAACGGACGTGGCGGTTTGGCCACATTGTGGCGAGAAATCGAAGCAGTGAATTAATTATCGAAGCGGATTTTTTTTGCAAATAATAGTGTAATAATCGTGTATTGAATGCTTCAAAATGATATTTTTTTTCTTGAGCATACGAGAAGATTTTCCAACTGTAGTGGCGATAATACAAAATATAGTGCAGACAAATAGTTTGAAATTTGGTCGTGGCGCTTCGTCCCCTCATTTTTACCGACCAAGTATGTTTGCCATTGTTGGACATAGAAAAAAAATATAACACGTGAAATCTTTACCTTTCTGCAAATTTATTTCGATTTTACGATGCGGCTCCAAACGGTATCAGGTTTTCCAGTCAGACTTTACTTTTCAGCTCGATAAAGACATTGATTTCTTTATTAGACCCGAATCTATGGCGTTTCTTAAATTATTTAAAATTGATTGTTCTTTTCTCGACACCAATGTGTCTGTTGGGGACTCGAACGAGAGTGATCAAATGGGCGCGCAATTGATAAAAAAAAAGAGTCTTTAATGATGTGGCGGAGCAAAACTTATCACTGATTATAACAATCGATTGACTTATGATGAAGATCAAATACAATTTGTTCTTCAAGGTGTCGCCGAATATCAAAAAAAAAAAAAAATCCGAACGTAAACAAATATACTCTACTTCAATCATTTCATAGATGAACTGCTATTACTTATGTAATATTTCATGTAAAGGTACGAATTTGCGGTACGTGATTGATGAAAAAAAAATCAGTAAATAATATATTTTGTAACTCTTAATATGTATAATCAATGTACCCAATTCCAGATTTTTTAATCAATATTATGAGACTAATAAATATTTCAGTGCAGTCATTAAAAAAATGCATGTATTTTTGAAAATTTAACTGCTCGGTGGCACGTGTTCTCCTTATCCCAGCGCGTCCAAATTTTACACAGATTTTTTTTTCATATCTTGATTAGTTTTTTTGCTAGACGTTAAATTTTTTTTACCGATAACGGCCACCTCAATACACACACACACGCATACACACACACACACACACACACACACACACACACACACACACACACACACACACACACACACCACCCCATATATATGTACGCACTGCCCCAACGAAAAGCATTATGGTTCCAAGTCTTTGGGGATAAAAAGTAATTGCTGCAGTTGTCAGGGCAAATGGAGTACCAACGAAATATCGCCAATCTCACAGTGCATCATTTTTTTTCCAACGCCCCGTACTCTCTTCTTTTTTCCACTACGAAACAAATATTCCGCGATAGCGGGATTGCACGATGGGGCGCCAAATACCCTTGTATCAGAATTTTTCGCCACTGTACGACCGAAAGTACTGCGATCATTCGATATCGGCCCAGCGAATTTGGTCGTATGAAAGTGAAACATTTTCACCAATCGCTCTGTGGGATACGCGAGAATTTTCTACATTACGCCGTTTAACATGCATTCCTGTAGGAATTAATGAATTTTCGCGAGAACCGAGTCCCGGCTGGAAATTTGTTCAGGCTTGCCGGATTTATGATCAGGCCGCGATCAGGGAGCTGTGTGGCTATCCGTATTACGGGAATTTCGATTCGGCCGTGAGCCTGCCGTCAACAGGCAGCCACATGTCAGGCAAACTTATGGCAAACGTGAAAGTGGCCATAATGTGGTTTGCCTTATCAGTGCCCTAATACGGCTCTATTAGGAGGCCCATGCACGGCAGTGCTCAGGCTAGCGCTAAAGTGGTGGCGCTAGTGTCGCTTTTAAAAACTATGCTCGCACGTGTGTCATTGTATACATCGTGTTTGGGTGAAAACTTTAAAGTTTTCACGATATTATAAAAAGGAGCACATAAAGTAAAAACGTTATGAATCGCAAAGAGAGGAAGCGGTATTTGACACGGTTGCGCGTTAGGAGATGTCATTCGGAGAAAAAAGTTGACGAGTCCCGATCATCGGTACAAGTGCCAGGTATGTATAACCTTACTTTTTTCAACTTTTACAAACTTTATGAATTTTTATACATTTGGGTATAGAATAATATCAATGTAAAATATAATTTAAAAAATGAGAATGATATACGTTGTTTTGTTTACGAAAAATTTGAATATTTAGAGAAAGAGGCCCGAATGATAAAATTCAAGATCAGGAAAGTCTTGATAGAGCTACCAGCAAACAAAATCCTAATGCCAGCGGAGAGGATTCGAACACCAGCGAAGAAGATCTCCATGCCAGCGGAGAGGGTTCTAATGGCAGCGAAGAAGATCCCCATGTCAGCGGATAGAATCTCAACCCCAGCGAACATCTCCATGTCAGCGGAGAAGGTTCTAATGGCAACGAAGAAGATCCCCATGTCTCCCCATCCCCATTCCCATGTTCAGAAATATATGTTTTATTGTCAAACTGTTCAGATGTAACGTGGTGTTAAATATTCAATAAACAAAAAAAGTTTTATTTTATTCGTTCTGTATATTTTCCATAATACATCCGATCAGGCAGCCGTATACACGCCATCATAAGGCGCCAGGATAGCGGCCCAATCAGGCTGCCAGATTCGGGCGTAATCAGGCTGCCAGATGCCGCCGTTATCAGGAACAGCGTTACATTTTTGTTCTCGCCCTGATCAGGTTGCCATAATAGCGCCATATAACGGCAGTCAGGCAACCTGATCCGAGCGTGATTAGCGCCATAACTAAATTTCCAGCCGGGGTGTATCACGTGAAAGAAAACAGGGGTTGAGGTTGATTTCGGCCGGGTTAAAGTGTAAATATGGAGCGGCCAAAATGACAGTGACTTTGTCGTTTTTCGTTTATTGAAGATTCTTCTTTTTTTTTTAAATGGATAGAACAAAACTCGCTTGTATCTTCGAGGTCAAGTATAGCCCTTACGCGGCCGGGGGTGGGGGTGGGGATAGTTTCGACGTTTCTGCTGATTCCAGCACAAAAAGAGGAACGAGAGTAGGCCGCTGGGTCAAAGGGCGAAGCTCTGGCGCCAACGATAGAGAGATAGGGCTAGAGAGGAGAGAGATAGAAAGTAGCGGGCGGGGTGGGGTGGGGTGGGGTGTACACTCGATGGTTCCGTGGCTACCGGTGCATTCGAGACGTGACCTCGGTGTCATGCACAAACGCATCGTTGATCAACGAATCACGACCGTGCAGTGTTACCGCACCCAGCGAAGCATCGAGCGAGAGCGAGACCCCGAGAGAGAAAATAGGCACGTTGTGAACGCCAAGGGTCGAAAAGGGATCCGAAGGGCGGTAAGGGCTAGAACATAGGGGGAAACTGGGTGGAATGAGAAATGCCATTGGAAACGAAACGCGTTCAGTTGAATGTAACGAAAAAAGGAGTACAAAAAAAAACCGAAAAAAAAACGATTACGTTGCGCTGAGTGGAATGTCGTGTTGAACGAGCGCGGCGACCTTCCCGAGTTTCGCCCTTCTCGCGCCCTACGCGCCTATTTTTCTTCCTCTATTGCCGGATGATAGTGTCCGACGACGATGCGTCAAGGACAAAGAGAGAGAGAGAGAGGGCCCATTAATCGCATGGTACAGGTGTTCTTGCACGCCCTTTCGAAAAAGTTGCCCAATCGTCCTCATTCCTGTCCTTTCATCCTCCCTCTAATTCCTCCGCGATTTATCGCCCCACTCGGTACTACCTACAATACTTCCCTATATTTTCCTACTACGTACGGTTAACAAGTTTTTGCGACTTTTTTTCGTTGTTTTTATTTCTTTTTCTTGCCCCAAACACGGCTCAGCAAAGATCGTCACGGCGTTGAACGATCGAGGAGACGTCTCGCGTGATTCCTCCTCTCGAAACAATGGCCCTCGTTGGCTACTTCGGGCCGTGGAAAAGCTTCGATAAAGATGAGCCAGCAACTTGTTGTTTTTCTCTTATACACTGAGAAAAAAGAATCGTTGAATGTGCAGAATGCATTTTGTTGTCTCGAAATTTTGTCGTTTTAATAGTTGCTCAGACATGGTAGATAAGCTACAGTTCACACCACTATACTATTTTACCACTAACTATACTGTTTTGTTATGCCAATCAAAAATCAAGTTGAACGTATTTAAAGATACATTTTGTTAAACCAACTGAATTTTGGATGGATGATAGAATTTTTTTTTTCAGTGTAGCGCGCCAACGTGTTCACCCCCCTCCGACGATTCGGATAGCTCCACGTATCAGTGATTGTGAGCTATGCTGTTGAAGTTTGCATCGTTGGAATGCAGCAAAGATCAATAAAAATGTATTCATACTTTTTGATTATTGTCCATTTTTATCAGCAGATTCAAATTGTACGTCTGTAAACGAGGATCTTGAAAAATGCTTGGTAATTGTTTGTGGGCAGACCTTGCTGACAAGGAAAGGTTGCGAGGTCAATCTCTCCGATTTCGATGAAATTTGGCATGCTTGTAGAATGGGTACAAATAGGCGACACGTATTTTTTTATATCTGCGGAACTTGATTTTTAAGCGGTGAAACGCATCGCCGAAAACAGGGGTGTTTTTCGTTTTTCGTCGATAACGTTATCTTTCTCGTCTCCAATGTATAGTACACGAAAAAAAAACACGCTATTACCCATACAGATATACACTGATGGCATACAAAAGCATCGCAGCCTGTCTACTAAATGCATAGAATATTGCATACATCCAAAATAACGTAAAATATACAATTGAGAGTTGTATCTCAATTATTTTTTATTGTAACTCGTCATTTCCTGATCTGAAATAGGTTGTTTCGAAGAAAATTTTTCGCCTACACATGGAATCGAACCTACAACCTAACTGCCTATTCTCTGCCTCTACCACAAACGTTGATTTGAGTGCTTTGAGCCTCATAGTAGGACTTCTAGCGTTATGTACTCACAATTGAGGTTCAGATGAAGTCAGAACCCTTCAAACTAGGCTGAAATGGACTCAAAGGCCATCGAAATAGGCGCTAAATTTTGACTGGACTACTTGTCACGCCTACTGTGAGCTAGCTCACAATAGGTGTAACAACTGTTTAAGTAGTTGGGTGAATGGTACGTTTTTCCGAGTAGAAGTTGTTCTAGCCTGTCTGAGTTACGACCTAGTAACTGGCTCGCCCAATTGAGCTCATACGAAATTGACCAATGATTGGCTCGCTATGAGCTAGTAATATTGTGAATGTTTTGTTATCCAGCCCTTGTCTAGTCACTGCCCAGCTGATCTTGGTCACAAATGACAAAGTAAGGTTATGTGACTACGTATAGTTCCATCGAGCGAATGGCTCATGGCTGACTAGCTAACTTGAGTTTTAGATGGCTTTGCAAAAGAAAAAAATTCTCAAGTGGGCATGACGCCATGACCTAGCCAACACTAGCTAACTGTGGCTATGCGCCCCTTGGCCCAGCCGAGCTTGGTCACGAATGATAAAGTGTGATTATGTGTCTACGTGTAGTTCTATCGAGCGATTGGCTCATGGCTGGCTAAGCAACTTGAGTTACAGATGGCGTTGCGAATGCAAGCATTCTCATGGCGAGATACCTACTTGCAAGTAGGTATCTCGCCATGACCTAGCCAGCTATGCGGCTGTGCACCCCTTGGCCAGTCACTGCCCAGCCGATCTTGGTCACAAATGACAAAGTGTGGTTATGTGAATACATGCAGTTCCATCGAGCGACTGGCTTATGGTTGGTTAAGCAATTTGAGTTACAGATGACGTTGCAAATGAATAAAATCCTCAAGTCGCGATCCTCAAATCAATATCGCGATGACCTAGCCAACACTTCCCAACTGCGGCCGCACTAGCCGGAATAAATGATCGGACAAATACAATTTAAGGTTATGTAATTCTATGGGATTATCGCTCTCAATGCGAACGCAATTCAGTCATTGATCCGATAATGTTATTTACATTTGTTAATCCACCCATTTTTCCATAATCTGACATTGTGTAGTGTAACATATGTAGATGATAAGAAAATTCAGAAATTAAACAAGTAGAATTGGCTCAGTGGACAACGTCACAACTCATCACCCAGAGGTCCCGGGTTCGAAACCACGTTACGGCACAAGCGTCTATCAGAGATAATTTAAAATTGAACCATTAATATATTTACAGCGCAAATATCATAACCCCAATTAATGAACAACGAAGAATGTCGTAAAAGGGTCCAATGATGTAAATAATGTGCAAAAAAATCACGAAAATATAAATATATAGCCGCGAATATTTTTTTATCTAATCGCCACCTAATTTTTTGTTCCCAATGGCCAGCGGAAAAAACTAGTTCATGGCTAGGTCACAAATATAATACAGCCATGGGATATTTCTTTCTATCTAGTCACCATCTAATTTTTTGTATTCAGTCACTAAAGGGCCAACAAGGCTGGGTTACAAGGCGTTACAAGGCTGGGTAGTCAATCGCTAAGACGGCCAGCTAATGGCGATTCGAAGCATTACTTTACTAGCTAGTGGCTAGGCGGTGATGAGTTACGTTTTCCACTCGGGTTACCTTTCGCGTGACTTGCTAGTTTTATGTCGATAATGGGACGGTGATCACAAGTGTTGATCGCTTTTCCCCGGTTTTCAAAATGGCGGCCAGCTGCTTAAAGCGCGCGAAAGTCAACCAGTCTACTATGGTGGACCCAAGTCTATCCGGTATTTCCGGTTATTGCATTTCATATTATTCACCAATAATTATCTTATATTGGATTGTCATATGATTCTTAAAGTTAGCAGGTACATGGTAGTGGTACAAAAATAAGTTTTAGGCAGTGGTACAAATATAAAAAATAAGTGTTTCAAGTGGATACTTGATGTTTCAAGCAGATACGTTTTTACCATTGGGCTTTTGGTGGTCAGCTTTAAATTGTTGGTCATAGCGGCTTTAGATCTTTTCATCAATAATGTTAATGCAGCTGGCTACTGCATACATAGCACCTGTATTCATGGTGTGAGGAAGGGTTTCGATACAGTAGGGCGGTTTTATATCTAATACATGAATGGTACACATGGTAAATCTGTGTTTTTCTTTGTGATTCCGTATGAAAATGTACTTTCGTGCGGCGTAGACGCGTGCGTTAGAAGTAAAGCTAGATTGGCGTTGCAAATGGGGCGTTAGTGGCGTTGACGAGGGATGTAGTTTGAAGTTGCCGAAGAGGAAGAGAGAGAGAGAGAGAGAGAAAGGGCATGTGGAACCCTCTTGGACGAGCCACCACGTCGTTTCCTTGGTTTTCCTTGGATATATAGAGGGTTGAAGTGCTGAAAGCTAAAACACACGGAGAATGGCGACACACTCACACATACACACACACACGTATATGTATGTGTGTGTATATATGACGAGAGAGAAATAAGGGAGATTCTCCGGTTTCGCTAAAGACGTCTCAAAGCTCGTCGAGGACATTGAGTTTGATTTGAATAAATGGCGTCTCCTCGGTCAGGGCAACGCGAAAAAGGGAGGGAAAGAAAAGAGAAGTAGGATAGAGAAACGCGAAACTAGGATAAAACGAGCAGAGACGGAAGGCGACCGCGAGTAGAAAGCGATCGAGGAAAAAACAACGAGATAAAAAGAATTGGAACGGCGAAGCCTCAGGGTGGATTTTTTCGCGGACAAATTCTCTCCTCTCCGCTCATCCTGGGTTTCTTTCTCTAGTGTGTGTGTGTGTGTGTGTATGTATGTATGTATATATATATATATATATTTCATATAGAATTATTGGTGGATCACGATGTATGGGCGAATTGACTGACACGTCGAAGTGCATATGGTAGGAGCGAGAGATAGAATACGAGAACTGTTCTTTACCGCGGAGGAGAAAATGAGCACGATGCAAGGGTGAAACACCGAAAGAGTTTGGGGAAGTAACTTTGTCTCACTCGAGTGTGAGACAAAGAACTGATGTGTGTTGTGTGTGGGTGAGTGTGTTTATGATATTGTCTGTCGCTGTCCGTTCTGTGTATGCTCCCTTTTTCCCTATGTTTCGTTCTGTTCTCTCTCTCTCTCTCTCTCTCCCTCTCTCTCTCTCTCTCTCCCTCTTTCTCTCTCCATGCTCCCTTTGGCCGCTCGATAAAACGCGAAAGTAGTTCGCCTCCGGAGCACTAACCTCTCCTCTCTTTCATAATCCCTCCCTCGCCGTTCTTCTCTTCGTCAGCCTCACTACCTCCGTCCGGCTCTCTCCCTCGCTCTTTGTCACATTCTCCCTCTATATATCTCTTTCTCTCTATCTCTATCTTTCGCTTTCTCTCCCTCTCACCCTCCCCCTCTCTCTTCTGCTTCATCTCTCTCCTTCCTCATATCCCCCGAATAAATTTCCCCGATGAAAAACAGTAGAGGTCGACTCAACTTTTAAGCACATGAATACCCCATGTGCGTCATTCACTGTCATCCCCCTGACTTTTTCTCGATCGAGGCTCTCCGAAGCCCTTTATTTATTTATCTAGTTTGTCGTTCGCCTCTTCTTTATTTTTGGTTTTCGCGCTTTTTGCCTGGGGTATGAATTTTGATGAATGTCACCTCGTTTCGTTGCAGCTCGCCCATTCAGTCGGACACTCGACGGGGAGGTATTATGTAAGGGCGCAGTAACAAGTGGCAAAAAGACGAGACAAGCTACGAAGATGTTGGTGTTCGGCTCGGCGTGCCGGCTCCTCGGTATCGTCGCCTTCGCTGTCATCAGTAACGGTGAGTCTCACAACTCTTGATCCCTTTATTCCCTTCGGTAACCATATACAGAGTATCCCTCTTATCTCTGCCACCTGAAATAACTTGGTAATTATCGACGTCACAAAACAATGTTCCAGACAAAAGTTGCACGGTGTGAAGGGGGCCATCAAACCAATTTTTTTTTTTTTTAATTTCGGTGGAGGCGCTGACGCACAGTGAGGTTCACCTCCACTTTTTTAAATGGAATGGTACATTTTTTTTCAACCATCTTGTGGAGCACCTCAAGCCGCATAAAAAACATCGGGGGTCAAAGTCGTTCAAGTTCATTCAAGGTCAGTATCGATGGTACAAATCTAAATAGATGATCTTGAATGACCTCGAACGACTTTGACCCCCCAATGTTTTTTATGCGGCTTGAGGTGCTCCGCAAGATGGTTGAAAAAATATACCAATCCATTTAAAAAAGTGGAGGTGATGTTTACTGTGCGTCCGCGCCTCCAACGAAATAAAAAAAGAATCGGTCGCATTTGATGGCCCCCTTTACACCGTACAACTTTTGTGTGGAACATTTTTTTTGTGACGTCGACAATTACCGAGTTATTTCGGGTGGCAAAGAGAGGGACACCGTATATATATAATTATGCAATTTGTTTACTATTAAATATGTATAGTATGTTCTAAACTTTGCATCCTTGGATTGCGAGAACATTTTTGAAAATTATTATTAAACGTTTTTTTGAATATTTCGACACCAAAATAAGATACCTGCGGGTAATAAGGCAAGTTAAGCTAATAAGTTAAGCAAGATTTAAGATAAAATGAAAAAAATCACATTAACCAACGGTTTTTAATGATAATCGAACTTTAATATCGATAATTATAAAATATAAACAAAAATGGCACCTTCCACCATAAACAAAAACAAAATTAAATGTTTTTAAACACCACGCCAGTAGGCCTTCTCTTACTATGGTGGGATAATAAAGCCTACGGCTTTACCGTACTTAAATAATTAATCTGCATGTTATACATTTGGTATTTCCGATCAACTATCATATAAATGCATAAATAACGTTTTAGAAATACATATAAACTGTACATTCGCACATTTGACAGTCATCAGGACACTCAAAGTCAGCGGTATCTTCAAGCGACAAACCGACGCACTCCTCGTGATACCACTTTCCGCGATTTTGTGTACTGTATCACGTCAACTGCCCTGTCCTCTTCACAGCCATGAGAAGCCAGTGGTTCACAGCTTCACAAAAACTCGCTCGCTTTTGTGAACCACGGTTGCCTGTGGTGGTTGAGGTCTTTTTATTTTTTTTCTTATCTTCATTATTTTTATCGAACAGAGCTTTCGTGACCGGAGTTCCTCTGTAATTTATGGCTTTTCGCCTAACCGTGGGGGTTTTTTTTCTGTAACTTTTACTGGTGAGGGCATAAGTTGACGAAATGCCGCTCTGAGCCTAGTGCTCCGAGCTCGAATTACCGTGAACCATACGGTAAAAGCTTCCCGTAGGCACTAAAAATGGAGATTAATCAATTAGGAAACAAACTCACACCTTATTTACATTTGTAGCATCTTAAAAGTATTGAAAGATCCATTAAAAAAACAACCAACCTTGTTACAAGAAGTGAGAGGATAATAAGGCGTATGGTTGAATTTGGTCGGCCGCAATACACGTCGACTACGTCTGTAGAAAAAAAATTTTTAACCACGATAGCTCACTCACATATTTAAGGTCACACAAACATGAAATAATAGGGAAATGAACAGCAAATTTATAAAGTTAAGTGTAATATTACAAGAAATACTTACAATTGATCCGGAACGATTTTTATTATCGGCGCCGCGCGGCGGTCCCTCACATCGGGCATTCTGCACCTGCGTGTGTAGCCTTAAGCGGAAAGCGCTGATTCGAAATACGATTTACGTTCGTTAGGCCTTATTGTCCCGAGGTACCTCATATGCAGAAGCAATACAAAATTACAAAAAAATCAAGGCCGCAACCCACTAGTACCGTCGTGCTGTATATTGGAATCGGAAAAAATTAGGAGAAGGCTAGTTTTTTGACAGGTGATTTTGTAGGTGCCACGGGTGCTAAAACCAAGTTTGCCTAAAAATTGGGGGGTAGGGTTTTTTTAGGGGATGGGGGTGGATTAATGCCAAACTACAACCCCTACGAGGTCGGCGCCGGGAGACAAAATGTTCAGAAAAATCCGGGTTTTATTTTTGTCCATAGCGCCGAAGTCGTGGAAGTTCATTTTGGGGGTGAAAAAGTGGGGTGAAATTTTGAAAAATCATTCGATAACTCTTTAGGACAAATTCATACAATTTTTGTTCAAATGGAAGCGTTGTAGCCCTTGAGAAGACGCAAGAGGGTTGATCGAGTATTCGATCAACCCTCTCTAAAAATATCTTCACTCCCAAAAGAATAGTTGAAGAATTAACAAAAAAATTGTTTATTGAATAACTCAAAAACAATCGATTTTTCGGGGATGGTTCAAATGTACGAAATGTAGAGAATAATTTTCTCTGTATTTTCTTTCCTACCCAGGTAGAAATTGTGTTTGGAATCCTATAGGATTCCCCTACTTCTCCCTACTCCCTGATAGGGATCCAACGGGACACCCCATTGGATCCCTATCAGGAAACGTCACTCTCGTACATTGGATTCCAAGAGGGACTCCCCATCGGGATCAAAAAGGGATTCCCATCGGGATCCAAAAGGGATTCCATAGGGATTCCATAGGGATTCCCTATTAGGATCCAATAGGGATTTCCCATCGGAATCCAATGTAAGAATCTTAAAGCTTCCCCACAGTATTGAACGGAATCCGATACGATGCTTGATCGATCATATCGCATTCTGTAAGCCCAAAATGCTACAAAAAATAAAAGCATCGATACACTAAAGAGATCAATTTATTGTTTACAAAGGAGTACATATCGAATACCACAATATACTTTTTTTGTTTTTTTTTTAAATTGTTTACCCATACTGAATATTTATAGTGCTTTGTATAGTATTCTTCAAATACTTATATCTTATATCTATATCTTCGAGTACTTTTTATACTTTATGAACTTTTTAAAAATACTTTAAATACTTCTTATGCTGTAACGTAGTTTTTATACACTTTTTATACTATTATTAAGCAAAAATACTTGTGCAGTTATGGGCGGGATATTCTTTGAATACTTTTCATATTATATAAAATTTAAACACTTTAATAAGGTTGATGCTTGCATCATTGGAATGTAACAAACATTAATGCGTGTTTGGAGTAAATAAATTTTACGATCGCGATTGCGCAGTAACTCGATCGTCGCGCGCTTTTCAACGACGACACGAATATATATGTACCGTGCGCCGCTTATGTTCTATCGCCCGACGTCTTTCTTTTGTCGGAAGCGATTTTCTGAATCCTTATTGGATCCCGATAGGGAATTCCTATTGGCTCCCGACAAGGAATCCCTGTTAGATCCCGATGGGGAATCCCTATTGGATCCCGATGAAAAATCCACCGGGTCGGGTGGAAATTGATGTTACGGGCTACAAACTTAAGCGAATGTGTAATAGATATCATGTTTATAAAAATATGATTTCATACTTACATTTAATTTTCTTTTAAAACCTCATTTAAGCCGCTCTAACAAAACTCCACACCCACAGCGATAAACCGCAGACGCAATCGTAACCCGATTGCCGTCACGTCCAAAACAAATTTTTATGCGCACAAGTATTAAAAATTCAAAAAGTGTGCATATTAAAATTTATAACAAGCGTTTTTATTCGTATAAAAAATACTAGCCCATAACAAACTATAAATATACAATATGGGTAAGCACTAAAGTAAAGAAGTTACTAAAGAATATAATTATATATTGCATTATTCGATATCCTAACAAATTCCTAGAAACACGTTAGTGCATCTTGAAACTCCTAAGCAAATCTGTGCACGGGACCATCAAAGAATAATTTTTTACAGAGCGTCGCGAAATCCTATTTTATATAATTTCTAGTAAAAAATTCTCAAACCACGTTAATCTGGAAACAGCCCAGGATCCATTTGGATTCCAATGTGGTCTCCCTACCTGGGGTGTCCATATCAAATCCCCATAAGGATCTGGTAGAACCTGGGGAATCCCCAACAAATCCATTTGGATTCCAGTGTGGACTCCTTACTTGGGGCGTCCCTATCAAATCCCCATAGGGATCTGGTAGGATCTGGGGAGTCCGCAAAAAATTTCTGCATGGGTATGCACAACTTTTGAATTTTGCTTTTTCGAACCCCTCTGCGGGGTTGAAAATTCAAAATGAAATTCTGGGAAAACTATTGACCGAAACTAAAGAGATACGAGTTTGGCGCTGTGGACAAAAATGTAGCTGAGGGTTCAAGCTACAAATTCTTCCACGGCGGCGAATTCGTGCCGTCAATAGTTTTCCCAGAATTTCATTTTGAATGTTCAACCCCCGAGAGGGGTTGGAAAAATAAAATTCAAGGGTGGTCCATAGCAACGAAAATATGGAGAAAATTATTCTCTACATTTCGTACGTTTGAACCATACTCGAAAAACCGATTGTTTTTGAGTTATTCAATAAATTATTTTTTCTTTTGGTTTTTTAACCATTTTTTTGGGGTTGAAGATATTATCGGAGAGTGATGATCGAATATTCGATCGACGCGTCTTTTCAAGGGCTACAACGTTCCCACTTGAACAAAAAACGTACGATTTTTTTCTAAAGAGTTATTGAATTAGAACCGATTTTTCAAAAGTTCACCCCACTTTTTCACCCTCAAAATGAACTTCCACGACTTCGGAGCTGTGGACAAAACTAAAGCCCGGATTTTTCTGAACATTTTGTAGGGGTTTGAACGACCTCGTAGGGGTTGTAGTTTGGCATTAATCCACCCCCATTTCCTTTCATCCCCTAAAAAAGAACCCTACACCCCGATTTTTAGGCAAACTTGGATTTAGCACCCGTCGCACCTACAAAATCACCTGTCAAAAAACTAGCCTTCTTCTAATTTTCTCCGATTCCACGTTTTTTTCAGCGACAGCACGACTGTACTACATACGCTTATTGGGGGGTTAAAAGTGAAAAAAAATGAATATCCCCGGCAGGTAAAGACATTCTCATCTTTTTTATTCGCGTTTTGTATACCTAGAGCCTAAGAATAGCCACGTAAAATACGACAACGATTTTTAACTTTCGGGACCCACCCTCATAGGCTGGTATGCAGTATGAGCTGCAATCAACGATTCCCGTACAACATTTTAGTTATTATAAAAAATATAAATAAAAAAAAAACAACTAGAATGTTTCATTCATTTTTGAATCGAGCTAATAGCCATTGGTTCGAAAAAAACAACTTCCTCTCTTTTCCGACATATTTTTCTTCGCCAACCGAAGTGCGGAAAAAGAAAATAATTTGTTGGCTCGACGAAAAAAAAGGTGAACTGCGATTGGAGAGTTTCATGCAGTACTGTAGAAATCAAATGAAAAAAAAAAAATAATAATGAAATGCATACGCCCGTTCCGATCAAACCCATGCCCTTTTCAATTTTCAATTTTTCAATTTTCTCTTTATTCTTCTCCCATATGTGTATCCTTTTTTTTTTCAATTGCAACACGCCTAACCGAAGGCATTGAGCGCGACGCTTTCGTCACTGGCGAGCCCGGGAAATACAATGCCATGCGAATGTTCCTGCTCGTTTTGTTTTATTTTCTTTTTTCATTAGTTTTTCTCGACTTTTTTTATATACCAGAACTGTCGCGTGAGAGAGAAGAGAGGAGAGAAGAGGAGAGGAGAGGAGCGGTGAGGAGCGGAGAGGAGAGGAAAGGAGTGGAGAGGAGAGGAGCGGAGAGGAGAGGAGAGGAGCGGAGAGGAGAGGAGAGGAGAGGAGAGGAGAGAGAGAGAGAGAGAGAGAGAGAGAGAGAGAGAGAGAGAGAGAGAGAGAGAGAGAGAGAGAGAGAGAGAGAGGGTGGGGGAGTGGGGGAGTGGGGTGGGGGAGGGAGAGGGAGAGAGAGAGAGAAAAGAAGAGGTGGTCTGCTCGGTATAAACATTTCGTCTTGTTGCTGTCATTTAAAAACTGAAGGTGTCAAGCGAACCTCTACGATCGTGACCAAAACCATGATCATCACCAACAATAGCAACGAAGAGTACAACACGGCCATAAAAGAATTTAAAAAAAACGTACTCTCACACAGACGGGCAAAGTAAATTGCAATTGCGTGCATTTGCCGCCGGATCCTCGTCTATGCAAAGCGCACGAAGGGCTCGATAGGACTCGAAACGACCGGTTGAAAAAATAAATGGAAAAAAGTGGTGGAGGGAAAAAGGAAAAAAAAATTGCGCCGCATACACAGACGCGAGTGTGGAGGACCGGAATGACGCTCTACGTGACGGTTGTTGACCATTTCTCGTTTCACACAATGACATTGGAGACGGCAAAAACAATAATAAAAAAAATAAAAAAATAAAATAAAAAAAGCGAGAGCAAGAAAAAAATCGCGGATGGGCGAACAAACGAAAAAGGCGCAATGAAACAGCCTCGAATTGATGTTATTTTGATGTTTTTCGAGTCGCTTCCCATCGCCCGGGTGCACGTGTATGCACCTGACCCAGAAAACGAGGTAGTGAGAGCACCCGCCCCCGCCGGCCCTTTCTCCCTCCTCGCCCTTCCTCTTTCATCGTGCGCTTTCGAAAAGCCTCCCTCGCACCCCTCTACCAAGTCCCGGATATCGTCGGGTGACCGGGATTTCGCATGCCCGCCTCGTTGCTGCTTTCTGTTTTTCCTCCCCCGTCTTTTTCCATTTATTTTTGTTTTCTTCTTTTTTTTTCCCGCTATTCGCCGAGAAAATAATTCTATCTGCCTCGCTAAACATATAGGCCAGACCGCAGTCGAGTATACGCTGGCAAACCGCAAACGAAGCACACGGATAAAATACTCGAGCTTGTTATTGTTTTTATTTTTTTTAATTTTTTTGCTTTGTGCTTTTACTTTTTGCTTTCTTCGTTTCTCGGCTGGAATATTATGCGTGGACCCTTTGTTTGTGAGCGGTTGGGGCGATTTTTTTTGCGCGGTGGCGAAGCCCTCGCGCGGTTATATTCGCGCTGGAAACGTTGGGACAAGGACACGAAAGGGCTTAGCAGGGCGCCCCTTCAAAGGTGCATTGGCATACGCAGAACGTTTATCGTGGGTCACCGTTTCATTAAAATCCACATGTCGATAATTAAATACGAATTTTAGACAGAATAATTTACCGTACAAAATATTTGTCCCCTATAATAAGAAGACATATGGCAATATCGCAGCGTTCCACGTATTCAATGACGTGAGTTTGCGCGGCATATTTAAAACAGTACTGCAACACAAATTTTTATCTGGAAGTAATTTTTAATCGAACAATGCTTTTAATTAGTTATGAATTAACCAACACTTTTATTTGTTAATAAAGATAGCATAAACAATCTGAAATATTAATATTTATAACGCAAATATTTTTTTTAATGATAATAGTTTTTAACTTTATTGCCATATGTCTTCTTATTATAGGGGACAAATATTTTTCACGGAGAGTTATTCTGTCTTTACTGAACGTTTCTAGCAAAACTGAATAGTAAAGGCAATCCAAACTTTTTTCACTTTTTCCCTTACTAGTTTGCTATCTAATCATAATTTTTTTTCAAAATTTATAGATCCAATAGAATGGGACGACCAATTATGTGACCTGACTTTCGATCAATGCAGACCTTGCAGTGTTGAAAGTTGCAATTTTAAAAGCCATTACCTCCCAATCTAAATAGTCGACTGTTCTGAAATTTCACTCAAACATGCAGAATCATATGAACAATGTCTGGTTAACATTTGAACAAAATGTACAGAAATCAAGAGCGCGCGCTCGTTCTATCTCAACCTGTGGGAGATAGGATTTTTTTAAATGTTCACCCCCGCCTCCTCTCCCCGGTAAGGGTGGGTTCCGGAGTATCAAAATCTTTCATATTTTTTGGAGTGTCTCGTTTCGGGCAACGGTATAAATAACGCCAATAAAAAATGAATTTCTTTAACCCGCCAGAGATAGGATTTTCTTTACTTTCACCCCTCCCCCCGGCCCTCCGGTGAGGGTGGGTTCCGGAAAATTAAAATCGTTGCTATTTTTTTTAGTGTATCCTTTCATTTTATCTTCAACCCGCGAGAGATAGAATTTTTTCAACTTTCACCCCCCCCCCCCTGGTGGTGGAGGGTGGGTTCTGAAGAATTAAAATCGTTGGTTTTTTCTTTGGAGGTCTCTTTTCGAACCACGGTAAAAATAACGCTAATAAAAAATGTATTATCTCGAACCCGCGAGAGATAGAATTTTTTTTATCAACTTTCACCCCCCTCCCCCCATAAGGGTGGTTTGCGATCCTGGTGGTTCAAAACATGAGTAATTTACTTTACGATATTTTTTTAAGAAACTAGAGCTCAAATGTGCGAGAAGTTATAGAACATTGAAAAATGGAAAAAATAAAATAAAATAAAATGAGACCGTTGTGTCGCAACGTTCCAAATCCTATCATTCATTCCTATCCTATCGTTCAGACCTATTTGAAGTTGCAAATGGGGTTTCAAAACATCCGAAAGAACTTTGCAGAGGAAATCTGCTGAAAAAAAAATATTGGCGATTCGACGAAATTATTTTTTA
This sequence comes from Ophion obscuratus, assembly GCA_964007375.1. Lineage (NCBI taxonomy): Eukaryota > Metazoa > Arthropoda > Insecta > Hymenoptera > Ichneumonidae > Ophion > Ophion obscuratus. Next base: position 46,168,885 of record OZ023318.1, read on the forward strand.
TTGCATTCCAACGGTGCATAATTCAACATCGTAGTAAACGAGCTCTTCGTAAGATCTGGAGAAATGAAATTTTTCGTACGTCAAATCGTGGCAATCGTGAAATGCTTATGTATATTACGAAGACGGAGCAGAATTTTTGATGGTATTGAAGTTTGCATCGTCAGAGTGCAAGGACAATTCATTCTTATATTTTTGATTCCCCATTTTCATCATTCTACAAAATCTTTTTTTCAAGACTTAGATAATAGATTTTTAAACCAGTAATTTAAAAAATCTTTGCCGGATTTTCGTAGCTATATATCAAAATAAATTTAAGCGATTAAAAAATAATGACTTTCGTTGCATTCCAACGATGCAAAGTTGATCCTCATTTATGATTTCGTTCACGGTTGAGGAAGAGGCAGATGGGTTTGTTTGGGCATCCCTTTGGAAGATTGATGGAAAATCATTTCGGAGTTTTTAGTCCGTCTGGATTTTTCTATTCGTACACAGTGCTACTGGTTGTTGGTCACGATCCCGTGAAAAGATTGTAGGTCATGTTTTCCCCTATCAAATAAGCCAGTAATTGTTTAAGCACAAGTCAATCATTTTCAAGATATTGTTATTTTTTAAGCGAGGGGTGAGTAACTAAAAATTAATTTAAAAAAACTGTTGTATGGAATCAACCACTTTTATTATCTGTAGTTTGAGGACACAGTAACAATGAGTTATCAATAATAAAATAAGAATAATCTGCAAACATTTTCCAATTAGGGGTCCAAAAGTCTGCAGGTGTAATAATTATTCTCACTTTATTGTTGATAATTCTTTGTAACTGCGTCCTCGAAATACAAATAAAAAACTTTGAATTCATACAACCGATTTCTTTCAATAAATTTTTCAAGGTTGCCAACCACTTACTTAAAAAAAAATAACAATAAAAATAATGTTTCGAAAATGGTTCAGTTTTGCATAAAGCATTACTGGGTTATTTGACGGGGGAAAACATGTCCTACAACCCTTCCGATTTGTCCTCCCTCCGATTTAGATGTACCGAATTTTTTCGCAACGACTTATTTTCCGACGCTCGTTTACCTCGATCTCTCTACTTTGCAGGGGCCCTTTGCAAATGGCAACAAGCTCGTAAAATCTCCTGACATATTTCACAATGTAAAATGCATGCAAGCAGCTTTAGCAAGTTCCTGTTTCCTCCTTCCTTTATTTCTCTACTCTCTCGTGCTCTGCCTCTGAGCAGATCAAAATCATTAAAACTCGAACGCTCGTCGGGTTTACGACTGCACAATGCATGCATGAAAAACAGGAGTATACGAGAATAGGCTCACGCCCGACCGTCTCAAATCTCGCGCCTCGGAGAGGCCAATAAAAAGTACGACAGAGAGTAAGAGCGGAAAAATCACACCCGTACACAGATAAAAGAAAAACCCATACCGTTCGCGTACTAACAATGGAGTGACGCAAAGCGAAAAATTAACGAGGCCGTGGAATGAATTTTCCAGCCTCCGAGCAGCGTGGGAAGGCGGCACATGCGGGAGCCAAACACGCCTATACGGAAACTTCTTCCTCGTACAAAAAAAAATCTAAACGACCCCGAAGGCGTTAGCCCCGTGTAGGTGGCCCATCGTCGAGTGATACCTGCCCCCGTTTTTTATCCGCCAAATTAACGGACCAATTCGTTTTAATCCTTTCCCATCACATTGATTCTCATTTCACGTGGCCCGACAAACAAACACGAACGTTTCGAAATATTGGCTTTACGCGGTAGGCGATCCTCGAAGCTCAAAGATGTCGTTTTTTACAGGACTTCTAAGGACCTTGAATTAAAATTTCAACGTTTGTTTCCAAAATTACCGGATGTCCTGGAAGCCAACGTTGCGTTTACATAACGGGCCTTAAATATTATTTTCCATGTATATACAGGGTGGCCGGAACATTGACGTCCAAAAATAAAATTTAGGTCCCTTGTATCGTGGGGGATCCGAATCACCCCCATGTATGTTCCGCGACTTTTCATAGTTTTCGAGGTGTGCATTTTTTTCTGAATTTTTGAGAATTTTCGACCTGACCAATTAAAAATTTTTTTTTTTTAAATTAGACGACTTTGTCGAGATTTTTTTTTGCAACTGAATCTTCACGAGTAGTGCTTTTATGCATGAAATAATCAGCTTCGTAAGTGTAATGACAGTTATGAAAATGGTGGTCTAAAGTGAAAAATTTACGTTCGGTAAATGACTTAAATTTACAACTTTAAATTGAAAATCTAAACAGGTGACTTCATGGTTCCTAATTAGGCCTCAAGAATGCGCCAGACTCTCAGCTTTCATAATCAATTTTAAAAAAGTAGTACTTAATTGGACTGATTTGGCTAAAATGTTGGTCATTTTCATAACTTTCATCACAGTTACGAAGCTGATTATTTTATGCATAAAAGTACTACTCATAAACATTTAGTTGCAAAAAAAAGAATCTCGATAGTCTTCTACTTTTTTTTAGATTTCTTTTTAATGGTCGGGTCAAATATTCTCAAAAATTCAGAAAAATTTCATAACTCGAGAACTATGAAAAGTCGCGGAACATACATGGGGGTTATTCGGATACCCCGTAATACAAGGTACCTACATTGTATTTTTGGACGTCAATGTTCCGGCCACCCTGTATGTATATATATATATATATATATATATATATATTAGGGTGGCCCTTAATATGGGTAAAAAAAATTGATCGCGCCACCCTCCAAACCGGTTCCAAATAATTTTAAAAAAACCTACGCAAAGCCCCAGCCATGTCTGTTAAGAGAAAGGCGTGCCTGTAAGCATGAACTTAAATTTAAATATCAATTTTTCTTCATGATTGGAGAAATGTCAATTTTTTAAATCTAGTCTATTTGTCAATTTTTCAACACGATATTTCTGTGGTTTAAAAAAAAAATTCGTACTGAACGAAATAGTATCGATATCTTATGTGTACATTCTTGAAATATTATGTTTCTTCCGACCAATTGGATGACTTGTGCGAATAAATAATTTTTTTGTTTTCAGTAAAACGAACAAGCTTGCCAAGTTTAAAATTCTGCCAAGTTTAAAATGTCCCTATGCATTTTTGCGAAAGTAATTTTCAAATACATTTTTTATCCACAGCACTGGAAGTCTGATCTCAGTGAAATATTAATATGTTTGTATATCAGCACGCAAGGAATATTTCTAACAAAATAAAAAAAAAACAATTCTGGCCAATCCGGAAGTTCGATGTGAATGGTTTATCGTGAATTTATATCCTTCGTACTTAATAGATTTTTCTGACAAGATGCAAATTTAACGTTTGCTTTTGATGTGATTAAAAGCGTTCGACAGCAGCTAAATCGAACTATTGTTCCAAAATAATAGGATGGTAAAACTGAACGCTCATCAAATTTAGTATGGAGGACCTCATTGTTTGATCTGTATATTGAATACCAATATACAATAGCTACGGAAAGTGAAAAAAAAATTGACAAATAAACTAGATTTATAAAATCTAAATTTCTCCAATCATGAAGAAAAATTGATATTTAAATATAAGTTCATGCTTACAGGCACGCCTTGCTCTTAACGGACAGTGCTGGGGCTTCGCGTAGACTTTTTTTTTCATTATTTGGAACCGTCTTGGAGGGCGGCGCGATCAATTTTTTTTTGACCCATATCAAGGGCCACCCTAATATATATATATATATATAATGAGTATATGTGTGTATATATATACCACATAATGAGATATATGGGAAATAATTATTTTGAAATCAAATCAAATTTATATATATTGATAGCGATAAGAACAAATCCATTTCGTCGCGATTGCATTGTTAACGGGGGGAGACAGTATTGTTTGAGGCATCGATGCGACGTGAGGTATTGATGGGACGTGAAAATCGGGATAAAGAGGAAGGTTATATATCGAGGGATGAAGAGGCCCTCGGGCGACCAATCAGTGTTTTCGCGAGAATATTCAATCTCCGATCTCTCTAGATTTCCAGCGCACAAACCTCGCCGCGGGTCGTTGCAATTCCCGAGGTACACTAAGCTCACCCTTTATTTCCTCCACCAGTCCGTCTGTGCGCCAATGTGTGTGTGGGTTTCTGTGCGTGGGTGCGCGATCCTGCGAGTCCGTGCGTCCGAGTGCCACTCGATATTTCAATCGAAATTTACATACAGGGTGTCCCTCTTATCTCTGCTTCCCGAAATAACTCGATAATTATCGACGTCACAAAAAAAAACTTCCAAACAAAAGTTGTACGGTGTGAAGAGGTCCATCAAATGCGACCAATGATTTTTTTTACTTCGGTGGAGGCGTTGACGCGCAGTGATGGTCACCTCCACTTTTTTAAATGAAATGGTATATTTTTTCAACCATCTTGTAGAGCACCTCAAGCCGCATGAAAAACATTAGGGCGTCAAAGTCGTTCAAGGTCAGTATTGATGATACAAATCTAAATATCTCGGATCATCACTAAATATTTGGTCGTGATCCGAGATATTTAGATTTGAATTTCATTTTAACAGGTGACCTTGTATGACCTTGGACGACTTTGCCCCCTAATGTTTTTTCTGCTGCTTGGGGTGCCCCACAAGATCTTTGAGCATCTTCTGTAGGTAGACCCAAACCAAGGTGAGTGAATCCTTTGAAAGTGATTATTCCGGTATTTTTCGATTTTTCGACTATTTTCATACTTGTGTTGTAGGTCGCTGAATTCGTCTTAAAATCGGTAATAATGTCATGGAAAAAGAGACATGGTTCCATTTTAAAAAGTGGAGTTGACCTTGACATAGCTTCAGCGCCTACACCGATAAAAAAAATGGGGTGGTACAGTATGACGGCCTTCTCGAACACTCAAACTTTTGTCTGAAACATTTTTGAATGTGATCAATAGTTTGAGTGCTTTTGCTCTGTACCACTTTATTGGCCTCACCCTGCATATATATATATATAAATATATATATATATATATATACATACATACATACATACATATATGCAGGGTGAGGCACATACATATCCACACATGTATACATATATTGGGGTGACACAAATTCGAGCTCTTTCTTTTTCCTTTTTCTCACCATTCAATTATCTTTACTAAAGAAAAAAAAAATTGTCGCGAAATCTGCGAGCGGTCAAAAAATATTAAGAGGTCGCCCAGCCTCCCAAAAATTCATATTTTCATTGAAAAGTCGTTTTTTTCCTTCGTTTTAGGCATTCTATGGAATACGGCATTATACAGATTGCCGGTAACACACATACACAGATACACACACACACACACACACACACACACACACACACACACACACACACACACACCCCTCCCCCCGCACTCCTTCCTTCACACACACACACATCAAGCTGAAAACAGAGGGATTTCGGAAAGCCAAGGCAATAACAGATTGCGTCTAATTGTCATGACTTTGCGAACGAGCCGTGTTCATAACAAGTTGCGACGACATATGCTCCAGGTTCATCCCCTTGGTACGCTTTCGGTATTTGGTATCGCGAAAGCTGAATGAGGAATTGAGAGCGAGAGAGTGAGAGAGAGGGGGAGAGAGAGAGGGGGGGGGGGTGAAAGAGAGACTGATGGGAGTGAGCGAGAAGGCGAGAGAGACTGATGGGAGTGAGCACGGTACTTAGCTATACTGATAATACACCGTCTCGATTCTCATCTTTTCTCATCCATCACACCTCGCGCCGGTGAGGGTGGCTTGCTCCCGCTTCGGGATTCTTCTCGCATCGCTCGGTTCACACTCGTCATCGCTCCTCCCCTCCCCCCGCCCTCCTTCCTTCGCCATCCCTTCTCGTTCCCTCGCGAGACTAATTTCGATAATAGCCTGCCGCGCAGGGTTAAATCAATTGTTCCGAGCCACAGCAGCCACGAGTGATCCGAAAAAGCGATAGAAAAAGAAAGTAACGAAAGAAAAAATGAAATTAAAATAAGAACTCGACGTAAATGATATTACGGTTGTCAACGGAATGCGAGGCCGTGGGTACGGGAAGGGGGGGGGGGGTAGTGATCTATTTAACGCGCTTTTTCCGTGTGCGTTTTTTTCATCCGCCTCTCATCCGGTTCCCTTTTCTTTTTCCGCGCGTCTTCCGCGGCTTCGTCCTGACGGGCGGAGGGGAAAAAGACAAGTGGACGAGGACGAGGTCCGCGAAAAAGTTACGAATGAGAGACGAGAGGCAATTACCGGGAGTAACACGCTTCTTCATTTATCATACGTCTTATACAAGGGCCGATCTCGCATGATTTGTTGCGCTGCCTGCCGCGCGTGATAGCAACCCAAAAACCACCCCTTTTTGTTTTTTTTTCTTCGTTTTCCTTCTTTCTTTCAACGTGGACTTGAGTTGCCGCGGTCCTTTAGGCCTCATGTACCGATTTGTTTCGATCCTTACCTCCTTCACTTCCCACCCCTCCCCCCTCTTCCTCCCGAACTTCCTCCGAACCTTCATCCGGGTATTCTACTGAAAAGAATGGTCTTGAAGTTTGCATCTTTGGACCACAACGGAAATTCTTTTTCATATTTTTATTTTCGCATTTTCGTTATTTTACAAAATATTTCTTTGGCAGATTTGTAAAACGATATTTCCAAGTGAGCGATTTAAAAAATGAATGAGGCATTTTCATGACGATGTGCCAAAAGAAATTTCATTCCAACGATGCAAGGTTCAATCTTGTTGCAAAGAGGCTTGATAACGAATTTTCCTGTCGAGGATTTTGGTTTTTCGTCGATGTTTCGAATGATTAGCGTCGTGTTGGGGCGGAGAGAAAAAGCTACTGCTCGCCGAATAAATTGATGCTGAAGTTTCCATCGTTGGAGCGCAACGAAAGTTCTTTTCTACATTTTAATTTCACCTTTTGTATTATTATCAAAAATATCTTTTGTGTACTTGTACAGTAGATCGCTGAACAAGTATAAAAAATTGCGGCATTTTTTACCGCAAAAAATGTCAAAATGAATTGAAGGAATTCAGAAATATTCATTTGTATTTCCCTCCAACGATGCGAACTTCGACCTTGTTGCATCGAACGGGCCTCAAAATTTGTCTACTCCCACCGGAATTAATCGAGAAAGTGAAACAATACTAAGGGTCGTGAAAAAAGTGGCGAAATGAAGGAACACCAATTTTTATTGTAACAATATATTTTTATCGCAATGTTCCCTGGTAAGTGCCGGACTTTTACGATCCCATGCCCATTCGCAACTCGTCCCGCACCTGTCATGGTACCTTCCGGTTCGTGGGGCGACGCCCTCGAGGAGTTGCTCGCACTCAGTATTCTCCGAAGCACTGGGGTGTCGTATCAGCACGAGGGCACGGGCAAACTAGGTAAAACCTGGGTCGATACACGATCGCAAGCCAGTGCCCGGCCGAGCGGTCACCCACCTTTAATTTGAAGCAGATTTAAGCCCGAGTGGAAAACGTAACTCATCACCGCCTAGCCACAAGCTAGTAAAGTGATGTTTCGAATCGCCATTAGCTAGCCGTCTTAGCGATTGACTACCCAGCCTTGTCCTAGCCATAACATAGTTTTTTTAGCTAGCGACTGGGAACAAAAAATTACGTGACGATTATATTAAAAAAATGTGTGGCTATATATTTATATTTTCGTGATTTTTTTCACATTATTTACATCATTCGACCCTTTTACGGTATTCTTCGACGTTCGTAAATTAGGGTTATGATATTTGCGCCGTAAATATATTAATGGTTTAATTTTCAATTATCTCAGACAAACGCTTACGCTGTAACGTGGTTTCGATCCCGGGACCTCTGGGTGATGAGTTGCGACGTTGTCCACTAAGCCAATTCTACTTGTTTAATTTCTGAATTTTCTAATCGTCTACATATGTTGCACTACACAATGTCAGATTATTGGAAAATGGGTGGATTAACAAATGTAAATAAAATTATCGGCTCAATGATTCAATTGCGATTGCATTGAGAGCGATAATCGTATAGAATTACATAACCTTAAATTGTATTTGTCCGAGCATTTATTCCGGCTAGTGCGGCCGCAGTTGGGAAGTGTTGGCTAGGTCATTGCGAGATATCGACTTGAGCATTTTATTCATTCGCAACGTCATGTGTAACTCAAGTTGATTAACCAACCATGAGCCAGTCGCTAGATGTAACTACACGTATTCACATAACCACACTTTGTCATTTGTGACCAAGATCGGCTGGGCAGTGACTAGCCAAGGGGTGCACAGCAGCAGTTAGCTGGCTAGGTCATGGCGAGATACCTACTTGAGAATTTTTGCATTCGCAACGCCATCTGTAAGTCAAGTTGCTCAGTCAGTCATGAGCCAATCGTTCGATACAACTACACGTAGTCACACAACCACACTTTATCATTCGTGACCAAGCTCGGCTGGGCAGTGACTAGCCAAGGGGTGCACAGCCGCATAGCTGGCTAGGTCATGGCGAGATACCTACTTGCAAGTAGGTATCTCGCTATGAGAATGCTTGCATCCACAACGCTATCGGTAACTTAAGTTGCTTAGCCAGCCATAAGCCAATCGCTCGATGGAACTCCATGTAGTCACATAACCACACTTTGTAATTTGTGACCAAGACCGGCTGGGCTAGACAAGGGCTGGATCACAAAACATTCACAATATTACTAGCTAATAGTGAGCCAACCATTGGTCAGTTCGTATGAGCTGAATTAGGCGAGCCAGTTACTAGGTCGTAACTCAGACAGGCCAGAACAATTTCTACTCGGGTAGCTAGTGTTGGTTAGGTCATGGCGTCATGCCGACTTGAGATTTTTTTTCTTTTGCAAAGCCATCTAAAACTCAAGTTAGCTAGCCAGCCATGAGTCATTCTCTAGATGGAACTACACGTAGTCACATAACCTTACACTTTGTCATGTGTGACCAAGATCAGCTGGGCAGTGATTAGACAAGTGCTGGATAACAAAACATGCACAATATTACTAGCTCATAGCGAGCCAACCATTGGTCAGTTCGTATGAGCTCAATTGGGCGAGCCAGTTACTAGGTCGTAACTCAGACAGGCTAGAACAATTTCTACTCGGGAGGGGCTACCAGTGTGACTTTCGAAAAATCGATTTCTTTTGCCTTTTTCGACAGTTTATACTTTCAAGAATATCCTGTAAAAATGCAAGGCCTTATCTCTAATCATTTTATCTTGCAAAAATCGATAGTTAAATCTTTAAACGCGTTCTTTCTCGAAATGAGATTTTGCAAATTTGCTGACATTGTAACTCAAAGAGCAATTATCCGATTGACTTTAAATTTGAATTGAATACTCTTGAATATATTTACTCTGCAATGACGTAGGATATTTTTGATTCGATGAAAATTGACGATTTGGCATTGAAAAAAACGACCATCTAATCGGCAAGAAAACAGACTTTTTTCATAACTACGCCATTTTGTTAGATTTTGATATTTTTCGAAAATCCTACGTCATTGTACAGGAAATACCTTCCAGTTTAACGACATTTTTTTCTTTTTCGGTTTCAGCTACTCAATCGGCCGGAATCATGTCAGCAAGTGGAGGAACTTTTTTTTTGGCGCCTCCGAAGGCAGCGCATAAGTCGCTTGGATCTCAATATTTTTCTATGAAAAAATTATGTAATATAGGTCAAATATAGCCAAAAATATACTTAATTTTCCGAAACATTTAATCGAGCACTTCTCTTCCAAAAAATTCCCGAAAATCACGAAAATGTTCAGCGTTCACACTGGTATAGCCCCTTAACGAACAATCTAGCCTTGAAGATTAAATGTATTGTCTTTCGAGCCTATTTCTCTCTTTTTTTTTATATTTCACTTTTCCCGGGTTCGTTAGTAATGATAGTTGGACCCCGAAATCTCGCAAAGTCGTTTCGACGTGGTCTTCTCGTTTCTCGACACACACACACATACACATACTCTCTCTGGATGTTCGCTCGAACGTCCTGGGGGAAGCTTTTGTGGATTTCAATTTTAACGAACCGAGCCTTAACAAGAAGTCCTTCGTTCTTTTAAGTACTTGGTGGATAAAAGAGAGAAAGAGAGAAACTCGAGGGTTGTAGGTACACCCGAAGCTTTTCGTTTGCATCCCTTCGGGGAACTCAGTCATCCGTCTCTTTCTCGTGTTCGACACTCTCTCGTACAGCAGCTTTGCGTTCTTTTCTTTGCACGTGTGTGGCTGTGTGCGTGTGTATGTGCGGATATGTGTGTACAGGGGCAAAAATTCTTCTCGCGTGCAAAAGTCCTACATCGCGAAGCTTTCCCGGCAAAATGGAAGAAAAAAGGAAAGAAAAAAAAGCAGCACCCTACGTGCTTGGCGGAGAGCATTTGCACGGTACATCGAAGCCTCGCGTTGACAAAACTACCTGGGGGAGCCTCCCGGACGTGTAAACGTAATACGAGAGCGACAAGAGAATTCCCTTTGTGTCTGACTCGAGTTGGGATTCACGTCAGGGGGGAATGGGTCAGAGGCAGATACCGAGGGAGAAGAAAAATGATGGAGAGAGGGAGAGAGAAAAAAAGAAACCAACGCGAAGATGTATTCGAGAGAAAAAAGGGTTCTTTCCCGAGAAAACGCGAGTGAGAAAGGGTTAGGAGGGAACTCGAGAAATAAACAATATGGAATGTCCTCACCGAGTCGTGAGAGACACCCTCGATGTTCGCAAAATAGCTGGGGTTGCGTTGTTTTGTCTCCCTATAGTTCACTTTCATGCCACACTTTTTCACTGTATCTCCTTTCCTCTAACACTCTGCCATTCTTTATTTCTCTCTCTCTCTCTCTCTCTCTCTCTCTCTCTCTCTCTCTCTCTCTCTCGCTCTCTCGTTCCTCTTATCTCCCCGATTCTTTTCTCCGGCCCTCGGACCTTTTGTCGGCTGGACTCAGTCCGGGAAGATCCGAGGACGCACCAGCTCGTTGCCTCCGATTGCCACGTTCCCAGCCCCCGTTGATCGTAAAGCAGAGACGTGGCAAATTGTACGGGCGCGCGCCAGCCAGTTTGTCCTCAAGTGGAAAAAGTTGTGTCAGACACGTAGACGAGATGATTTGGGCAATCGTTGAACGAAAAGAGAAAAAAAATTCCGAGCTGTTGACATTGATGTACAACGAACTTTTATTTTCCAAAAAAAAGGTCATTGCCAGAGCTACTTTGGATCTTTAGGGCAACGCTTCTATTTTATACAGGCTACATATACCCGTATTCATAGTCTCTCCTTATCTCAAGGATAAAGGACGCCTTAATGAAGGCTTCCTTGAGTCTCAGAGGCGTCCTTGCTTTCGGTCACAATTCGGCTCTCCCTTCAACTACTCCCGCAACACTAAACCGGTAGTGCTGCCGTTCATCGGCCAATGGTACAATGTGATTGGCGTGACGCTGGCTCGAGGTTGGATCGGTTGCGTCGTTTTTCACGGGGGAGGATCTGCGGACTCCTCAACAAATTTCAGCACGGGTAATAACGCGAATGCGAGCATCCTCGTTACCAGGACACGACGGATCTAATTCGAGTGTTTCACGTGGCGGAATATTTTTTTTCAGGATTTAATTCATCTCAGCCAAATGGCGCTGAAAAAACGTCGGATAATGACGCAAAGACGAGTTTCCACTCTCTTTCTCGGTATATATATATATATATATATATATATATATATCTTTCTTTTTTTTATTTGATGAAGCCATTCGCGGAGCCTCCGCACCAGCGAGGGAAAATTCACCACGCCGCCTCGCTCGGAGATTTCGGGCTGCAGATGTATGAGATAGAGCCAAGTAGTAAAAGTGAATACTCGCCTGGAACAATTTGGAGCACCCCGATCAAGACAGAGAGAGAGAGACAGAGAGAGAGAGAGAGAGAGAGAGAGAGAGAGAGAGAGAGAGAGAGAGATATCGGGTGAATAAAAATGCGACGTAAAATCCTCGCCAGATATATTCCTCGGCGCCTTGCGACGATCGCTGGAATGCTTGCAATTTCCCAATAGATCCTCTCACTCCCTCTCTAACCACATCGTCCGATGATACACACACACACGTATGTGTACGTAAGAATCACCACATGCTCGACAAGCTCATGGAAAAGCGTGAGACCATGAAAACGTGCCCTTCGGAAAATGGGAATGAGTGCCCGCGTCCCTTCGAACCAAAGGAGACCGACGTTTTCTTCGCTCGGGGTGAGCAGGAGAGGGGCGATAAATTTATCCGGTCGCAAAACATTTATATACAGGGTGTTAGGAAGGTCGATGCAAAACCTTAAGGGGATGATAGGTCGCCTCGTTAGGAACTCATCTAGCCTAGGTTACCATCTAGCCTAGGTTACCATCTAGCCTAGGTCCAACGTCTAAGGATTTCGGGTCATCATGGTAAGTATGATTTTTCGAAAATGTCCCAAAATCAGCTACTAACTTGTTCTGAGCTCCAACAGATAATAATTGGTAACTAAAAACTTATTCGCGTCTTAGCTTAATGTGTATTCAATCGACAAACACCAATACGATCATCTGTATCCACACAACTAACTGATTGGGAAGTGGTGAATAATTAAGGAATCATCACAGCGTGACCACCCGAAAAATTGTCGATTTTCGCGATTTGTTTTAGGTGGGTAGGATAAGCTAATCGGTCTAATTTTTTTTTTACAAATTGAAGTATCGATAAAGAATACACAATGATTTTTTTTATTGCTTTGTTTATTGTTTAACATTGTTTTTATTTGCGGATAATTGCGTGGACAAAAAATGGTGTCCCATGGTGGCCAGGATTGCGGCCGCAGGTTTTATCGGGCACAAAAATTTCAAAATGATTATTAATTTGTAGGAAAGTCGCTGTGTTCCTGTGGAGGTTTTTTTTTTAGTGAAAATTGAAAAAATGGCGGCGGTTTGAACAAACACTATAAAATTTAGCCATTTTTCGAGAGTTTCTCGTAAAAAAAATAGGAAGCTTAAAAAAAGCTTCCATAGCAACATAAGGAATGACGTGGAGAATGTTTTGTTAAAATTTCAAATGCATAGCTTGAAAAATCTTCCTTTGATGGTGGCCACCGTTTTAAAAAACACCATTTCGAGAAAAACGCGTTTAAGGATGTATGGCAGCTACTGCAGAGTCGTTACAGAACTGATTATGCAATTTGCAAAAATCGCATTTAAAGACTAAATAAAATAATTGTAGTATTCATTGAAGCTAAAAAGGAGATTTTCTACAGCTCAAAGTAAAACATGCGGTACAGAAAGAAGAATTTTCAATTTTTAACTGCAAATTTAGTTGCCGATTTGATGTACGTTTTCCCTGACGAAAACTCTGGAAAATAAAAATCGACATATTTTAAAATTAAAATTAAAAAAATTCCATCCTGGTATTTGATGCATACAGCATAAAATACTATCCCCCGATCTATTTACAATAATTATTTGGGATATTATAACATTGTTTTTTGTAATTAACGTAAATAAGGGTAATTCAATATTCGTACTGTCGAGACAAATCAACTTGGCAACGTCGCAATTTCTGAATGTTGGTAGCAGCGTGCTCCGCAAATTTTCCGGCATCTGTCCACAGTAAAAAAAATGACGACGCCGGCAAGCGATAACACGGAGAGGTTACGTTGCACCCGAGGCAAATTTACTACAAAAAGAAAAGAAACGTGGAAAGAGAATGTGCGAATAGCTGTCAAGCGAAGAAAATTGAATTGTGCTGAAAAGGCCGAAGAACAAGTGGGGGAAGGCCGACGCATCATAGAGTTGCAAAAATTAGCGGATGACTTGTGGTGTCACATGTGTTCACAGCCCTTATCGCTGCGATTCATTGAAAACGAACATCGGATTGGCCTCGCCAGTGTTTTAAAAATTCGTTGCAGCATGTGTCTTGCGATGCACGAAGTTCACACGTGCAAAAAAACGTATCGAAGTGAGTCTGGTCGCACCAGATACGACGTAAATTTGAAGGCTGCAATGGGTAAGAAATTACATAACCTCAATTTTATGCTTAGTTTTAGATTTGCAATATTTTTTAGTAAATTCCCCCCGATAGCTCATTCTTATTTTTTATTGACTTCCATCTTATTTCTTCCTCATCTACGCTATCGCTAAATATGACACTAGCAAATAAACGTGTGATATTTAGAATGGTTGTTGGTTGTCATTTTTTTGCAATATTTGCATGCCGTAGCGATTATTGATGCTGGCATCGGAGAAAGCCACCTCAACACCGCTTTGTCTGCACTGAATGTGCCAACTATGAATCCTCACACTCTAAAAACGCACGAGCGGATTGTTGGCTCTGCAATTGAAGATGTAGCGGGAGAAAGTTGTAGGGACGCTATCAGATTAGAGAGGACACTCACAGTGCAAAAATATGGCTCGTACGTATTTCAAGTTTTGCAAAACAAAATTAATCAGTGAAGTTATATCCTATTGTACTCATATTAAATTATTGTTTTCAGTTGCACAGTCCATAAAAAGGTGACGCCATCTCCTTCAGTTGTATCTTACATTTTATGCCTGTTCTTTTATATTATAAGATGGTAAACGGTTTATAGATTTTATGAACAATTTGAATGCATTGAAAAGCATATTGAATAATCTATTCGCAACGTTTAAGCTTTTGCTTTGACACAATTGATAATTTTTTAATAACAAAAAAGTTGAGCTCAATTTTTACAATTAATTGATTGCAATTGAACTAAATTTGTTTCAAAATACTTATAAACTGTGTTTGGTAACCTAAAATACTTATAAACTATCAATAACCTTAAAGGCGCTGGCTTACTTGGCGTGATTTTTTATACTAATTGGATTGTTGTTTTGAAAATTATTTATCCAATATAATGTAAATATGCTAAGTCGTGTCAATAATTTGTAGGGCTGCATTCACGAACGAGGGAAAGGTAAAAATTAAAGCCAGCATCGATGCAGCGTGGCAGACGAGAGGTAATGGCCATTCGTACGACAGTCAAACAGGTAAGACGATATGGATATTATTTTTTGTGCCGTAGAAAAATATTATCGGTATATTTTTTTGTTTGTGTTTGTATATATTTTTTTCGTTTTTGCTTGTAGGTCATTCTTCACTTATCGGCGTTCTAAGTGGGAGAATATTGGGGAGAGCTTTTCGAATTAAAATATGCTCGTTATGTTCTAACGGCCACGATCCCAATGATCATGATTGCCGTCTTAACTTTCGCGGCAGTGCCAAAGCCATGGAACCGGATATGGCGGCACAACTGGTTGTTCACAATAAGGACTTGGAAGATGAGAATGTCATCATTGGAACCGTCGTCGGCGATGAAGATGCTTCAACCATGTGTCGAATTCGGAGGGAATCTGCGCACGTCATTGCCAAAGAATCTGACATGAATCACAACACTAAGTCTCTCAGCAACAAATTGTGGAAGCTCCGTATACCCAAACAAACAATCGACTACCTGAAAAAATGTTTTGGGTGCGCAATAAAAAAAAATAGCGGAGATCCGGAGGCTGTAAGGAAAGCCCTGTCGAATGTCGTTGACCATGCCTTCGATCAACACGAGATGTGCGGAGAATGGTGCCGTTTCAAAGATGATCCGGAAAACTACAAGCATCACGGCCTCCCAGATGGAAAAGGTCTGCATGGCACACAGCTCTACACCGATTTGACGCAAATTTTTGGAACTTACGCTAACAACGCAGAAAAAATCGCCGCCTGCAGTTCTACCCAGCCTAACGAATCGTTCAACGCTATCGTGTCTTCCAAAGCTTCGAAAGGGAGATGTTATGGCAGATCGGAATCACTAGTTTACAGACTAGATGCGGCAGTTTCTCAAAAAAATGCTGGTACGGGGTACGTTGTGGACGTTAGCAAAAAACTTGCCATCTCTCCCGGTAAGCATACGTCACAATTTCGAGGAAAAAAAGATGTTCGGCGACAAGAACGAGCAAAAAGGATGAGAACTGCAGAATTCAAGAGGCGTCGGCTTTTTCGAAAAAAAATTAGAAATCAATACAGGAACAACGCGGAAAGAAGAGAGGGCATTACTTATTCTTCAGGGTGCGCATTAACCGAAGAAATTGTGGCATATAAAGAAGCCTCCATCATTCCAGCTGAAGACATGGTTGCAATCGTGTTTGATCTCGAAACTACAGGATTTGGTCTTAAAGCAGAAGTTGTCCAAATCGCCGCTACATATCAGAACCAGGAATTCAATTGTTACATTCTTCCATCAAATGGTATACCGGCCGTTGTCTCCGAAGTGACGGGATTGTCGGTTTATGAGGGACAACTGTTTTTGAGAGACCAAGATGGACGTCGTCCTGTTGAAACGAAACCGCCACTAATTGCCTGTACGGAATTCATCACATTCCTGAAGAATGTATCGCAGAATGTTATCCTCGTAGCCCACAAGGGGGTAACCTTTGATGGTCCTCAGATCGTCAAGGCAATGCACGCAATCGGATTACTTGAAAATTTTGGGTCGGTCGTTAAAGGATTTACCGATACTCTATCCGTATTCAAGAGCTCCAAAGAATTAACTTCCAGAATAGCGGAAAAAAAAAGCTTCAAATTACCGGATCTGGCTCACGATTATTTAGGACCCGACAGTTCAAAAGGAGCGCATAATGCGGTTGTAGATGTCCGAATACTCGATAATCTACTCAAGAGATTTGCGATAACAGAGACAGAACTCATCAGCCGTGCCGTATCATTCTCTTTGGTTGCAAATGCCGATCGCAATCGAAAAGAAAGGAAAACAAGAATAGATGATATGGCTGCCATAAAGGGACCTGTATCTGCCGCTATGATCACAAAAATGGCTGGAGCTGGTCTCACTTTAACTCAGCTTGAGAGGACGTTCAACATCAACGGTGAAGATGGAATAACTACGCTTCTCGGTGAAGATATTGGCGGAAAACCTCGAGTATCTAAAAATCAAACTGTCCTCCGTAAGCTTTGCGATGCTCTTCGAACTCTATCTCATCAACGTGACTTGACGACTGTATAAAAGATATACGCTGTAATTTTTAAAATAGTTACAATCCAAGACCTGTGATTTGAATTCTTATAACAATATAAAGAAATATATTTTACTGTACGTAAAAAATAAACGTTTCTAGTTCAGTAGAGTGTATAATTATTGCTGCGAACATGTTTGAATAAATTTTATATCGCACTCACTGGAAATTATTGACTGGTTTTTTAAAGTCCTACCCCATCTGAATTCCATATACACGTGTATATATATCTATAGATTCCATACATATCATATTAATGTAAAATCTCATATATGCGTTAATACGGTATTTGATTTATATTGATCATCGAATATTGTTAAATCAATATTATGCCGCACGATAGAAATAAAAACAGAATTTCCGCTTACGAAAATTTGAATCGCGCGCCTCTTACAGACTCTGTGACGTCATCAGCGACGTTGTCGTGTTTACGACATACGAGCTAAAGAAATACGAAAATGGTCCCATTTAACTCGCAATATCTCGCAAAATATATGGGCACATGTCGATTTTTTTTTTTTAACCTATCATGCATGTTACAGCGATACCGCACAAAAGTTTTTTTTACAAAAGAGTACTCCGGAAATACCTTTTTTGCCAATGTAAAGGGAATTTTGGACGTGCAGTCCTATGTTCCCCGTGTTAAATGACCCAACTTTGAATTCGTTTATCTCAGCATTCACGTGGGCAAATTTTGTTTTTTTAATCTAAAAAATTTCTCGATATTTTCCTTTACAATAACAGTGAGTTTTAATTCGAACAGTAGTAAATAACTTAGTTGCCATACATCCTTAAAGTTCTACGAAAGGCTGTAACGCCGAAATAATTGGAATTTCGATGTAAAAATTGGTCAGAACGTTTATAACCGTGTATACTATCGGAAATTGAAGAAAAAAAATCGATTTTTTGATAATTTTTCACTGTGATGATTCCTTAAAAACTTGTCAAAAAATATAATAAAAATACCTCTTGTGTTAATGCCATTTGTCAAAAGATAGCATTAAAAAAAGGTAAACGAGTTAGTACCTAATTTTGGGAATTTTTCCGAAAATCATAATTTCTCGAAACTCGAAATCCTTAGAGTTTGGACTAAGGTAACCGAGGTTAGATATGTTCCTACCGAGGTGACCTATCACCCCCTTAAAGCATCAACCTCTCTAGCGCCCTGTATACATATCGTGTTCGATGTCGAATAAAAGCAGTACGGGCTCTCCGGTGGCGCGAGATATCGGGACGAAGGGAGAAAAAAAACCGAACTGATAAGCGACGAGGAATAGGATAAAAAAATCGTCGAAATAAGAAACCATATCGAGGATGACGGCGTTGGAGAGAATAGTGAATCATCTCAAGTCCTGGGAATGAACTCAGGATGAGCTGGAGACAGATGGCATCTCGTGGCTCTTGTCATGTGCGGTGGCAATGGGAAAGACAGGGATGACGAGTCCAATAGGAGTGAGAATCAATAATGGTGATCGAAGACGCGGTGATTCGTTCATTAAACAAAATTGTTTGGTATTAGAGTTCCCAAAGAAAAGAAAAACATATTAAAACTCATTCAGCTCGTGAACGACTATGAGTGAGATCCCATATTTTCTTCGGTTAGAGGATTAATGACGTCTCGTATAATTTTTGGCACTTCTTACTATGATTGATGACTTTTTGAGGTATCGGAAAAAGTGCGAGGTCGCGGTTTCCAGACTGTCTTTTTCTTCGGCCATGCTGGATCGGATCGTGGAGCAGATGCCTTAATTTTTACTCTTCTCGTGGAAATATGCGGGAAGAGATACTCCAGATATGAAGATTCTTTTTACGTCTCGCTCCTGTCTTCTTACCTCGAGCGATCCGTCCCGTCAGATTGGCAAAAAGTGGGTTACTTTGCGAAAATCCTCGAATCCTCCGTTTTACCATCCCCTTCTTCTCCTTTCTCGTTTTACTCGTTTCAACCAATCCTTTCTGCTCGTGACGTACTTCCACAAGAGCTACGTACACATTTGCCCACAGGCGGGAAACGAACTTCGCTGTCGAGTTGGCAGAGAATTTTATTTAATTATCTCAACAATGTATGATGCTGGTTTATTCGTTTTTGGGCTGTCCGAATTCTTTTTTGCACGGATTATGTCTTGCCAAAATGACGAGGACGATCCTTTGGGGAACTTTTTTTTTTTCGAGATCTACGATCTAGAGTAGCAGAGGAAAAGATGTAGGCAGAGTCACAAGTGGATTCCGTCATGCTCGTCATGCTTAGTTCTTATACATCCGATAGTGCTTATCGATTCGATACTCTCCTCTCCCTCTCTGTCTCTATTTCGGTCTCTCTGCAGCTCGACGTGGTACTTTCGTCGAGTGGACACTTTGGCCCCACTTGACCGAGAGCAGCTTTCAACTCGAGCCAGCGGACAGCCCATCATCTCGAATCGTGACCCATTCGATTGGAAAGTATTTTTCCTTCATCCAGCTAGGCCACGATCATACGTATTTTGGAAAATATACGTATATGTGTATGGGAAAAGGATATTTCGAACCCGTTGTATCTATGGAATGCTGGTTTGTAAAACATCGAACAAGTCCTCCAACTCTGAAATGTGGTTTTGAAGACACTGGGATTCGATCACCATCCTCATTGTAGCGCTCTAAAGGTCCCACCCTCAACATCGCCTATCCCCAATGGGAAGATGGTGGCATATTTCTATAAAGGCTATTTCAACAACCGTCCTGTTCCCAAAATCAACAGTTCGTTCGAAAGAGTTGGAGGACTTGTTCGGTGCTCTACAAACCAGCATTCCATAGATACAACGGTGTATTTGTTCGATGCTCTAGAAACCAGCATTCCATACATACAACGTTGTATCTATGGAATGCTGGTTTGTAGAACATCGAACAAGTCCTCCAACTCTTTCGAACGAACTGTTGATTTTGGGAACAGGACGGTTGTTGAAATAACCTTTATAGAAATATGCCACCATCTTCCCATTGGGGAGAGGTGATGTTGAGGGTGGGACCTTTAGATAGCTCCTATGGGGATGGTGATCGAATCCCAGTGTCTTCAAAACGACATTTCTTTATATATAGGCACTTAGTCCTATTCCTCAGCTCTTTTTCCATCAGCAATCTCACAACTCTCGGCTTTTTTCCCCTGCCCGGCCACATGCGTTAAAGTAACTCAGGTAGGACATTTCTTCATCTACAGGCACTTGATCCTATTGCTTAGCTCTTTTTCCACCAGCGATCTCACAACTCTCTGCTTTTCCCCCCTGCCTAGCCACATGCGTTAAAGTAACTCAGGTAGGACATTACACCAAGGGATAAATTGCTTTCTCGAACGGCTGTGGGAATCGAAGGGAACGAGGGACAACTGTAAGGCCGTAGAAAGGTCATAGGTTAAGTATCATGGTTATGTCTCTAGCAAAGTGCTACGTGCAAACCTCTTTTTACCCCATCAAATAACTGTACGAGATGGGTGCGATTGGGCGCTCGTATAACGCTGGTTATACGCTGGCTTCTGCCTCCTCCGCCCCCAAGAGGTGAGACGTACATCCCAATAGCTAATGGCAATTGATTCTCAATGTAACTACAAATCCGTTAGGTTCATTCCAAAGTGTTGCGACCATCTACTACCCTACCGCCTTCAACTTCGTCCTTCCTATGGTGACCGCGGTTGCCTTTCTTCCCCATGTGGAAGCCAACCCGATGGCGTCTGTCATCCGGTGGGGGACACGCACTACATCCTCAGTGTGGGTGTACGTGTCCCCGATGAGAGGAAGTTTTGGCAAGGTTTTTTGCGGGTCAGACAAACCGAACTGAAACAAATGTCCGAACCACGTTACGAGGATATTACCTGTTTCATTATACGAATGGATTATCTTGGCGTAATTGCGCCATTGTGCGCGGTCTAACGAAGATGGATCGCTCGTTGTATGTGCTTTTATTTTGTCGCCTCGCAAGCTTCACGGCATTCAATACTAAACGCAGTGAAAGGTAGAGGGTGGTCCGAAAAGACACGTCCAAAAGGAAAAGCTAGATGCCTTGTATCAACCCCTATACGAATTGGCACCATCGAGGTTCTTCGATCTTTTTTAGTTGCGAAGAAAAAAGCATTTTGTTCATTTTTCTCTTTTGTCTATGGATTTTCTTTGCGACTTTTTTCACTTGTGTTATCGTTATGGAGTGCACTGTTGAGCAATAAATAAATAATCGAGTGAACACTAACGTACATGCCTTAGATTTTGATTAAAATATCAAAAAATAGATTCGAAAGGATCAGTCACATCTTCAGATGATAAAAAAATACTCATACTAGTCTAGATGACTCATAATTGCTGTTAGCAAGTTTTAAGAGGAAAGTCTATACACATAAGAGAAAAATGAATAAAAACCTATGCTATAAGAAAACTGGGAGAAAGAAAAAATCGTCGAAAATACGTGGAGGTGATTCGGATAGTTATTGCATACGAGGCATCTAGATTGTCTTTTCGGACGTCACTTTTCGGGCCATCCGGTGTATACGCGTATGTTTTCGGGGCTGTTGACTTTTGTTATTTCAGTCGGGTGATTAGACTAACGTTAATAAATGACCGAACATTTTTCGTCTCCTTTTGTTTCCCTGTCAGCCGCACGCTGATCGCCCGATTATTCGCCCTTGTGTAACTTACGTTTATCTGCATGTACGACGCGTACAGGCATTATATACGGGGAGAATAACACCCGGTCGAAATTAAGTTAATTTATCTTGACTCCGCGGAAATAATCACCGGGAATTTAAGGCACTTGGGTGCCGCGGGGCGGCTGGAATGAGGGTAGGTGGCGGCGTGCGATGGAGGATCCCATTGGGGCCGACCGGAAGGGATCTCACGCCTGAGCTAAGCGAGAGGAATGTATATGCCTATGAGAGAAAAAGGATATTCTGAACCCGTTATATCTATGTTACGTTGACTTTCATCATGTTTAGCTTTTTTCAGCACTGTCTTCAACCCTCCTTGTGTACACTACATTTTGTTCAGGCATCATGTGTAAACTGGGCCTTTTAGGGGACAGTCGGGTTTTGAAAGTTGTCTAGGCTTTCAGAAAATCTGAAGAAAACCGGGTTTTAGAAGTGTCTACTACCCGCGCAGAAATGTCACTGGGCATTCCATACTTTGTGTCAGGCCCTGGCCAGACTTGCCTTATCCGATTTACCTGACCGGGCCCTCCCATGGAACAAACCGGGAAGATCGCAAAATCGTTTTTTACGGCTTACTCTCTTTGTTTGGAAATTGCAATCTTCTGCCCGGGATACATTGCGAGCAAGTACATCTTCACGTTATGTATACCCGGCCAGAACATTGACATGTTCTGAAAAGTGAAGCTTGTCTTTAAGAACTGTGTAAAGCTACTTTGTTTTTCACTTCATAGAAGACATTTATAATTGATTGGGATGAAACTAATTCATCTGATGTAATTCCATTCATCGTTGAAAACATTCATTTCATCAATGATAATCGACGAGGATAAGAATGCTTATCATAAATACCGGGATTACGAAAACTAATGATTTGAGCATAAAGAAGGCCAGAAAGTAAAGCAGGTCATTCGTGGTTTTTGAACGCCTTGTCGTCATGTTGGAAAATATCAATGTTCTGGCTCGGAACACATTACCTGAATGTATTTCGCCAACAATCCGCCAGGTGGCTGCAAGCGAAGCGCTTCGCGTAAGCAAGGTACCATCCTACGAGGATAAAAGTTCATCCTGTGAGTTGTACCACGTACAAAAGTGCTATGCTTGCAGCGTGCACTTACGCTTATGATTTTCCGATACTTGTGAAATAACCTTTTGCACTCGAGGCCTTTTTCGCTCGGATAGTCATCTGTGTACGTGTTTCTGTCTCTTTGCATATCAGGAAATGCGAGCAGGCATATCTATACACTCATATACTACCTTCGCAAGTAGATAACCAATAAACAATATGTTGTCGCAATACTCAATTAAATACACCACCTTAAGGAATCCAAAAATGCTGAAACGTGATTTTTAATTTCCTCGTTTGGTCCTGGTTATTTCCCGATCTATTCCCTACAACTTTCCTGGTCATTTACCGCTTGTTCTCCGGCCCGCTCCTGATCAGTTCCCCAGAAAGTGAACTGAGGATCGGGACCTAGCCTTAGACCTGTTACATTGCGAATCCATTTCAGGGTGCAAGGCCCGACCAGTGCCTGATATTATCTAGGGAAGGCAGATCAGGGGCAGTACTTTTTCCGACTCAAATTTCTACTCGGGTACATGGCCCAGAAGTTGCCAAAATCGAATGCCCAAAACCGTTGTCGATTAACATTGAAAGATAGCGAAGGGAAATTTGAGTTCGAAGTTTTCTATTCCCTCAAAGACCCAGTGTATGCACGCTGGGAAGGATTTTTTTTCGGACATTTTTTGATTTCTGATAATCAGGGCAACATGTCCGTTCCACGGAGCAAACCTGAGGAGGCAACATTAAGCAGCAGCTACTATTTACCAATATTTTTCTATAAAAAAATTACTTCAGCCAACTCAAATGCTAAATAATCACTTACTTACTTGTAAAGCAATAAACTTCTTATTTACTTAAAAAAAATCGACCACACAAGACTGTTTACTTGATCCTCGCCCCATACATTTATTCAAAGCGGATTTTGTCCTAGAAGTTTCGTTCTTGTAGATGTCCTTCATATGCCGTAGTACGCTGACATGTATCCAAAGGTTGGTTTGAAGACATTAGGGCTTAATAATGAATATGAAGGGCTCCATCTCAGAGCCAGTTTACAAAAAATGAATACCAATTAGATCACTCCCTAAATATCGTTCCGGTATACATGTGGTCCCAAACAAAGCCGGATCTCCGTCCCACCTCATGACGAATCAAAAATTGCTCACGATTCTAGTTTCATGTCCGGCGTGGCGATAAGTGTGCCAATGGTTTTATCAAATTACTAGTGTAAATCGATGCATGCCCTCTTTTGCAAATGTATACTCGGATCCGATACATAGCGCTTCACGGATATCTGTACGTATACACAAAACGGGAATAAATCAAATATATATGTATATAGACATAGATATATATAGCCTTGCTATTTCTCGCTTGTCCCATCCGCGGTTTTGCGGAATGCCTCGAAGGGAGGCGAAGTAAGAAAGAGAGGAGAACAGAAGGTGGGAAGATGCCGTGAAAGCTTGGAGATTGGGGCGTATAGCCCACAGGGAGTTACACTAGGAATAGAGACTTTATTCGAGCTGAGGCTGAAAAGGGGAAAATGGACGTATACTTTTCTCTCTCTCTCTCTCTCTCTCTCTCTCTCTCTGCATTTGTCACGCAAAAAGCCTAAGCCACAGATGAAATTGACTATTTCTACGGTTTTCGAAAAAAAAGAGGAGGGCAAGTAGGTGCTCGGCGATATGGCCCGACAGGAAGGGCGAAGAAAAAGTGGACCTTGCGAAGACAATACCTCGGGCTGCGGATATCACACGGGTAGTATAACATAAATAAATTTATCGTTTGCTGAGCTCATTGCTGTAATAATTCTGGACAATGGTATACACATACACATACAAATATCTATATAATATATATATATGTATGTATGTATGTATTTCATATATACATTATACGTAGGGGACATATATTTATAAGCTACGCAAGATATCCCGAGGCTGGTGAGGTTAATCCTCCGGAGAGCCGATTTTCTGCACCCGTAGGGCTCCTCGGACGTCGTAATCTTGCAGTGAAAATTTATGGCCCAGTTGTTCAAGGAATGTTTAGTCGTACTTAATCCGTAACCATTGCACTCCGTACTTACCCTCTGGATATATCTATCCTTGCTATGGTTCGTTTCTCGCACGATACGATGAGTCTTCCTGTGGGTTCCTGTACACAGCGCTCCAGGCCAAATGCCCCGAAGGTGATGCTGTGAGTCTCGATACTGCTCAGGAAGCTCACGTTATTGGGCGATGTTCGTTGAAGGATACTCTTTTTTTCTTGGCAGTAGATACGTGAACTGAAAGTCCCAACTTCCGGTTGTTCCGATACATTTATTTTTTGGTTCAATTGAAAATCATTATCTTATTCGTGATGTACCGGGTGAGGCGACAACTGTTGGCGGTAAAAGTGTTTTTTCTAACCTATCAGACTTGGGGGAAAACTTTTGTTGTGAATGTTGCATATTCGAAGGGGGTCATCGAGTGGTGGCTACCAGGTTCATCCAGTTGGAGGCGTTATGGATATTTCAAGGTCAACTTCATTTTTAACGATATAGGACCCCTATGTTCTTGATGTTCTTTTCAAGGAATGAAAAATAAGTTTACACACAAAAATTCAAGATGATCGATCGCGATGTAGTATAAAAAAATCTACAGAAAACGAAATTTCAATGCTTTTAGAGCCTAGAATCGATTGCAAAAACGGTGCAAACACTTACTCCTGTAAAAAGTGCTCAATGTGATGGCAACCACGTGCAATGCACGCTTGTCATCTAATTCACATGGATTGTATTGTCTTATTAATAATGTCAGTATCTATTAACGAACAGCCGCTAATGGAGGTTTCAATAGTTTCAACAGTGTCGACCACTGCGCACTGTGTGCAGGGAAGAATAATTAGAGCCTGTTCGGTAATACGGACGGATGTGATTAATAAGACAATACAATCAATGCGAATCGGATTGCACAAGCGTGTATTGAAAGTGGTGGTCATTGCTTTGAGCTCCTTTTAGAGAAGTGAGTGTTTGCGCCGTTTTTTTACATCAATTTTTTTTTTATCACAATAGGCTAAGAACATTGAAAATCCCATTTGATCGATTTTTTATGCTAAATTTTAATTGAACATGTCAAAACTAGGGATGTGAACTTAATTTTAGTTCCTTGATAAAATTGGGTAAAAAAGAGAGATCCCATTTTTCAAAATGCAGACGAACGTGAAATCTTCGAAGCACCTCACATATGGTGAGGCTGCTTCACGTTTCAACGTGAAGATGGTTAGGTTACGGTGCGATGTTATTTAATACGAATAACGCCCGCTCTTGTAAACCCTTTAAAACCTACTTGTACCCCTAATATATATATATATATATATATAAAAAATATTATATATAATATAATATATAATATAATATATAATATATATATATATAGGGTTGGTACAAAAATCTTGCAACACACAACACGAGTAAGAAAGGAAAATATTTTATTTTAACAATAAACGATTATTCAGTAACGTAGGCTCCCTCTGCATCTACAACTCTTGCCCAACGCTCTGGTAGACTTTGCACGCCCGCAGACCAGAATTCTTTTGGTCGTGAATTAAGAAAGTCGTCCAATGTATTTTTGAGATCCGATAGATGATCAAATTTGTTATCCCGTAAATAGTTCTTCAAAGCTCGAAACAGGTGATAGTCGGTAGGTGATAAAGGTCTGCATAGACTACGACACTTATTGCGACACAAATGTCTGACACGAATGTCCGTTCTGTTCACACATAAGACGGTTTCGGTGTCCCAGAAAGTGTCTGTACTGTGATGTCGCTACACAAGTGTCTCAGGTGTTCACACACAAAACTACTGACACAGCTGCAGTACCCGCTCGGACGCCATGGAGAAACGCCGTGCGGCGGCAGCCGTAATTTCGTGCGCTGTTATTAAGGGGTTATACCAGTACGACACTTCAAAAAGATCGACTTTTTTTTGCCTTTTTCGGCAGTTTATTCTTTCAAGAATATCATTATCATTTAAATTATATATGTCAATATCATTTTATCTTGCAAAAATCGATAGTTAAATCTCTAAACGCATTTTTCTCGAAATGAGATTTTTCAAATATGCTGACAGTGTAACTCAAAGAGATCCGATTGACTTGAAATTTGAACTGAGTACTCTTGAATATATTTACTCTACAATGACGTAGGATATTTTTGATTGGATGAAAATTGACGATTTGGCATTGAAAAAAACGACCATTTTATAGGCAAGAAAAGAGACTTTTTTCATAACTACGCTATTTTGTTAGATTTTGATATTTTTCAAAAATCCTACGTCATTGTACAGGAAATACCTTCTAGTTTAACGACATTTTTTTTCCTTTTCCGGTTTCAGCTACTCAATCAGCCGGAATCATGTCAGCAGTGGAGGAACTTTTTATTGCGCCTGCGAAGGCAGCGCATTAGTCGCTTGGATCTCAATATTTACCTATGAAAAAATTATTTAATATAGGTCAAATATATTTTTAATTTTCCAAAAGATTTAATTGAGTACTTTTCGTCCAAAAAGTTCTGAAAATCACCCAAATTTCCAGCGTTCACACTGGTATAGCCCCTTAAGCTGTGTTCTTAAATTATGAATTTTTCTGCCAACTTTAGCCGATATTGTGCCAAACTGTTCCGCCAAGCATTGAAGTGCTGCCTGTTTTTTTACTCTATTTTTTATAATCAGCACTACATATTTGCCAAAGTTCAGGTAGTCCTTCCACAAAAAATATCAAATTTTTAATGCTCTCCTTGCTCCACGTAATGGCCATTTTGATTTAACGCGGGTCGCGAGTGTCTGGATAATTTCGCGCCGGTTCGAAAACTTGGACACTGCCGCAGACACTCCGACACAACCTGTTCACACGGCGCTCGACGCGACACCGAGCGAGATTTCGCAATAAATGTCCCGAGATCAGACAGTGGTGTTCACACACAGACACTCGATGTATACATTGAGTGTATACACCAAAGTGTCGTAGTGTAAACCTACCTTAAGACTGGTGAACACGGTGGGTGTGGTAGAACTTCACATCCTAGCTGCGAAATAGTTTCTTGTGTCATGATAGAGACGTGGGGTCGAGCATTGTCATAAAGAAGCCGAACTTGAAGACGTTTACGCCTTTCCTGTTTCATAATTTTAGCCACCTTTTGCAGTTGTGCAGAATAAATCTCTGCCTGTATTGTGGTATTGGTTGGCAGAAATTCGTAATGGAGCATGCCCTCAGAATCCCACCAACAGAGTAAAACTTTCTTCATTTCACGGGGCCGTTTAGGGGTCGGTTCTGGTTTTTCCCCTTTCGGTAGCCACTGACGCTTGCGCGTGTGATTAACATACAACACCCAGCTTTCATCCCCAGTGATTATTTCTTGAAGAAAATCCTTTCTTTGCAGACGATGCAGGAGTGAAAGACAGATGGACATGCGTGTTGCTTTGTTTGATTCGCTGAGATTGTGCGGTATCCAAGACGAAAGAACTTTCCTATATCCCATCTCTTGTAAATGTCGAAGGATCGTAGGATGACTGAAGTTGAGTTTGTTGGCTAATCCTCGTGACGACATATTAGGCTTTGCCTTTATAAGTGCTCGCAGTTCTTCATCGTCCACAATCGATTCCCTGCCGGACCTAGGTTTGTCTTCAAAAGATGTATCGCCAGAATGAAAACGCTGATACCAACCGGAGACCGTTGAATAATTAACTACATTAGCCTTGAACGCACTGCACATATTACGGGCTGCGGCTCTTGCAGAATGTCCTTGCAAGAATTCGTAATATGCGATTGCTCGAAGTGCACGTTGATCCATCTTTGCTCATACTGACTCCACGGAACAACTGACTCGCTTATATATCCTGCGGCATGGGAGGTTCTAGACCATTCTTGTATTTCCTATTCTCGAATGTTCTCGAACTTCGTCATTAGGAAAAATATTTTAATTGAAAAAAAAGTGTTGCAAGATTTTTGTACCAACCCAATATATATATCCCAACTAATATTATAAATCTGAAAGTCCGTATGTCTGTCGGTCTGTTACTCAATCACGCCGAAACGGCTTGCCAGATTTAAATGAAATTTTACATGTGTTACCGCATGGGCTCGCATGTAGCCCATGATTTAACAAATTTAACATTTGAATGACGATGCTTTTCATTCTAATATCTAATATTTTTCTAATTATAATATTATACTCAAATCTAATAAAATTATAAAATTCACATTATTATAGAATACAAACGAAATGAATATAATTAAAATAGAATAGAATACAATATAAAATATTTTACTAACATCGAATGTAACATCTAGCATTTTGCTACGTATAATATTCCAGTGAAATCGAATGTAATCATGAAATGAGGGACACATTTTAGCACTACGTTTAGTTTCGCAAACTTTCATTTTAGAACATCAAATATGTGTGTGTGTGCGTGCGTGCGTGCGTGCGTGCGTGCGTGCGTGCGTGTGTGTGTGTGTGTGTGTGTGTAATCAGTTAGTTGTCAATGGTAACGTCTAAATACAAAATCATTATAGTCATTACTCTAATAAAACGCTTGTTTGCATTTTTTATCAGTTAGCAAATGATAATTATAATAGTTAACGAACATTATCTCCTGATCGAAAGCGGGCATGTTGGCTGCGGTCGTTTACATTGAAGGTCCAGAAAAATATCGACAATTTCCATATCGCTTCGGCCCAGATAGGGTACTTACCCTACTTGTTATCAACCTCTCCGTTTTCCACTACGGACCGTGACAACGCAGCGTTTAACAAAGCACGCCTCTACGAGGTTTTTTTTTTCAAACTCCTCGTCGTTCATCGCGTGTATATGGTTGCAACAATTTTGTGCCCTCACTCTTGCACCCTCTTGCCGGTCTCAAAGGGGTTAATTATCGCGAATCGAATTTATGAAGGAACACTTCTTAAAACGAATGATTAATTCATACTTCGGAAGTTTCCTGATTCGACTAATGGAAGGCTCTGGTTCACTACCATCGACAAGGAAGTCGATGCTCGTTTGGCTCGCGAGTGATTTAATTTATTTTTCCTTCTCTCCCTCCCTCCCTCCCTCCCCCCTCTCTTTCTCTCCCTCTCTCCAGTTGTCTTACTATCGTTCTTATCGAATCGCTGGTTCCAACACTCGCCCCAGACTTACAAACTATTCTGCAATTTAATTGAATATTTCCTGCAAGTTCCTTACGTGTGTCAAAAGCTTGTTTCCTCCACTTAGACCTGTGTAAGGGGCTTCCCGTGCGAAGCGGGTCGTTTTAATCAAGCCAGATTTATTGATCGTTCAGCTCGCCTACCTTCATGCGCTCCATCTTCTACCTCACTTTATCTTCACCATGGAGAATGTCACCGAATCCGCCTTTTCCAATGATCGTCCTTCAAAAGTGACAAGAGCCAATAAAAAGTGCCCGAGTAGCTTGCAGCTTCGCTGTTACGAGTGGGCCACCGCGAGGAAGCGCCGCGGGGTGCCAATCTGAATCAGCCCGTAAATCACGTCCGTGCAGTTTTCTATCCCCGGTCAACTGGATCAACACTTTTGTAAATGCTTGCCGAAGGTTTCGCGCAGTACGAGAGCTAAAAGTACCGGAGATCCTCTTGGAGAACGTATCTCGAATTGGTGTGGGTGTATGCGCCAGAGAGGGAGAAGAGAGAGCGAGAAGAAGAGGGAGAGAGAGAGAGAGAGAGAGAGAGAGAGAGAGAGAGAGAGAGAGAGAGAGAGAGAGAGAGAGAGAGAGAGTGAGGGAAAGCGATGAGAACAGCAGTTTGATTCCGCTATGCTTACACCGCTTTAAAAGTTTCAAAACGAGAAAGCATCCCACGGCGACGATGTAGAGCTTCTTTCCCTAGCGAAGAGAGAGAAAGAGAAAGAGAGAGAGAGAGAGAGAAAGAGGGTCCAAATCTTTCCTTAGCATTCCATGCTCGCAACGATTTCAGACTCCATTCGATCTTCTCTCTCTCTCTCTCTCTCTCTCTCTCTCTCTCTCTCTCTCTATTTCTTCTCTACCTCTCGCCACTTCGTTTCAACAAGTTCGACGGATTTTCAACAATCTCTTCCCCTTCGATTTCCTCGCCGTTGCATCATTCAGATTTTCTCGCCAAGTTTTCCGCCCAAACGGAGAACAAAATCCCGCGAACTACGACATGCGCTCGTATATATAAATGCACGTACGAATCGGTAAGAGCTTCCTTTTTATCCTCCTCCTACCCGAGATCCTACATGTATACGCGGATGCGTAATGTCCCACTTTTGAATTCATACCGCCTGCAATTCGCTGTTTGCTCCGATTCGACAACATTTTCCGGAAATATAATATCCGTGTGGTTCGAATAATCACTTTTTTGCATCGGGGTGAGGTAGTTTTTCCCTTTTTTTCTTGAAAAATATGAAAATGTTTCTTGGAGGAATTTTTTTTAAGTCGAGCATTGTGCAAAATTGCTCGAGTGCGCTTCCGGATGGAGCAGACGCGCGGTATCCTCATTTTTAAAATTTATTTTTTAATTCGCTATGTTATGATTATTTTTGTACATTTTTCTTTCGTAGTCTTGCATTGCGCTCTTGTAGTCTCGACATTAGTCGTGAGCTGCGGGCGAGATTTGTCAATTTAGCTTTTTCGTATTATTTGTTTTGTTTGTGTTCAGTGATTTTTATAAAGGGACATTTCAAGAAGGGCCTATTCCGCCTATATATCATTATATGACTATTATTGTTATGGTTTTTTTTTTACCTACGGCTATTTTTATTTTGTTGCGATTATCATTAAAATTACTTACTATTGATATTATTCTTACATTATAATTATTTGCATATTGTTATTTATTTTTATATATTTTTATTATACTAATATGCAAATAATTATATATTTTTTATAATTAGCTGCTATTGTCATTATATTATAATTACATTACTATTGCTATTGTTATTGTTGTACATCACATGAGTCCAGCAGGTACCCTTACTGTTTTCATATGTTGAGCATTTATTTATTATTACAAATGTATTCATCAAATCTTTATTTATTTACCCTGTGCGCTCGAGGGGTGACTCTCGCTCATCACTTTCTATCCGAGCGAAAATTGCCTCGAGTGCAAAGGATATAAAAACACATTGTTTAAAGTTTCTTTCAGTCCAAATTTTTTTTTTATTTATTATTTTCATTATTTCGTCACTATACCGGGTGTCCCATATTAATCTTACACCTGATTTATCTCGAAAAATACTGCTCCGATCAAGTATTGAATATAATAAAACTTTTATGGTTAAGAAAAATATTTTTTGGTTCAAAATTCAAAACAACAACGTTAAGATGGTCGGCATGTTTAAAAAAAATGGGATCAGGAATTTTTTTTCACGAAGAAATTTGTCAGCCGAAACTAACGACTTTTGTAGGAAGAGTTTTTTTTTAATAACGTTCATACTTTTTAGGTTAGAATACCATTTTTCACTATTTCAGCCCTGTCAGGAATGTACCACGAGGAGGTAAAGTTTTCAAACGCCCTAGTGTAAGTGTGCGTTTCTTTGGGTTTGTTCGATAACCCAAACAAACGCAAAATTTGGCCTGATAAATTTTTTGGTGACAAAATTCATGATCCTATAAAAAAAACTTCTCGGCCATCACAAAATCGGGATTTTGAATTTTTTTTAACGTCCCCCTTTGAACTCTTAAAGTTTTATTATACTCATTACCCCATAAAAGCAGTATTTTTCGAGATAAACCAGGTGTAAGATTAAAATGGGACGCCCGGTATAATTTTTTAACTATAATAATACTTGTTATTATTGTCGTTTCTTTTTATTATTTGTTATATTCATCTATACATGTAGTATTTGCATTTCTTGTCATTGGTTTCATAAATATGAATCAATCAATCGATCAATCAATCAATCTTTTTTCTTTTTTTATCCCATGTCAATGGATTTTCGGAAACATTATGGCTCATTACAATTCACCGGTGGAGCATAATCATTAGTCGTCAACGCGATCGCACATTGTATGGATTATTCTCTCTCCCCCCCTCTCTCTCTCTCTCTTTTCTCTGGCTCGGTCTCTTCTTGCTCTCTCGGCTCGCGGGGTCCCGATACGAGGCTGATAAATTTGTATTGCGAGCTCACAGCCCTAACGCAGAAATGAAAAGCGAGACGGGGCGGAGAAGGACGATTGGGGGTGCACACCCCCCGCCCTAGCCTTGAGCATACGGATTTGTGTGCGATTGGAGGGTGGGTTTTACCGATTGTAAATGCCCGTGTTTACGAGAGAAGCCTGCTCTCGCGAGCCATTCATGGCGCACACAACGAGGAGAACCGAAAACACGCGTATTGTGTTCGCCGCGAACGAGAATTCTGATAATTCATTTTTCAAAGCCCCTCCGGCTTTCCTACATCCATTCATTCAATATTTTCAACTTTTCTCCATCCTCGTTCCGTTTCCATGCGCACAGTCACCCGGAAGACACGCGCTAAAAGTGCAATTCGAATATCGTGGAAGCGCGCAGTTTGTCGCTCGAAAGCTGCAACGATAAAATGATCCCTGGAACGCTCGGCTCTGGGATATCGACGAGAATTTTGCCGGAAATACAACGGATTTTTGTAAAAAAAAAAAAAAAATAAACATGGAAAAGCCTTTGACGAATCGTGGATTGCTGAAATGTTCGTGCGATGCTTCAAGGGAGGTTTTCTACTTTGTTAGGCTAAAAATATTCCATTTTTCACCGATTTTTTAGGCGAAAAATATTAAATATAGAATGTTGAAATTTGGTATGTTTACTAAGCGGTCTTTATTGAACATGATGATATTTTTTAAAGTTTGACAAAACATGGTACTGGGAGTGGGACAAGCCATGTATGTCCAAGCCACAGCGTCCCTTCTACGCTTGTCTCCAGGTACAGTCCGACCTCCGAATAAGAAACCAAAAGCCCCCAAGGGGACGAGTTTTTCTTATATATCGCATACCCCCACCAGGCGCGCGCTCGCTACCTCCGTCTGTCTCTCTCAGTCTTTTCCGCATGCGATCCTCTCAACAAGAAACTCGCTTGAACGAGTTGCAACTTAGTATTCACATCGACCATGCAAAAACGTTTTCGACTGCGCGTGGACATTTATTTAGCGAATTTTTGTTTCACGTTAATATACATATTATTGAATATTATTGTGTACTACTGTATCTGAATTACTATTAACTGTTATAAAAAGCCCGAAACTGTAAAGAAGCGTGAGAGATCAGACTGTAGTATACAAGTCGAAGAAAATATTACAGAATCTGCGCCACAAGGTGATAATTTAAACAAAGAGCTTTATGTCCATATTGTTTTATCCCATTTATATAAAAGAAGAAGAAGTCAATATCTCTGAGGATTCATCTTCAATGACAGAGTTCGACTCTCTCGAAAATATTCCACCGTCAGTTGAGTGCGTTGCGGATCAAAATAATACGCAACAAGACGAAAACGCTTTTCTTTACGTAGTACAGTCGTGCTGTCGCTGAAAAAACCCGGAATCGGAGAAAATTAGAAGAAGGCTAGTTTTTTGACAGGTGATTTTTTAGGTGCCGCGGGTGCTAAATCCAAGTTTGCCTAAAAATCGAGGTGCAGGGTTCTTTTTTAGGGGATGAAAGGAGAAGGGGGTGGATTAATGCCAAACTACAACCCCTACGAGGTCGGTGTCGTGAGACAAAATGTTCAGAAAAATCCGGGCTTTAGTTTTGTCCACAGCGCCGAAGTCGTGGAAGTTCATTTTGCGGGTGAACAAGTGGGATGAAATTTTGAAAAATCGGCTTTAATTCAATAACTCTTTAGAAAAAAAAACTTACGTTTTTTGTTCAAATGGGAACGTTGTAGCCCTTGAAAAGACGCGTCGATCGAGAATTCGATCATCACTCTCCGATAATATCTTTACCCCCGAAAAATGGTTACAAAACCAAAAAAAAAAAATAGTTTATTGAATAACTAAAAAACAATCGGTTTTTCGAGTATGGTTCAAATGTACGAAATGTAGAGAATAATTTTCTCCATATTTTCTTTGCTATGGACCACTCTTGAATTTTTATTTTCCAACCCCTCTCGGGGGTTGAACATTCAAAATGAAATTCTGGGAAAACTATTGACGGCACGAATTCGCCGCCGTGGAAGAATTTGTAGATTGAACCCTCAGCTACATTTTTGTCCACAGCGCCAAACTCGTATCTCTTTAGTTTCGGTCAATAGATTTCCCAGAATTTCATTTTGAATTTTCAACCCCTGAGATGGGTTCGAAAAAGCAAAATTCAAAAGTTGTGCATAGGAACGAAAATATAGAGAAAATTATTCTCTGCATTTCGTACATTTGAAACATCCCCGAAAAATTGATTGTTTTTGAGTTATTCAATAAACAATTTTTTTGTTAATTCTTCAACAATTCTTTTGGGGGTGAAGATATTATTGGAGAGGGTTGATCGAATACTCGATCGACGCGTCTTTTCAAGGGCTATAACGTTTCTACTTGAACAAAAATTGTATAAATTTGTCCTAAAGAGTTATCGAATGAAAACTGATTTTTCAAAATTTCACCCCATTTTTTCACCCCCAAAATGAACTTCCACGACTTCGGCGCTATGGACAAAAATAAAACTCGGATTTTTCTGAACATTTTGTCTCCCGGCGCCGACCTCGTGGGGGTTGTAGTTTGGCATTAAACCACCCCCATCCCCTAAAACAAAACCCTACCCCCCGATTTTTAGGTAACCTTGGTTTTAGCACCCGTGGCACCTACAAAATCACCTGTCAAAAAACTAGCCTTCTTCTAATTTTTTCCGATTCCAATATACAGCACGACTGTACTAACGTCTCGGAAACTTTTGCTGTTTTATATGAAAAATCTTTAAACGCCCTTATCTTTGTTTTTATTTTGTATGAAATCTTGTCAACACATATATGTTGACAAGAATTTTAATGAATACAAAAAATGTTCAATAAAAATCTACAATAAACTTGTAGATTTTTTGTTACATTCACGCACGCACACACGCATACTCACGCACGCATGCGCACATCGATTTACACTACAACGTTCACTCTATTTTGCCCACATGATCTCTCCCAGGTTCCGCGCACAAAATTCTCGAGCTCGGAGTTCGAGTCGGAGTGGGGGAAGCGCTCGAGTGAGAAACTGGGGAAAGTTGCTTATTGCTGGGTTTCTTATTCGGAGGTCGGACTGTATTCACTGGGGCATGATAAATAAATCATAAATTTATAGATCAAACGATCCGTCTTTTCCGCTTTTTCTTTTGCTTCGTACCGATGGTATTGACGTTTGCATCGCTGCGATGCATCGATTTTTTTTGTTTCTTTCTGTCCAATTTTTTTTTTTTTACCAAATTTACGTTATAAAAATTGCTGAAAATTTTTTGAAGATCCTTTTGAGAAAACTAAAAGGTGGAAAAAAAGTTTAGATGGTTAAGGCGGGATATGCATTTACAACGATCAAAAAATCGGTTTTTTTTCTTCTTTAAACGATAGAACTATATATGTAGAATATTTTCCTAAAGTTTCAAAGCGAAATTCGACAAACTTCAAACGTCAACGCTGTGCCTCACCGCTCGGATTCGGAGCGGGCATGAACTTCAAACGCGTTTTTCTCAAAACTGCATTATCGAAATTGGCGTGCAGAATTACTCAAAAACTATTACGCCGATTGAGTTGAAACTTGGTAAAAATATTGATAATATTGGAACCTTCTACTTGACGAGATTTTTTTTTTTTTTAATTGGAAATAAACTACTTTTTTCATCCACATTTTACAGAAATGTTGCGTGAAATGTTGATTTTTTTGTTGTAAATGCGTGCCATCATAGAAAATTTGCATTTTCTTCATTTCAATGACCGTCACATAGAAACTACACATGCTCTAACTGAAAAAATGTTTGAACTTTTTTGCAAATGAAAGTCTACAGGAAGCTAGACTGCATGCGGATTCGCAACTCCCGCGGCGACCTTGCTGTAACACTCTGCCACAGCTCCGTCATTTTGATGATGAATTAATTTAAAAAATTATTTTGCATACTTAAATATACTATTAAAGTATACCTAAAGTTTGATAATTGTTGAATAATTATTTCTTAGTTTAAAAAATCCCTCAACATTGCTTACTTTTTTCTGTCTAAATGGATATCCCGCTTTAAGGCGTTACCCCCACTTGTAGCGCAAAAAAGGCCTTTTTCATTAATTTTTTCAAAGAAAACTACAAAACTTTTTTAATCGATCATTATACCATCTTAAAGAACACATCTTGAAGAACTTTCAGTAATTTTTTTTATTGGAAAATATTACATTGTTTAGTGGTAAATGGCCGTCAATGAAATAATGTTTTTATATACACGGTTTGCGGTGACCAACATTGCGGCGAAGTGGATCATCTGAAAAAAAATGCGGATGGATTTAGTCAAATATAAGTATAAACTAGTCTTTAATCGAAGGATTTTAAAAAATATTCATTTTTCACAAAATGGCGGACAGTCAAAGTTAATGGTTCGATTTTAACGAAAAAAAACGGCCGTTTTTTGGCTATAAAACTGCCATTTTTTCGAAAAAAAAAAATCGAACGATTAAAGACTACATTTTTATGTATTAAATAAGCCAGAAAAATTTCAAGAAGATCAGTTCATCAGTGTTCGAGTAATCTTGGTCACCGACTTCAGAAATGCCATTTTGAGAAAAACGCGTTTAAAGTTTCAATTAGCCGGTCGTTTACACAACGGATTCTTCTCTTTCAACGCTCATATCCCAGTCAATTTTGTTCGGATCGACTTGAAATTTTCAGGACATATTCTCCGATACTTATAATTCAAAAAAATGCAATAAAAAGATCGATTTTTTCAAAATCGCAAGTGGGGGTAACCCCTTAAAAAAATCCGAAATTCAGAAATAAAGAAGTTTCGTTGCGTTCCAACCATGCAAACTTCAACACCATCCGTGTCGAGTGATTTCTTTTCTTTCGCATCCACTCAAATTTATTTCTTCTGATTTTTTCTTTGCTCATATATGATATGAAAAATATGGATTGCATGGCACAGAACGTTTGGCCCTGGTGCACTCGTGAATCTGATCTAATCTGATCTAAACCCCAGCTCTCGGTTGATGCAATTTTTTTCGATGTTTCCGCAAACTCGTTGCCAGCGCACACTCTCTCTCTCTCTCTCTCTCTCTCTCTCTCTCTCTCTCTCTCTCTCTCTCTCTCTCTCTCTCTCAGCTAGCAAACAAGTCTTGTATCAGCCATCAGGTAATTATGATTTTTCGATAAATTCGGGAATTGGATAAGTCCACGGGCCCTTCCATCTTTCGCCACGTGGCAGAGCTTGGGGCATTTTCCGAGGATGCCGGAAACCCAAACTCGATTTTCCGAGTTGCTGAGAGAGTTTAGTGCACGACTAGAAGAACGAAAAAAAGAGAGAGAGAGGAGGGAGAGAGAGAGAGAGAGAGAGAGAGAGAGAGAGAGAGAGTTGCCAACGTGTCTCGAAAGCCAAAGCGCGTATGCCGAGCACGTAGAAATTCGTGCTTTCCTGTACCTTATCGAGAGCAGTGTGCCACCCACCACACTTGGCGACGTCACACGAGGCCGCCGATAGAACTTACTCCCTCGGCAAGGGGTACGAGCAAGTTTTTCTTCCCTTTATAAAACCGCGTTCGCTTTTTTTTTTACTCCTTTCCTCGTTTTTTTTCAACCTCTTCCCTTGCTCGCCGAACGTTTCCTTTTATTCCACGTTCGGATTTTTTCTCGTCTTTATTTTTTTCCTCAAATGGTCTGAATCCAGTGAAGTCGCGAGACTCTATCTCGGCGCACGTATCACTCCCTTCATTCTCACGCAATCTCACTAGCCCTCCCCCCCCCGCCGCCGATCTTTTTCTCCTTTGCTCTTTGTCTTGTGATTGAGTGCTGTTTCGAGACCCTCCTACCCTTGCTTGTTGCCAACACCGATGCACACAGAGAAGCAACGTTCCTCAAGACAGACGACAGTCAACGAAACTTCCCTTTGGCGGCCCCTTCCCATTCTCTTCCGAAGCAATTGCACGCTTGTGTTTTCCCGGCCCTCCGAATTGCAACTAACGTCATCGAGACGGAAACGGAAAATGGTCCTTGGTCTTGAGAAGAATTTGGATTGTTTGGAGAGACAAGGGAGTCTCGAGCAATATTGTGCCGGGTATCGTGCGCCAATGTTGACCCCCTGAATCTTGTATGACTTGGGTGTCGGCTCGACTGTCGGTGAGCTGAAAGAAAAGCTGATTTTGAATTTGAACTGAATGCAGGCTCACGCAGCTCGTCAGCTGCTGGCAGAATTGTAATAGAGACTGAGAAAATAATTATTTTCAGCAAGTTTGCTTATTTGTTTGTGGGAGAAGGCTAGATTACGAATACTGTAATCTGAATTCGTAATCTGAAGTCGGAACGTAACAAAATTTCGGACAGCAGTGTCGAAAATGTGCCAGACAGAACCTTGTTGAATGACGAACCCCATTTTTTGTTGTTGTTAATTATTTGACCGTAAGTTAATTATTTTACCCCAATGGCAATAAAATTGGCTGAAAGTACTGGTATGAGGCTACTTTCATGAATTATTGCAGTTTTTTTAATCGATCGGTTACCAAGAATAAAGGGCTCTCTGTCGTGACGGACTGATGACGACGCTATGGACGTTCCTAAGTTCGAACAGCAAAGACGAAATTTCGACAGGCAGAATCTTGTCGAATGACAAACTTGACTCTTTTTCCGTAATTATTTATTTTACAGTAATCGCAATGACTTTGGCTGACAGTTCTGACGGGGGCCTACTTTAATAAATTAGTACAGATTTTTAAGCCGACGCGTTAGTAAGAATAAAGGACTCCCTGCCGTGACGGGGATGACGACACTGTGAACGTTCCTCACTTTGACCCGCAGAGTCGAAAGTGTTGCAAACAGTTGCAGACATAATTTTTCAATTCTGTAAAGCTTAAAATATTCCTAACCGTTCAGGCTAATGTAATGAAAAATCATTTTAAAAAAATTGAAATTTTTCGCGTATATAAGGCCTTAAGGAGATATATACACCTAGATGGTCGAGGTCGAGGATTTAGAAGCTATGAACATTCCGTCGACCGTAGAAGACCTACACTATGGGCCTGGTATCGATGATTCCATGTAAGTTGACAAATTTCATGATTTATTCATTCCCAAACTTTCAAACGCGTTTTTCTCGAAACCACGTTTTTCAAATCGGTACCCAAAATTTCTCGAAAACCATTGAACCAATTGCCTTGAGGTTTTTTGTGGTTATTCTATACACCATTATCTAGTACTTGTCACAGGATTTGTTCTTTCCGTTACTTAGTTTTTGTTTTATAGGCAAAATGATAATTAATTTTTGGCCCAAAAATCACTATTAATGTTCAAACGTCCGCCATTTTGTCATTAATCGATATTTTCAAAATCGGCTATGACAAGTACTAGATTATAGTATCTAATTTAATAATCTTTTGGGTTTTTTTTTTTTCAGATGATTTTTGAAGAAACGCCATTGGGTACCGTATACGCAGATTTTTTTTACGACGCTCCAAGGATCATACAATATCCTTGTATATTTTTGATATTTTTAAATAAAGAAAATTAAACATATTTTTGAATGTATATACTTTTAGATAATTAAAACCCCAATCTGAAATTTCAAATAGTTTTCCTTGAAAACATGCACAAAAGTGACCTTTTTTCGGCTCCTGGGTGTATATCTCCCCTTAATTGCTTTACAAAATTTTTCAACTCTGTCGAGCTTAAAATATTCCTAACCGTTCAGGCTAATGGAATCAAAAATAATTAAAAAATGGAAATTTTTGACATTTTTCGCGTATATAAAGTCTCAAACGACAAAACTTGGGGAGGGATGTCAGCCGTGCACGAGCACATTTTTCCTATATTTTTTTTTTTCATTTCATTTTTTGGTTCAGGCCCTTAAGAGGGAGGCGGAAACGAATGTCGAACGTTATCTCAATTAAGGGGTCACTATCGCGGATCTCGCTGTTCTTTTTCCGCCCGTTATGACACTCTCCCCCCGTGAGTACACCCCCGAACGACAAAATGCGTGATTCACCCCGGGGCCGCATTACTATAAGCCTATTACCATATGCATGAGAATGGACGGGGGGGGGGGGGTGCATTTGTTTTTGTTCGTTGGCCGTTTTTTGTTCGTCGTTTGCGCGCGCGACGTCACAGTCTTGAGCATCGGATAACATCTTTTCTTCCCTCGAGCTAAATTGCCTTGTACTTTTTGTTCGCTCCTTTTTCTTGTTTGGCTTGCAAATCCTTTTATCCCCCGTCACGTCGCTGTTGTTATTGTCGATCTCTGATTGCAGCGACGTCTGACGTTGCGAGTACAGTGTGGAAAAATAAACGCGAAAATATCGGAGCCGCGAGATTTATGCGCGCATAGCGGACCTTCGATTTTTCTTCTCCCTCCCTCTCTCTCTCTCTCTCTCTTGCTGCTTGATCCATATAATTTATATACATACGTAGGGCGGAAACAAATGTGACCTCGTTTTTCAAGATTGCGATACGGGAGAGCGAGAGAGAAGGTAAAGAGAGTGCGCGTAACGTACGATTTGTTGCTCCCGGTCACCATCCATATAAAAGTATGTACGGTGGCTGAAATTTTCTCTCGCTCTCTCTCTCTCTCTCTCTCGCGCTCTCTCTCTCTCTCTCTCTCTCTCTCTCTCTCTCTCTCTCTCTCTCTCTCTCTCTCTCTCTCTCTCTCTCTCTCTCTCTCTCTCTCTCTCTCTCTCTCTCTCTCTCTCTCTCTCTCTCTCTCTCTCTCTCTCTCTCTCTCACTCTCACTCTCACTCACTTGCCTGTTTGCTGCACCAATCGTTCACTCTTCTTTGCTTATCTTGTATTTTGCTTGTGTCCGCGCGGTCGTGCAGAAGACACGCCTTTGAAAAAAAATTGGCTGGAATTGCGCAACGCTGTGAATAAAACGTCCGCGTTTCCGGCTCTCTCGTTCACTGGCTTTCATTCGCGTGAAGGAATTAATGCGAGCTGACTCACGATGTTGCTCCGTGGTGCGGAAATTAGCGAACCGTTTTCGAATTTTTTCTCAAAAACCGCAGGACCGCAGCGACATTTTTGCAGTTTACGTCAGTGGCGGGAGGGCTTTGCATCTCAGGGATATTGGTGTCTTTGTAGGAACGGAAATACTCATTTCCTCAGGGCACTGCTTAAGAAAGTGGTTGGAAAGTGATTATTCGGCTGGGATTATCGCAAATCGAAAAGACGGAGTTGAAGTTTGCATCGTTCGAACTCAAGGAAAATTAATATTTGTGAATTCCTTTGATTTATTTTGGCAAACTTTGCATACAAAAATCCTCCAACCATTTTTCAAGATATTTGTTTAGCGATCTGCGATATAAATCTTTAAAAGAAAAGATTTTCTGTAACTGTAAAAATATGGAAAATAAATTGTAAACAAGAGCTTTTGTGGCGTTCCAACGATGCAAACTTCAATAGCATATCGAAGAGTTACTCGACCTGGCCACAATTGAGACACGTGTTTCGACACCCGAAACATCGCGATCTGCACTGAAAAAAAAAAATTCGTTCATTCAACCAAAATTCAGTTGGTTTAACAAAATGTATAAAGATACATTTTGTTAAAGCAACTGAATTTTGGTTGAATGAACGAATTTTTTTAACAAATTTTTTTTAACTTTAAAAAAAATTTTTTTTAACAAATTTTTTAACAAAATGTATCTTTATACATTTTGTTAAACCAACTGAATTTTGGTTGAATGAACGAATTTTTGTTTTGACACCAGAAACATCGCGATCTGCACTGAAAAAAAAATTCGTTCATTCAACCAAAATTCAGTTGGTTCAACAAAATGTATAAAGATACATTTTGTTAAAGCAACTGAATTTTGGTTGAATGAACGAATTTTTTTTTTTTCAGTGCAGATCGCGATGTTTCGGGTGTCAAAACACCCGAAACTCAATTGTGGCCAGGTCGAGTAACTCTTCGATATGCTGTTGAACTTTGCATCGTTGGAACGCCACAAAAGCTCTTGTTTACAATTTATTTTCCATATTTTTACAGTTACGGAAAATCTTTTCTTTTGAAGATTTATACGGCAGATCGTTAAATAAATATCTTGAAAAAAGGTTGGAGGATTTTTGTAAGCAAAGTTTGCCAAAATAAATCAAAGGAATTCACAAATATTAATTTTCGATTTGCGATAATCCCAGCCGAATAATCACTTTCCAACCTTTTTCGACAACAAAATGCATTTTGTCGTCTCAA
This sequence comes from Ophion obscuratus, assembly GCA_964007375.1. Taxonomy (NCBI): domain Eukaryota; kingdom Metazoa; phylum Arthropoda; class Insecta; order Hymenoptera; family Ichneumonidae; genus Ophion; species Ophion obscuratus. The sequence continues at coordinate 46,211,885 of OZ023318.1, forward strand.
AATTTTGTTGTTTTAACAGTTGCTCAGACATGCTAAATAAGCTACAGTTCACACCACTAAAACTATCAGTTAGATTTTAAAAAACCTTTGTTATGCCAATCAAAAATCAAGTTGAACGTTTCAAAATTTCGAGACAACAAAATGCATTTTGCACATTCAACGATTTCTTTTTCTCAGTGTGGGACAAAATGTCCGAGAAAAATTGAGAACACTATTACCGACACTGACGTACGCAGTGTCGGTAATTGTGACAAAGGCTGGGTCCGTCGATTGATCACACGGAGCTCATCGTAATATAAAGTTCTGATGTCTTTCGGAACATTTGTTTTTCGAGGTTAATATTAAACTGTTACCCGTGCAGAAATGTTCATAGGGATCCGATTGGATTCCCATACTTGCCTCGACTTCTTGATAGGAATCCAATGAGTTATCGCATCGGACCCATTTATACCAGCTCTTCCCCTAGACCCGAGAAACTGCGATTTTCTTTCTAAACGACCCTGACACGTTTCATCAGCCTCGATAATAATGCCACTCAATCTTCAGTCTCTTTTTCCGGTCTCGTTATTACGAGTCTGTACCGAACTATGTACAAAACGGTTTTTCATTCATATAGAAAACGTGCTTTTTTTTTAGATGTACAAAAAACGTGTTTTTTTATAATAAACCTGGTATATAAACGGAACTTCCCCTAAAATCCCTTTCCGCCATACGAGACAATGGAGTTTCCTACGTACGCGCGATCGGCGCCAACAAGGCACTACCGGAAGAGCCGGCCCGAGGTGCGCGAGCCTGCAAACCAGTCAGCTGGTTCCTTCTCTTCACAGGGATTATGCGAGTCAAGCATCACATGCGCCAGAGGGTTGAAACAAATTGGTGGAGGTTTGGTCAGGGCGTGAGGTTTTGGATCGGATGGTTATCCATTTGGTGCTATCGCTTTCGAGGATGATAAGCCATAGGAAAATCGTAAAACGCGGTCAACGTAGGGGTTTGGGAGGGACGAGAAACGCGGCGAATGGCTGAATGGGCATCGTGGCCGCGGGTTACCAAGGGTCCACCACACCCTGAACGAGAGAAGAACAGGGAATGGAAACTCTGCCCTCATGTACTCCATGAACGAGGGTAAATACTGAAAGGAAGCGTTAGCCATCTCTCTCTCTCTCTCTCTCTCTCTCTCTCTCTCTCTCTCTCTCTCTCCCTCCCTCCCCCCTCCCCTCTCTATTTCTCTCTGAAAACATCTTCCGTGTGACCTGGAAAATTTTTCACGTTAACGAGGAGAATAGCGCAGCTTCGCTGGCGCGTGTGTACACCAACGATACCTCCCATATACATATATGTAACGTTTATATACCGCGCTATGTACTTTTACGCCTGATAAAAGACACCCCAGGAGCTACACTTCATCATCGTAACCCGAGTGCACTTTTCCCCCTCGACCTTCTCGAATAAAATGTGAAAAATCGTCGTCAAAAAAATATACATGTATACGCGACAATTGTCGCGAACACTTAAAAAATCATCGAGACTTCTCGATGCGAAATTAATGAGCGTGTATGAGGAATCGCGAGCACAATTTTCCAGAACACCGGAGAAAGTTAACTCTCGTCGATGCGGTTATTCTCGTGTATTGATGCCGCTATCGTCGTTAAATTTTTTTTTTCCTTTCGAACTGCCAACGTTTGATGGTCGCAGATTTACCCGAGCAAAAGCTCATGAACGCTTCATCAGGATTTTTACTGGGGATCTACTTTAGATTGATGTTAAGATTTTATCTTAATATCAATATTAATGTTATACTTGTTATTATTATTGATAACCGAATTTGTTATGTCATTTTCAATGATAAAATTAATAGGTTAATTTTTAATAACAAAATTAATCATTTAATTATCAATCACACAATGAGGAATTTATTTTTTAATAACAAAATGAGTAATTTAGTTTTTAATAAGGAAGTTAATCATTTAATTTTTGATAACAATATTGGAAATTCAACTGTTAATAACAAAATGAATAATTTTATTTTTAATGACAAAATTAGTAAGTTATTTTGTAATATCAAAATAAATAACTTAATATTCAATAACAAATTAATAATTTATGTACTCATGACAAAATGAATAATTAAATTTTTCATAACATTAATAATTTAAATTACCATAACAACCCGTGCAGAAATTTTGGCAGGGATACAGCTGGATTCTGACTTGTATCCCGGGCTCCCAGTCGGGATCTAGTCCGATATCGGATCAGATTCGAAGACTAAATGTAAGATCCGTAAACTGGATTCCATTAGGGATCCAGAACCGGATCCTTTAATGACTCTAAATAGATTCCCCATGGAATCATTGAGGAATCTGGGAAGGATCACGGGTGAATACAGGCTGAAATAAAATGTCAAAAATGGAATTATGACATGTTAAATTTATTATAAAAATAAATAACATTTATAAAGTTTTGGTGCATTAAACTATCAGTAAAAAAAAATGTGTCCAAAGATTCAAATGGCAAATCGCGCTCATCGCGTGATTTTGATGTGAATTAAAAAAAAATCACATCAAAATCTGTGAATGCAAATATATTGACGAGAAATTATAAATACAAAAAAATTCACAAAATTAGTTGTGAATTTTTTCGTATTTAAGACAAATTAAAATCAAATTCAAAATGATTAGCTTAAAATTTGCGCCAAAAGTGAGTTCGTACGTATTTTGAGAGAAAACATTGCCTCGAGGCAAAGAAATTTTTGCACATAACTTTTTGTGCGAACATTTCTTTGCCTCAACACAATGTTTTCTCTGAAAATACGTTTACACTTGTGGTGTAAATTTTAATATAACTGTCGTGAATTCGATTTTTATTTTCTTCAACTGGAGGAAATTCACAACTCATTTTGTGATTTTTTTCATATTCATAATGTAATATTTGAAACTCACAACGTTTTTTGCAAAAATTTCTTTGCCTCGACGAAATGTTTTCTCTCGAAATACGTAAGAACTTACGGTTGGTGTAAATTTTAATCTAATAATTATGAATTTGATTTTAATTTGTCTTAAATACATGTTTATACCCACCGACATGTCGGTGGGTATAAACAGAGACTTATGACCTAAAACCGGTGTCCCGGTTAGAATCGAACTTGCATCAGTATCGGAATATGTACGACGACGATGGCATAATTTTGAAAATTTTGGCATCACGTGTATTTTCGGTATTACTATATGTAATTCCTATCTATAGATAGGAATCTTATAGATAGGAATCTATAGACAGAAATTCCTATCTATAGATAGGAATTCCATAGTAATACAGAAAATACACGTGACGCCAAAATTTTCAAAATGATGCCATCGTCGTCGTTCATATGCCGATACTGATGCAAGTTGGATTCTAACCGGGATACCGGTTTTGGGGAATCCATGACAAATTCTGATCGGGATTTGATCGGACATAGGGTATCCCGGTCAAAATTTCTGCATGGGAACATCAGCAACTTTATTTTTCATAACAAAATTTATAATCCACAAGATTATTAATATAATATTATTGACTAGTGCGTCTCAGTAATTTGATTTCCGCATTGAGAGATCACGCAAAAATCGTCTCCCCGAAAGAACGATGCCTCGAGGCTCCAACCGATCTCATACCGGTACCGGAAGTGACGTGCTTTTCTCGACAGCCCGAGAGAGATCTTCCGTGTCCGGGCCTAACGCTATATCGCAAAGATAACACGATTCCCTCGTATTTTTCTCTCCCAGCTCGGTGAAATACGAGGTCTCGGGGTTTGATTGATCGGTCAGCGATGTTACGAACGCACGGGGAGGAGGAGGAGGAACACGAGGAGGCAGGAGAAGAAACCCGGTAATACACTTTGAGAATCATTTTTCCAAACACGCGAAATTTTCCCGATATACCCCTATATATATATATATATATATATATATATATATATATATATATATATATATATTTCGAGAGTAGCGCGCGAAGATCTCGATACATCAGACACGTGCACAGCCTTCGTATTTCCTTCATTCTCCATGAAAACTTGACCATTATCGTCCCTCCACCGACTGTCCATTTCCTCGATTCCGAATATCCGGAAGGCTACGTCGGACGGCAGGCGACGGTGACAGCTCTCGTCACTCAATTTAGCTCTTTGGATTTTCAACCGGGCGAAAAAAAAACGAAAAATTGCTGAGGGAGGCAGAAGTCACGGTTTCTGGTCCAACAACATTGGAAAAGTAAGGCGTGTAACTTGTTGAAAATATATATACGCGCGGTAATAAAGTTGGCCGTGAACTTTTGCCCCGACACATATGACCCAGGGGAAAGGACATTTTCCGTTTCTATACAGGAGAAATAAGTCGCCGGAGATGCTCCATTCGTTTTACTTTCGCCTTTGCCCACCTACCAGCTTTTACACGCAACTTATAGATGGCGAGGCAGCTGGCGTGCTTTATATATATATACACACATATATATTATGGTGGCACAATTTTGAGCTCCATTTTATTTTCTCACCATCCAATTATCTTCGTTAAAGACAAAAAAATTGTCGCGGACGCTGCGAGCGGTCGACAAATATTTATAGATCGCTCAAGCCTCTCAAAAATTCAAATTTTCATTAAAACATCGATATTTTTTTTCGTCCACTTCTCACTCATAAATTTCACGCTTTATAATTTTTAAATTAACCTCGCAAAAGCTCTTGCCGGCCAATGAATATTTAGTGGTCGCTCAAAGTTACCGAAATTTACAATTTCCGCCAAAAAATAAATCTCGCATGCGAATTCCTTGTAGCATAAAAACCAAATAAACAGCAAAGTGTTGGATTGTTGGAATAATTTATTAAAATAATTTGTAACAAACACCAATTAGACGATATGTGTTATTATGTGTTGTTATGTATTATTATGTATTATTATGTATTATTATGTACTATTATGTATTATTATGTATTATACTCGACGTCCCACGATGGCGTCGAGACCAACGTGGGGCGCATTACGATGCGCGGGAAACAGCTGCCGTTTCGGTTTTACAAATAAAACGACCTAAAATTTTGTTTACGGATGAGAGCTTTAAAGAAATATTTTATGAGAACAAATATTATAATTATTGGGTTAGAAGTGTGTACCCTATATAGATCCCTATAAAGAAGCCTATATAGAAACCTATAGAGAAGGTCACCCTATATCGGTGACAATTATAACGACCGCAGAAAATATGATACTTTATGGTTTTTCAAGTTCTATTGGAAAAAAAATGTTGCGTATTTTTGCGATGCGTGGTACCGTCAAATGGGGATACTTTGAACAGGTTTTGGAATTTTTTTGTAGGTAACTTTTTTTAACATCCTAAATTCCAACTTTTTTGCTTCAATAGAATAATGTGTCCTTTGGCGATCAAATGTATAAGAAAGACAAGCCCCATATATATATATATATATATATATATATATATATATATATATATATATATATATATACGAGGGTGGGGTGAAAAGTTTCTGGCCTGACCAAGAGATGGTGCCACTAGGTCTAGTTTTGGAGCGGCGTCCTACAGTATCATTCCTACCGAGCTTGTATATACAGTTTCAGCCCAATCGCTACGTTAGTTTGCGTTTGAGAGTACATTGCGCGAGACGCTTCCGTTGTTTTCGTAAAAATGGAAAAATTGGAAAAACGTGCTGTCATCAAATACTTCCATTTGAAAGGTTTTACACCAAAACAAATAAAAGAAGAGATGGATTCAGCACTAGGAGACTCCTCCCCATCATATTCAACTATTAAGCAGTGGGTTTCTGAATTTAAAATGGGTCGTGTGAGCACCTCTGACGAGCCTCGTTCAGGACGGCCCGTTGAAGTCACAACTTCAGAGATGATTGAAAAAATTCATAAAATAGTATTGGAAGACCACAGGTTGAAAGTGCATGAGATAGCTGAGACCTGTAGGATGTCAGCTGAACGTGTGCGAAATATTTTGCACAACCATTTGAACATGGAAAAGCTGTGTGCAAGGTGGATGCCGCGTTTGCTAACGCTCGACCAAAAACTGCTTCGAAAAACCATTTCTACCGACAATTTGGCGCTGTATAGGCGTAATCCAAACGAATTTTTGCGTCGATTCATAACTGTTGATGAGACATGGGTCCACCACTACACTCCTGAAAATAAAGAACAGTCAAAACACTGGGTTGGAAAAGGGGAACCAACCCCAAAGAAGGCAAAAACAATTTTATCGGCAAACAAGGTTATGGCTACTGTTTTTTGGGATGCGAGAGGAATGATATACATTGATTACCTTGAAAAGGGTAAGACTATCACTGGTCAATACTACGCAGAGTTATTGCAACGTTTGAAGCACGAGGTGCAAATTAAACGACCTCATTTGGCGAAGAAAAAAGTTTTGTTTCATCACGATAACGCACCAGCGCATTAGTCGATTGTTGCCATGTCCAAAATCCACGAATTGAAGTTTGAATTGATGCCGCATCCGCCTTACTCTCCGGACTTAGCCCCCAGCGACTATTACCTGTTTCCTTACCTCAAAAAATGGCTTGGCGGAAAAAGATTTAAGAGCAACGAAGAAGTTATCGAAGCTGTAAATCAGTATTTTGAGGAGCTTGAAGAATTTACATTTAAAACTGGTATAACTAAATTAGAACACCGTTATGAGAAATGTATCAGTGTTGATGGAGATTATGTTGAAAAATAAAGCAAGAACAAATTTTAAAACATCGCTTTTCTTGGTCAGGCCGGAAACTTTTCACCCCATCCTCGTGTATATATATATATATATATATATATATGGTGGGGCTTGACTTTCTTATACATTTGATTATGATTTTTATACAGTTGATATATACATAGAGGGTGACAATAATAACGACGGCAGAAAATATGATACTGTATGGTTTTTCAAGTCCTCTTGGAAAAAAATATTGCGGATATATATATATATATATATATATATATATATATATATAAACATGGATAACATAACCTGCCGAGTCAACAGCGTTAGGTACAGGTACACGATGAAAAATACAGTCGTGCACTCCGGCGTACTTCTCATTCTTCTCGTTCATCTCCTTGCGTTTTCTTGTCAAGCTTCCACCTTTTTCCTAGACCTTAAGCTCGAAGAACTAAAATCATGGTGTTATTTTCCCGGCATAAAATAGCCCGGCAGAGAAATGTATGAATCAACAGCAAAGTACGAAACTTGTTTGTCGTCTACGTTATGTTGGCTCCTATATGGAGTACTATACTTACTACCGTAAGTGTATACACCGTAAAGATAAATCTGTATCATGCCGCGATTTATGCGGAACTCAAGTGTGTCATATTGGGTACGATACTCGCTTCGTAATCCTCGTTTGCAGGGGGGTAGCGTATACATGTGTATATGTGTATGTATACGAAGATCGCAGGATTTGGCTTGGTGAAGAGACACTCTTGTTCGGTCGACGCGATAATACGTCGACGGGGTCGATTGACCCCATAAACACGAGTTGACGTGTGTTCACTCGTTTGTTTCGGACCGTTGAGTAAACGCGAAATGCAGCGGTAGACCGTAAAAGTAATTTGTCAATGGGTTCTCAGCGAAGGATCATGCGGTCGCCTAACTAGGTACCAGAACCGTGTAAGCGCTCTCTGTCTCTCTGTCTGTCTCTCTCTCTCTCTCTCTCTCTCTCTCTCTCTCTCTCTCTCTCTCTCTCTCTCTCTCTTGATCTCTCGCCCTTCCCCTCCCTCCCCTCTCGCTCTTGATCGCGAATACTAGCTGCATATTTAATGGCACACTCAATGATTTTTTTTTATCGAGTAATTGCTACGTTTACACTCGTTGAGACGTTATATTTCATTTCAATTTCCTCAAGACAAATTGTAAATCATTTTTATTTAATTTTTTAATATTATTTTATTGATTTGTTCTTGAGTAATTTTTAGCTATATTCAAGGGGTTAGGCTACTGTGGCGGCCGAAATATCAGGGTTATTTACAAATATTAATTTTGAGGAGGAATGAGGAGGATGATTGAAATCCATTTGGACATTTATTTGTATGTACATTAACAAAGTTGTGTAGCAAAGTTCGTTTGAAAGAGTTAATAATTAAAGAAGTTTTCTTCAAATAGATAATATTGGCCTTGGCCGTGCTTTTTTTTTCGTGTTTCATTCATCAGAACAAAAAGTTTGAATTTTTTCTCGATTTTTCGAGGAAAAATTACATCATTGCTGTTAATAACTAATGAAGGAAAATATTAAGAGGAAAAACGTCGGTCAAGACTAAACTACTATTACATAATGAATAGTAGTACTATTAATTATGTAATAGTAGTTTTATTACATAAATATTACTTATGTAATAGAACTACTATTACATGATAGTAGGTCACTTTTAGTAATACTACAAGCCCTACAATTACTTTGTTGGATTACATCTAGTTGGATTGGTTGGATTACATAAGTAATACTAAATACTAATGAAGGAAAATATTAAGAAGAAAAACGTCGGTCAATACTGAACTACTATTACATAAGTAATAGTAGTACTATTACTTTTGAAATAGTAGTACTATTACATAAGTATTACTATTACTTATGCAATAGTAGTGCTACTATTACATAAGTATTCTGTTTATGTAATAGAATAATTACATTCTACTACATAAGTATTACTTATGTAATAGAACTACTATTACATAATAGTAGGTAACTTTTAGTAATACTACAAGCCCTACAATTACATTGTTGGATTACATCTAGTTGGATTGACTGGATTACGTAAGTAATACTTATTACATAAGTAATACTAAATACTAATGAAGGAAAATATTAAGAATAAAAACGTCGGTCAATACTAAACTACTATTACATAAGTAATAGTAGTACTATTACATAAGTATTACTCATGCAATAGTAGTGCTACTATTACATAAGTATTCTGTTTATGTAATAGAATAATTACATTCTATTCCATAAGTATTACTTATGTAATAGAACTACTATTACATAATAGTAGGTAACTTTTAGTAATACTACAAGCCCTACAATTACATTGTTGGATTACATTTAGTTGGATTGGTTGGATTACATAAGTAATACTTATTACACAAGTATTACTTATGTAATAGTAGTACTATTACATAAGTATACCAAATTTAAAGTCAATTCGTTCATTAGATGTCGAAAAATCGTGTACACCGTTTGACAAATGTAGTCTCGAGAAAAACGCGTTCGAAGTTTCACCAGCAGTTCTATCGTTGTAATCATAAGTTCACGTTTAATCTGCGACTCCTGCACCATACGATGGACCTTCCTCTTCAATTTGAGTTGCCCCACGCGAGTATCGATTGTCTTGACATTTTCACAGTAGCCTGACCCCTTAATTATCTAGTTTCAGCTAATTTTCAATTATATTTAATGACTTTCACCACGCTCAGTTACGTTCATTCATATTTAATTACTTGTAATTTCCAAATCTCGAGACTTTTCCATGAAAAAGCAACACGACTGAAACTTATCAATTATATAGCTTCACGCCACGGGACGTCTCTTAGGATTATTTCGGGCGATTGGAGGATGTATAATTGGGGACCATTGCAAACGTTGACGAAAGGAGTAACGCGGGTTCGACCCAAACTTGACTGCATTCGTAGCTGGAATTCCACGCTAAATCATAAATAGCGCGTAGGCTTGAACCCGAGCTCGTGTAAATTAAAAAAGCGAAAGAACGAAAACGTACAGCTTGTGATTGACGCAATAGTCCAACCAGTCTTTTTCCGTTCTTTATGCGGCCCAACGTACAGGGAAACGATAATTTTGTCCTTTTCGCAAAAACTTTAGTGCGTTCGGGACGCTCGTACGTTTCGTTATTTTACGTTGGAAGTGTTGGCCTGGAATGAGAGAGGGAGTCTGGTAGGGCGGTTGAAAAAAAAAAATGTGTACGCAATAGAGCCCGTGGAGGAGGACGAAAAATGAGGTAAAAATTTTCCAGGCACTTCCGGTTTTGCGAGGTTGATGGCGCCGTGACTCTCCCGGGCGGCGCACACCAACAACGCACAGCCACCGAAGAAACTGACGTATGCGAGCAACCCACCTGAATACGAGCCAGCAAAGAATTTACCCTCATTCTATTTTACTCTCACCCTCTTGGGGAGTGTATGCTTTTCTTTCTCTTCTCCCCGTCGCGCAAGCCTCTCGTTCTCCCGTGTTTTGTACTCTCGTATCTCGAGATACGAGACGACGAGTCGAGGGAGCAAGCGAGAAAGAGGGTCGGAGCAAGCAGCAAAGAGCACCAGGGTTGAAGAGCACCCGGCAAGGTCCTTCAGGCCAAAAGCTCCAATGCTTTTCCCTCCACCTTGGCTTCCTTCGCTTTCCAGCCAGGGAGCTTTGGGTTCTCGCGGAAACCCTACGCACACCCCATATACCTCGACGAGAGACAACGAGCTTCGATTTTTAACCACTCGACGCTAGGCGAGATAAAACAAGTAAACGTACGACGCTCCGAATTTAAAAGTTTGCTTAGGAGGTCGCACGAGTTAGGTGATTGGACTTAAGGCGTTACCGCCACTTGTGGCGCAAAAAAAGGCCTTTTTCATGAATTTTTTTAAAGAAAACTACAAAACTTTTTTGCTCGATCAATATACCATCTTAAAGAACACATCTTGAAGAAGTTTCAGTAATTTTTTTATTGAAAAATATTACATTGTTTAGTGGCAAATGGCCGTCAATGAAGTAATGTTTTTATATGCACGGTTTGCGGTGACCAACATTGCGGCGAAGTGGATCATCTGAAAAAAAAAATGCGGATGGATTTAGTCAAATGTAAGTATGAACTAGTCTTTAATCGAAGGATTTTAAAAAATATTCATTTTTCACAAAATGGCGGACAGTCAAAGTTAATGGTTCGATTTTAACGAAAAAAAACGGCCGTTTTTTGCCTATAAAACGGCCATTTTTTTTCGAAAAAAAAATCAAACGATGAAAGACTACATTTTTATGTATTAAATAAGCCTGCAAAATTTCAAGAAGATCGATTCATTAGTGTTCGAGTGATCTTGGTCACCGACTTCAGAAATGCCATTTTGAGAAAAACGCGTTTAAAGTTTCAATTTCCGGTCGTTTACACAACGGATTCTTCTCTTTCAACGCTCATATCTCAGTCAATTTTGTTCGGATCGACTTGAAATTTTCAGGACATGTTCTCAGATACTTATACGTCAAAAAAATGCAATAAAAAAAAATCGATTTTTTCAAAATCGCAAGTGGGGCCCTTAATCGCCCTTAATGGCAGCGGCTCTTTTGAGTTTTCGGGGAAAAAGCTTTTTTTAGCCACCCCCCTTTCCTCCCTTTTCCTCCCCCTTCCTCTATCGGTCTTTTCCTAATGTTCGGGGAATGAAAAAAGCTCGTTTCAAATATCTCTTTGTGCTCGCTTTGTCTCAATCCGGATTGTTTACGCTCGTGCGAGAAATCATTATCTTGACGAGTGAAAACCTCGACGCCGTTTTTAGCACATATGCATATCTTTGTGCACGGCCGATACTCGGAGCGGTGACCGCCTAGCCGTGCACCAGCTGACGCGTCAAGCAGTAAGCGGAAGGCCAATACTTCTGAGAGCTTCACGTAGAGACTTGAGCACAAAAGTATCTGCACCGGAGAATCAAAAGAGTATGGGTCTGTAGGGTAAGCCAGTTGGGGTAGTTGGCTACAGTTTTTTCAAGGGCCCGTCAAAATAAAAGTACAGACTTAACCTATCTTCATTTGTAATTAAACTTTGAACATTCAACTTTGAGATAATTTACGAAATTGATAGGAACTCCTATCAGATCAAGCTTTAAGGGGCTATACCAGTGTGAACGCTGAAAATTTGGATGATTTTCGAGAATTTTTTGGAAGAAAAGTACTCAATTAAATGTTTCGGAAAATTGAGAATATATTTGCCTATATTTGACCTATATTAGATAATTTTTTCATAAAAAAATATTGAGATCCAAGCGACTCATGCGCTGCCTACGGAGGCGCAAAAAAAAGTTCCTCCACTGCTGACATGATTCCGGCCGGTTGAGTAGCTGAAACTGAAAAAGGAAAAAATGTCGTTAAACTGGAAGGTATTTCCTGTACAGTGACGTAGGATTTTCGAAAAATATCAAAATCTAACAAAATGGCGTAGTTACGAAGTCTGTTTTCTGGCCTATAAAATGGTCGTTTTTTTCAATGCCAAATCGTCAATTTTTATTCAATCAACAATACCCTACGTCATTGTACAGTAAATATATTCAAGAGTACTCACAAGGAACATCCCTCAGGTGTCCGCCTCCGATTTTGTTGAAACTCATATATGTGATAGAGCATCGAAATCTTTGAGACACGTATTTTTTTTTATCGGCGGAAAAACGGATTTAAGGGGGGAAACCGCCCCTCAAAGAAAGGCGTGTCGAGGGGAGATTTTGCAGTTTCACCCAGAAGCAATCCACCGATCTGAATGAAACAAAAACGAAAATGCTTTTAATGAAAAGCGATGAAAAATCCACTATGAAGATGTTAAGAAAAAATTAAATTAGGGGGTAAACCACCCCTCAATTTGCCTTTTTTCACCCCACACTTAAGGGGGTTGTATGCAAATTAATAAAACAGGTATCATTTTGAAGGGCAATTAAAATTAAAGTTGACGGGTTTTTGCGTTTTGGCGGCATAGCAAATTTAAGGGGGCAAACCACCCCTAACATAAATTTATTTATCATGGTCGTTTTTTCTGTGTTTAAAGTATATCCGCTGATTTTAAATATTTCTATAAGCTACAATTTATTGTTTTACCATATGTCAAAATTATTACATTCGTCTTAAGGGGTAACTACCTTTCTGACGAGAAACATCATTGAAGTTTCCGCTTTCGATTTCGTTGAAACTCATATATGGGGTAAAGCATTGCAAACTATTAAACATGTTTTTTTTTGTATCGGCAGAAAAACGTTGTTAGGGGATGAAACCACCCCTCAAAGTTTCTCCCACAAGCAGTCCACCGATCTGAATGAAACAAAATCGAAAATTCATCTAATATTAAGCGATGAAAAATCCACTACAAGAGTGTTGATTAGAAATATAATTAAGGGGTAAACCACCCCTCCATTTGCCGTTTTTCACCCCACGCTTAAAAGGGTTGTATGAAAATTAATAAAACATGTATCATTTTGAAGGGGAATCAAAATTCAAGTTGACGCGTTTTTGCATTTCAGCGGGATAGCAAATTTAAGGGGGTAAACCACCCCTAATATAAATTTGTTCATCACCGTCGTGTTTTCTGTGTTTAACATGTATCCGCGGATTCAAAATATTCCCCGCGTTTTTAAATTATTACGTTTCTAAATTTTTACATTTTCAGGGTAAATTACCCCCTCTAATTGCTTTTCGTTTGAAGTTTCGCGAAAGTTTTCACGAATTTCGTTAAAACTGTTTTCATTCCATCGGTAATATCAATTTTATGTTTGTGTGTGCAGGCATATTCCTTTTGAGCTTTAGGAGCGGTACTTTGGGAGGGAGGACGTAGGGTTACCCCTTACTCATAAGACTGATATTTTCGTGTCGAAACGCTTCCGATTTTAATATGCACGTCCATTAAGCATCTCCATAGGAATAAACATACACTTCTACTATATCATTAATTATAATAATTTCCAGAATAAGTTCAGGCTCACTTCGTATATTTCGGAACGATGATGCGCCTGGATCAAGCGACAATTTAGCCAGCGACGTAGTTTTGTGGAGGCATGTATATTTTTATTATTTTACCGTTTATTTAATTAAACATATTAATGAAACTGAGGGTTTTATAGTAGGTTAACGAACATGTTTTAAATATATTTTGACATATTTTATTTGGTAATCATTTTAGCTGATTTAATTAATAGTACTTGTGAAAAGTATTGCAGTTATATGCCGTCAAATCATTTTCTTGTGATATATACTTTTTTTTCTAGTCTATCAACCATCAACCATCAACAATCATGGCTCATAATTCCTGCAATAATGATAGTCGTCAAAAAAATGCTTTAAACACAACGATTTTTTGCACCATGCACTGATAATGGCAAAATTTCATGCAACCGGGTATTTCACAATGTGTGTTCGATTCATCAAAACCAAAGGTAACAGGATTTTCAAAATCTTCTGATTTTTTTATTGAATGGAAATGAACAAATTTATGTTAGGGATGGTTTTGCTGTCCCGCTGAAACACAACAACGCGTCAACTTGAATTCTGATTCCCCTTCAGAATGATACCTGTTTTATTTATTTTCATACAACCCCCTTAAGCGTGGGGTGAAAAACGGCAAATGGAGGGGTGGTTTACCCCTTAATTATATTTCTAATCAACACTCTTGTAGTGGATTTTTCATCGCTTAATATTAGAAGAATTTTCGATTTTGTTTCATTCAGATCGGTGGACTGCTTGTGGGAGAAACTTTGAGGGGTGGTTTCATCCCCTAACACCGGTTTTTCTGCCGATACAAAAAAAAACATGTTCAATAGTTTGCAATGCTTTACCACATATATGAGTTTCAACGAAATCGAAAGCGGAAACTTCAATGATGTTTCTCGTCAGAGGGGTAGTTACCTCTTAAGACGAATGTAATAATTTTGACATATGGTAAAACATTAAATTGTAGCTTGTAGAAATATTTAAAATCAGCGGATATACTTTAAACACAGAAAAAACGACCATGATAAATAAATTTATGTTAGGGGTGGTTTACCCCTTTAAATTTGCTATGCCGCCAAAACGCAAAAACCCGTCAACTTTAATTTTAATTGCCCTTCAAAAGGATACCTGTTTTATTAATTTGCATACAACCCTCTTAAGTGTGGGGGCAAAAAAGGCAAATTGAGGGGTGGTTTACCCCCTAATTAAATTTTTTCTTAACATTTTCATAGTAAATTTTTCATCGCTTTTCATTAGAAGAATTTTCGTTTTTGTTTCAGTCAGATCGGTGGATTGCTTCTGGGTGAAACTGCAAAATCACCCCTCGACACGCCTTTCTTTGAGGAGTGGTTTCCCCCCTTAAATCCGTTTTTCCGCCGATAAAAAAAAATACGTGTCTCAAAGTTTTCGATGCTCTATCACATATATGAGTTTCAACAAAATCGGAGGCGGACACCTGAGGGATGTTCCTTGTCAGTTCAAATTTCAAGTCAATCGGGTAATTGCTCTTTGAGTTACAATGTCAGCAAAT
Organism: Ophion obscuratus; assembly: GCA_964007375.1. Classification (NCBI taxonomy): domain Eukaryota; kingdom Metazoa; phylum Arthropoda; class Insecta; order Hymenoptera; family Ichneumonidae; genus Ophion; species Ophion obscuratus. The sequence goes on from OZ023318.1 coordinate 46,227,118, forward strand.
TTGAAAAATCTCATTTCGAGAAAAACGCGTTTTAAAGATTTAACTATCGATATTTGCAACATAAAATGATAGAGATACGGCCTTGAAATTTTTACAGGATATTCTTGAAAGTCGAAAAAAGCAAAAATAATCGATTTTTTGAAAGTGTCGCACTGGTATAACGCCTTAAATTACATTTGTTTAAAATCACGTTTGGCCATCTCTCCCGGAGTATCCGGATGTGATGGTCATAGCAGTAGAGGTGAGATGGCCAGTTAGCCAGCATTATGCTCTTGGTTTTCTCGTTGATTTTATGTTTTGATTCTTATTTTTTTCCTTTTGGCCACATCTAGAACACGTATCATCGAAGTCAGTATAATTTTTGTGTACCCAAAGTTTGCATACTATCCACTAAAGGGGGAATACCAGAGTAAGAAAAATCGATTTTTTTTGCTTAAATAGATAGTTTTGGCCTTTAAGGATATGCCTACAAATTTTCAAAACAATATTCGGCTTAGAAGTATTCGAAATTGGCGCCAAGCGTCGACGCTCTCAAAGCCTTCTATACGGGCCTTTCTATACTTTAAACGCGTTTTTCTCGAAACCATGTTTTTTTACCTGGTTGACAGCATAACTCTGTCAAATTTTGTCCAATCGACTTCATTCAAAAAGGATTCTCTTCATAAAACTTATCGCTATCGTCGCACAACAGAGTTTTTTTTAAGTGTTTACTTTTTTTATTAACAATTTGCTGCAAAATTTTTGTACAATTTGATTTTTTTGTCAATGGCCGCCATTTTTTTCTAATCAAAATTTTCAAATTTCCTACGATGCTGCGATAGCTATACTATTATAATTAAATAATCTTTTTGAATTTTTGAATTCACATGCTTGCTGTGGCACTTAGGCTGTCAACCGTCGGGGAGTCTTTTTTTGAGACGCCATTTTGCGACCGCTCCTCTGCTTAATAAAATGTACTAAAAACAAGAAAAAAAAATGTCCTTTTATGCTTCATTACTTCAATAATTAATACACAAAATTTCAAATAATTTGATAGAGCCGTTTTTTTTTCAAAAAAAAATTCCCAAAGAATACCTCATTTTTCAGCCTGTCACACTGACATTCTCCCTGAAAACAGTCTTCGATAAGACGAGTTTCATAATCATTTTCTCCGCAACTTTTTTTTTTTTCATTGTTCTTATATCAAACAAGTAGAAACAATACCCGCGAAATCTTGAGGTTATGACAAAGCACTGTTCGTGAACTATTCAAGAAATACAAAAGTAACCATTACTTTTACGACACAACATCACCACAATGTAAAACATGAAACCTTGAAACAAAATTCAGCAGTTGACAGAATAATTAAAAAGGATTTTACTTACTTGAGATTGTGTTGGCCAATTTTTTGCTTGTACACTTATATCCGCGCACGAGGCGAAGCGAATTAAGCAGTAACAGGTGAAATCTAGTGCGCGGTTGTATGAAACATTTCTATTGGCCATCTCTCCCTCATGGCCAATTCCCCCGGAATTACTCTACTGGTAGGGGTTTTTCATGGTACTGAAGTTCGCATCGTTGGAACGCGACGAAAATTAATTTTTTTGATTGCCAAAACCTTTTTTGGTCTCGTCGGGCTACAAAAATTAAACAATCGTTTTTTAGGACCCTCATAAAAAATCTACAACATAAATTGGCAAGAAAATATTTTCGATATTGATTAAAATAAAAGAAAAGAGAATTTTCGTTGCTTTCCAATAATGCAAACTTCAACACGGTGGTTTTCCACAGTTCCCCCGTATCCTCGGCAAATACGGTATAGTGTAGCTTGACAAGTCGTGGGGTCAACGGAAGTAAGGGTAGATTGGCGAAGTGCGGGTAGGGAATGACAGGGAACGATCCCATTGGGCAGAGTAATACCCTAAAACCCGCATAGGGATATGGAACTCGGGAAATTACATGAAGGGCTTATGTCTAGTTGTAAAAGTCGAAAAATGACTTTTTTTTTTCAAAACCAATATATTTTGACAGTCATCGTATAAATGTTTTCTGACAATTTCAAGATGATCCGATAAAAAATGACAGATCTGGAGGCCGTTATGTTGACGCCCGTTGGAACCCTCGGAACGTCGATCGAAATTTTAAACACTTTTTTTCTCGAAAGTAGGCTTTCAAAGTCGGTGAGAAAAATATCATAGTAACTACCGCATCGATCTTTCTGAAATTTTAAGCGCTTTTTCGAGATGTAAAAATATAGTATTCTTGATCGAAGGACTGTTTTTCTTTTCGATTTTTATTTTCGATTTGATAAACGAAGAACGCCCATTTTTTTTCGCAATAATCAAGACTATCACTTTGAAAATGCACCAATTTTTGAAATTTAACATTTCGGAAATTCATTTGATTGAAAATAAAGATTAATAGGATAAACTGATATAGTTAATAACGAAATCTGTTCAATTTTGTTTTATTCGATTACGTGGTTCAGAAAGGCATTAAATTAAACTAAACTAAAAATTAAATATTGTCACACAAAAAAATGACAGTGTGTTCTTCAGATAACATTTTTTCACATACCAATTTTTTATAGAAATTACTCATCTCGATTTGCAAAAAATAAAATCTCAAAAATTAGCTGTTTTCGACTGTTGCAGCAAGAATAACCCGTTGAATATATTTAGCGGCTTCCAAAAGTTTCGCACTATCTGTTTTTACGCATCGGATAAGAAAATACTCGGAATGAAAGTTCAAAATTTTTCTAGGGACTTTTTGTAAAATAATTCCGCTCCTTAAAAAGTATTAGATTTTTGTTCTAAATGTTTTATTGTCCGATGAGTGTTTTCCACGACAAACAGATGGTCTCGGACTTTTCAAACTCATGGTATAGGGGAGACCGGGGCAAAATGGTATAGCGGGGCAAAACGGTACCGGGGCAAAACGGCACTGGGGCATAATGGGATCGGGGCATAATGGGATAGCAAAAAATGAAGTTTTTTGGTGATTGATTTGGGGCAAAATGGGATAGGGGCCAAATGGGACAGAGAGGAGTGGAATATCAAATTGGGGCAAAATGGAATCGGGGCAAAATGGGACACACAAAAATGAAGTGTCGCAGCCCGCTGAATTTGGGGCAAAATGGGAAGACAGGAAAATTCATGCTTCGGCTCTATGAAAGAGCTGTTGAAACATAATCTAATCTAAATGGTGCTTGTGGTTCGTTTCAGTCCACATATACGCAGATAATACGGACTGACCGATATATTTGTCGACACATATCCGTCGATTTCATGGCGAGCGGCGGTCCTAGTTTCATAAAACAATTTACGTAAAAATTGACAAGAGTTAGATTTTCATCAATGGCTTGAAAATCAGTATCAGTAACGTGCAGTTGGCAGAAAATAAATTAAAAAAAAAACAAAGAAAGATAAAAACAAAAAAAAACCCATAAATTGCACGCGTCAGATTATAAAAATTACTTAATTATTTAAATAATTAATAACGACAAAGAAATTGTACCAATCGAATAAGAAGGCTCAAATAACAATTTACGTCAAGTTTGGTACAGTTCTGACCGCAGAATCAAAAGTAATTGTTTAACAAACTTTAATAACAAATGAAAAATTAGTATTTTTTTGAATGTTGAAGTACTTAAATTTATTGGATTCAACGAATGTTGAAACGTAAAAATTGACAAGAGTTAGATTTTCATCAATGGCTTGAAAATCAGTATCAGTAACGTGCAGTTGGCAGAAAATAAATTAAAAAAAACAAAGAAAGATAAAAACAAAAAAAAACCCATAAATTGCACGCGTCAGATTATAAAAACTACTTAATTATTTAAATAATTAATAACGACAAAGAAATTGTACCAATCGAATAAGAAGGCTCAAATAACAATTTACGTCAAGTTTGGTACAGTTCTGACCGCAGAATCAAAAGTAATTGTTTAACAAACTTTAATAACAAATGAAAAATTAGTATTTTTTTTAATGTTGAAGTACTTAAATTTATTGGATTCAACGAATGCGATAAAAATTAGCTTAGTTAAACAAGCAATAAAAATTAAACATTGCCACCGTTAAATTATAGTATCGTAAGTAGAGTGTGACCCAAATATCGTGTAACATTCAATAAAACCTGTTTTCACTCATTTATTACCCCTCGTTTTTTACCCCTGCATTTCTTTCGTTTCTGCATCGAATTATTCCACTGTCCCATTCTGCCCCGATCCCGTTTTGCCCCAACCGCCTCTTTCTGAGGAGCCTGATTTTCTCCGGCCCATTTTGCCCCAGTCCCGTTTTGCCCCAATGACGTATTTTCCAGCAGTGTTGATTTTCACTATTCCATTTTGCCCCAAACCCGTTTTGCCCCGGTCCCATTATTCCCCGCTATACCATTTTGCCCCGGTCTCCCCTATGTAGATGTTAACATTTTATACGCTGTAATTTATTGCCACGTTTCAATCAGTTTCGATAAACGACGAGATATATATATTTTTTTCATTTTTACGGCCTCACTTTAATTATTTATATTATTCTCCTGTCGGGAAGCTCATAATATTTTCTTCGTACTGCAAAAATTAAAGGTCGGGAAGGAAAAGAAAGAGAACAGTGCAGTAAAGTGCTTCGGTCTCTGCAAAAACTACGTAGGAGCCTTGTAATTTATATTTCTCATTTACCTGCTTAGCTCTGAATTTTTTTTGTTTCTCGTTGCTGTGGCTAAATGGGTCAAGCATATTTTTCTTCCCTCTAGAGTCTCCTCGCCTCACCCTGCCCCACTCACCGCCCGCGTACGAAAATAAATCGAAAAAGCCAAAAGAGCCGAAACGGAGCAACTGGATTAAGATAAAACTATGATGAATAGGTGGAAACACACGCATACATACATATATCCACAGGGGTAGTTTCGAGAAGAAAATATTCTATGAACATAATTTTGGAAAAATCATTTACAATGATAAATATTTCGAAGAATAATTTAAATTAAAGAACGTTTGGAAAGTAACATTTTTTCGGCACATTTTGAAGAATCAGCCTCATCTTCTCATCTCGTTTCTTCATCGCAGATTATGAAAATGTGGGTTCAGCAATTGCTTCGAGTTCTCGAATGTTGCGAATAATTATTATTTGAAAAATAGAAATATAGAAAATGTATATATAATTGTTATTTCGTATTAGGACGTATAGTGACCAATCGAACGACCTTTTACACTTCGGGTACATCGCACTGAATCAAACTTTAGCTCGACCAACACGATTCTTGATCCGATCTATTAATCGAATAAATATTTATTTTTAAATTTATATTTATAGGTATATTCATTTTCATATTTATGTTTATGTTTATATTTATATTTATTTTTATATTTATTCTCATGCTTACATTTATACTTTTATATGTCTTTATAATTACATTGATTTTTTACGTTTATGAATATTATATCCGAACGGTTTTTATTCCGAATAGTCGAATAAATACGATTCTTCGCGAATGTAATCCCGTCAAAGTACGCATAAATTTATCCTCTCGTCATGGGCGCCAAGGTGGGCGGTTAGTGGCGCCAGGGGGAGGATAAAGAATATTAGAAAATTGTGTACACAAGAGGTCTGATATATCCAGCGTTATAGAATTTTTTTCTCGTACCCTACATTGATACTGACACACGCATATATATATATATATATATATATATATATATATATATATATATATATATATATATATATATATATGCGATTTATTTTTCGAAGGCTTCAAACGCGGTGCTACGCGTAATACAGTGCTTGTAAAACATTATCATGCAAAAAAATTGCTCCACTTGTACATAAACGTGGATGGAAAAATATGAAGATGTGTATCTCGTGATCCTGTGTGGGCAGACGGGGAGAGAGAGCGAGGGAGAGAGGGGGGGGGGGGTCGAGAGCAAGAGTTGTGTTTCTGATGTGTGTTATTTTATGCGGCTATCCAATTACTCTGTGAGTACCGGCGGGAGGATCGAATGAGACTTGTGGATCTGTACGATATCGTTCACAGAATTTCTCTCCCTTTTCGATACATACCCAGCAGACCAAAATTTCCACATTCATATAAAGGGTGTCCTCAAAATGATCTGACATATACATTTATTGATAAAACGTATTATTTATTGGAAAAGTGTGAATATTTGTATTTTAATACAAGGTACAATCGAACCTCGATACAACGAAGATTTGCCCATTTCCTTCCGAGAGACACTCGAAACCTTGATACAACGACATAATCATATACACTATACTCTAATGGCTAATTGCTTGTGAAAAAAGCTCTAATTTAATTTTTTTTTTATATCGTCCTATTTATAATACTAATATATTTTCTTAAAGAACATTTTAAGGCGGGATATACATTTACAACGACGAAAGAATCGATTTCTTTTTTTTTTTTTTTCTTTAAACGATAGAACTATGTATGTAGAATATTTTCCTAAAGTTTCAAAGCAAAATTCGAAAAACTTCAAACGCCACAGCCCGTTAACGCCGTGCCTCACCGCTCGGATTCGGAGCGGGCGTGAAGTTCAAACGCGTTTGTCTCAAAACTGCATTGTCGAAATTGGCGTGCTGGATTACTCAAAAACTATTAAGCCGATTGAGTTTAAACTTGGTAGAAATGTTGATAATATTGGTACCTTTTACTCGGCGAGAATTGTTTTTGAAAAATTGAAAAAAAACGACTTTTTTAATCCACATTTTGCAGAAATGTTGCGTGAAATGTTAAATTTTCGGTAAATGCGTGTCATTTTCTTAAATTTGCATTTTCTTCATTTTAATGACCGTCACGTAGAAAGTATACGTGTTCTAACTGAAAAAAATGATTGAACTTTTTTGCAAATCAAAGTCTACGGGAAGCTAGACTGCACGCCGATTCGCAACTCCCCGTGCAGAAATTTTGGCAGGGATACAGCTGGATTCCGACTTATATCCCGGGCTCCCAGTCGGGATCTAGTCCGATATCGGATCAGATTCGAAGACTAAATGTAAGATCCGTAAACTGGATTCCATTAGGGATCCAAAACCGGATCCTTTAATGACTCTAAATAGATTCCCCATGGAATCATTGAGGAATCTGGGAAGGATCACGGGTAAATACAGGCTGAAATAAAATGTCAAAAATGGAATTATGACATGTTAAATTTATTATAAAAATAAATAACATTTATAAAGTTTTGGTGCATTAAAGTATCAGTAAAAAAAATTTGTCCAAAGATTCAAATAGCAGATCGCGCTCATCGCGAGATTTTGATGTGAATTAAAAAAAAATTCACATCAAAATCTGTGAAACCAAATGTATTGACAAGAAATTATAAATACAAAAAAATTCACAAAATTAGTTGTGAATTTTTTCGTATTTAAGACAAATTAAAATCAAATTCAAAATGATTAGATTAAAATTTGCGCCAAAAGTGAGTTCGTACGTATTTTGAGAGAAAACATTGCCTCGAGGCAAAGAAATTTTTGCACATAACTTTTTGTGCGAACATTTCTTTGCCTCAACACAATGTTTTCTCTCAAAATACGTTTACACTTGTGGTGTAAATTTTAATATAACTGCCGTGAATTCGATTTTTATTTTCTTCAACTTGAGGAAATTCACAACTCATTTTGTGATTTTTTTCATATTTATAATGTAATATTTGAAACTCACAACTTTTTTTGCAAAAATTTCTTTGCCTCGACGAAATGTTTTCTCTCGAAATACGTAAGAACTCACGTTGGGGTAAATTTTAATCTAATCATTGTGAATTTGATTTTAATTTGTCTTAAATACATGTTTATACCCACCGACATGTCGGTGGGTATAAACAGAGACTTATTCCCCAAAACCGGTATCCCGGTTAGAATCCAACTTGCATCAGTATCGGAATATGTACGACGACGATGGCATAATTTTCAAAATTTTGGCATCACGTGTATTTTCGGTATTACTATGTAATTCCTCTCTATAGATAGGAATTTTATAGATAGGAATCTATAGACAGAAATTCCTATCTATAGATAGGAATTCCATAGTAATACAGAAAATACACGTGACGCCAAAATTTTCAAAATGATGCCATCGTCGTCGTACATATGCCGATACTGATGCAAGTTGGATTCTAACCGGGATACCGGTTTTGGGGAATCCATGACAAATCCTGATCGGGATTTGATCGGACATAGGGTATCCCGGTCAAAATTTCTGCATGGGTCCCGCAGCGACCTTGTTGTAACACTCTGCCACAGCTCCGTCATTTTGATGATGAATTAATTAAAAAAATTGTTTTGTATACTTAAATATACTATTAATGTATACCTAAAGGTTGATAACTGTAGAATAATTATTTCTCAGTTTAAAAAATCCCTCATTATTGCTTATTTTTTTCCTGTCTAAATGTATATCTCGTCTTAAGGAACATGACTTCGCTATAACGAAAGTTCGATATAACGAGCTTCCCTTCAGATTCGTTATAGCGAGGTTCGACTGTACAAACATGGAGGTTATGTTCGGAACATAATATCCGATAAATGGCATAAACAGCATGGACTTGGAAGACATATTCTTTCAACAAGATGGCGCAAACTGCCACACTGCGGGCGAAGCAATGCAGTTATTGCAGACGAAGTTTCATGGTCGTGTTATCTCGCACCGCGGCGATGTGAATTGGCCACCAAGATCTGAAAGGAAAAGTGTATTTCTGAAAGGAAAAGTGTATGCCAATGATCCCCGGACCATTCCGGAGCTCAAGGAAGCAATTGGACGCACAAGTATTGAAATTACACTACCAAAAAAAAAAAAATTATTTTAAATAGGATCTATTTAAATCAAATAGTTTTTTCCTTGGCCCACGGCCTACTACGATCTTATTTGTTTTAAAGATATTTTTTATTTGTTTCAGCTATTCTTTTTTAGCATTGAATATATTCAAATTGAATAAATGAAGATTCGATTTCACTAAATCTCTATTTGCTTACAATGAATTAGAATTACACTGTAGTTCTAAGTGTATTATATGCATAAAATATTTCATACATCCAAAGTAAAACGAAATACACAATTGAGTGTTTTACGACAACGATTTTGTATCTTAATTCGTCATTCCCTGGCCTTTTGAGATGATTTCTATCGAAGAAAATATTTCACCTATATGGGTGTCAAACCTAGAACCTACCTACTCATAGCTACGCACGCCGCCCCTATGCTACCGAGTGATTGTATCATCTTCGTCGCAGATATGGCTAAGAGACCAAATGAATTCCTATAATTATTTGCTATATCAATTAGTTAACATCATTGTGATAATTAGAGAGTTTTATCGAATAACATACTATATATATTTCTAACATAACCTATATATACACACACACACACACACATATACATACATATATATATATATATATATAATTCCTCTCTCTACCCCCACACTTCTTTGATATGTGTGTTGCAATAAAGACAGACCATTCAATCAAATAGAAAAATGGTTGACTCTACGAAAATTCTATGTAATTAAAAAAAAATTAAATCACATAGATCCATTCAGTGGTTTCAACTAAATCGTTTTTTGAGCAGATGACACCGAATCACAGATTTATTAGGGTTAAATAAAATATTTAGCTATTGGACGATATTGAATATATTTTGGAATTGAATAAATACATTTAAAGTAAATAATTTCAATAATGGAATGCAATAGGAAGCATTTGATTCCACGAAAAATTTAGTTAATTTAAATAAACAAAAATCAAATAGACGCGATTGGTTCATATCAATAGAATTTTTCTGTCAGCGTATCCCGCAATTATGCCAAAATATTATTGAAAATTCCGTCAAAAGTCATTTATCGGATATTGTGTTTCACACATAACCTCCATGTTTGTACCTTATATCAAAATAAAAATATTCGTACATTTCAAACGAATAATACGTTTTGTCAATAAATAGAAATGTCAGGTCCTTTTGAGACACCCTGTATAAATATCACGTGTCCGTATTTTGTATTTTCTCTTCACCTCATTCCTTTCTCCATCTCTATCGCTCTCGATCTCGTGGAAAATTCGGTGGTTCAATCGGCAGAACACGAAAAAATAAATATTCTCATTATCCAGGTACCGAGGGCAACGTGGCGCCTCCCCCCAGGCTGATACATTCACCGGGCTGCCGAATTTATTTCGTCTTCCACGGTACTTCCTATTCGTACGATTTACATTCGATTTTCTCTTCTTCTAATCTCGCAAAGAATTTCGAACGCTTCGAACGCTCGACTTGTATACAGATATACACGTTGCATCGTATGTGGTCAATGGCGTTCTTCTTTGGAGCTTTTTTTCGTCCTATTTGGCAAACAGCGCATATACACGCTGGAAATTGTTTGGATTCGAAAGCTCGGGCGAATTTGGAGATACGGGCTTGTTTGTAAAGGAGGGAATGAAAAAAAAAGCGAATGAGAAAGCTGTTTGCAATGAACGATGCAATTATTTCGTGAATAAAGCTCGTTCGATGCGTCCAACGTGTTTTGTGTAGTGTTATGCGAATTTCGTTTGACGTTTCGTCGAAACGTTCACGGATAACGTTCATGGCGATGCACGTCCGCAGTTTGCAGGATCGCGATTAAATGCGGGGTCATTCTGCGTGAAAATTAATTTCGAATGAATCTGAAAGGAGAATTATTCGACGCTGAACGCTCAAATTTATGTGGATAATTTTTAATCGCTCTATGGATTGTCGATTACCCGCTAGTGGGTCTTTGCGAGAAAAAACTTGGGGTTTGGAGAAATTGCACTTTTTATGCATACACGCACATATATGTGTTATTGTTGATATGTTTATATATATATATATATATATATATATATATATATATTAGACTGATTAAAAAAATATATTTTTTTTTCCTTCTGGATTCTCGTGCTATTGTTGGGCACTAATAAAAGAAAATTTCTCTAAAAAGATAGGCGCGGTCACTCTATTTTTAGAGGTGGCTATCTCGACTTTTTTGTATTTGTTTTTATTTTAACGAACGTATTTCATTTAAGCATAGTCATGGCTTCGGATTACGGATAAAAATCACATCCAGCAGTTATTTCGTAACAAAAATAAACTCTAACAATTTGAAAAGAATTCAATATTCACAATGCAAATCCAGGTAGATCAATAATGGCGTCTATACTACTCTCGTTATTCGTGTAGATTTATTTATACGCATTAACATTTCGCACTTCTTACGAAAACTTAAATTATAAGCTTTTATTCATAAATCGTATATTTACATTTTCAAAATGCTACACTTATATTATCTTCAAACTTATTTATATTTCTTCCCAGCCACTGTGCATAACATCGCGTATGCCACTGCGCATACCACTGCGCCAGTCACTGCGCATCCGTGGCGCCATTTGTAAGTGGTGTTGTTTTTTTTTTCAATGTGACTCAAGTAAAGACAATTTTAAACAATGGCTCGGAAAAACGAAGACAACACAATTTGGCTAATCCGCAAGAAAATTCCGAAAATAAGTACCCGTCATTTACCGTCAAATCGGAAAGTTTTGAGTTTTTTTCTTTTATAAACATAAGAGAGAAAAACTGACCATACGTCGAAGTGCACACGAAACGATGAAAGAAGTTTTCGAACAATGGAAATGTGCTGAAATTCCAACGCGTCGATTGAATAACGCAATCGTGAAATTAATAAAACTCCATCTAGTCGGGAAAAAACTTTTAAAAAATCGGGTTAAAAAGAATTTGCCGTCACAAATATTGAAGGAGCGTAAATTTAAGAGAGATTTGGACAAACTGTTCAACGTTGCACATTTTCGTTCTGCCCAAAATGTTAACGAACTTGAGCGATTATTTTTGCTATCACACGTTTCGATTATTTCTCCGTTCTGACGGCAAATTCTTTGTAACCCGATTTTTTAAAAGTTTTTTCCAGACTAGATGGAGTTTTATTAATTTCAAGATTGCGTTATTCAATCGACGCTTTGGAATTTCAGCACACTTCCATTGTTCGAAAACTTCTTTCATCGTTTCGTATGCACTTCGACGTATGGTCAGTTTGTCTCTGTTATGTTTGTAAAAGAACAAACTCAAAACTTTCCGATTTGACGGTAAATGACGGGTACATATTTTCGGAATTTCCTTGCCGATTAGCCAAATTGTGTTATTTTCGTTTTTCCGAGCCATTGTTTAAAATTGTCTTTGATTGAGTCACATTGAAAAAAAAAACAACACCACTTACAAATGCGCTGCGCCAATACAAAATGGCGCCGCGGATGCGCAGTGACATGCGCAGTGGCATGCGTGATGTTATGCACAGTGGCTGGGAAGAAATATAAATGAGTTTGAAGATAATATAAGTGTAGCATTTTGAAAATGTAAATACATGATTTATGAATAAAAGCTTTTAATTTAATCTTTCGTAAAAGGTGCGAAATGTTAGTGCGTACAAATAAATCTACATGAATAACGAGAGTAGTATAGGCGCCATTATTGATCTACCTGGATTTGAATTGTGAATATTGCAATCTTTTCAAATTGTTAGAGTTTATTTTTGTTACGAAATAGCTGCTCGATGTGATTTTTATCCGTAATCCGAAGCCATGACTATGCTTAAATGCAATACGTTCGATAAAAAAATTCAAATACAGAAAAGTCGAGATAGCCACCTCTAAAAATTCAGTGACCGCGCCCATTTTTTTAGAGAAATTTTCTTTTATTAGTGCCCAACAATAGCACGAGAATCCAGAAGGAAAGAAAAAGAATTTTTTTTCTGTGTGTGTGTGTATATATATATACAGGGTGAGGCACTAACTGTTGCCGACGTCACAAAAAAATGTTTGAACCAAACGTTGCACAGTACGAAAGGGGTCATCAAATGCGACCATTTTTTTTTATCTCAGTGGAGGCGCTGTCGCACAGTAAAGGTCACCTCCACTTTTTAAAATGGGATGGTACATTTTTTTCAATTATCTTATAGAGCATCGAAAACTGCATAAAAATATGTAAGGGTCAAAGTCGTTTAAGGTCATTTAAGATCAAAAAGTGACATGAACTTTATTTTTATGTGAAATTACTTTTATTCACACATCACGGATGTGTAGAATTTCTTATCACTTCGGCACTTATCGAATCACAGGCTCGAAGAATTTTCGCACGCATATCATCCGGCGTAGTTGGACGTTCTTTATAAACAAGATCTTTCAAGTATCCCACAAGAAAAAGTCCAGAGGCGTTAAGTCTGGCGAGCGAGCCGGCCACGATACAGCTCCTCCGCGTCCAATCCAACGATTTGGAAATCTCTTTTGCAATTCATTTCTAGCTATCAGCGAAAAATGTGCCGGGCACCCATCGCGTTGATACCACATTCTGTTTCTTGTTTCTAATGGTATTTCTTCCAATAACGGACCTAATGTTTCTTGAAGGAATGTAGTGTACTTCCTACCATTAAGATTCCCTTCGATGAAATAAGGGCCTATGATTCTATCGCCAATAATCCCACACCATACATTAACCGACCACGGTCTTTGGTGTGCAACTTGCCGCAGTCAATGTGGATTTTCAGTTGACCACAAATGCATGTTATGCAAGTTAATATTTCCATGATTCGTAAATGTTGCCTCATCAGTAAATAAAATCCGATTAATAAATGAGTCATCTCTCTGAATCTGGCGTTGAGCCCATCGTCAGAATTCAGTGCTATTCATGAAATCCGTACCAGTTAATTCCTGGTGGAGACTGATGTGGTAAAGATGATATTTAGGACGATGTAAAATACGTAAAATACTTCTTTGGCTTACGCCAGATTCCCTTGCAATTTGACGAGAACTCGCACAAGGGTCTCGATGAACGCCGGCAAGAACACCAATTTCCGTTTCGTCGTTAGTAACTCGCTTTTGTCGGCTACTTTCCCGACGGGTTAAGGATCCAGTTGTCCTCAGGTTAGTGTACAAAATTTGAAATGTACGGCGTGTAGGATGAGAACGTTCGGGAAATCTTTCAGCGCATAAGTCTCCAGCTCTCACTGCATTTTTCTGTCATTCTCCGTAAATTAGAAGCATATCAGTTTGCTCTTCAAAAGAATACATCATTTACATTTGCTTGATTCATTAATACTAGTCTCACCATTCTTACTATCGTTATCTTGGGTTTGTTTGGGCGAAACATTGTACAATGTTCCGTGTACATTGTAGGTTTGGTGCCGTTGTTTACATGCAAGACAATGGCAAGACTTCGGCGATACGTGCCGAAGCGATAAGAAATTCGTGATGAGGAGATTGCAATACTGCATTGATTCCAATGGCAATCACTTTTAACATCTACTATGAATAAAGGTAATTTCACATAAAAATAAAGTTCACGTCACTTTTTTTTGTCTTAAACGACCTTGAACGACTTTGACCCCTAAATGTTTTTATGCAGTTTTTGGTGCTCTACAAGATAGTTGAAAAAAATGCACCATCCCATTTAAAAAAGTGGAGGTGACCTTTACTGTGTGACAGCGCCTCCAATGAGATAAAAAAATGGTCGCATTTGATGACCCCTTTCGTACGGTACAACTTTTGTTTAAAACATTTTTTTGTGACGTCGATAATTACAGAGATATTCAAGGTGGCAAAAGCATCTGCTTTTGGTTTTTCGCATGCCACTTCTACAAATGATAACTTTTTTTACTCGGTTTTTTAAAAGATACACTTGGTTATTTGTTTCATCTAGACAAGTCTTTCTTATAACCTCAAATGTTAAGGAAACTTTATGAAAAAAATATGGTATGTCGAATTTGCATACAAACCAATTCGAACACCTGACTTTGATAGCCCGCGGTGGAAAAAAATGTACTACGCATATCGTGCAAACTACTTGAAACAGTTGCCTAGTTATTGTTAATCCATATCATTTGTAGGGGTGGCATGCGAAAAATCAAAAGCAGGTGACTTTTATCTCGAAAACCGTAGGACTTTTACTAAACTGAAATTCTAGCATATAGTAGGACATGATCTGACCTATCGACAGTTGCAGGTTTATCCATTCGTAACAGGACACCCTGTGTATTTATTTATTTATTTATTTCCCGAGTTCCAACGCAACGGTGAGGGTGAGTTTGGGTAAAGGGGAAGGATCAAACCGGCAAGTTCCCAATTGAACCCTTTCTCCTTGCTCCCTATTCGCCCTTCGCTAATGTAGCCTAACTTCCGTTGTGTCCGCAGCGGTCTCAAGGCAGTCTTCAAGTCTACATGTCTAAATTTCGGGCGTTTTTTAGGCATGATATAAAAAAAACAAGAAAAATATTTCGACTATCTATTTTTTTAGTCGTTTTATTGATGCTTCAAGAACTTACAAGAGACGTTGTGCAAAAGACAATAAAAATGGAACAAGTTATGGGCTTCTAAATATGGTTTTCTCGACAGGTTGACATGATTTCAAAGCTTCCAGTCATGCTTAAACGGAAAGAAAAACCAATTTTCTGTATCAAGAATCACGCCATTATGGCAGGCAATAAAATGTTTTTTAAATGTGGCGAGTATCTAAAAAATGTTAATTTTTTGCCTTTTTTCCTCTAAGTTTTGAATTCTTTTAAATAGTAAGAATAAATAATTTCGCAATGCCCGAGATATGGACGATAGAGAAATATATACTGAAGGTCTATACCAAATTTGGAGTCACTCAGTTGAACAAAACTAGAGATATTACTACGTCAACTGGGTTGAAAAAAGTATATGCGAGAAAAACGCGTTTAAAGTTTAGAGTACAACTTCAGACAACCGCAACTCTCTAAGTGGTATAATGGAATTTTTATACTTACGTCATGTTAATCGGTCATGCCTGCGTCGAGCAGTGTGCCTTCCTCGACTTTGAAATTACGATTTTCTGAAGTTCGTTCTTCCCTGCGAGGAGTTCTAGCTTCTTTAGAAGCTTCTGAAGTTCGTAGCTCCGACCGGTCGATCCTATTCCGGTGGCGCCTCTCGCCACCTAAGGAAGAAGCTTTTCTAGTATAGTAAACTTTGTCAAAATACATTGATAACAATGGGCAACATTTAAAAAACGAAAAACTACTTGAGATTCTGCTGTGTATCAGGGTGCAAGACGGATAACAAAAGTGATTTGTCGTTCCATAAGCCATCTAAACATAAAGTCTCTCAAAAAGTGGTTATTGGCTCTTAAAATGACCCTCTTTAGACCATTAAGGTGCGTTTGTAATCACTTCACGAGATTTTTTCATTCCAAAATTGTATTTTTATGAATAATCAATGTCACAATAGTTCAACATGTGAAAACAAATGAATATCATTCTACTGAAACGATTTATTGAATTCATGATTTTGAGCAAGCAGAAAATGTTTTATTTGTCCATCATTTTATACTTTACCTGATCTCGTAATGGCATTCTATACCATTTCTAGGTATCGCATACATTACCTGGGTACAGTATTTAAGGCCTTAGGCCACTCTAGAGGCCGAAAAAATAGGCTTTTTGGGGATTTTTTTTTCAGAAAGACTACAAAATAAATCGAGATTACAAAAAAGGGTGTTAATCATACATATCAGTGACTGTATACGAGAATTTTCTTGAAGCGTTTAATTAAAAAATGGCGGCTGTGCAGCGTTTATCTCAAAACTGTATTGTTTAAGTTGGCCGGAAACATAACTCAGACAATTTTCAACCGATTCACTTGAAATGTTGAATATATCTCGAAAAATACATTGTCTATAGAAATACGTAGGATTTTTTTTTATATTGCATAATACATTTGTTATTAACAATTATCGGACGATTTTTAGGCAAATTTTTGCAAAGTGAAAAATTTTGTCAGATAATTGTTAATAACAAATGATACATACATATATATATACATATATACACTGTAAAAAATGTATGTATAAAAATTAATACACAAGTGTAGGAAATTGTTATGCGGATACCGCTTATGAAATTTCAGATACGATTTTGAAAATCCAAAACAGGTTATTTTAAAAATCAAAGTGTAGCTCCGTAATATTAATATACTTGTGCGTTGAAAAATAATGCACGTGTAAAGAAATAATCACATCCAAGTATATTAAAATCAAGAAAAATTTGCTGATATCAAAATACGAGTGTATATTAAATTCAAGAACCATTTGTTAATATCAGCATATGGGTGTGTATTAATTTCACGAAAACAAAGTATTACCATTGATGTACACTGTAAAAAGCTTCTGTGTAAAAATTAATATACAATTGTATGATGTTTTTATGCGGACGCCGTTTATGAAATTTCAGATAATATTTTGTAAATCCAAAGCAGGTTATTTTAAAAATAAAAGTGTGGCTCCGTAATATTAATATACTTGTGCGTTTGAAAAATAATGCACGTGTAAAAAATGTTCACATCCATGTATATTTAAATCAAGAACCATTTGCTGATATCAATATACGAGTGCATATTAAATTCGTTCGTATATTAAGTTCGTAAAATTCAATTCTTTTGTGCCTTAAATGTAGTGTAAATTTAATATAATTTTCACATTGTTTCATGTGATTTTCATCAGCATTTATGATTTTTTTTTTTCAATTCCAGTTTCGCACTTTTAAGTAAATCTGTTGTGAACATGCATTGTACGTATCGTAAAATTCAGATTCATATATATTATATTTTTCAGGCTGCTGTAAATAAATTTCAAACTTGTTTTGTATTTTCGATGCTCTGTTTTTTATAGTTGATTTATTATACATCTGTAGTAATTTTCAATTGAAGAGACGGGTTAATGCAATACATTTTCCACAAATTGACAAACTTGCCTTTGAAATTCTATGTTGCATCTATTAAATTCTATACCCACGTTAGATTTTCATGTTCCTGTTTTAAATTTACGGTACAAGTGTTTCAAATTTAATTCCATCTACTGAGTTCGTAAAATTCAATTCCTTTGTATCTGAAATGAATTGTAAATTTCATATCATTTTTTACAGTGTATATATATATATATATATACACACAATCTGATTCGTGAGATTTGGAGAGTACGTTTCCTTTTTTACTATACTGATAACGACATTTGTTTACGGGAAAAATTGGCAAACGGGTTGTTACGATATAGATATAGATACAGAGAGAAAAACTGCTCGCAAACGATATTACAGCGCGGCTTTATATATCGCATAGAGTTTTGTGACAGAATCGTGTGAGTTGCATCCTGATGTTAGTCGGTAGTCGAAGTAATCGGAACTATCCAGTGATATAGTCGGTATTGGTAGAGAGCAGAGCATTGAAAATTGTATAGTTAACAATAGGTATACATCCGTGTGTCTATGTGTGAGTTCGGATAACATACGGTATATTTACTGTCTGTACTTTATCTGGGACTCCAACGTATCCACGACAGTCCCTGCTCTTTGCTCTTAATCTCTTATGAGAATTTAATCCCTGTCTAGGGTGGTTTCGGTCGATGTATAGAGATGAGAGAGATGATGATGATGACGATGATAGCATCGTCATCATCATCACCTTATTATATGCCTTGGCCAGATCTTGAGGCAATTAATTACATGCAAGTAGAATATAGAAATAAAAATAATTAACTCAAAATTAACATTCTAAAGGTATTATAGAACAACGAAAAAAATGAAACTATACAATTAAAAAAATAATATATGATAATATAATGTATTACCTAATAGTATTACAATATATATAATAATATATGATATTATAATGCACATGCAAAACAAGAGTAAAAATATGTTACAGAGAGAGAGAGAGAGAGAGAGAGAGGCTGTGAGAGGAATCCAAAGAGCAATAGAGGTGGAGGGTGAAGGGCATGACAATGTGGCTCCGGTTTTATTACGACGTCCGAGTCTCTTCATGATTTCAAGCTGTGATAGAAAGGAGTCAGAATAAAACGATGTACGGCGGGGGGGGGGGGGATTTCAGGATTCTCAGGGTCGAAATCTCTGCGAGAGACTCACCCCGAGGGGTAAGTTGCTTCGTCCCTCAGACAATAAAGATATCGGGTGGGAGTCGAAATATCGATGGATCAATATTCGGATGGGCTGAAATATCGAATTAAAAAATATCCAATGTTTGAATATAGATAGATCAATGTTCTGAGGGTTTACATAGTCGTAAATAAAAATTCCGAATACGAATATCGCGAAGTTGAAATATAGCGAAAAACAAAAACCGATTTAAAAAATATTGAGAGACATAATATCGAATTGCTTATATAAATAACACCAAATAATTCGAGAAGACGAATCTTCGAATTGTAAATATAGCGATGGGTCAAAAAACAGAAAGCATTAAATCGAACGGCCAAAAAGTCGAGTGGTTAAAATAGCGAATGGTCAAAATGTCGAATGGCCCGGATGGCGAAAACTTGTGATCGAGGCAGATAGCGTTAGCGGGGGTGGGGATCCAAATATCGAAGGACCAAATATAGATCGACAAATATTTCGAAACAACAGAATTATGAACTCTCAAAATAACGAAGGTTTAATTATTCGAAATGTTATGTTTCGATCGAAGAAAAAATCGAATGACTATAAAGCAAAGCATCATTCATTCTAGAGCTCATTTATCTGAAAACGTATATTCAGATCGTCTGCAATTTGAGACATACAAATATAGATTGGAACAATCTATAAAATCCATATCTCCGAAACAGAAAAAAGCGAGTATCTAATATTCGTAATACCGCTTATAGCGAAAAGCAATATATCGAGACGCAAAATATCGATGGTCCGAAATGTCGAATGCCAAAATGGCGAACATGGTATGGATGCTGTCCCGGGCGACCGCTAACGGGTGGGAGTCGAAATATCGATGGATCAATATTCGGATGGGCTGAAATATGGAATAAAAAAATGTCGAATGTTTGAATATAGATAGATCAATGTTCGGAGGGTTTATATAGTCGTAAATAAAAATTCCGAATACGAATATCTCGAAGTTGAAATGTAGCGAAAAATAAAAACCGATTTAAAAAATATTGAGAGACATAATATCGAATTGCTTATATAAATAACACCAAATAATTCGAGAAGACGAATCTTCGAATTATAAATTAAGCGACTGGTCAAAAAACAGAAAGCATTAAATCGAACGACCAAAAAGTCGAGTGGTTAAAATAGCGAAGGGTCAAAATGTCGAATGGCCCGGATGGCGAAAACTTGTGATCGAGGCAGATAGCGTTAGCGGTCGGCCGGGACGGCATCCATACCATGTTCGCCATTTTGGCATTCGACATTTCGGACCATCGATATTTTGCGTCTCGATATATTGCTTTTCGCTATAAGCGGTATTACGAATATTAGATACTCGCTTTTTTCTGTTTCGGAGATATGGATTTTATAGATTGTTCCAATCTATATTTGTATGTCTCAAATTGCAGACGATCTGAATATACGTTTTCAGATAAATGAGCTCTCGAATGAATGATGCTTTGCTTTATAGTCATTCGATTTTTTCTTCGATCGAAACATAACATTTCGAATAATTAAACCTTCGTTATTTTGAGAGTTCATAATTCTGTTGTTTCGAAATATTTGTCGATCTATATTTGGTCCTTCGATATTTGGATCCCCACCCAAGATATCGATACACTTTTTCATATCGAGCCACGAAAAAGAGAATATTCATCCTACGACACGCGAACAATCGAAACGTACAACACGACGAATAAAGGCCCGGCTTGTCTATGCACGCGCGACCGGAAGGCGGAACGGATTCGTTTTTGACGAATTTATTCCGCATAAATTCGCGTATATCAGCAACAATGAAAAAATTGATTGGTGTATCGGATCAGTCGGGCACGCGAAGGCTCACCCGTGTTAGAAGACTCACATGTACGTCACAATCGCGTGTGATTGAAGAGAAAATTAGAAAAAAAGGGGCGTGATAGAAAGGAGGGGGGGGGGGGGGCGGGGGGAGAAAAAACAAGAGAGGTAAAGATCGAAAAAGCAGTGAAGGATAGGAGAGCCGGATGAAATTGCTTGTCAGAGAGGAGAAGCTCTTCTGCTGCTATGCATCTCGAGGATCCGCACCAATCGAATCTTCCTCGCAATTCCTTCGAGCTAGCAAACTACACCTCGCCCTTCAAGCCCTCACCGCCGAAGTGCCACCCACTGACCTAATCGATATTTCTAATAACGTCGCGGAGCACCAATATACTATAT
The DNA here is from genome assembly GCA_964007375.1 of Ophion obscuratus. Lineage (NCBI taxonomy): Eukaryota > Metazoa > Arthropoda > Insecta > Hymenoptera > Ichneumonidae > Ophion > Ophion obscuratus. The sequence continues at coordinate 46,248,260 of OZ023318.1, forward strand.
ACATACATATATGTGTGTGTGTGTGTGTGTGTATATATACATATATATATATATATATATATATATATATATATATATATATATATATATACACATCCACGCATGGGTGTACATAACTGTACGGAGCTTGCCTACTCTCACGTTGGTTATTAGCGATCCTGGGTATATTAATTCTAGCTTGGAAATGAGATTTTTTCAATACTTTTTTTTGTTCTGATATTCCGTGGTGCGTCACCTCGAGCAGCTTATAATTCTCAAATATACCAGCTATGCTTTGCCTGCACTCGTCGATCACGTTCCCTTCGAAACGGCCCAATGCGTTACGATCGTGTTGCCATTTTTCTTTATTTTTTTTATATTCCTTCTTTAATGTTCATTTTTGCATCGATAGTCGAGTTTTCATTTATTTTTAACGAGCAAAGTCAAAACAAGCAGAGGCCAACATGGGCGGAAGAATTTTTTGTTTTAAAGGCACAAGGAAAATAATAACTTGGATATCGATTAAAATCGATATTGAATAAGGATTTCTATTTGACTTTATTCCTTCTTTGAAAAAGTTAAAGGTAAGACATTTGAATTGAAAATAAATAAAAGTAAGATATGAGAAAGGAGAATAAAAAGGAGAATATTAATTAAAATTGATATTAAAGGATTTTTATTTAATTTATTTTTGGTTTCTTCTCTAGTGCCGATTTGAATGGATATTAAAGTATTAATTTCACTCATTTTTTAAACTTATTACTTTTACTCATTTTGAACTTCACTTATTGAAAGAAAGAAAAACAACTGAAAAATCTATTACAATCGACATTGAAGAAAGAATTGGAAAAAGTTTTTTGAAAATAAAAACACTTTTCAAACGTGTTTGAAGTTATAAAAGGTGTTTTTAATTTTTATGTATTAAACGTTTTTTTGTATTCCTTCTTCAATATCGATTTTAAGGTGCGGTACCAGTGTGACACTTTAAAAAAATCGATTTTTTTTTGCCTTTTTCGACAATTTATACTTTCAAGAATATCCTGTAAAAATGTTAAGGCCGTATCGCTAATCGTTTCATCTTGCAAAAATCGATAGTTAAATGTTTAAGCGCGTTTTTCTCGAAATGAGATTTTTCAAATTCGCTGACATTGTAACTCAAAGAGCAATTATCCGATTGACTTGAAATTTGAACTGAGTACTCTTGAATATATTTACTCTACAATGACGTAGGATATTTCTGATGGGATGAAAATTGACGATTTGGCATTGAAAAAAACGACCATTTTATAGGCAAGAAAACAGACTTTTTTCAAAACTACGCCAATTCGTTAGATTTTGATATTTTTCAAAAATCCTACGTCATTCTACAGGAAATACCTTCCACTTCAACGACATTTTTTCCTTTTTCGGTTTCAACTACTCAATCGGTCGGAATCATGTCAGCAGTGGAGGAGCTTTTTTTGGCGCCTTCGAAGGCAGCGCATAAGTCGCTTGGATCTCAATATTTTTCTATGAAAAAATTATGTAATATAGGTCAAATATAGCCAAATATCCCGTGCAGAAATGTTGACCGGGATACCCTATGTCCGATCAAATCCCGATCAGGATTTGTCATGGATTCCCCAAAAGCGGTATCCCGGTTAGAATCCAACTTGCATCAGTATCGGCATATGTACGACGACGATGGCATAATCTTGAAAATTTTGGCATCACGTGTATTTTCTGTATTACTATGGAATTCCTATCTATAGATAGGAATTTCTGTCTATAGATTCCTATCTATAAAATTCCTATCTATAGATAGGAATTACATAGTAATACCGAAAATACACGTGATGCCAAAATTTTCAAAATTATGCATCACGTCGTACATATTCCGATACTGATGCAAGTTGGATTCTAACCGAGATACCGGTTTTGGGGAATAAGTCTCTGTTTATACCCACCGACATGTCGGTGGGTATAAACATGTATTTAAGACAAATTAAGGGGTAAGGCCACTGTAACGGCCCAAAAAAAAAGGTTTTTTCACTAATTTTTTGCTCTCGAAATTGAAGGTATTTGAAAAAAAAACTTTTAATGGTGTTATCGGGCATACATTAAACTTTATTATAAAATTTTTTTACAGTAAAAAAAAACAAAATGGCGGTTCCACAGCTATCTTCCCGGGACATGTTTTGCTTCCAGGGCTCCGCGGCACGCAGCACCACTGGTGCACTTTTGAATCTAGAACAAAAAAAAAACCATTAATCTAGAGGGGATTAATCTAGAGGGAAAAAAAAATTGATTTTTGACGAAAAAAACGGCAAGTTTTTTGTTAATAAAAAATCAATAAATAAAGTTCTTGAAAATTCCGATCGACATTCTCAAGATAATGTAAATGTTCACATCTGGTTAAAATTTCAAGTAAAAAAAATGAAAATTGTTCGAGTTATGCTGCGTGCCATTTTGAAAAACCATGTTTCGAGAAAAACACGTTTAAAGTTTTGCGAATCGTTTTTTATTGGAAAAAATTTAAAAAAGACGTCGCACAGGACCTTTTTTTTTCTTATTCTAGAGGGTTTAAACTGTTTTTTAAGCCAATAAAAAAAATCGATTTTTCAAAAAATTTACAGTGGCCTTACCCCTTAAAATCAAATTCACAATGATTAGATTAAAATTTACACCACCCGTGAGTTCTTGCGTATTTCGAGAGAAAACATTTCGTCGAGGCAAAGAAATTTTTGCAAAAAAGTTGTGAGTTTCAAATATTACATTATAAATATGAAAAAATCACAAAATGAGTTGTGAATTTCCTCAAGTTGAAGAAAATAAAAATCGAATTCATGACAGTTATATTAAAATTTACACCACAAGTGTAAACGTATTTTGAGAGAAAACATTGTGTTGAGGCAAAGAAATGTTCGCACAAATAGTTATGTGCAAAAATTTCTTTGCCTCGAGGCAATGTTTTCTCTCAAAATACGTACGAACTCACTTTTGGCGCAAATTTTAATCTAATCATTTTGAATTTGATTTTAATTTGTCTTAAATACGAAAAAATTCACAACTAATTTTGTGAATTTTTTTGTACTTATAATTTCTTGTCAATACATTTGCATTCACAGATTTTGATGTGAATTTTTTTTAATTCACATCAAAATCTCGCGATGAGCGCGATCTGCCATTTGAATCTTTGGACAAATTTTTCTTTATTGATAGTTTAATGCACCAAAACTTTATAAATGTTATTTATTTTTATAATAAATTTAAGATATCATAATTCCATTTTTGACATTTTATTTCAGCCTGTGTTCACCCGTGATCCTCCCCAGATTCCTCAATGATTCCATGGGGAATCTATTTAGAGTCATTAAAGGATCCGGTCTGGATCCCCAATGGAATCCAGTTTACGGATCTTACATTTAGTCTTCGAATCTGATCCGATATCGGACTAGATCCCGACTGGGAGCCCGGGATACAAGTCAGAATCCAGCTGTATCCCTGTCAAAATTTCTGCACGGGATATTCTCAATTTTCCGAAACATTTAATTAAGTACTTTTCTTCCACAAAATTCGCGAAAATCACCCAAATTTTCAGCGTTCACACTGGTACAGCCCCTCAATGGATTTTCGAGTTTTCATATCGTTCCCCCCATGTGTACGTGGGGATAGGTACATGGTCATTCGACTACGAGGACCATCCTCGAAAGAGCCAATTCCGCTGGCAGCTTGTTTCAGAACAACTCGCCCAAAATATACTTTCCGCATGCATATGAACGTCAGTTCGTAAGATATACACGCGCGGAGGAATATTTTGATTGGTATTATGAAGTGCTATTTCTATAAAGATAATGACAGAACTTTGCGTAGGTCGCCAGTGGCAATGTCTTTTCGCAAGCCGCCAAGTATCAACACACAAGTTAAATGCAGGACCTCTCGGAGGACCCCACGGCAAACGCGAGTTGTACTTTGCGAGTTGAACCAGTCAGTCGAAATTTGCACGAACTTGCGGCACGTGCAATTTGTATATGTACAGATGTTTTTCCATGCAAACAGGGCGCCCCGGGTACGTATATTTATCATAGAGTTCGTGTGCAGCTAGTTTGGTAACGCTTACATGCGCTTTCCTGCAGATCCGCATACGTTAAAGAGGAAATACTGAATGCCGAGTTGTACATACTGCGCGAGCGCGTTGGTGGGTGCACGTGTGTGTATAAAAAAGCACTATATCCAGGCGGGTATGGCCGAAGGTTCTTACACTTTTCGTTATCAGTATACACGTAGAAAAAGTATTTCTTTAGGTGAATGCCTTCCCTTACCTTCCCTCTCTATACATGCCTGTCTCTTTCCACTGGCCTTGCCCTCCCTCGCTATTTCTCTCACTCTTCGATGGGCCCTACTCGCTACTTTTTTTTACCCCTTGTGTGACCTCGCGTCGAACGCTCAATGTCGGCCTGCACTCTCACTCGTTGCACGCCTATGCGAGCCACCCTCGGCCTCTTGAATACTTTATGCATCGAGGTGAGCCACTCGCACACACCTACACACACACACACACCCTCGAATCCACAAGACACCCCGATTGCACGTACTCGCGTGTGCGAAACGAGCCAGACCGCCGATACATACGTCGTTGAATGCATCATGACGTTGAAGTCTGCATCGTTGGAGTGCAACGAAAACTTACTCTTTTTAATTGGTCCATTTTTTTTCCTGGCGATTTTGGCGAAAAGTACTGAAACGTTTTTACGTGTTCTTAGAGATTCATGGCCTCAATTTGCAAAAAAAGCGTTGGATAATAATATAAATAATTGAATGAAAAAAAAAATGCATTGCAACGATTCAGACTTAATCGTCACAATGCATCCTGCATAGACAGGATGTCCTGTTATAAATCCTGCAACTGTTAATTGGCCAGATCATCCCCTACCATATGATGGATTTTCAGTCTAGTTGAAGGCCCAAGGTGCTCGAGATAAAAATCATCTGCTTTTGGTTTTTCGCATGTCATTTCTATAAATGATAACTTTTTGTTGTTCGGTTTTTACAAAAATGCTCTGCGTTATTTGTTTTATCTAGAAAAGTCTTCTTTTTTACCTTAAATGTTGAGGAAACTTTATGGAAAAACATATGATGCAGAATTTTAATACAAACCAATCGAACATCTGACTTTGATAGCCTGCGGTGTAAACAAAAATGTACTACGCATAGCGTGACAATTACTTTGAAACGTTGCTCAGTTGATGTAGATTCATATCATTTGTAGAAATGGCATGCGAAACACCGAAAGCAAATGATTTTTTTTTTTAAATAACAAAACCTAAAATTTCGAAAACCGCGGGTTTTATTCTAAACTGAAATTCCAGCATATAGTAGGACACGATATGACCTATCGACAACTGCAGGATTATCCATTCATGACAGGAGACCTTGTATAGTTCCGGTGAAAAGTCTTGAATGCCTTTAGATATAATTGCAAAATTTCATAGGCATAATACAATTCATTTTATTTATTGTTTTACGAAGCTCTATAAAATGAATTATATTACTATCTCGAAGTTTGCATCTTCCAAATGCAGAGAAAATTATGATTTCTTATTTTTCTTCTTTTATTTTTTTTTTCGTCTTTTACGAAGCTCTATAAAACGAATGATGTTACTATCTTGAAGTTTTCATCTTCCAAATGGAACAAAAATTACGATTTCTCATTTGCTCCAATTTTTTCAAGCAGTTCTTAGCTACGAAAGGCCCTCCATTTTTTTAAATTCACCTTTTTAATAATCTATAATCTACATGTGAAAACTACATTTTTTTAAATAATGCAACGAAGGTAAAAAATTTAAAAAATTTCCGTTGCATTCCAACGATGCAAACTTCAAGAACATATTATATATTTTTCAAATATAATTTTGGAATTGTCGAAAACGAACGAAAATCTTTGACCGGTACTGCATATACACATATGTCATTTTGGAAACCCTCAACTTCGAGGACCGTCCTCATTGTAGCCTACTTTCCTCATTCTCAGCATCACGTAAACCCCAATGGCTTCAAAACCACCTTAAGACAAATGTCACCTAATATGGTTATTTCAGAAGGTCGGTTTATAAAAATCTTAAGGGCTGTCCTCGAAACAATCGGTGGTGCTGCTAGCCAACATTACATAGATATAACGTGTTCAAAATATATATGCCCAATATATATTGGTAAATTTGGATTCTCAAACTTGCGCTCTATCATACCGCCCCCGACCCCTCTCAGGGTCCAATTTGACGTTGCACCGTATACATTTTCCGTGCACCAGCTGCGCTTGCGAAGCCCGCAAAAACCGATGGACCCGCTCGAGCGTTCGCCCACACGTTGCCACGGGTCTGTAGATGTGACGGAAAAAATTTGAATACATCGGGGAATTTCAATACCAGGGGAAATTCGACCTAAACACGTCTGCGGTCTCGTATCGAAAATAACGCGACCTCGTATACACGGGAAACTCCTAATTTCCATTCACCTTCGAGATTTTTCGTACGCTTATGGCTCAAATCTCCGCACTATGTCCTCTCGGTTCAGAGCAGATTTTTATTTTCTTCTTTCGTCATTCTCCTGGCTCTTTTCCGTGGAGAACGTACGCCTGCAGTAGTGTCGCGAGTCGCGGCGATCCGTTCGAAAGTCTTCCAACTGACTAAGACGTGCATCCATTTTGAGTAACCCTTTATATCGCAGTCTTTGATTTGAAACTGTACGACGAGGGGGTTGGAAGGGCCTCGGTGTATCGGTTTTTAATGTCCCTGAGGCGGGGAAAAATCAGCGGTGATGGGCCGCCTCATCGCGACAAGGGACGACAACAGTGTCTGGAATTTTCTCACGTTGAAGATTCTGCGATGACGCCCCTATCAACCCCCTCAACGCCTGTGGGAATTGGCTCCCGCACCGCGAAGCCTCCGATAAAATCGTAATTTAAATCCGATATCGACGTTTTGGCTTGCACCTTATAGGCGCCGTATAATCGAAGATGAGAGGGTGCAAGAATCAGGGCGAAAGAGAGAGGCAGAAGACGAAGCGACGATGGGCTTGATTCACGTGGATAGAAGGAACTTCTTGGCTCGTTCCACTTACGTGAACGAGGATCGGAAAATGCTCGTAAACAGGCCACTTAATTCCCTTTTTCTTTCCTACGCTATTTTTTTTAGACCTTCATTGTCCTTGTCCAAACTCTCTTGTTCTTCGGCCAGCCACTTTTTTGCGATCTTTTTTCCGCACTGTCTTGCGTGTGCTCGAAGCTCTTGAGTTTTCCCCGATCGGGCGGCAGACAATCGAAGGTCTCATTCGTCCTTTTGGCCCCTTGGTCTTCTTCGCCCTTCTCTCTCTCTCTCTCTCTCTCTGTCTCTCTCTACCTCTCTACCGCTCTACCTCTCTACCTCTCTACCTCTCTACTACTCTACCTCTCTACTGCTCTACCTCTCTACCTCTCTACTGCTCTACCTCTCTACCTCTCTACTGCTCTACCTCTCTACCGCTCCCCCTCTCTACCGCTCTACCTGTTTACCTCTCTACCTCTATACCTCTCTACATCTCTACCTCTCTACCTTTCTACCTGTCTACCTCTCTACCTTTCTACTGCTCTACCGCTCTACCGCCCTACCGCTCTACCTCTTTACCGCTCTACCTCTCTACACCTCTACCGCTCTACCGCTCTACCGCTCTACCTCTCTACCTCTTTACCGCTCTACCTCTCTACCTCTTTACCGCTCCATCTCTCTACCGCTTTACCTCTCTACTGCTCTACCTCTCTACATCTCTACATCTCTACATCTCTACATCTCTACATCTCTACATCTCTCTCTCTCTCTCCCCTCTCTCCCCTCTCTCCCCTTGGTCTTCTTCGCCCTTCTCTCTCTCTCTCTCTCTCTCTCTCTCTCTCTCTCTCTCTCTCTCTGTCTCTCTCTACCTCTCTACCGCTCTACCTCTCTACCTCTCTACCTCTCTACTACTCTACCTCTCTACTGCTCTACCTCTCTACCGCTCCCCCTCTCTACCGCTCTACCTGTTTACCTCTCTACCTCTCTACCTCTCTACATCTCTACCTCTCTACCTTTCTACCTCTCTACCTCTCTACCGCTCTACCTCTCTACATCTCTACCGCTCTACCGCTCTACCGCTCTACCTCTCTACCTCTTTACCGCTCTACCTCTCTACCTCTTTACCGCTCCATCTCTCTACCGCTTTACCTCTCTACTGTTCTACCTCTCTACATCTCTACATCTCTACATCTCTACATCTCTCTCTCTCTCTCTCTCTCTCTCTCCCCTCTCTCCCCTCTCTCCCCTCTCTCCCCTCTCTCCCCTCTCTCCCCTCTCTCCCTCTCTCCGTCGTTAAGGATCTTCATTCGGAAACGGTTGCGTATCATCCTCCATGTTACCTCTTCTTCCACGCTAATGGCTATCGGTCCGCCACCCTACGCTTTTTCAATGAGAGATCCATATCCGCCCTTCGACGATGGTGCTCGCGGCAATGTCCTTCGAAACTACCAGACACAAACGCGTCGTCATTAACACCGCGCTATCTCCTCAAAATCCGACAAATTCCATACTCACTCTCCACTCGGAATTCATCGTGATAATGGTAAAATTAGTCGCTGGTGATCCAGCTTATCGCTTTAAGGTTCTTCGCTCTGGGGAAACTCCATCGTACGATTAAGGACGTACGCGGTCACAGGTTCACACCCAAGGCTGTGGAATAGCAGCTGTGCTCTCTCTCTCTCTCTCTCCCTCTCTCTCTCTCTCTCTCCCTCTCCCTCTCTCTCTCTCTCTCTCTCTCTCTCTCTCTTTCTCTTTCTCTCTCTCTCTCTCTCTCTGTTGACCCACTATTATTTCAACTCTCCGTGTGAAAACGGCTAACGCGCTTAATAATTTGTAACAACGTTCACCCTTTTGACTCAATTTTCCGTTGATAATCCATTTTATGATATCCCAACGCCGTGCGCGCGATTTAATCAAGTTGGAGTTTAATTTTGGCTCTTCATGCTTATTGTCGAAGAAACGACAGACACCCGCGAAATTATAGTTAAGGGGTGAAATCTCTTTGGCCACCTGAAAATAAGCAAATTTTCAAAAATATTCTGCGTTCAAACTATTGATTCTACATAACTGAAATTTTGTGTACATGCTATTACATCGTTTGGTTTTTCATTTTTTTTAATGTTTAAAAACGGCGACTGTACGACACTTGCTTCGAAGACGGATGCCGCCAGAGTTGTTCCACGGCGTGCAACCTGGCGTCTGGTGCATTGGTCTGAAACATCGGAAATAAAAATATTGCGATTTCCAAAATCCACACGCTGTAGGTAAATCTGCAAAATCCAATGAAACGCGGAAATGCGGAAAATTGTACGTGTTTGGAAAAATGTTCTATCTATTGTTCATGAAATTTTTAGTATAGTATTGGTGAATAAGAAAGTCGTTTTTCAAAATAATTTTTAAGGAATTATAGGTTCGTATGGATGGTAATCAGGTTATTTAAAAGTGCGCAAAATTTCGAAATTATCGATTGGATAGTTTTTGAGTTATCTTGTACGAGATTCACGAAAAAGTGGTTTTTAGGAAAATGTGTTAAAAGGTTTGAGACTCGAACATTTTGTGACTAAATGACGTACCGATTAATCTGCGATTCCGCGGCCATAAAGTAGGCCCTTAGCTTCCTGGGGGAGTTTATTTTCGGCCATAAGTTTTTTTACGTTATAAAGGGACTCTCCTCTTAACGAGCTCGTTTCGATTTCTCCCCTGTAAGACGTATGACGTCAAATTGCCGGGAGGAAGTTGAAATAACTCAATACAGTTGCAAGTCTGATAGAATACGAGGGAATCAATTATAGAATTCTCAACGAGGGATTATCTTTGGATTAATCTTTTACGAGGAGCAATCTTTGGTTCAATTTTTATGAGCACGAAGAATAGGCGAATATCTATACGACGGAAAATACAAGATGTTTTTATTCTTAACATTCCGAATTCCCAGTCGCAGCCATTTGTGATGGAAACGCAAAAAAGATTGCTATTGTTAACTTATACCGCACCGAGGTACTCGTATTTCCCTCATTTCTCTGCGATAAAAATAACTCTCGAACGAACCTCGGCTTTTCTTTATCACGGATTATCCAGAGAATAATGAGTCCAATAATAACAGTAGCTCGAGAGCGCTATACCCCAGGAACATCGTTTCGGATAATGATATCATCTAGTGTAAAATTGATTATGACATTCGACCCTCGGTTTCGCTGTTTCCCTTATATATAGATATATATAGAAAAATACTCGAAACTATAGTAAGCCGAATGTCTTCAAGTCACCTTTAGGTAAATGTGAGGATACTTTTTTTTATAAAGGTGATTTCAAGGATCGTTCTGGATCCAAAGCCAAATATTAATATATGTTAATTTAGTTTTGAAAAGTAGACTTTGATTTGCTATATATAAATATATATATATATGTATGATTGCTCGTTTATATCTACATCGTTATTGCTCGATTTTATCTCGCGGTTCTCATTAAAAACAAGCTTGCGAGACGTGGGATGCATTATTCAGTCAGACAATTTACCATTGTAACGTTGATACGAATTATTGCCGTCGTACTACACTGTCTACGTGCGTAAAATTCTCAACATTCGTACATCGAGCTCGGAATTACGAAGACTCACTCTCATTTTTCACATTTGAATAATTATTCATTTGTACGTAGCGATAAAATTGAAATACAAATGAAAAGCAATGAGAATCCCAAGCTCAATCTCGGTTCTTAACTTTGTCTCTTTCCCGCAGTTTGCAATTCCGAAATTAAACCATGGAATTATATGAGGCTTGACTTAGCCGAAGGGTGAAAAAGCGTCCCCTTCTCGCAACCACCGACAAAACTGCGGAGTAATCCACGAACGAATTTCCCATGTTTCACTGTTCCTCGCGCTCGTTCTCCCACGCGAAAAATCGAATCCGATATAAGTGCGAGACGAGATATCCGACGAGATACGAGCATCAGAACTTTTTATTGCATATATATCGATTGCGGTTGGATTCGTTTGTTATTAGAAACCGTCTGGTGGGTTTCGATTTATTTGTTGGATCTCCGAGATTCGGAACTGAAAATACTTTGCCCTTTCAAAATTGGCTGATGAGCAGGATTTATCAATTGTTTGTTGAGTTTTATTTTTTATTTTATTGGGTACATGAAAATCATAGGCTTTTCTGAACTATGCACACCTCGAAGTGCTTCCCTTCCGCGTCCTTCTGCAGGCGAGGATTTGGAAAATCTTTGACACAGGGGCCGTCGGTTGAACAAATTAAATGGAAGAGCCAACATAATGGAGTGCAACAGCGAAATAATCGAATCAACTTTGACGAGCTGTCAACGAAAACATTTGGCAGTTCGGTGCTTACCCTCTTACATAATTCACGGCCGATCTGCGGTACCGTAAGGGCTGAAGGGACGATTGAACACCCCTTGATCGAGACGACTGTTGACTTGCCTATGAGAGACTGTTCCGCTGTCGGCTTCGAATACAAAAATAGATCAAGAGCAATTGAGAATCAGCAAGAGAGAGAGAGAGAGAGAGAGAGAGAGAGAGAGAGAAATTGATTCATTCATTGATTAATTGAATAGTGGTTTATTATATGCCTTGGTACAAATACAAATCCTCAGGCAACAAGATACATATAAAGAATATATTAAGAACAAGAATAAAAGTATGAAAACAAACAGGAATTAAATTAAAATAAATAAGAAAGGATAAAAAGCATAGAAAAAGCTACTACTGCTATAAAAAGCATAGAAAAAAGCACTTTGTTTATAATATTTAAGTCGTGGGAAGACAATTTCAACCCTCATTTTAACCCTAAAACGCTGTTTTTTAACTTTTTAAAGGAATGGAGGAAACGGGTTTGGTGACATCAAGTGGTTTAAATGACATAGGTTTGTTTGAGTTTGTTTGGGTTTGTTTCCTCCCCCATCATAAGAAACATATTTTCATACTGCAGAATAGCTTCGAACACGTGAAAACAAAGGCCATCGCCGGGTAAGTAGGGAAAAATTACCCCCGCATTTTCTCCAGCGAAATTAGGAGTATATTCTGAAGTATAAAAAAAAAAAAATCTGAAAAATTCATCCCCGTCAACGCAATAGTTTTGGAAAAATGAATTTTTTTGAATAAAAAAAAAAAAAATTCCGGAAACGCTTCAGTGGATCAATTCGATTTTTTTGGTACTTCTTACGATCAAACGTGTTACGAAATAAAATTATAGAACATCTTGCGAAAGATTAAGGTTTAAAAAAAATAATGTTCCTTGTTTTATTTTTTGTACTATAATCCACTTGGGGTACAATAACGAAATTTTTTTCATATAATATTTGGGCATCTTATTAGATTATATAATTTTTTCAAAATGATCGGTTTGGTACGCCACAGTGAAAAAAAAAGAAACAGAATTTATTGATATATTTGTTATATATCTATATAACTAAAATATATCAATAAAGTGGGTTTCTTTTTTTTTACTGTGCCGTACCAAGCCGATCATTTAGTCACATATCAGACTTTAGTGATATATTTTAGTTATATATCTATATAACTAAAATATATCAATAAAGTGTGTTTCTTTTTTTTTTCACTGTGGCGTACCAAACCGATCATTTTGAAAAAATTATATAATCTAATAAGGTGCCCGAAGATTATATAAAAAAAATTTCGCTATTGTACCCCAAGTGGATTGTAGTAAAAAATAATAAAACAAGGAACATTATTTTTTTTTCAAACCTTAATCTTTCGCAAGATGTTCTATAATTTTATTTCGTAACACGTTTGATCGGAACAAGTACCAAAAAAAATCAAATCGATCCACTGTACCGGTTCGGGAAAAAAATTTTTTTTCATATTTAAAAAAAAAATCATTTTTCTGAAACCATCGCGTTGACGGGCAAGACATTTACAGAAAATTCGTTTTTTTTTATACCTCAGAATATACTCCAAATTTCGCTGGAAAAAATGCGGGGGCAATTTTTACCTGCATACCCGGCCATGGCCTTTGGAGCCGATTACGGCTGGAGCCCCACTTGTAAATATTTACCAAAAATACACATCAAGAATAATAATGGCAGTATAAAAATAAATAATAATTAAATAAAAATAAATACGAAAGTATAACAAAGCATAGAGAACGAGCTATATATAGACAAAAACTTGACGTAACAAAACATAAGCAGAAAAGCTATGTATACATGAAAAATAAAAACATCAGAAATCGTAAGTAACAAATTCTATACACATAAAAAATAAAAACATGGCACAACTAAGCAAAAGCAGAAAAGCTAAATGATCAAAAATCGAAAAATAACATAGCAAAACAGCAAAGCATAGAGAGAGAGAGAGAGAGAGAGAGACAGAGAGAGATAGTGTGCAGAAGTGACACACCAATTCGCTGTAAATTAACGATAGGATCCAACAATGGGCCGATTTAGACAGAAGGGATGATTCAACCGAGAACGTTTCGCTTCTCTTCCTTTCCGCAACGGAAATATTAAGCCATAAATACACGTTAGCCGAAACGATCGATTGCTACATGCCTGTCCCAATGACAATTGAAACGCTACACGCTAGATCAGAGTAACAGAGGCAAATCGAGAAAGCGACAGAGAGAGGGAGAGAGAGGGAGGAAGGGAGAGCGAGAAAGATAGGGGATGTTGGGGAGAGGGTTGGAAAGCAAGCAGGGCCAGCAGAGATTCTGGTAATGCCAGAAACGTGGTGCGTTACACACGCGTTAGTTTCCCATTCTCCGTACGATTACACGACAATCTACGCGTGTATATCCAGTGTATTCTCCACACACAACTACAACTACGGTTAGTATGTTTCTCCCGTTATGGGTCGCACGGAAATGGCGGCATGATTACGCGGCTGCTCATTGTTTGCTGGCGGTACGTGGGTGCATCCCATATGCACGAGATCCTTCCTCTGCCCCTCTCTCTCTCTCTCTCTCTCTCTCTCTCTCTCCATGTCATGTTTCTGTACACCCGCGCCCTATCCGCAATCCCTTGCAGCATTAACCAAAACGCAAGCGCATTGAAATTAGTTGTGATTTATGCGCAGTATAAGCGACCCCGGCATTCTCACTGCTTCGTGTGTTCTCCCAAATGCATCAATGTGTTTAAGAATTACGCACATACCTATACACGCGTTTACAGGACTTCTCATCCTCCCTCTCCGTCATACCCGCTACTTGTCTCACTGCTGCGGGACAATTCCGCAGCATGCTACGTCGCTCCAAGTTAGTTTCCCTTCGCTAAGTTCAACAGCCTCCAAGCTGCGCTTGGTTGTACATTTCATTAGCTTTCTCGTTGAACGAAGCTCCACTCGGCTTCAAGCGCACCGACATCAACGCGAAATGTCACGCGATATTGCGGGCTGACGATAACCGCGACGTGTTTTCGAAGGTTTCCGCGAAAAAGGACTGGGGCACATCTGCAATCCCGAGTACCGGGAAATCAGGGATTTCTTAGGGTTAGCCTGACAAGGATCAGGCCCCGATCGGGGTGTGATACAGGTAACATTGTTACGGACATCCTGATCCGGCGCTGATCGGGCCGGAAATATTTAGGCCCTCAATCAGGCTATACCAAAATGACGCTACTAAGGCCATCCCTGATAAGATCCTACTAAGGCTTTCCCCGATAGGGCCCTACCAAGGCATGCCCTGATAGGCCCTACTAAGGCTTTCCATGATAGGGCCTTACTAAGACTGTCCCCAATGTGGCCCTACTAAGGCTTTCCCCGATAGGGCCCTACCAAGGCATGCCCTGATGGGCCCTACTAAGGCTTTCCATGGTAGGGCCTTACTAAGGCTGTCCCTAATGTGGCCCTACAAAGGCTTTCCCCGATAGGGCCCTACCAAGGCTTGCCCTGATAGGCCCTACTGTATGGCTTTCCCTGATGAGGCCATAAATAGGCTTGCCCTATAACTGCCTCAGCAGTCGTTAGATGCACATAACCTCTTATTTTCCACATGGAAACTTCGATTTTACAGCATCGTAGCTTCGAAGTTTCGTTGCATTCCTGAATGCTATTTCGAAAAAGGGGCAAGGACTGTCACGACAAAAAACGTTATGCAAGTCGGATGCGTGTTAGAAGATTTCGGCAGCTTTTTAATGCGAAGAGAGAGAGAGGAATTATATATATATATATATATATATATATATATATATATATATATATATATATATATATATATATATATATATAAGATTAAGTTTCAAAAATCTATAGCGTGTTATTCGATAGACCACTTTAATTGTCACAATGATATTAACTAATTGATATACTTTATGTGATACAACAAATAATTATAGAAATTCATTTGGTCTCTTATGCTATATCTGGGACCAAGATGTTACAAGCACTCGGTAGCATAGGGGCAGCATGCGTAGCTTGGGGTAGGTAGGTACGAGGTTTGATTCTCATATAGGCGAAATATTTTCTTGGAACAAAAACATTTCAGCAGGTCAGGGAATGACGAATTATGATACAAAATCATTGTATTGGAACTCTAAATTAAGTGGTTCATTCCATTTTGGATTTTTGAAATATAATATGCATTTCTTTCTGATCAGGCAACCTGATAGGCGCCTGATCAGGCAACCTGATAGGGGCCTGATCAGGCAACCAGGTCAGGCCCATATGTGACACAACGTTACATTTCCTAGTAGGGTCCTTTCAGGCTGCCTTATTAGTGACCTACCGGGGCAGTCAGACAACCTGAACAGGCCCTGATTTGGGCCCCATCAATATTTCTACGCGGGATGTTCACAGTTGATGTTCGACTGCTGGAGACAGAATGACTCCTGGATATTCGGGACTTTGGAAAGGAGGGTAGTAATCAATTTCACGGAAAATTGTAATGGAAACAGGCTAGGAAGTGATGTTTTGGTTGAGATGATCGCGAATTGGAGAGATACTCGACCCAGGTATGATAGAGGTATTTTAACACTTCAACTATGGTAGCCTGGGAAAAAATAGCTGAGCAAAATGCAGAAAACAGGCGTGCGCACGATGTTGGACGATAATTGGATTTACGAATGGTTGCAGGATGACACTGCAAAAACAAATGTGTTGGTTTTACACACTTTAGGTGTGTAAATTGCTGTAGACACTTTTCACACGTTTTAACGTGTGTGACAAATGACACGGATTGATGCGTTCAAATAACACACTTACGTGTATTATTTTCTTACACACGTTAAACCGTATAAAAAGTGTCTACAGCCATTTACACACTCAAAGTGTGTAGAAACAGCACACTTATTTTTGCAGTACTGTATATACAGGGGATGCTTCGGAATAATAAATTGAATAACAAAAGCTTTTTATCGTCAAAATATATGCATTTATTGAACTGAACTCAACAGTACTTATATATTACTCTGTAATATGTATGAGAGATGTCAATGTTTTTCCTGTCTTCGCATAGGCTAGGTTCTCATACAGCTTCACGATGAAGGCAGCTTTTTGCTTGTCGGTGATGGCCTCGAAACAAAAATACGTCGCGAAAGATTCAATGCAGGTATAGAGGTTTCGGAAAATAGATTGCAATTTCGGGTTCTTCCACGTGACAAACTAAAAAATAATCTATAAATGAAACAAAAATTTAAAACCAAACGTTGTCTTCAATTAACCGGTCAATCAATCGATGTCAAATCAACTAATGAGTTTCACGTGATGCCGTAAGCAAGGTGAATTTTAAAAACTATGATCAATAACTCGCAATTAACACACTTAAGGGGCTATACCAGTGTGGCACTTTTAAAAAATCGGTTTTTTTTTGCCTTTTTCGACAGACATTGTATGGACCAGGTATAGCTGATTAGCAGTTTTTATGGTAAATATCATTTGATCTTGCAAAAATCGATAGTTAAAGCTTAAGGCGCGTTTTTCTCGAAATAAGATTTTTCAAATTTGCTGACATTGTGAGAGCAATTATCCGATTGACTTGAAATTTGAACTGAGTACTCTTGAATATATTTACTCTACAATGACGTAGGATATTTTTGATCGGATGAAAATTGACGATTTGGCATTGAAAAAAACGACCATTTTATAGGCAAGAAAACAGACTTTTTTCCATAACTACGCCATTTTGTTAGATTTTGATATTTTTCGAAAATCCTACGTCATTGTACAGAAAATACCTTCCAGTTTAACGACATTTTTTTTCTTTTTCGGTTTCAGCTACTCAATCGGCCGCAATCATGTCAGCAGTGGAGGAATTTTTTTTTGGCACCTCCGAAGGCAGCGCATAAGTCGCTTGGATCTCAATATTTTTTTATGAAAAAATTATGTGATATAGGTCAAATATAGCCAAATATGTTATTAATTTTCCGAAACATTTAGTTAAGCACTTTTCTTCCAAAAAAATCCCGAAAAACACCCAAATTTTCAGCGTTCACACTGGTATAGCCCCTTGAACTGTGTTGCTTTTTCCCGTGTTATTTTTGCTCGTGTGTTGCTATCAACCTGTGTTGTTTAGTCCAATGTGTGTGAATATGCGTCTTGTATGTTGATTCTACGCGTTTCATGTGTGTTGGAGTAAGCGTGTTGTTGATGGGGACAGCTATGAGGGTGTGTAATAATTTAATGCCTAAAAATAGCACACTCACGTGTGTAATTTTAACGGCGGGGTAAAGTTAATTCGGCGAAAAAAAGGCATGTGTTTAAGATTTTTTTTGGCATAATGAATAGTGTTCGTTTATTGAAAAATTTACATATAATAAAGTAACATTTGAACAACATTCTCCTAAATTTGCATTGCACAATATTCAAAATTGAGCGAGCGAAAATTAAACCTCGGAGGCGCCTCGAAAAAAAGTTGGTTTGCGGTGTGCACCATAACTCGCAACAGAATCATTTGAAACAAAAAAATCAAAATGCATTTGTTAAAGAAGATGTTTCTCGAGGTAATGACGGGAGGATTTTTTTTTTCGATTTTTCGTAGCACTTGGGAGCCAAAAACCCGATTTTCGCTAAAAAAAATCGGCTAATTTGTTGTTGAAAAATTAGTAATTATTAAAAAAAAAAAAAAAGCTCTCGACAATACCTGGTGAATTATGTGAAGAAGTACTGTGCAAAATTTCAAAGCGATTGGTCCAGTAGATTTTGAGTTATCGTGCACACGGACTTCAAATATGACAAGTCTCAGAAAAACGGTTTGAAAAACGCAGAAGAGAAGAGAACGGCATGGAGCAATAGACGCTCAAATACTCATAACTTCGTCAATTTTACTCCGATCGACTTGAAATTTTACCACAATATTCTTGATATATTATGCATTCATTTAAAAAATTTAAAAAAAATGAAAAAAAAATTTTAATACTTTACCCCGCCCTTAACGCATTGCGTGTGTAATTGTAACGCGTTACGTGTTACCAAATGCATAAGTGTGTAGAATCAACATGGCAGCGCGTGTCCATTTCTACATACTTTGAACACTCGTCAAACACGCCTACTTTTTGCAGTGCTTTTTTTCCAATTCTCACAGCTACAGCTCAGGAATGGACAGTTTACTTGTAGCATGTCAACGACAATATTCCGTTTCTCCTAATGGGAAATCCTAACAGCCGAGAACGTTGATCGTGCTCTTTCTCTTAGGCAACAGGATTAGCTGTGTACGTTCAATGGGTCCATTGCTTTCTCTATACAGGGTCATGGTGCTTAAACACTCAGGTGCATACATGCATTTACTCGACAAACTCTACGTCCCAGTCCTTCCTCACTGACGTTACATAAATATTTGATCGATTCTGATAAGCCTCACGTTTGATAGCGGGCCTTTCAGCTTCGTTTTCGAATCCCTCGATCAACGAATCACACGTCCTACTTTTTGCCGTCATACGCGAAACGACCACAAGATTCGAAAGATTTTCACGGACATGGCCTTAACATTTTCGAAGCACCTCCACCTGCATGAATCTCCTAGTCACCACTCGACGACCCCCTTTGAAGTAACAACTATTAGCAGTAGATATATTTTCGAACTAATCAGACTCAAAAGAAAACTTTTACCACAAAAGAGGAAAAAAACCCTAATAACCCTGCACGCAAAAGCGCATATATATATATGCGCTTTTGCGTGCAGGGTTATTAGCGTTTTTTTCCTCTTTCTTTCCTGCGCCCTTACGCCTCGGAGAAAACGCCCAGGCTATTTGCTAAATTGACTGTTCAGCGCCACAAAAGTAGTTCACTTCGCCACCACTTTCAGCCGGACGAGTGAAAGGACGAGGCAAAAAAAAAGAAAAATTCGCGGATGAAGAAACAGGGTGGAAAGTGCGCCCCGGTTGGGGAACATCGAGAAGAAGCGGGAGAAAGCGATGAGCTTCGCGGGTTGAACAGAGTGGAGACGAATAAAGAAGTGTTTTTCCCCGGACGATAGAATATTCATTTCGCGTAGGTGCGCGTGGGGTACGCCCTTGATTACTCGAGAGCTTTTCTCCTTCGACGATGCCGTCCAATTTTCTTCCCCATATATATTTATACAGGGTGTCCTGTTGCGAATGGATAAGGCAGCAACTGTCGATAGGTCAGATCATGTTCTACGATATGCTGGAATTTCAGTTCAGTAAAAGTCCCACGGTTTTCGAGAGGCTTTATGTTATTTTTGGAAAAAAAATCATCCGCTCTTGGTTTTTCGCATGCCATTTCTACAAATGACATGAATCGACAATAACTAAACAACTTTTTTAAGCAATTAGCACGATATGTGTAGTACTTTTTTTTTACACCGCAGGCTATCAAAGTCAGATAGATGTTTGAGTTTGTATGGAAATTCTGCATAAGATCTTTTTTCACAAAGTTTCCTTAACATTTAAGGTTAAAAATAATATTTTAGATAAAACAAATGACCAAGAGTGTTTTTTTTTTATAAAAACCGGGTCAAAAAAGTTATTTGTATAAATGGCATGTGAAAAATAAAAGCACAGGATATAAGTAAAAACCCCTGTATGCACACGCATACTTTGCCTTGCAGCTCTCGCTCCTGCTCCGCTTCCACCATCTTTGGTGTTTCCATTTTTACTCCTCCCGGTTCGACACCCGCGGTAAAACAGTAAGAGGAGCATCACGAACGTATCTCGCACACAGACACGTGGCTTGTTTCCGGTAAACATATTTTCCTCGATTATGGAGTGCTCGATCGTATTTTTTTCTCTCGTTAGCGCTTTTTTCCTTTCCTTTCTTCTCTCTTCTCTCTCTCTCTCTCTTTCTTTTTTTCGCTTTGTTCGTTTTTTCTTGCGGGGGAATAAACGAACGAGACTTTCGTTTTCGCCCGTTGTGTCGATCTTTTGACAAAAAAAGTGCGCTAGGGACCTTCTCGAGAGACGCCACGAAGCGTGCGTTGCGGGAAAAATTTCCGGTGGTGCGCTCATCGAGAAAGAAATATCCGGAAGAATACACACGTACGACACGGCAGAGCGGAAGGAGAGGAACGGAGAACAAAAAAGCGGTTTCGATAGAACGCCCGACTGGGCCCACGGGTGTTGTCGATAGAAATAGTAGAGAACTATCGATGACTATATATATATATATAAGATCGAGCGATGCAGGGTAAAGAGGCCTGAAGTAAAAAAAAAATTATTTTAATATGTTATGTTCGGAGATTGTGATACTAATAAGGGAACTGCGCGAAGCGTCCACCTCCGATTTTGATGAATATTGAAATGTTTTTAGAATGAGTAGAAAAACTCGACACGTATTTTTTATGTCGGCGAAACTCTACTTTCAAAGAGTGAAACACACCCTTAAAAATCGAACGTGTTCTTTTTGGTTTTTTTGCCAATGACTTTTAAACGAAACCAGATACAAACCACTTTCAATTGGAGGAAATTTAATCATCACTTTGGGGGGCGAAACACAACCTTGAAAATCGGGAGTTTTTTTTTTCGTTTTTTGGCAATAACTTTTAAACGAAATGAGATATGAACAATTTTCTAACGGCAACAATTTGAATGATTTCAATTATCATTTTCAAGGGGTGAAACACGCCCTTGAAAATCGGGGGTTTGTTTGGCTATAACTTTTATAGGAAACAAGATACGAACCAATTTCAATTGTCAACAATTCGAGTGAGTTTAATTATCACTTTCAAGGGGTGAAACACACCCTTGAAAATCGGGAGTTTTGTTTAGGTTTTGGACAATAACTGTTAAACGAAACGAGACACGAACAAATTTCAGATGGCAACAATTTGAGTGATTTTAATTATTATTTTCAAGGGGTGAAACACACCCTTGAAAACCGGGAGTTTTTTTGCGACAATAATTTTCAAACGAAACGAGATACGAACAAATTTCAAACGACAATAATTAGGGTGATCTCAATTTACCAGAGCCCATCCTTATCGCGGTGGAAATTGATAAAATCACCATCAACGGATAGTCTTCTACCATTTTGTATAGGTAAATCGATTAGACCGAATGTTAAAAATCGTCTCAATCGATGTTTTGCACCCGATGAGAGTAGATTCACTTCATTGCCCTAAAATTCTTGCATCCGTTTCTGCAATAAACTTTACAAATGCAAAAATATAAAATACCTCGAACGTAGAATAGTAGATACCTAAAATAGTAGATATCGAAAATAGTAGATACCTAAAATAGTAGACACCGAATATAGTAGAAACTTCTTGGGTCCGTTTCTGCAACGAACTTTACAAATGCAAAAATATAAATGCCTGGAACTTAAATAGTAGAACCTAAAATAGTAGATACCAAAAATAGGAGATACCTAAAGTAGTAGATACTTAAAATAGTAGGTACCTAAAATAGTAGATTCCTAAAATAGTAGATACCTAAAATAGTAGATACCAAAAATAGTAGATACCTAAAGTAGTAGGTACTTAAAATAGTAGATTCCTAAAATAGTAGATACCTAAAATAATAGATAATTAAAATAGTAGATACCTAAAATAGTAGATACCTAAAGTAGTAGATACTTAAAATAGTAGACTCCTAAAATATTAGATACCGAAAATAGTGGATACCTAAAATAGTAGATACTTAAAATAGTAGATACGTAAAATAGTAGATACCTAAACTAGTAGATACCTAAACTAGTAGATACTTAAAATAGTAGATACGTAAAATAGTAGATACCTAAACTAGTAGATACCTAAACTAGTAGATACCTAAAATAATAGATACCTAAAATAGTAGAACATACGCGTGTGCGCACCGGCTGCTCGAAATCGCAGACTCGCCCTTTTCCAATAGCTCGGGCGTTGAATCAAACGCGACAAGTCTCCGTGAAGCTCCGCACCCTCGACGTATCGCTTTTTTCCAAGCTCGACGTTTTCAAGTATCCACGTGTAAGAGCAATTGAGACACAGAATGGCAGTTATGCCGCGGCCGACGCGAAATGTTTGTCTATCGACTTTCCTACACGTAAATTTATTCATGAGCTTGCGTGTACGTATACACCGAATGTAACGATTGATATTCTCGAGGCATTCGCGGAGCTGCCCTCCGGAATAATGTGCACCATATTTATTTTAAATATATGCGATCTCACCCCCCTCCCCCTCCCCCTCCCTCCTTCCGGGCTGACGCACCAGATGTATTCCCAACACATGCTGCACTCACAACCTCCACGTATCCGATAAAAGTATCCGTGAATGATTGGGAAGTCACACGAGAAGTTGCCTCGGCACGATACCTGGCCCGGATAAACTTTCGAATTGGAAAAATTGCTTTCTCCGATATCGACGTACGTATATTTATCATTCGTCACTAGTCGCGAAGAACTTTCCTCATTCGAGTATTTTGGTTCTAACGGAATGTTCACTTTTCGGTGAGCTCTCATCATAGGCCTTGGGGGAGAGCTCGAGGCACTGCGTGCGCAGTCGTTAGTGAAAAAAGCGTTACTAGCGTTACTAGAAAATGTTCGAATATCGTTATGTCGATACCTGAACGCTCGTGATATGCTGACAAACGCGTACCCAGGATCTAAATTAAGGGGGTAGGCAGCGCATATTATTTTCGTGGAAGAACATAAGATAATAGACTTAATTTTTCCTTCTGGAGGGGGGGGGGGGGCTGTCCCGTGCTGGTTACGCCATTGTATGCTAAATTATGATTTGACGTGGCCATTGGAGTACTCGGTCTTGACTTTTGCATCGTTGGAACGCAACTAAAATTAATTCTTTTTCATTGATAACATTTATTTTTTCGCCTATTTAGGCTATGCAAATAAAATAAAAAACACAGCTTTCGAATAATAATAAACATGAGGACGCAAAAAACCAAACTTCACCGTTATTTGATCGTGTGTTTTCCAATCTGCCAACCATCGAGGCAGAACCACTTTTTACTCAAATTTACGGTAAGGGAGGAAAATTCGCACGGTCAATTTGCAGCTATTCGGCTATGGCAAATAAGTTGCTAAAATTACACAGTGGATGATAAATTTGCGAATGTTTTGCTAATCAAGGGAATGCTCGTGTGCCAAGCATCCTCCACGAAAGACTTGGATTTGAGAAAATCAGTGAAACAAATGCCACCTCGTCGACAGCACCTGTCCTCCTTTTCTCTCCTGTTTACTCGCACGAGTAGACACGTACTTTTCCATTCGCGCGAGTGAGACTGAGGCCGTCGTATGAACGAAGGGAAATTACGCAAATTCATGAAACGAGGCTAGGAGCAATGAGAACCGAGGCGGCGTGATGCAGCGGAGCCCCGCGCGGAGTACGGCAAAACGCGAGACGAGGGAGATGCCGCGGGACGTGAGTTCACGAGAGCGTGAAGACAGGTTGGAAAGAGTAGGAAAACATTGTGCAAGATCCGCGAACAGGATTTTGAGGGATGGAGGAAGCGATGAGACGAGCGAAAGGAAATCCTGTGGTGTCTGGTGTACTGTGGGGAAACTCATAGAATGGATAAAGTGTAACCAAAGAAGAAAAGGCAGAGGGCGAGAAAAAAGAGATGAGTATGTGTGTGTGTGTGTATATATATATATATATATATTCAGAAGGGGCGTTTTCATATCGGATCAATTATCGATTATGAAACGGAGATTTGTTGGGGCAGATCAGGTAACACCCGCTGCTTCGTATTAATGTTCTTTGACAGCTTGAGGGTCTTCATTCAGCCATCAATTTGCTTCGTACTTTTGGATGAACAAAAATGAAATAAATGTTTCATGGTCATTTTTTCTCGTAATGAGGGTCTCCCAATCTTGGATCAGATGCAGAATGCACAGAAATAAATTATATCCATTTTTCACAATCTACTTCTATAAATATTGAATGACGTTGAAATTTGCATCGTTCGAATGTAACAATTTTTTTCCTCATTTTTTAGTTCTTCAGTTTTAGTATGATAAAAAAGCTGTTTTTTGCGAATCGTGGTCGTAAATCTCCGATGAGAATACATAAAAGTATTCCAGTGGTATTCATAGCCCGAATCGGCGAAAAATAAATTGTATTAACTGCACGGAATTCATTTTCGTTGCGGTACAACGACGCAAACTTCAAGATCATGATATTGATGAGTTATTGCACAAAAAGTGAGAAGTTCAATTTCGGAGTTTCGCCGAGAACTTTTATAAATATCGATCTGATATTGGGAAAAAGTTAGAAATTTAATGTTGACGGTTCGCCAAGATATACGTTTCGTGCGCTTCAGCTGTTTTTTTTTCTAACAAGAAACATCACTTAGGTGGCTGCTTTCGATTTTGTTGAAACTCATATATGCGATGAAGCATTGAAAACTATCAGACACGTATCAGAAAAGCGGCTTTAAGGGGGGAAACCACCCCTCAAACAAAGGCATGTGACGCCCTTAATTTGATTTTTTGTTCAATATTTCTATGGATGATTTTTCATCGCTTTGCATTAGGAGAATTTTGGTCTTTGTTTCATTTAGATCGATGGAACGCTTGTGAGTGAAACTGAAAAATCAGCCCCTTGACATGCTCCCCTTTGAGGGGTGGTTTCTCCCCTTACCGCTTTGCCGTTGACAAAAAAAAATACGTGTTTAAAAGTTTTTAACGCATTATCACATATTTGCATTTCAACAATATCGAAGGTGGACATTTGAGTGATGGCCTTTGTATGTGGAGCAGTCGAGCTGATTTTAAGGTCAACTATTGTATTTTCCTAAGTTCCCAATTGAACATTTCCTTATCACTTCCCACAGACACTTCGCTAATCCAACCGAACTTCCGTAGCGTCCACAGCCGTTTCAAGGGCGGATATACTTTTAAGGAATATATTTCCTTAAAAATATATTTTTATTTACTTTCCTTAAAAATATATTTTTATTTCCTTTCCTTAAAAATTTATTTTCATTTCCTTTCCTTAAAAATATATTTTTAAGGAAAAAATTACTGATTTGCATTTTTTTTTGAAGGAAAGATTTGTTCACCATTTTTGAGACTAAGGGTATCTTGTATTACTGCTTTCGGCTGTTACATGGTATTTTTTATTTATTAATCCTCAAAAATGGCTAAGGTATGGCATGGTCTTCTAAACCGGTTGCTATGGATGTTGTCAGACGGCGTGACACGTAGCGTCGGCGGGATTAATCTGAAAAAAAACCAACGAGGATTTTTCTTTTATTAACACTCATACGCAGAATATGAACCAATAAAAAGTGAGAAATCTTAAAAATCGATGACATGTTACGCTTTCAAACAAAAAAATGGAATCTTCCGAAAAAAATGCTACATTTTGCAATACAATTTTTATTTTTCATTTTCCAAAACATTTAGGATTATGTTTTAGACAATAAGGTTAGAAAGATTTTGTTTTTTAGCTATACGTCACGCCAGTTTATAAAATGCAGTTTAGAAGACTGTGCCATACCTCCGCCATTTTGAAAGATTAATAAATAAAAGAAATTCGATGTAACAGCCAAGAGTAGTAATAAAACATACCCTGAGTCTCAAAAATCGTTTAAAATAAATAAAATAGATAAAATATATAAAATACACAAAATATACAAAATAAATAATTTTTTAAAAATCTTTCCCTTAAAAAAAATGGCCCCTTATTCCGCGGTCACCGCTCCGAGTATCGTCCATGCACAATATTGCCAAACTCGAAGGACTGCCGAAGCCGAACCCCGATCGCCCACCAGTGTTCGTGATTTTAAGGTCAATTAAATTTTTTTTTAAATGAAAACTAAGCGTGTCTCATTTCTAACACTATATATATATATATATATATATATATATATATATATACACTCGTATATAGTCTAAGATGAACGTGGCACAAAAAGACGCTGAAACGTGCACCAGATGAATAGGACGAGAAAGGCGGAAAATGACTTTCCTTCTTTCGCCCTTCCCCATAAGTTCATTCCCTGCCCTCTTCCCTTCTCTTCTCCATCTCGTCCTTTCGTTTGGCCAAGTTTTCCATACTGATTCCGGCTGACGTTACGACAATCTTATACACCGCGGTCTCGTCGGTGAATTCATTTCAATGAATTTGCATTCTGAGGAGATAGAAATTCGCCCATCAGTTTTTACATCTCGTCGAACCCGGTCTCGTTCCTTCCGTTGAAGCCGCTAGCCCACCCCAGCCCACCCACGTCGTGGCGTAGCAAAGTCAAGAGAATCCAACGCTTGCAACGCCATTGAGCAAGACTTCCGGGGTGCTTCGTCGGATATCTCTTCGCGCTCTCCTCTGCAAACCCCTCCCCCTCCAGCGCTATTACTCCCACGTCGTTTCGAGTTCGCGGCCAAGAGCAAACGATGTCACGATCGAATGACGATTTTTTTAAATTTAATCGCAGCTAATTGGGTAACGGAAAACCTCGTTTGCCGCATTATCTTTTGCGATCCCTTTATTTGCACAACGAGACGATATTATTCTCGCCACTAACGAATCATCTTCATCCAGCATGGTACCTTTCCCCACGCGAGTAGGGTTGCTCGATATACATCGATGTAGCGAGCACATTTTTTGGATACACCAGTCGATATTTCTTGCCGCGCTAAAAGTTACATAGCTTCGTCCAAAAAAAAGATAACCACATTTAGCGAATGGTGTTTTGAAGGGAACAAATACAGCTTTGTTTTGCTTTTTTGAAATATTTTTTATGATTTTTTTTCGACCCGGTATGCATTTTTGTACGTGACTGTTATTCGGCTTTTTTTCGACCGTCCAGAATTGAGCTTATGGAAAATTTGTTTGACATGTTTATCCATGATAAACTTGAACGGGGTGGCAGGAGCTCCATTTTCGTTTGAAAAAAAGTTTCGTACGATTTTTTCCCAAAGTTATTTCATTTTTGGCTGAAAATGACAAATTTGGGAAAATGCAATGTAACTCAAGAGCTATAGGGTTTACGAGGAAATATCAAAGATGTAAAAAATTGCGTAGCTTTATACTGGAACGCTTGGAATTTTTTCAAAATTTTCCTTCGAGAGGTACTTTGAAAACTATTTTTGCTCGAAACTCTGATTAGCAGGATGGCTTAACGCGAAAAGTATGGCGTTTATAACAAAATAACAGGAGGAGAAACTTTTTTAATTTTCGATTTTAAATTCGCTTAAATTATTTATGAATTTTTTCTCAAATTTTTTTGGCCGAACCTCGAAGAATCGTCCGAACAATTGATTGGCGTATCTCGAAAACTATTGAGTTCGAGACAAAATATCAAGAGGGAAAAATGTTGCAGTATTTCGTTTTAAATGAGTTGATATTTTTTCTGATTTTTAAAAAAATTTTTTTTTACAACGTTTCAAAGGCACCTAGACGAGCTGAAAAAAAAACATTGAAAAAAATTGTTGATAAAATCTTTAAAAAATGCCAACGTATTCAAAATGAAACACTGCAACTTTTTCCCCTCTTGATATTTTGTCTCTACCTCAATAGTTTTGGAGATAAGAATAAAAAAATATAAGTGATTATAACCCAAAAATGATCAATGAATGCGAAATTTTGAAAAAATTGAAAAGCGTCCGGAATTAATTCGTCTAGTGTATATGTATGTTTATATATATTCCTTAAAATAACCGATAAAATAAGATAATAAATGTAAAAATAAATAATAATAATAATTACATATTATGATAAATAATTGATATAAAATAGATACGATGAAGAAATAATAATAAATTAAATAAAATGATAAAACGAAAATAAAATAATAAATATAAATAATAAAAATATATACATATAAATATATATATTCCTAAAAGTAATTACAATAAATAAACAATAAATGAAATAAAATAGTTTTAGTCGTTGCTGATGTAGTTTTTTTAAATTCTCATGGTGTACTCTTTGAGGGTGTTTCCACAAAGGTCTCCCTCACATACTATTCCCTGTTACATTTTTGCTTAGATATTATGTACACGAGCTTCCGTTTTCATAACATTTTATACACCGGAATTTCCTTCTCTTCGCACTACATGTTTTATCGATATCTTGAATTCCTCCACATGCGCACACAGCTCTTTGACGGGATTATTCCTAACCAGTCCCTCTAATTTTTGCCGTACTTCTCCTCCTCCGTTATATACCGGCACTTCTTCAAGTTTTTCCACTACTTCCTTTCTGGTTTTTGCCCTTACGGCCGCGCACCCACAAATGTGTTCCAAACTCTCCACCCTTTTCTTGCATATCCGGCAGCTATTGTCGTTATAGCCCTTATTACCTTTCCCCCTATATTCCCACTCTTTATCCTTGCCCATAATTCCTTCGTTTCCCTTCTGAGCTCCTTTACCGCCGAGTATTTTTCCATTTTTGCATTCTTTTTTCCGCTCCTATACTCTTTGCAGTTTCTTGACTTGTCAATCCTGCACTGGATTTCGATCTACATGCATCTGGATATTCCGTTTCGTTTTCATTTTTATTTCCCTCTCTACTTTTTTTTCTCTAATCCTCCCACATCCTCTTAAATAAAATGAAATAATAAACATATATATATATATATATACAGGATGTCCCGTTATAAATGGATAATCCTGCAACTGTCGATAGGTCAGATCATGTTCTACTACATTCTACATGGAATTTCTACAAATGATAACTTTTTTTATCCTGTTGAAAATCTGGTTGAAAAAAATATTAAAGAGTATAGTTATTTGTTTTATCTAGAAAAGTCTTCTTTTTAACGTTGACTGTTAAGGAAACTTTACGAAAAAATATCTTATGCAGAATTTTCATAAAAACCAATTCGAACATCTGACTTTGATAGTCCGTGGTGTAAAAAACATGTGCTACGCATATCGTGCCAATTACTTTTAAAAGTTGCTCAGTTATTGCCGATTCATATCATTTGTAGAAATGGCATGTGAAAAACCAAAAGCAGATGATTTTTTTTTCCAAAAAAAATACTTTAAGCGCAAAATCTCGAAAATCGTGGGACTTTTAATAAACTGAAATTCCAGCATATAGTAGGACATGATCTGACCTATCGACAGTTGCAGGATTATCCAATCATAACAGGACACTCTGTATATATATCCCTCAATAATGAAATATATATATATATATATCCCTCAAAATAACCGGATGTGCCGTAAGCCAACATTACATTGAGATAGCCCGTTTGAAAGGTCCATTTACTACACACACACACACGCACACACACACACACATATTTACCGCATCGATTGAGTACAGTATTGGAAGCGGCATACGAACAAAGAGCAACGAGACAAGCGTCTTGGCACGGCATATCACCGCCTGGCCATCGAAGTGTGAGAGGGTTGAAAGACCGTATTCTATTTTCCGGTCGAACTAAACGATTTCGATAAGAGAACAGCGAAGAACGTTGAATAGGGGATGGAAAAGGATAGTCTGTGGATAGACTCTGTGTGCTACTGAGCTTGTGAGAGGGGTGAGAAAAAAAACGAAGATTTTGTTCACTCTATGTTGTTGTTGTGTATGTTGGTGTGTGTGTACCTACGTCCAAAGCGTCACTGTTGGTGGTGGCAGCGACGCGATTGAGGTGAAGCTTCCTCGATTCTCTTACGTTGATGACCCCCGAGGGTGAATCTCGAACTCGTTGAGCAAAGTTTCCTGCACAAGCAAGAGAGAGAGAGAGAGAGAGAGTGAGAGAGAGAGAGAGAGA
This sequence comes from Ophion obscuratus, assembly GCA_964007375.1. Classification (NCBI taxonomy): domain Eukaryota; kingdom Metazoa; phylum Arthropoda; class Insecta; order Hymenoptera; family Ichneumonidae; genus Ophion; species Ophion obscuratus. The sequence continues at coordinate 46,278,325 of OZ023318.1, forward strand.
GAGAGAGAGAGAGAGAGAGAGAGAGCTGATGCTCGCCCGGACCGCACCACTGAGCGATAAGTACGATCGAAGTTTTTTGTCAGCTCGGAATACATATACCCCGAATGAAACAAGTTGCACACTCGGCGCCGAGATATCCCGTTTCACCGGGCAACCCGGGAAGAAAAGATTTCCCGCTAACGCGATGAGCTCGATGATTAACGAAAAACCAAAATATATACGTCTGTACGTACAGCACAATTGTTTTTTGCCGGATCAGCTTGACACGAGAACAATTGGAAATGAAATCAAGAGTCATTATTAGATTTTATGATTCTGTTTTTTTTTCTATCTCTAGTGAATGATGGAGAAAAAAAGCTGGAGTGAAAAGTTACTCGAGTCTACACGAGTTCTTTTTCTCGGCCAAAAATGTACCCGGCATATTTCACGTATTTTGTTTCTTTTTTTTTTTCGAAACGTGCATATTCCACGTGAATCCGGTGGACTTTTTCCCTGAACCCTGCCAATTCGAGTTTAAAAAAATCTGATTCCATTGACTCTAAGAGACATCCTGATTTTTTTACATTTTTCCAAACCACCCTTAGTAAAAAAAAATCTCTCCGAAAAAGGCACCAATTTAAAAATCTGAAAAAATCCCCAAAAAGACGTGATTATATGTAAAAAAATTCAAGCTATCACCCGCAGTGGACGTATGATTTTTTCTGTGCTTTCTGAGCAATTAACGTTAAAAAGAATCCGAAAAAATTCAAGAACCGCTTACTTCGGGCGGATACTCAATCATTTTGATACCCACAATGAGTTGTTTTGACCATTTTTGAATAACCAAATCACAACCATGAACCTTGGAGAGTTAGCAGTCAATTTTTTTTTAACGTTGATCGCTCAGAAAGCACAGAAAAAATCATACCTCTACGGCGGATGATAGCTTGACATTTTTTACATATAATGAGGAATTTTTGAGAATTTTTTCAGATTTTAATCGTAGCGTTTTTTCGGAGAATTTTTTTTTTTTACTAAGGGTTGTTTCGAAAAATGTAAAAAAATCAGGGTGTCTTTTAGAGTCAATGGAATGAGCTTGTAAAAAATTAATTGAATTGGCGGGGGTGAGGGAAAAAGTCCACCGGAATCACGTGTAATACCTCATATATATTATTTTTTGTTCAAGTAATGTACCTATGGATCATTCGAATTTGAACGAATCGATATTCAGCGATCAATCGACAGATAAGTCCCCGAAGTTTGGCGAAAATGAAACGGCAGAGGGAAGGACACGGTGAGGAAGCAAAAAGCTCGAGGGTTGTGGAGTGTCGAAACGGGGAGGCAACATTTGTTTATGATACGACGACAGCGGAAAGCACGAGGGTCACTCGCGCAGTGATGAAACTTAGCCGTGACTATTCGTACATCCGAATGTGTGAATGCGCGTATGGAGATTTGTGTGTAGGGGTGTAATTGTGGGTTCAACTTAGGGAGCACGAGAAACTTTCGACATCGAACCCTTCAATGAGTTACGAGGTGGTGGTTCCCGCATGGACCGCGAGCGAGCTTTCGGCTCTTTTGTCGACTGTCCGGCAGCGGTCGTGGCAGGAGAAACAACCACGAGAAACGGAAAATGACATTTTCTGAAAGAGTAGCATTTGAATGAATAGAGTGTCAATTAATTTTCAAGTAAACGTCATGATAGGAATAAGGCCTTAGGCCACTTTAGAGGCCGAACAAATAGGCTTTTTGGGGATTTTTTTTCAGAAAAACGTCAAAATAAATCGAGATTGCAAAAAAGGGTGTTTATCATACATATCAGTGACTGTATACAATAATTTTTTGGAAGCGATTCATTTCAAAATGGCGGCTGCGCAGCGTTTATCTCAAAACTGCATTTTTTAAGTTGGCCGGAAATATAACAGACAATTTTCAACCGATTCACTTGAAATATTGAATATATCTTGAAAAATACATTGTCTATGGAAGCACGTAGGATTTTTTTTATATTGCATAGTTTATTTGTTATTAACGATTTTTTTAGGCAAATGTTTGGAAAGTGAAAAATTTGCCTAAAAAATCGTTAGATAATCGTTAATAACGAATGAACTATGCAATATAAAAAAAAGCCTACGTACTTCCATAAACAATGTATTTTTCAAGATATATTCAAAATTTCAAGTGAATCGGTTGAAAATTGTCTGAGTTATGTTTCCGGCCAATTTAAAAAATGCAGTTTTGGGTTTTGTAGTTTTTCTGAAAAAAAATCCCCAAAAAGCCTATTTTTTCGGCCTCTAGAGTGGCCTAACCCCTTAAACGTTGCGAAAATCATTGAAAAGCTTCGGAGGTTGAATTTTCGGAAATATGATTATCATGCTGGGGCGATTTTAAATGTCGGAATATATTGAGAATAATTTTTCTACAGCAATAGAGTATGGTACATATTGAATTTGCATTGAGGGTTGTGGAAATCGGGGAAACCATTTTTATTTTAAGGGAGTATTCATTTTCCGAAAAACAGTCTTTTTGCGCTCTAACTTATTTCAAAATTTGGAATATTCCGCTTACTGTAATGAACTTTCATCGTACTGCCTAATGACAGTGTTCAATGGCAATGGAATGTAAATTAGTTACTGCAGGCAAGGTATTTCGAATTTTAAAAAGTTACCGCTGAAAGAGGTCTTTTTTGTCAGAAAATTTATATTCCCTTAAATGGACAATGCTTCACAGATTTCCACAAACTTCAATGCTGATATATCCTGTATTCGTTCCTGGAGAAAAACTTGGAGTAGACTCTATTCCTGGAAAATTATTCGGAGAAGACTCCATTCCTGGAGAACTATTTGGTGAAGACTTTATCCCAGAAAGAAAAATTGAAGAAGACTCCATTCCTGGAAAATTATTTGGAGAAGAGTCTACTCCAGAAGAAAAATTTGGAGAAGACTCCATTTCTGGAGAATTATTTGGAGAAGACTCTATTCCAGGTGAAAAATTTGGCGCAGATTGTATTCCTGGAGAAAATTTTCACATTCTCTGCAGCATGAAAACAGTTCTGGTGCAGTACATGTTCGTTTTGAATATCGATCGAAACTCAGAACAGGGTGTATCTCTCTGACCCTGGAAATTGTGACGAGTGTAGGCTGAACCGTCAAAAGAATGGTATCGGGAAAGGCCCTTCAGGGTATACCCATGGTTACAAGAACATTAGAATAAAATCGATTCGAACTGTATTTACGATACTATTCAGCGCTACAATCGCAACTGCCCTGATATTGCAATTTGGAAGTTGCCCAAATGCACTCGACTCGAGTGAACTTTGACCGAACGAATGAAATCTTAGTTTCCAGGGATAAACCCATTTGACTCGTTGCGAAGTAAATTACATTGCTTGAGGAGTTGATAAGGATATATCGCATACAGTGATATCAGATGAAGGAAAATCAGTTCTCGAAGGAATGAGCGTGAGCGCGCAGTGATAGAGCCTGGAAAGCTCGCCCAAAACGTGCTAACTCGAGTGGTCGTGGTATGGAATTGGTCAGACAAATGGCATTAGCTCGTCTTTGCTTGCTTCGAACTTTGCTTCTCTCTCTCTCTCTCTCTCTCTCTCTCTCTCTCTCTCTCTCTCTCTCTCTCTCTCTCTCTCTCTCTCTCTCTCTCTCTCTCTCTCTCTCTCTCTCTTGGTGCAAAACCAGATCTGCGTCAAGCCAGCCAACACACACATGTACTATTATTTAAGGGGAGGTTACCATCGAGAGACATGAAAAATGCATGAGCATCGGGAGTGTTTTTTAAATATAAAATAAATACTTTTGGAAATGGGTTTCAACGTATTTTATCCTTTCATCAATGGAGACTAAATTCCAATTTTATTTGGAAAAACATCCAAAATGGCGACTCCAACTCCCGTCACATAAAGCCATGCACTGTCTGCCATGTTTTGGCCTGCGCGGGGCGCTTCACAGCGTTGCCAATTCATTTAAAATAAAACTAGATTGAAAATGATTAAACTAGACTAAACATGAGAGGCCTCATCATTTTTTGTTTTCTGAAAAACCCCTGGATAACAAAATAACGTTTGAAAAAGAAAACAATTTCTTTGCTTGGTTCTTTGGCTCAACGGACGATTTTTTTTGCATATTAATTTTTGACAAAAATCGCTTCCTGAAGGGCCCGCAAATTGAATTTCCTTTCAATTACGCAAAAGTTCATGTGAGTCGCTTCATCCGTTGAAACTGCAGAGCCCCTGCGCGCTGGAAAATGCTATTTCCAGAAAAAAAAACGCATTTGAAGTTTAACGTTATAAAAAATCCTATTTAATGTTTATTTCTGACAATCCAAACAAGCAAACCCACGTGTTCTAAACGCTTCAAGGATGCAAATTATGTAAAAAATCGATTTTTTCAGCGTTATGAACGGTAACCTGTCCTTAATGTCACCTAATGTTTAACCATTATCTATTATTGTTAAATATGAACTGTTATAAATTGCGCCAGGCTGACGAACTGTTCTCACTTTTACTAAATGCAACCCAATCTATAACTATTACCTATTATTGTTAAAAATGTACCGTTCTTTTACAAGCACCAAAATTGTACCGTGTCATAGTTTTTGTTCACTTATATTTTTATATAATCATTATTACTATTCAAATATATATCTCAATTTGCCCTGTAGTTGTCACCAGGGCATGAAGAATGAACGACCACTCAATCGCTTTCTCTCTCTCGCTCTCTCCCTTTCGCACCTTCACTTTATGCTTTTTTGTTTTTCTACATTTTTTAAACTACCTATATCAGTTTATAACCCATTCTTTTATATATTTTTGCCTTGGATATATTGTTCTTTTTCATAGATTAGTATACCGTATATTTTCTTGTTTATTTTTATTTTCGTGATTATTTCTTGTTATTATTACCATAATTATGATTATAACCATTGTTTTCTTGATTATTATTATCATTATTCTTTTTTATGACCAATTATTATGTTCATTTATACATTTAATTTACCGATTTTCCACGAAGTGTACATACCATGTATCACATTGCCTCATGTATATATATAATATAATATATATATATATATATATATATATATATATATATATATATATATATATATATATACACACATACACATATACATATATAGATCTCTCTCTCTCTTGCCACCTTTTTCTCAAAAATCAACTCGACTACATTTTCGAAAAATGTTTGATTAACTCATCAACGCAAATATTTGTAAAAATGTACCTTTCCGAACTCCGCACGAGGCCCGAAACCCCCTGGAATTCGCAATTTTTCCTCTGACGTACATAAAGTAAAAAAGTTCAAGAGCGCGCGAACTGTTGAGTGCCGTAGTGTATACCGGAAGTAAGAATTTATCCCCCGGATTACAGGCCGTCTGACAGGAGTTAATTGAATGAAAATGTCATATTTTAAGCGTTAAATGTACGCCGTGCAATAGCGAGAGGCAAAGAGCGAAGCTTCATCCGACGATGCGCCAATTAAGGGAAAAGCAAAACATTCCTTCTTTCTCTTTTATTATCGCTCTGTTCAGCTTTCGTCTCTTCTTTTTTGCCCTTTAAGCCTTGGGTTAATTGCTTGAAGCGGGAAATTCAAAAGCTTTCGCAGTCGCGTCAAACGTCGGAATTTAACGAGAATTAGAAAATAAAGGTGGATAATACGCTACAGATTCGTATATACGTCATTCGCTACCCGCGTCACTTATGAACTATGGATATACAATAGTTCACGTCAGATTCCATCGCGGAGTCAAGGGGAGCTTAATTCCGTCGCAAAATATAGCGCACGGCCATGCGGAAAATGCAGACGCAGTGACAAAGTAGCCTCGATAAAGTCTGCACAGCCGAGAAAATTCTACGAGCCAAAGAAATGTGACTCATTGCTGAGATGGTTTTTAACGTGTCGGTGGGAATTAATTTGGCTTGCCTGGCCTCGAAAATTCCAGGGCACGTTTCGTCCACCATTCACACTTTACGAGGCTCGCCTCGCGCCTCGCGCATAAGCAAGGAACCCTACGGCACCCTCTAAGCCCCGCCTGATATGCTAGGAAAATCAGCGCAGTTGTGACATTTCAGGGCATTCAACAACGCAAATACGAACAAAAAATGTCTCGCTTTTTTATTTCGAGAGGCAAAGCTGCTTCGCGATGAAATAAAATGTTGGGAAAATCGGGTGGAGATTTTAATTCGCTTGCTTTGAACAAAATGCAAAATACCGTTTTTCTTTCCATTCTGCAAATTTTTCACGCAACTTCCATTTTTTTGAACGAATATTAAACGAAGAACAAAAAAAATTAAGAGAAAACTAAACATAGCATAGTTTGCACGGTTAAGGTTTCGTGGAGTTTCACAAGTGGAGCACAGGACTCGTACGCTCACCATTGGTAATTATAATTTGGGGATGGTGTGTTTGCGCGCGGCTATACGATCGAGTCTATCACACGCGACCGTACGCGACAATTATATTTGGCCTCTCTCGTGTATCGCCATAAACCGCCCCTCGTGCTCCTGCTCCTCTTTCCGCCGCACGGGCCAAACTCTAATTACGCATGTTCATGAGCGAAATACAAGAGAGATGTGGCACGTAAAGAAGAGCAAACTGTGAGGTACATAATGATTTTCGGAAACGCGAAAATGTACAAATACGATTGTAGACGACAGCTGAAATTGGCGTTTGCCACTTTCGGGAGATTCAAGATACGGTGTGTTGAAGTTTTTATCGTTGATATGAAACGATAATATCTTTTGAATTTCGGTTTCATAATAATTGATAATAATTTATTATAATTTTATTATAATCGACAATAATTTATTATAGCTTAATTATGATTTATAATCATTTATCATAATTTTTATTATATTTTAATCATTTATTATAATTTTAATATAATTTATAATAATTTATTCTTTCTCTAGATCGATGAAAGTTATGGTCAACTTAATCTACCAAAAAACGTCGGCTCTTCGAAACAAAATGCAAATTTGTTGCATTCCATTGAACTTTAACCGCTTCAAGATGAACTAGATTTATTTTTAATAATAAATAATACGCTTATATTTTTAACGATTTTATTTTGTAAGAGTATCAAATTGAATTTCAGTTCGTTGCAGAATCCTATAGGAGCAAATGTTCCCAGTAGAAATAAACCAGCTATTCTCTTCATTGAATATTGATAACTCTTCGATAAAAAAATGTCAGCGCGTATATTTTTACGCTCATAAATCATCCGGGATCCGGATGGTCGATGCTCACCCTTTTTTATGGAATTCAAGGGGTCGGTTGCCCGGTCGCCGTACAATTCGAATTTATTTGCCCTATTCTTTTTGTTTTTATACCCAGTCATTGAAATCTGGATAAATCTTGAATAATTAATTTTTCCTTCCAACATTAAAATGATCGCTCGCATTGCATATATAGAATGCAATGTAAACGCATTAAGGGAGGTTTCTACTTTGTTGGGAAAAAAAAATGTTTGATATTTCACCAATTTTTTATGCGGAAAATGTTAAATACAGAATGTTGAGATTTGGTATGTTTACTAGGCGGTCTTTGTTGAACATGATAATATTTTTTAAAGTCTGACGAAATATGGTACTGGGAGTGAGATCAGCCACGTATGTTGGTGGGCCGGCGACGATATTCTTTGCTTGCGGAAGTCCTAAGTCCTGAACCGGTGATCTGAAGCAAAAAATCAAACATATTTTTACTTTGAACAATATTGTGTATAAGTCGAACTAGAATCAAGAAGAAAAATTGCATAATAAAAAAATAGTGAGCGATTGAAGGGGAAGTTTAGTTTTTTTTACCAAAAATGTTTGCAGTCTTTTGTTCATAAAATCATAAACATTTGAATGTTTTTGGATAATTTTAGTTCGACTGATGAAGACGTCTGTTGTACACGTGCCTGTCAAACTCAATAACGATTGCTAATCTAGGGCGTGTAGGGGCACTTCGACAAACTTGGAAAACGTAGTTTCGAGAAAAACGCGTTTAAAGTTAAACTAAAGTTTATGTGCTAGTAAAATTAAAAGTTTCATACTTAGACTTAATCTGCGTTACCAGGACCATAGAGAATACCTTCCGCTTCTTCAAAAAGTGCTTCTTGAGCATTAATGAAAAAAAAATGGCCTAACAACGTAGAAACCTCCCTTAAACAATAATATTTCAATCAAATATATAGTGACATTAAATATTTTAATATTTATTCATTCAATCAATATTTTCCATTCTAATTTCTCTCATTTGATCTTGGTCGCGATTTTATAGTTGATATGTGTGGCGAGAATAAATCGCCCTTATGTGCAAGACGACACCGCACATATTGCATTCACCCCAGACAAAATTGACTGCACGCGCAGTTGAAATCCGTGTACCTTTGTGTCTTTAGCAGTATCGGATCTGCTCGTTCATCGTCTGTTTGAGTCATGCAGTATACATGCGCCAGTACACATTGTTAAATCGAGAGGGAGAGAAAGAGAGAGAGGCAGAGGTAGAGGTAGAGGTAGAGGTAGGGAGGTAGAGGTAGGGAGGTAGAGGTAGGGAGGTAGAGGTAGAGAGGTAGAGGTAGAGAGGTAGAGGTAGAGAGGTAGAGGTAGAGAGGTAGAGGTAGAGAGGTAGAGAGGTAGAGAGGTAGAGGTAGAGAGGTAGAGGTAGAGAGGTAGAGGTAGAGAGGTAGAGGTAGAGAGGTAGAGAGGTAGAGAGGTAGAGAGGTAGAGGTAGAGAGGTAGAGAGGTAGAGAGGTAGAGGTAGAGAGGTAGAGAGGTAGAGAGGTAGAGAGGTAGAGAGGTAGAGGTAGAGAGGTAGAGAGGTAGAGAGGTAGAGGTAGAGAGGTAGAGAGGTAGAGAGGTAGAGGTAGAGAGGTAGAGAGGTAGAGAGGTAGAGGTAGAGAGGTAGAGGTAGAGAGGTAGAGGTAGAGAGGTAGAGGTAGAGAGGTAGAGGTAGAGAGGTAGAGGTAGAGAGGTAGAGGTAGAGAGGTAGAGAGGTAGAGGTAGAGAGGTAGAGAGGTAGAGGTAGAGAGGTAGAGAGGTAGGGAGGTAGAGGTAGAGAGGTAGAGAGGTAGAGGTAGAGAGGTAGAGAGGTAGAGAGGTAGAGAGGTAGGGAGGTAGAGGTAGAGAGGTAGAGAGGTAGAGGTAGAGAGGTAGAGAGGTAGAGAGGTAGAGGTAGAGAGGTAGAGAGGTAGAGAGGTAGAGAGGTAGAGAGGTAGAGAGGTAGAGGTAGAGAGGTAGAGAGGTAGAGAGGTAGAGGTAGAGAGGTAGAGAGGTAGAGAGGTAGAGGTAGAGAGGTAGAGAGGTAGAGGTAGAGAGGTAGAGAGGTAGAGAGGTAGAGGTAGAGAGGTAGAGAGGTAGAGGTAGAGAGGTAGAGAGGTAGAGAGGTAGAGGTAGAGAGGTAGAGAGGTAGAGGTAGAGAGGTAGAGAGGTAGAGAGGTAGAGGTAGAGAGGTAGAGAGGTAGAGAGGTAGAGGTAGAGAGGTAGAGAGGTAGAGGTAGAGAGGTAGAGAGGTAGAGAGGTAGAGAGGTAGAGGTAGAGAGGTAGAGGTAGAGAGGTAGAGGTAGAGAGGTAGAGGTAGAGAGGTAGAGGTAGAGAGGTAGAGGTAGAGAGGTAGAGGTAGAGAGAGAGAGGCACAATGTCCATAATAGTGGCTGGAAGATGCGCCCTCCTCGCACTCAGCTATAATTGTTCTCCCCTCTTCCTCCTCTATGCATACCCGTCTCTTCTTCTTGCGGCTTTCGATCCCTATGACGTATTCGTAGTTTTCGTGAGCCACGGGGAGAGTGCGGGGTGCTTTCTCTGCACCGAGTATCAAACCATCAACGTCAGGACTGTTTGAAATGAACACCCGACAAATGCCACGAAGCGTACGCGAATTAGCCACATAGACGTGGCATTTCTCCCGCCCGCGCGCACATTTAACCCTCCTCCGGACCAATGTTGCGCCCTGCACACGTCACTGTACAATTTTGACGGTATAATTCCAGGATGGGTCCCGCGCGACGCCCATCGCATTTTCCTGATCCACAAGCCGCCTCACCATCATACGTCATATCCGGGAACGTGCACTCGTCAAAAACGCTATTTCGCGATCCGTCAGATCCATATTTCGAGACGGGGAGACCAGTCGAACGAGGCAGAATCCGTATTGGAATATATCGCTCGATCAAATGGATTTTTGAAAAACAGAAGAACAAAATGTGTATTGGGCGCTGCGAAATACTGCAACGCAATTTGTCATTTTCCAATTTTTTATACGCGAAGGTGCGAATGATTACGCGAAAAAAATTGCGAAAAATTGTTGTAGACCAATGGCATTTATTGGCCCGGGTTGAAAAAGAAAGAGAGGGCGGAGAGGAGGGACGAGATTGATTGATTGATAGTTTAAAATATGACTTGGTAAGGCATATATGAACCATTAGGCAGCAGTATACATATAAGGGATTATCAAAAAAAATAATGAATAGTAAAATAAGTATAAATGAAAAAACGTAACATGATATAGCAAAGAAGGTATAAAGTACAAAGAATAACAAAAAAAGCGAGAGGGGGGGAGGAATTGATTTTAACTGGAAGTTCTTGCTGAATGTCATTTTCGTGAATTATATCAGATAATCAAATCAAAGGGTTGCAAGAATGAAGAAGGGACGGTCTTTTTCGGTGACAGACGGAAGGACGAACATGACGAAATTATATGCGTTTCCAAAAATTCCCCAAAATAAATTAAAAAGATTTTATAAATCGTGTAAAATTGCATGACAAGAGAAAACAATATCAATTTGTTTTTGCACTTCACGTGGGTATTGCAAAAAAGCTATAATTTTACAACTTTTTCACGAACGTTCCTTCTACATTCACGTAATTCGATGTCTTCATGTTACACGGATCAGCTTTCGCGAAGCTGATCCTGTGGCCTTTTTTCAAAAAATTCCCCTCCGGCATTGTGTTGCAACCGCAAAAAGAGGTCGTCGGAGGCTTTTGTGCGTCCCTAATTAAATAGGGTATGACGTTTGCAGGTCCCTTTTTTGCACTGCACAAACTGAACACCGGCTAGTCGAGATCCTCCAGAATTTTCTTCGTTCCCTCTCGTGCTCTCTCGTATCGTTGCTTTCCACTCTTGCAGTACCTCTCACAAGTTTCCCGTGGCGGGTCAGAGCCTTCTTTTTTCATACATCGTGGCACCATAATTGTTCACATTTATTAGCGCTTCTATTACTCGGCCACTCTCGCCCTCTCGCTTGCGGCCTCTCATCGCTGTTCCAAAGCCAAGCACTCTTGACCTGCGAAAAATGGTCCGTTTCTTACGAGTCGACGCTCACGTGACCCCCTTTCATTGGGTCTCGGAGGACTTTTCCATAAAGGGAGGAAATGAAGATTAATCTTGAGGAATACTTGTCCAATCAGACTTTTGAAGTAGCGCTATACAATACATGCGACCAATTGATTGATCAATCGGATGGAATGTGCTGGGAAGATCTATGTGTGGACGGGAACAAGGGAATTGGAACAACCACTCATTAGTAGGCTGGATGTGAATGAACTGCGGCCCATTCCTTTGGATACTATAACCCCAAGCTTTTTCGGGTTCGTTTTTTCTACATGACAAACATTTTTCAAAACCCCTCCCGTTTAGAAATTGTCATAGAGATTCAATTGGATTTTCATACTTGTTCCCACTGCCTGATGACCCAATGGGTCATCGCATTGGATCCCTATACTAAAACGTCACGCTTGTTTGGAATCTAATGGGAATCCCCCATGTGAATCCAATGTACGAATCCAATTTGAACTGCGTTCTGCATGGTGAATTTTCTAAACAAAATATATAGATATACAAAATGAGTGGATCTTGAAAAAGTATAAATCGCTTTTAAAAGTACATCTCAGAAATCGATTTGAAACACATGGCTGAAAAACCACTCTAATTATCGTTTGTTATTTATTTGACTGCACTTTGACGTAATGTCATACCAGACGTACTCGTTCATGAACCCCTGTAGAAATGTGAGTCGGCAACAAGTACGGCCCCTGATCTGCCTTCTCTAGACAATATCAGGGTTTGGTCGGGCCTTCCACCCTGGAATAGGTTCGCAATGTAACGGGTCTGAGGCTAGGTCCCGATCCGCAGTTCCCTCTCTGGGGAACTGATCAGGAACGGGCCGGAGAACAAGGGGTAAATGAGCAGGAAATCTGTTGGGAATGGATCGGGAAATAACCAGGAACAAACGAGGAAATTAAAAATGGCGTTTCAGCGTTTTTGGAATCCTTGAGGAGGTAAAATGGGGAGTGTATTCAATTTAGTATTTCGGCAACATGATGTTTGTTGGTTATCTACTTGCTAACGTAGTATATGAGTGTATACATACGCATGCTCGCATTTCCTGATAGGAAAAGAGACAGAAAAACGTACACGGATCACTATCCGAACGAAATAGACCTAGAATGCAAAGGGTTATTTCACAAGTATCGCAAAGTCATAAGCGTAAGTGCACGCAGTAAGCATAGCACTTCTGAACGTGGTACAACACACAGGACGAACTTTTATCCTCGTACGATGGTACCTTACTTACGCGAAGCGCATCGCTTGTAGCCACCTGGCGGATTGTTGGCGAAATACATTCAGGTAATGTCTTCCCGGCCAGGACATTGAAATTTCTCAACATGGCGAAAAGGCGTTCAAAAACTACGAATGACCTGTTTTCCTTTTGCGCCTTGTAAAATAATTTGGCTATTCTTTGTGCTCAAATCATTAGTTATCGTAATCCCGGTAATTTATGATAAGCATTGTTATCCTCGTCGACTATCGTTGATGGAATGAATGCTTTCAACGATGAATAGGATTACAACAGATGTATTATTGTCATCCCAATCAATTAGAAATATTTTTAACGAAGTGAAAAGCAAAGTATCTTTTCTTTAGTTCTTAAAGACAGGCACCACTTTTCAGAACATGTCAATGTTCTGGCCGGGTAGACATTACGTGAAGATGTACTTGCTCGCAATGTATCCCGACCAGAAGATTGTAATTTCCAAACATAGAGGGTAAGCCGCAAAAAAAGACGATCTTGCGATCTTCCCGGGTTGTGCCATGGAAGGGCCCGGTTAGGTAAATCAGACAAGGCAAGTCTGGTCAGGGCCGGACACAAAGTAGGGAATGCACGTTCACATTTCGGCAGGTTATGTTTCAACACGCCGAGTTTTTTCTCGTCACCTTTCATATATTTCCGATTGGAACTTGGTGAGAATTCTCCAACAGCGTTAATCGGGAGACAGTGCAGAATCCAATTGAATCCCAATGAGGACTAATTATGTGCGGTGTCCCTAACAAATCCGTATAGAGATGTGGGTGCATATTGGGACTTCCCAACAAAACTGTGCACCGGATCACGAAAGGATGATTTTCTTTTTGGAGATCCAACAAATTCCCGATATGAATTTCAAATAAAAACTCACCAACTTGAATGCCAATGTGGATTCCCTAGGTGCAGCGTCCCTATCACATGGGTATGGGATAGGATCTAGGGAATACCCAGCAAATTTCTGCACGGGTTGTTCCCTCTCGATATGATATAATTACGAGCGCGTGTCAATTTGTCCAAGTTTTTTTTCACCCCACTCCAAGTTGCTCTTGTTGAAGAGTAACTAGGGAGTCTCTCTCTCTCTCTCTCTCTCTCTCTCTCTCTCTCTCTCTACCGCTCTCTCTACCGCTTAATTATAACTTTTGCACCGTACTTTGGGAGTCCAGGAAGGGAGCGATAGGGGGGAGGGTCGTGCAGGGAGAAAGTGAGGTTCAGAGTAAATTTGGTCTTGGGTAAAATGTTCCAGGACGTTGTCGCTGTTTCTGGGTTTCGTGTGGGTATTCCCGGTCAAAGGCAACCGAGTTGTTGGGACAAGCTGCCGCTGGCTCCACCACGCTTGCTTAGGAATGTTCCGAGTGTTGAGACATCAGCCCCAATTTCCACCCTTCTATAGGGGTGCAAATTTTACTTGGTCCACCGAATTCAGGGTTTCATGAAACATGCCAATAACCACGCAATTAAAGCGATGTTGTGCTAGTTATCTTCATTGAAATTTCACTTCCAATGGCGAGTTCTCAATTGCTCGGATACTTCATTGTACTCGTGCCCTGCGTTATTATTGCATTCATATCCCAAAGCCGAATTACTTTGCGGGCGGTCTCCGGTCCAGAACTCGTTGAAAAGAGTCGTTTACAGGATTTTGTCTTTCATAGAATGGAGGTGAGATAAATTTGAAAAAAAAGGGAACAAGGTTTTCAGCTCGATTGCTTAGAACACCTCGTAGAAAAACGACCTTGGGACGCGAGATTTCTTAACCAATACGTCTTCGAAAGAAAAATCGAATGGTGTTCTTGAAAACGGTAAGATTGCCGAGAAATGGACCTTCAAATATCAAACCGAAAATGCGGATGGATTTTACTTTTTTTGAGAAGACAAAATCTACAAATATCAGACAAAGTGTAACTATTTCATGGCACTGAAAATGTAATCAGACTTTTCGGGCAATAAAAAACAGGTACATGTAAATAATATGAGTTGGTTTTTATTATTAAAAAAAAATATTGATATATTCAGGTATATAATTGGGTTTCTTTTGGGTTTGTTTGGGTTTGTTTTTACAATAATTGTTATATAATTTTTGTCACACGTTTGTAATATAAGTTGTGATATCGTTTTTAAATTTATAATAAGATTAAAATTGGGTGGGAAGAGGGGATTTTTCAACCAATAACAGGCATTCGGCATGTCGCAGCTTCCCCCACTCTGCTACAACACAGTGGTAATAGAGTGGGGGTAGCGTTAGTTTCGTTTGACACCAGCTAACTAAGAACCCAATACCCAGCCTACCTCAACAAACATATACAGTTTAAAAGCATCTTCAATGCTAAAAACCCAGTTTTCTAGAATTTTCAAATGTGATTGCATCCCTGAAACAACGAAAACTTGAGTTTTCCTCGAATTTCAAAGATTCCCCCGCCGCTAAACGACTGTGCATTGAATTTAAAGAAAAAACTACGTCCATCTGTCTATTGGTATTCGCGACATCCTTCCCGAGACTTAAGGGGGGAGATACCTTTAGGCGAGGATAAAATTGCTGACTTTCATGATCAAAGGGAACATTTATTCGCCATTTTTGAGACTTAGAGTATGTTTTATTACTACTTTTGGCTGTTGCATGGTATTCCTTTTTTTTTTATTGATCTTCAAAAATGGCGAAGGTATGGCATGGTCTTCTAAACGGGTTGCGGCGGATATTGTTAGACGCCATTACGCGTTACGTCGGCGGGATTAATTTGACCAAAATCAACGAAGATTTTTCTTTTATTAACACTCATACGCAGAATATGAACCGAGAAAAAGTGAGAAATGTTGAAAACCGGTAAATCGGTACACTTTGCAACAAAAAGATTGAATTTTCCGAAAAAATGGCTTCATTTTGCAATGAAAAAATACTTTTTTTTCCTTCAATTTTCAAAAACATTCAGGGTCATGTTTTAGACGATAAGGTTAGAAAGATTTATACTAAATTCCATCAGAATCGGTCGATTAGTTTTTTAGTTATACGTCACGGCAGTTATGAAAATGCAATTTAGGAGACCGTGCCGTACCTCCGCCATTTTTAATGATTAATGTTGAAAAAAATACTTGTAACAACCAAAAGTAGTAATAAAAGACACCCTAAGTCTCAAAAATGGTGAAGAAATCTTCCCTTTAAAAAAATCATGAAAACTATCAAATTTTTTTCTAGCCTTTTCAAAAAAGCTAGGCATGCGTCAACCTCTCGTAGACTTGAATCAACCTCACAATTCGGCCATTCAATGATTTTCCTCACATATGGATTTCCTTTCTGCTCGAGAAATTCTACTCTCCTCGACCACCTTCAACCGTGCTAATCTTTTAAGCTAATGAAATACATTTTTCCGTTTGTTCCAGGTGAGTTTCATTTTCATAGCTGTGTGCTCTCGTGTGGCATCAAAAGGTTTGTCGCAATTATTTTCGAATTGAAGTACCAAGAGGCAGAAAAAAAAACAAAAATACCCCAGTTCCTACTCATTTATCCGCGGGTTCATATACAATTTATACAAATATGCTCATTTATTTTTTCGTTTAAACGAAGGTACCGCAGTTAGTTACCGTCTATACGATCGTTGTTGGTCAATTGGTAATTCAGATGTCGTCCCGGCAACTCCATGTTCTCGAGTCGCCCTGGGGAATATTCCTGAATTTTTCGTCCTTTTCACTTCCTACTCTCGTTCGCTCTTCGAGTCCCAGAGGTGGACACGGGAACCAGATGAATGTATTCTCTGAGCCAAAGAAAAAAAGAAATCGAGCAAAGGGAAAAGGCGGTGGAAAAAAGACGAATCAAGTGGGAAAAAAGAAATCACGAAAGGGGCGACTGCGTCGTGGAGATGTTTTCGTGCTTTTCTTATATCGAGGTGATCGACGAGGACGTCTCTTCGCGTCTGTTAGAGTTAACTATATATAGATATATATTTATCCACCAAGGATATTGTCTCGTTACTTCTCGTCACGTCAATAAACGAAGTTGGCGTTTTCTTTTGGATGTCTTTTTCGGTTTTTATATTCGGGGGACCAAGTCGGATGCGTCGGTGCCATGATATACAGAGTGTCCTGTTGGGAATGGATAATACTGCAACTGTCGATAGGTCAGATCACGTTCGACTATATGCTGGAATTTCAGTTCATTAAAAGTTCCACGATTTTCGAAATTTTGGGCTTTATCTTATTTTTTCGAAACAAATCAGCTGTTTTTGGTTTTTCGCATGCCATTTCTACAAATGACACGAATCGACAATACCTGAGCAACTTTTTAAAGTAATTGGCACGATATGCTTAGTACATTTTGTTTACATCGCAGGCTACCACAAGTTTCCTTAAGGGGGTCTTCTCACTTTGGACGCTAAAAAAAGCTATTTTCATGAATTCTTATAATAGGGTTATAGTATAGATATTGATATAAAAGTTGTTACACTTAAATAGTTACACGTAAATACACTTACATTTAAACACACTTACACTTAAACATACTTACACTTAAATACACCTACACGTAAATACACTTACACTTAAATACACTTTCGAAATCCATTAAAAACAATTATTTATTTATGTCACTATTTATAGACGAAAATGGTAGTTAAAAAAATGTCCTAAAACAATTGTAGGTTTGCGCTGTTGATGAAATCTCGGAAATGTATCATCCGAAACAAAAACATCAAACGGTTTTAGATTCGGTATGTTAATGGCTATAGCGCACATCATACGATTTTTGATATATGCAAAAACAACAAAACGACGGACATTTTTCGAAAAAAACGTGTTTTTTTCACCGTTTTAGGTAAAAAAAAGTAAATATCAAAATTTAAAAAATCCTTGATGTGCGGTATAGCTATAATTGTAAAGAATATGTGGTTAAAATTTCATAAGGATCGGTTCAGTAGTTTCGAAGATTTTATCAACAAGCCGTCGAAAAATGTTTTTTCGAGAAAAACGCGTTTAAAGTTTGTTTGGGTTACATAAATACATGAATTTAAAAAAAAAGTATTTCGAAAGTGTATTTATTAAGTGTAACAACTTTTATATTAATATTTATAATATAAACCTATCAAAAAAGTTAATAAAAATAGCCTTTTTTAGCGTCTGAAGTGAGGAAACCCCTTAACATTTGAGGTTACAAAGAAGATTTTTCTACATAAAACAAATAACGAAGAGTATTTTTTCAAAACCAGGTCAAAAAAGGTTAACATTTGTGGAAATAGTATGCAAAAGACCAATAGCAGGGGATTTTTATCGCGAAAACCGTGGGTCTTTTACTAAACTGAAATTCCAGCATATAGTAGGATATGATCTCACCTATCGACAGCTGCAGGATTATCCATTCGCAACAGGACACCCTATGTATAGGATGAGAGTGAATATGTCTGATAAATTCGTACGTCCACTCGTGATAAAACAATGGCTACAGAGCCCCTCAACGTTTCGGCACGTGAACGCAAGGGAGAATCTTGGCAATTGTCCAGCGGAGTGACGATCGTATAAACGGGTCGACCCGAATGAACGTGGGGAATCGTTCCTAGGATTCGTTCATCCCCGCAGTACAATCGAGAATGCTCTGCCGGTATATAAACGTGCCTTATTTGTCCCGTCGGCGTGATGCAGCATTACCTAAGCTGAATTTCACGTAGGTCGTGTCGCGCAAGTCGATATTGGAATCCTCGAAGTCTCGATCTCGACCAGAGAAGCTTTCGTACTTTTTTTCAGCCGCGGATGTGGTACAACCGACTTTCTATTTATTTCTACCACTGTCTTGATATGCAGACCTACTCCCAGTTGTGTCAAAAGAGCATTGGAATACTGCAAAATTGAAGTGGTGAAGCTTGCATCGCTGTATTGCAACGATGATTAGTTTTTTTTTTAAATCCTTTTGCTTCTTGATTTTGATTCGTGTGGAAAATCTTTGAATGCAGATTTAGATTGATAATCTTCAATGGGCGTTCAGAAAAAATGTAAGTGATTGATCGTAGATCAATTCTGTTGCCAACGAATGTGGGGGGCTAGGGAAAATTCATTCCTACTGGCCAATCATCGAATACAGGCACCCTATCTTCATCAGCTGTTAGCATCTCGTAGAGGAAGTTAACTCGCATTTGTCATCACGCAAATTCGATCTTCAACCTTCGTAACTGCTTACTCCACGAAAACTACAAAAAAAGTTAAAAGAACACCAATACTACTCATGTCAGACTTACAATTGGGGCACTCGTACAGCAGTTTGTGACGAAGCAAATCCCAAACATCCTAGCCCTAGTTGCCATACCAGCACCCCACGCAATCGAAGATGTAAACACCCACAGGCTATTATCGACAAGATCCTAGAGCACCGTAGTAAATAACTATAATTAAACAACCGCTGCCATAACCCAATTCATCTAAAGGGAAAGGATAAATTTAGCAAGAGACTAAACTAAATATTAGGTTTAAGGACCACGGTCGATGTCTTGCTTGATGTTCCTGTGAACATCAATGTTAACAGTCAAGCAAGTCATATTAATAAATCAAAGCGAAACGACGTAATTACTAACTAGGACAAGGTCGTGTGAACAAATGCCATTCCACTACTATTACTACTACTAATTTCTACTGCAATCCAACGATGATGGCGGGTTTACACTCTCGCGCGAGTGGCGAGGCGAGGCGCGAGGCACGCGAATGTAAACGCTCCCTCGTGCCTCGCCTCGTAGCTCGCCTCGCCACTCGCGACGCTCGCGTCGGAGGCGGTTTTTTGGGCACGAGTCAAAGGGCCTCGCGAGTGACGCGAGCAAACTCAACGGATATCGCGAGAGTGTAAACTGAAACTCGCTCTACCTCGAAACAATACGCGAGCTGCGAGGCGAGATACGAGACGAGGCGCGAGGCGAGAGTCTAAACCCGCCATGACAACTTTGGGATCATGGGAACTTGTACAATTCGTATAAGGTACCTGCGGGTAATAAGGCCTAGCTAAGCCTCAATAAAATGAACAATATCCAATTTAATCAACATATTTTAATTACAATCATTATTTAAGTTCAGTTTCTATTAAATATAACCGAAAAATAGTAACTTGTAGCATAAACAAAAACAAAATTAAACCGTTTTGAAAACTTTGACAGTAGACCTTATTTTACTATGGTAGGATAATAAGGCCTACGGCTTTAACATACTTAAATAATCAAACTATACGTAATATATTTGGTATTTGAGATCAATAATCCTCTGCAGCTTTGCATGAACTCAAAGTTCCTCTTCGCACTGCTCGGACAGCTGACACCAAGTCGTCTTCTGACCACGACACTCGTTTTGGAGGCATCGGGATCGAGGCACTTAAAATAACGTTCAAATAATTAGTCATAAATATGCGTACTACTTATTTACATTCGAAAATTCTTAAATGAAATGTAAAATACATCATAAAAAAAAAAAAAACTTTGCTACAAGAAGTAGGAGAATAATGAGGCCTATGTGGCCATTTAGTAGGTCTTAATAACCGTCAGCCACGAATGTAAGAAAAACAAAATATTTGGACCATGATGCGTTATTCAAATATTCATGATCATTGAAGCTTGAATTAATAAAGATAAAGACTGTGGCTTTAGATAGATAAGTGTAATTTTACAAAAAATACTTACGATTTATACGGACCGATTTTTATTATTGGTGCTGCGCGGCCGCGTGAGCTCATTTTAATCGCAGCTCTTCAATAAAATATTCAATGAAAAATAATGAATTAAAGTTTGTTGACCCGTGCACGTGCTTTTTAAGGAGTGAGATGCAGTCGGAGGCGTGAAAAACGAGGATTTTCAAAATTTAAAAAAATAGTAATTATGTTTGTTTTATAAAACTGGTTACACATACTTTTTATGTTATATTTCAACTTGACTTGTAAACATTTTCAAAGAAAAATATTGATTATTTATAACAATATCACCATCTTTGTCGGACCCCCTTTGGCATGTAGTGCTTTGCGGTGACCATCATAAAATTTTACTGGATCATCTCAAATAAAAAAAAACCAAAAAAAAATCATTCGATTAATAATAAATCTAGTTCTTAATCGAATTTTTTTTAAATTAACAAAATGCCGGCTTCTGACAGATAACTTTCGATTTTCGACCAAAAAATCGCTCGTTTATTGTTTTAAAAAATTGAAATTTTCAACAAAAATGAATATCCTTCGATTAAGGACTAGTTCATTCAAATTTCATCAAAATCCATCGAGTGGTTTTTTAAATTATAGTGGTCACCAACTTGAAAAACATAGTTTCGAGAAAAACGCGTTTAAAGTTTTTCGATGTGGATACGGTATTGTATGTTCGTAAAATTTTGAGCTCGATGGATGAAGTAAAACTTTTTTTATGTATTTTGATCCGCTGAATCCGAATATCACAATTTTTGACCAAAAAGTCTTGCATTCAATGTCTATAGCCAATTGTTAAAACAATTTTTCAAAAAATTGAAGTTATCGGAATGAAATATAAAAAAAAAACATTCTGGGCAATTTTAAAACGAAAGTATTCTTTATAAAATTTTGCTAAAGTTCATAGTTTTTGAGTAATACATTTTTGAAAATTTCTGAAAGATTTTTTCAATTTTACACTTGATTTATGTATAGAAGTACTAATTAAACAATTACTATAATCATCAATTCCCGGCCCAGACAATAGGGCTTCTGCCAATGTGGAAGCTTCCAAAATATTAATTTGTTGTTGTCTTCGAAGCATTCTGCCTTCCCGGGTATTATCGTTTGCGCGTTTGTCAGCCGCTACCTGCCATGGGGACCCGACGCCCGTTCACTAATTGTGGGATATCCCGGAAACTACTCATCGGATTGACGTGAAATTTTCAGGGTATATTTTCGAAACATCATGCTTCAAGAAAATGTTTAAAAAATCGATTTTTTTTAAAATTCTGACTGCATTGTTTCCTTATTCGTTCAACGTGTCTGATCAATACCAGGTCGGTTCTACTCCCAATACGAAACGTCTGTTCCAGCTCAGATGGATTTAAAAATTGTGTGTGCGGGGAAAGGATATTTTGAATTGTCTGCATGCAACGTCAAGTATCAGGGGTTAATACGATGATGGTCCACGGAGCCCAATGTCGTCGAAATCGTCGTTCAGCATTCGAAAGCATTTAGCAAGAACATCGAAAGACGAGGCACTGATTTCCTCACCGTTGGTCAATCGTGTAAAGCTAATACACGTAGATATGCACGGGAGCATGTGGAATGTTACCAACAGCCTCGAGGGCTGAGGAGCCAGAGGCATTAGCCGTTATACGTCTCTCTCTCCGCAAGCCAGACCCCTTTATTTGCATGAGACACCCGGCCAAAGTGTGGGAGCAAGAGGAACGGAAAGTCAGATAACTGAAGCCAAATCCCAGGGGAGCTCATGTCGTTCCAACTACGTAGCCATATATCCCGATAGCAAAACCATATTCTGAGTTAGCTCCAGCTGCGGCGAAACGTGTCCGCTACTGCTGAACAGTTTTCCGAGTTGTATCAACCGGGTAATGTTTGTTCGAGCACGAAAAAACAATTCTCACTCGATTTCAACATTTATGTTAATTTTCCGCTGGTCTCTCGAGAGACTCCCCGTTTCAACCTTCGTAATTTTATTCGAATCATTGTGGACTCGCGACCGGATTTTTGTATACTGCATCGATGAGCAGGATTCAATTATTTTCACGTCTCCAATGGGGAGAAGATTGATTTAATTATTTCTTAATATTGTAATCACAAAAATAATGATGAAAATATTATTATTTCTAGTTTTTTAAATTGTTTTATTTTTGTATTGTAATTGTCGATATACAGGATTATGACCATGTGTTTTAAGGATCTTGCGCGCAGATTTTGCGGATGAGGATAATATGATTTTTAGTGGGTGTTTTGAGTCCTTTCCGGAAAAAAAATCAAGCGTATTTTCTTGATGAGTAGGATTCGCCAGAAAAAAATAGAGGGTTTTGGAAAAAATCGAAATTACAATTTAGGTATAAAAGAATGAAGATAATTGAAATACGAATAGAAAGCACTCCGAAGAACTTTTTTGCCCCCCTCCCGTTGTCGAGAAAAAAAAATGATTAAAGATGCATTTTAAAGTGGATAAATGCAAATTAATTCCATTTAAAATGGCCTTTAGGGGCGTTTTGTATTCGGAATTTAATTATCTCCATTCTGCTGAACTGGGAATGGAATTTTAATTTTTTTTCCAAATCGCTCAGTTTTTTCTGGCGAATATCACTCATCACTAAAATATAGTGAAACTTCAGTTATACGTTTTTCAAGAGGCACATCATATATGACGTATGAGTGACAATAACGTAAAAGTAAAATACAGTATGTGTCTGAAACTCTTGAACATTTGAAGATGGCGATTGGTGCATAATTCCCGATGTTTTTCAATAGCCGTAGTTCTTATTATGTTAATGTTTGGTTTTCCAATTGAAAATTTGATTGGTAATAATTGAGTAATGAGCCAACTCAAGGTTTCGTATTTCCGTTTTAAACTTTTATTTAATGCAAGTTTGTGACACTAAGCTCTGACGTTTTAGACTAGTAAATAACAGACAGGTTCGTATTGATAAGAGATATGTAATCACAGTACATGCATAGACAGTCGAGGTCAGAAACATCAAAACATCAAAACATCGAAACATCAAAACATCAAAACATCTAAACATCAAAACATCAAACAAAACATCAAAACGCAGTAACATGAAATTTTCCCCTGCCAGCGGGAACCTCGAACCCATCGCTGGGTAATAAAATTAATAACGTACAAGTTCGTTATAGTGAATAAAACGTATAAGTGAAAAACGTAGGATTGAAACTTCATTACGATCTTTTTGAATGGAATCTGCCGGGGCTAGAGAAATTTGACGTGTAAATGATAAAAACACATAAGTGCAAAACGTATAAACGACGTCTCACTGTACGCTCTATTTTTCATCGAAGAGGACTTGAAAAATCATTAAATATTAATTTTTTTCGGTCTCAAAATGTAAATAATATCATACATATACATAAATAAGTCGATATAGATATTTTTCACCTGCACTCTATGCATTATTGTATTACCAACCAACGATCAGTGCATTTTTCAAAATTCCACATATACGTTACCCACATGTATTGAATATTCTATGCGGTAAACGAAAATCGACAATGCGTTAGATACGGTTTAATTATTGGGTTTTGAGACCATTCAATTTTCCCTGCGTTAGAATATATTTACCTATCGTCATCGTTGAATGCTACATCGGCTTTTCGTAACACAGGGAATGTTCAATGCTTCAAAACTGAAGATAAACGGAATTCGCAATTTCGCGCACGCTGTACCCCAATGCGAGATATACGCGATCGTCGATGGAAAATACCAAAGCTCGCGATTACGGAATGCGACTGCGGTTAATAATGTACAAATTTTCACATCCTTTTGAATTCTCCGGAGCCTCAATTCGAATTCTCCATATCGATATGGACAAGACAAGCACGCAGAGCGAGATAGATAAAATGGGAGAACAGAGAGGACATACGCTGGAAAACTTATTTGCTCGCTGGCTTTTCAACTGCCACGCTGGCGGACGCTACAACCCTCTCAGCTTTATTTAATTTTCTCTCTGCCCCCCCCCCCCTCTTATCTTTCTCACGAAGCTGACTTGGCACCGAGAAACGCCAGATTCCGAATTGGTCCGGTCGCCGAGCTTTCCCCACGCGCCCTTCCAGTGTGAATGCCACCCCCCACACCCCACCCCGTATTTTTATATCACTTGCCCTTGCTCGGACTCTCCGTTCCTCTCACCCCGCACTACGTGGTGCGATATCAATTTCTCCCTTCGAGAATATGAAATTCTATTTGAAATTCCGTAATATCACTATTTTATGACGCGAAGTATGCTTTAAATTTGAGTTTAAAATGCAAGATAGCGCAAGGGCGAAGACCCTAAAGTATCGTCGCGTTTATTGCGAAAAGTCCCATTGGCCGGTGTGCGAACTCAAACATCGCATTGAAGTTTGCATCGCTGGGGTGCAACGATTTTATTTTCCATTTATTTATTTTCATTGTTTTCCAAAAGTTTATTTGACGTTCGAGATGGGAAATCTCTCATATAGTACAGTCGTGCTGTATATTGGAATCGGAAAAAATTAGAAGAAGGCTAGTTTTTTGACGGGTGATTTTGTAAGTGCCGCGGGTGCTGAATCCTAGTTTGCCAAAAAATGGGAGTGCAGGTCTTTTTTAGGGGATGAAGGGAGATGAGGGTGGATTATAGTCCGAAGTACGACTCCTACGAGGTCGGCGCCGGGAGACAAAATGTTCAGAAAAATCCGGGCTGTATTTTTGTCTACAGCGCCAAAGTTGTGGAAGTTCATTTTGGGAGTGATAAAGTGGGTTCAAATTTAAAAAATCAGTTTTAATTCGATAACTCCTTACGAAAAATTCATAACATTTTTGTTCAAATGCGAAGGTTGTAGCCGTTGAAAAGACGCATCGATCGAGTATTTGATCATCCTTCTCCAATAATATCTTCACTCCCAAAAAAATGGTAGAAGTATCAGAAAAAAATTGTTTATTGAATAACTCAAAAATAATCGATTTTTCGGGGATGGTTTGAATTCACGAAATGTTGAGAATAGTTTTGTCTATATTTTTGTTTCTATGGGTCACCCTTGAATTTAGCTTTTTCCAAGCCCTTTCGGGGGTTGAAAATTCAAAATGAAATTCTGGGAAAACTATTGACCGAAAATAAAGAGATACGTGATTGGCGCCATGGACAAAAATGTAGCTGAGAGCTCAATCTACAAATTGTTCCACGTCGGCGAATTCGTGCGGTCAATAGTTTTCCCAGAATTTTATTTGAAAATTTCAACCCCCGAGAGGGGTTGGAAAAAAAATTGAAGGGTGGTCCATAGAAACGAGAATATATAGAAAATTATTCTCTACATTTCGTACATTTAAGCCATACCTGAAAAATCGATTTTTTATGAGTTATTCAATAAATTTTTTTTGTTGGTATGTCAACAATTTTCTGGGGGGGTGGAGATATTATCGGAGAGTGTTGATCAAATACTCCATCGACGCGTCGTTTCGAGGGCAACAACGTTCCCATTTGAACAAAAAGTGTACGAATTTTTTCTAAAGAGTTATTGAATTAAAACTGATTTGTCAAAATTTCACCCCACTTTTTTACCCCTAAATGATCTTTCACGCTGTGGACAAAACTAAATCCCGGATTTTTCTGAACATTTTGTCTCACGGCGCCGACCTCGTAAGGGTTGTAGTTTGGCATCAATCCACCCCCATCCCCCTCCATCCCCAACCAAAACCGTGCACCCCGATGTTTAGGCAAACTTGGATTTAGCACCCGCGGTACCTACAGAATCACTTGTCAAAAAACTTGCCTTCTATTTTTTTCTGATTACGGGAGTTTTCAGAAACAGTACGAATAGGGGTACTGTAAAAAATTGGGAGTGATTTTCATAACCAGAAGCAGCCGAAAAAAAATATTTCAGCAACGAAAAAGAAAAAAAAATCCGTCGCGTTCCAACGATGCTATATTCAAGGGCAGAGGCTACAAGGGTTGTTCCCAAAAATGCCAGTGGTGCCATTTTTGCAAACGGATTAGGCACTATTTCCCGATTGACGTCGTTTGGGAATTTTTTTATTTACAATTCTCAATCGGAATTTTGTGGGTGCGATTCAAAGCGACTTTGAAGGTATACCTTTATCAGGGGCCGTACGCAAATTACGTAACGCAATTAAGAGGGGGATTCGGCCAGGCGTTACCGTCTACGGATGTGTGGGGAGGGGGGGGGTCAAGGTTTGCGTTACGTCCCGATTTTAAAACTGCCAGAAATTGCCAAATTTCTGCATGTTCAAGTTTTTAATTTAAATCTCGAGTGCAATTTTACCGTGCACAGCTCACAGCTTTCTATACGCAATGTCACTTAAGGGGAAAAATTTCTGTGCAAGAACTTGCACAGTAGCTTTCTCACATCCTCCAAGGAAAACTTGGAGGACAATTTTTTTTATACTTCTTGAAAGTACATGTATTGAAAAATATGTTGGCAAAATTTTTATTCACAAGCCCGAAAATTGACGGAGTTATAGTCACTTTAGTGAGAACGGGTAACGCGACAGGTTAGTGCCCTCAATCCCTACAGGTGTGGCATCATTTACAATAGATAAAGTACAGTCTCTGATAGTTTGTTAACTATCATGAAGATAAAGAACCGTCATATCGCCCGCGACTAGATGCTTCAATGTAAGTATCAATATTCTAGAAAAAATCGTAACTTTATATCGAGAAACGTGAAACGAAAACTTTAAACGCGTTTTTCTCGGAACTACTTTTTTCGACCTTGTCCGAGCGAATACTTACAAACTTATCAACCGATTGTCAATTTTTTCGAAAACATTTTTGTAATCGCAGTGACTAAGGTTGTACGTATCCGCGTTTTTAACATTTGATAATTACTATTTTTAAAGACTGCTTGAATAGAGAAAAAGGGCCTTGAAAATAGAAAAAAATGTCCAAACTGTCGGCATTTTGTAAGAAAAAAGACGGCTATGCATAAGGATAGCTACATTTGTATAGATATCGATAAATTGTTGGCTTTTAACTTACAGATTACCTTTCATAAAGATATCGATGGGACAATAAAGAGAATTTTTTTTTCGTCGTCAAATCAAGGTATATATCTCGGTTAATTTTCAAGATTTTGTCATGAAAATTGGTATAAAAGTAGATGCATATATACTTCATAAAATGAGTATAAACCCGATCCTTTCATAATTAGTTATGTCTATGGCAAAAATTGCAATTATTGACGACAAAGCACTCGTAACGTAACGGAATAGTGGGGGGGGGGGGGGGGGGGGGGTTCTGGCCAAGCGTTACGGTCTCGTTACGTGGGGGAGGGGGGGGGGTAAAAAATGGGTAGTTTTGCGTTACGTAATTTGTGTACGCCCCCTAAGCGATTTATACTTCTTTAAGATCTTCTCATTTTGTGTGTGTGTGTGTGTGTGTGTGTGTGTGTATATATATCAAATTTTTCTTTGGCCGATTAAGACTATGCAAATCACTCGAACGCTTTACATATCCTTAATAGACATTTACAATCTCAATATGAGACAAAAGGCTTTGGATACTAACCAAAATATAGACATTTTCTGAACAGTAAACTAAATAATCAAAATATAGAAATTCTCTAAACACTAAACTAAATAACCAAAACATAGAAATTTTCTAAACATCAAACTAAAGAACCAAAATATAAAAATGTTCTAAACACCATTGTTTAGAAAATTCAACGTACAGAATGCCATGGGGTCCATTAAGAATGGATCGTGTGGGATTCTATTCGATAATGTGTTCTATTCGAATAATGGGATTCTATTCGATAATGGGGATCTTACATTGGATCCCGATGGGGAATCCTGATGACGTTGAAGTTTGCATTGTTGGAAAGCAAATATTTGTTTCCATACTTTATTTCTATATAACCTCACCGCATCATGGTGTGACCTGAAAACTGTAATTTTCTAATTCGACTAGTCTCGATATCTACTCTGCTTACGTCACAGACATGTCGTTCACATTATAATTTTCCTTGATCGTGATATACGCGGTAGTAATGAAGGGAACGATTTGGATTTTTCTGTTACTCCGTTGTCATCATTATTATCGTAATCTTCCAAAAATTGAATTAAAACCGACGTCTCCATAAATGTGACGGGATCAACGTCTAATAAAAGTTCCCTATTATGAATGCCCTTCGCGTTCTGCCGGGGATGATATATATATCGAATTCTCCTTTCGCTCGTAATCTCCGTCCGCTTGGTATTTCGCACCCGAGGAACGTCTGAGGACTCCATTGAGCGGGTAAACCTCAACGCGGAGAGATAGCCGACGAGCTTAGTATAAAAAATTAAAAAAAAAAGTTGAAAAAAAAAACCAGAACGGAAGAAAGACTTCGTTTTCTCGTATCCTCTCTTCATCCTACTATCCTGCTGTCTCATCGTCTTTATATATATATGTATATACATATATATATATGTGTGTGTGTGTGTGTGTGTGTGTGTGTGTGTGTGTGTGTGTGTGTGTGTGTGTGTGAAAGACCCCGTCGTTGCCTCTCCGCTGGGCTCTCCGTCGTCTCCTTAATACGGTTCTAATGAAGAATCTAACGGCTTCAATAAACGTGTCGTTAATTACTGCGTTCCGTCGCCAAGAACGTCAAGGTGATTCCATCCGATAAGATTTTTATCCGCTCAACCGAACATACGTAGCGTTATGGATGAAGAAAAAGTCCGATCAGGGGCTATGTCGACGAGTTACTTAAGAGTTTGGAGACTTGAGTAATGTATGTTTTGACGTGTGTGCATACAAATAAAGTGGTGCATGTTCATAGGTTGGGAAGACACTTCAATTAACTACAAGGATTATATGAATAAATAAACATTATGTTCCAAAATAAAATGTCTGTATTCAAGGTGGCCTGAAAAGTGATGTCCAGAAGGAAAATCTAGATGCCTCTCCAACTCACTCCCATGTATGTTCTACGAGCTTTTTTTAGTTTTCGAGAAAAAAGCACTTTAAACATTTTTTTTCGAGATTTTTTGCATAAGGTTTATATTTTCTCTTTGGTCTATGTCCTTAGGAGTTTCTAAAAGTAATTGGAAGTCATTTAGACTAGGGCAAGTATTTTTTTTCACCTTTTGAACTTTAGTGGCTGATCCTCTCGAACTTTTTTTCCCTTTTGATCAAGACCCAAGGCATTAACGTTAGCGTTCAGTTGGTCATTAATTTATCACTCAACAGTGAACTTTATAATTATAACACGAGTAAAAAAAATTGCGAAGAAAGTGCATGCAGAAAAGAGAAAAATGCTTTTTTCTCGACATCTTAAAAATATCGTAGAAAATGCACAGGGGTCTGTTGGATAGTTATTGATACGATGTATCTAGATTTTCCTTTTAGATGACACTTTTCGTGCCACCCTGCATATATGTATTAATTCTGTGGTTTATTCCAGTGTATTTCCAGGCAATGAATATACATTTCTTTAGAAATATTAATAGACAATTAATAAATCGTCATCCGTATGCCCATTTTTTAATTCACCGAGTCAATGAGTTTTCATTTGACTCTCATAAATTCCATGCTTCAAGGTCTGAATACAGGGATTTCCTAGTGCCCAGTTTCACGCGTCTTCCTTCGAAGTTGCCAAATGGCATTTGGCTAAAATTGCGCTTTGCGTAGATACGTATAAAGCACTTTATAGGCAGTAAATCTTGTGCTCATGAGGGCACGAAACGACTGCACGCCTATACGTTCGGTAGGTAAAGCATCCCCTCGCGAAGAGGACGCAAGACTCTTGCGAAGCCAATGCGCTTCCTCGGCGCTATCCAAACTTTATATAATTATCAAAGTGTATTTCAAACTCTCGGTATAATACGCGCCAAGGTTCTTGATGCCATTAGTTGCCAGAATTTACATCCTGTGTACGTTTAATCCTTTTTGATCGTATTTGATGTTGCCAATAAGCGATTCGTCCGAAATTCCGTGAATTCTTCAATAAATTCGACATTAAAGGGACTTTTGAGAGTAGCTCATTGAGGGGCTATACCAGTGTGGACGTTGAAAATTTGGGTGATTTTCGGGAATGTTTTGGAAGAAACGTACTCAATTAAATGTTTCGGAAAATTACGAATATGTTTGGCTATATTTGAGCTATATTACATAATTTTTTCATCGAAAAATATTGAGATCCAAGCGATGTATGCACTGTCTTTGGAGGCGCCAAAAAAAGCTACTCCACTACTGACATGATTCCGGCCGATTGAGTAGCTGAAACCGAAAAAGGAAAAAAAATGTCAAACTGGAAGGTATTTCCCGTACAATGACGTAGGATTTTCGAAAAATATCAAAATCTAACAAAATGGCGTAGTTATGATAAGTCTGTTTTCTTGCCTATAAAATCGTCGTTTTTTCAATGTCAAATCGTCAATTTTTCATCCAATCAAAAATATCCTACGTCACTGTAGAGTAAATATATTCAAGAGTACTCAGTTCAAATTTCAAGTCGATCGGATAATTGCTGTTTGAGTTACAATGACAGTAAATTTGGAAAATCTAATTTCATATTCTTGAAAGTATAAAAATCTCATCTCATATTTTCGAAAGTATAAACTGTCGAAAAAGGCAACAAAAAAACTCGATTTTTTTAAGTGTCACACTGGTATAGCCCCTTAAATGAGATTTCGATAAGTATAGTAGTATAATATAGTACTTTACATCCAAGTATACGCTTGCGGGTTTTTCCACAGTTTCCCCCTCCGGATATTAATACCCTTTTACATGTTTCCTTCTTTTTTCGGCCATCTAGGCCTTCTCGACCATCTAGGTGTATATCTGCCCTTCAATGGATCCTATTTAAATAAAATATTTTTTTGACAGTGCAATGAAGAATGTGACGAGATGGTGATTTCCGAAGCAACAGCGAACTTCTCTCTTCGGACTGCATGTCGAGCCTTCACTTTTCACCCTGATCAGGCCTTGATATTTTACCCTGATCAGACCGAAATCAGGGAAAGTGTCAGAAAAATGATCAGAGCTTGATAAAAAATCCTGATCAAGGCATGAAGAAAGAAATCAGGATGCCTGATCAGGTCTTTTTTTATAGCCTGCATAAAGCATAGTTCCCTTCTTAGACTACCTAGATTTTTGCCCTTTTGCATATACCCCATACTGTGTTCACCCCTTTTCGTATTTTCCCGCTACGATGCTTTTGAAAAGTAATTTTCGCTATTTTGATCCTGGAATTTAATATAAACCGTGAATATATGTGATGAGGACATACTTGAAATGGTTCTGCCGCAAATTAGAGTGCGAATCGTGGTCAATTTGTACGTCGACATCGGAAAACCGCGCTTTCAAGAGAGAGAGAGAGAGAGAGAGAGAGAGAGAGAGAGAGAGAGAGAGAGAGAGAGAGAGAGAGAGAGAGAGAGAGAGAGAGAGAGAGAGAGCGAAGAGAATGCCAGCCCGGCGGGAGGGGGTAAGCCTGATTTCAATGCAAGCGCATGAATTAATCATTGTATGCCCAGTAGTATAGTACAAGCAACAACGTTTGGCCTCGTCGAATATTCGATCGAACAACTATGCGATCTATGAGCTTTTGCAATATTTCTCGACTGGCCCTGTCGGCCGTTGTGTTGCTCGTGTGCGCGCGGGACTCACTCGTTCTCATTCATATTCCATATTTCCCTCGACCCTGATTCCATGTGCAAGGACTAATTAAATTTCAAAATACCAATCGTCCCGATTTACCGCACTTGCGTACTCGAAACAATCGGATTTTCGCACCCTGCCCCGTCGATCTTTGTTTCTCCGGCTTTCTCTTTCTCGTGCAGTGGCCTCCAGTGGATTCACTTCGGTTTAATACTGCATGCTGAAGCTGGAGCCGTACGTTTCCGTCGATTTTTCGTCTCTTGTTTGCGTTGTTACGAACCAAAATCGAAAATGTTGGCTTTTAGAGGGAAAGTTTGATATTTTTGTTTATCAAGACCTTAAGCCACAGTAACTGGTGTAAAATAATGTGCGAATTTAACAATTTTTTTCGCATCAAAAAGGGATTCACTCATAAAATTAATTACACATCTATTTAGTATGAATATCATGCTGTTAGAAAAAAAATATATATATATATTTTTTTTTCGATGCACAAAATGCCCAACTCGAAACTTTTCGAAACAGTTTTTTTTCCAATTGGCGTGACAAATAACTTCAACAATTTTCACTCGAATTATTTAAAATTTAAAAATTATGTTCCTAATTGCATTAAGCAGAGAAGTACGTACGGATTTTCTGATTAATTGAAAATTTTTCATTTTATGAGCAGTTTATGACCAGTTACAACGAAATTTTTCACTGCAAATTTATTTCTCAAGTTCAAATACCTACAACTTTTTAATGAAACAATATTTTTTAAATTCCGTACGTACTTCTGTAGGTATTCTAATGTAGATTGACGAGAATTTTTGTTTTTTGTTCAAGGTAAAAAATTGTCGATGCTTAATGTCACGCTGCGGAGCGCCTAAAAAAAGATAACAAAAAAATATTAGTAGTCGGCCACTTTGTACATCGAAAAATATATATATATATATATATATTTTCTAATAGCTTGATATTTATAGTAAATATATGTGTAATTAATTTTATGAGTGAATCACTTTTTCATACGAAAAAAAATTGTTAAATTCGCACATGATTTTATACCCGTTACTGTGGCCTAAGGCCTTGAGCTCGATAGGAAAAGATCGACAATTTTTACTGTTGCAAGTCGATTTTTTTTTAACCTGTTAATATTCACATATAGGTACTAGTTGGAAGTCTGTTTATTATTATTATGATTATGAAGGTAACGATGATAATTATTATTGTCGTCGTCTGTTACTTATAAGTCTACTAATAATTGTAATTATCATTATAATTTGCCAAACGCGAAGAAAATTGGAAAAAATGATACGGACAGTAGTCTCCAAAAAGACAAAAGTCAAACATCTTTTTCAAAATTACTGTTAGCATTTACATCTACTAGTTGAAGACTGTTTATTATTAATAGTATTAATATGACGATGATGATGAATATTATCAGGTCCATCGATTATTCATGTCTATTAATTATTGTAATGATTATTATTATTTTCCAAACACAGACAAAATTGAAAAATCGATACGGACAGCTATCTTTAAAAAGACAAAAGTAAAAAAGTGCTTATTGATATTTACTTCTCATTGAAAGTTTGTTTATTATTATTATTATTATGAAGATGACGATTCTTATCATTATAATCATCACGATTATATCAATTATTGCAATGATTATTATTATTTTCCAAAAATAACGCAAATTCGAAAAAAAAACAAAGCGGACGCAGTAATCTTCAAAAAGAATAAAAGTTTTCATAGATTGGACCAAAAACTGCTCTTCAGGCTTGGTATTTGGTATTCCAACGATTTTATTTTTCGATTCTCGACAGAGACTCGCGGATTGGAAGATTTCATCGACGAAACAAGATTACCAAATGGATCTGTAGGATGTCGTAAGAAAGTGAATAAAGATCGACGGTTGAAGCCGGGCTTAAGGCTCGTCCGTGGCGTATTGAAAAGTGTACATTGGAAAAGAGGTTTCACTATCTCGCGTGTGACACATTTCTTCGATGCTTCGCCAGGATTATTTATTCTTCGAGAAAGATCCAGAGGACGAAAAAGAGGGATTCGAATTTCCGAGATGAAGAAGAAGAAGAAGAAAAAAAGGATTACATCATCCGGTCAAGTGAAAGGAGGAGTGTCACGTCGTCGACGACGTTTAGGTTAAAAAATTCTCTGATGAAACACGAACGTTTCAGCTTATCTGTATAGGCAGGACGTTGGCACACAATGATTCGCGGCACGATGTCTCCAGGGATGTTTCCAAGTCTTTCGAGATACGGATCCGCGGCCCTGCGGATTCACATGGATCCCTCATTCAAACCTTCATCAATCTTCTTACGTGTCGAATCAATGTCGCCGCAAATCTTGGTTCCCTCGGGTCTTAAATTCACCTTCGACTTTCTTCCTGCCCTTCTTCCCCCCCCCCCTCTCGCTCCCCCTCTTTCTCTCCCTGTCTTTCTTTCTCTCTTCTGCTTCTCTTCATTCTGGCCACGGTATATTACTCTTCGCTCACACCCCCGACCTCTCATCGCCGAGTTTCACCGAGTTTCCCATTATTCAGTCAATAAACGCGAACACCAAAATGCTCACGAGAGCACGGTCAAAATGGATTCGCGTTCCCTTTTTTTTTGTACAATGCCACAATGTCTTGCAGTGAACTATCTCTCTCCCTTCCTCGACATGAAAAAAAGAAAAGTCAATGTAGTGTGGGTGTCGGTGTGCCTGGGAAAATGGCGACAAACGATCCTTCAGGAATATTTTATATTCCGCTGCATATATACAGGTATGTATACGGGAAAAGAAAATACTATTGGTTATATATTTCATCTCGAAACGTCTTCTTTTTAATCTTAAATGTTAAGGAAACTTTATGAAAAACGATCTTATGCAGAATTTTCAGACAAACCAATTCGAGCATCTGATCAGCTACGGTGTAACGAAAATGTACTACGCATATCGTGCCAATTACTTTACAAAGTTGCTCAGTTAAAGACCAAAAGCAGATAATTTGTTATCAAAAAATAAATTCAAGCCCGAAATGTCGAAAACCGTGGGACTTTATTGAACTGAAATTCCTGCGTATAGTAGGGCATCAACTGACCTATTGACAGTTGCAGGATTATCCATTTATAACAGGACACCCTGTATATGTATATTAGGGTGGCCGTTATTTTGGCTTCGGAAAACAAAATTAACGTCTAGCAAAAAAACGAATCAAGATATGAAGAAAAAAATCTGTGTAAAATTTGGACGCGCTGGGATAAGGAGAACACGTGCTACCGAGCAGTTTAATTTTTGAAAAATACATGCATTTTTTTAATGGCAGCACTAAAATATTCATTAGTCTCATAATATTAATTAAAAAATCTGGAATTGGGTACATTGATTATACATATTAAGAGGTACAAAATATATTATTTACTGATTTTTTTCCATCAATTATGTACAGTCGTGAGTATATTGAAAAATTAATAGAAAATTTGAAAACGGACGTGGCGGTTTGGCCACATTGTGGCGGGAAATCAAAGCAGTGAATTAATTATCGGAGCGCATTTTTTATGCAAA
Organism: Ophion obscuratus; assembly: GCA_964007375.1. Classification (NCBI taxonomy): domain Eukaryota; kingdom Metazoa; phylum Arthropoda; class Insecta; order Hymenoptera; family Ichneumonidae; genus Ophion; species Ophion obscuratus. Next base: position 46,313,671 of record OZ023318.1, read on the forward strand.
TAATAATGTAATAATCATGTATTGAATGCTTCAAAATTATATTTTTTTTCTTGAGCCTACGAGAAGATTTTCCAACTGTAGTGGCGATAATGCAAAATATAGTGCAGACATATAGTTCGAAATTTGGTCGTGGCGCTTCGTCCGCTCATTTTTACCGACCGAGTTTGTTTGCCATTGTTGGACATAGAAAAAAAAATATAACACGTGAAATCTTTACGTTTCTGCAAATTTATTTCGATTTTACAATGCGGTTCCAAACGGTATCAGGTTTTCCAGTCAGACTTTACTTTTCTGCTCGATAAAGGCATCGATTTCTTTATTACTCCCGAATCTATGGCGTTTTTTTAATTACTTAAAATTGATTGTACTTTTCTCGACACCAATGTATCTGTTGGGGCTCGAGCGAGAGTTATCAAATGGGCGCGCAATTGATAAAAAAAAAATACGAGTCTGTAATGATATAGCGGAGCGGGGGATCAAACTTATCACCGATTGTAACAATCGATTGACTTATGATGAAGATCAAATACATTTTATCCGTCAAGTTGTCGCCGAATATAAAAAAAAAATTCCGAACGTAAACAAATATACTCTACTTCAATCATTTCATAGATGAACTGCTATTACTTATGTAATATTTCATGTGAAGGTACGAATTTGCGGTACGTGATTGATGAAAAAAATCAGTAAATAATATATTTTGTAACTCTTAATATGTATAATCAATGTACCCAATTCCAGATTTTTCAATTAATATTATGAGACTAATAAATATTTCGGTGCAGCCATTAAAAAATATGCATGTATTTTTGAAAATTAAACTGCTCGGTGGCACGTGTTCTCCTTATCCCAGCGCGTCCAAATTTTACACAGATTTTTTTTTTCATATCTTGATTAGTTTTTTTGCTAGACGTTAAATTATTTTTACCGGAGCCAAAATAACGGCCACCGTAATGTATATGGACCGTCGCAATTTTGTCTCTCTTTCGCCCTCGCGCCCAAATCCTGCGATTCAATTTTCCTCAATGCTCTTATATGCACCGACACGTAATTCGAGACGATCGGCTGAAGCAGACCAATGCGGCTTGCGAGCGGGTGAAAACGAAAGATAATGTTACAACCCGTGCAGAAATTGTTGGGGATCTAATTGGATTCCCATACTTGTCTCTACTTCCTGATGGGGATCCAAAGGGTCGCCTCATTGGATCCTTATGCTGAAACGTCAAGCTCGGACATTGGATTCTAATCGGGGTTCACCATTGGAATCCAATGGATGAATCGAATTACAATCCCAAAGGATTAGGCCACAGTAACGGGTATAAAATCATGTGCGAATTTAACAATTTTTTTCCGTATGAAAAAGTGATTCACTCATAAAATTAATTACACATTTATTTAGTATGAATATCATGCTGTTAGAAAATATATATATATTTTTTTTTCGGTGTACAAAATGGCTGACTACTCGACACTTCTCGAAACAGCATTTTTCCAATTGGCGTGACAAATAACTTGAACAATTTTCACTCGATTTACTTCAAATTTAAAAGTCACGTTCCTAATTGCTAAATAATTTCGGAATTTCTAAATAATCGAAAACTTTTCATTTTATGAGCAGTTTATCAGCAGTTATAACGAAATTTTTCACTGAAAAATCATTTCTTAGGGCACTCATCTGGTCTAGAGCGAGATTTTTGAAGTCATTTTTGGGTTGGTTTAACTTTTAAACCGTTGCAGTTGTCTTGATGAAATTTTACATACGTATTTATTGTTCCTTTGAGAATGTTTCTACATTAAACAAATTTAAAAAAAATATTGTTATGTAGTTTAAAAAAAAATTTTACAACATCGTCCGCCGAAAACCGCTTCAATCGGCGCCCACTCTGGGTGATGCTGTATGCATCTGAAAAAAAAAAGATATATATTCTCAATCTGTATGAGTATTCTGAGCACTGGTAGCAGAATTAGTACTTAAAAAAAAATTGTTACAAAATAGCGGCCTGTTAAACTTTGATTGACGATATTTCATACATTTTCGGGTATTCGTCGAGTTATAAAATGTGGAAAAAATTATTGTTTGACTCAATTCTGCTATGCGTCCTCAGAAAGAGGCTACCGAAGGTATGTGCAAAATTTGAGCTCGATCAGTCAATTAGTTATCGAGATATCGTGGGCGCCGATTTGAAAAACATAGTTCTGAGATAAACGCGTTCGAAGTTTTGATACCGTTAGATCAGGTTTGCGCGCGGCTTGCTTATAATTTCTATTTGCTAATTTTTGAAATATCAATAAACGGTTTTCTCTGTATTGTATAATGTAGATTAAATAATTTAATAATTTTGTAGATTACCTGAAGGAAGGTAAAACAATAATGTAGATTGACGAAAATTTTTGTATTTTATTCTAGGTAAAAAAATTGTGGATGCTAAATGTCACACCGCGGAGCGCCTAAAAAAAGATAAGAAAAGAAAATATTAGTAGTCGGTATTTTGTACCTCGAAAAAAAATATATATATATATATATATTCTAACAGTTTGATATTCAACTAAATAGATGTGTAATTAATTTTACGAGTGAATCACTTTTCTGTACGAAAAAAAAATTGTTAAATTCGGACATGATTTTACAGCCGTTACTGTGGCCTAACCTCTTATCGAACAGAATCCGATACGATTCTTGATGGGTCCCATCACGTTCTGTACGTTGAATTTTCTAAACAAAATATACTATAGACATACAAAGTGAGTGTATCTCAAAAAAGTATAAATCTTGTCTTAACAGGGTCATCCCACGTAACAGCTATTTTTTTCGCTTCTTTTGGTTTTTTTCTCGTGACTTTTCACATTTTTTCGCTTCGACCGTGGTCAAAATTCTCAAACGACGTTCATTACGTCATCAGGGATCACGAAAAGACATATTCTTTTTTTTTTGCAGTTCCAACAAAGTCCGATTGAGAATTTTAAATAAAAAATTCTCAAAGACCGCAATTGAATTCGAACGTGGACTCCCTACGTGCGGCGTCCCTATCAAATTCTTGGGGACTCCTCAATGAATTTTCGCTCGCGGGAAATCCAATAAGGGGAAACGAGAATTGGTCTTGTTCTCTACCCTCTCGCTTTGATAAATCATTTTCACTTTGATAAACCATCCGCTCGTCGCTTTCTAGGTATACATGCACCTACATTTCCGGATCGTGAGCCATTTTATTTCATTTATTTTTCCATCGTCTGAACTTTACACCGCAGTACTTCGAGTATACATATATTTATGTATGCGAGGAAAAGCTAGGTCCTGTGGCGAAAAACGTGGAATAGAGCACGAACTATGAGTTACAACCACAGCTAGAGCATACTAAACTTTTGCCATAAATTCGTCGTGGTTTTTTAATCATGGCCCGGTGTAATCCCGTGTCGACGAAGTACTACCTACGGGTATGCATAATACGACCAGGAGGATACATTTATATACATATACCTATATATATATACACACACATACATACATATATATATATATATATATATATATATATATATATATATATATATATATATATATATACACATATATATGTATGTGATTTCGCAAAACGGCGCCTGGATCGCGAATCGGTCATTCTTATCCCGGGGAAAGTAGCAGCAGTTATCAAGAAGTGTGTACATTTTCAACAAACGGAGATTTGCATCGCGTGAATGAAAATTCGGCCTGCAATATTGATGCATCATTCAAAATCGTATAACTGGACTGAGAAAAAAATCATTGATCCAATATCATTGGTGTTATTGAATGAAATTTCGTTGATTCAATTGTAAAATTGTTGATGTAAATAATCGGACTTATTAATAAAAAAAAAACGCTATTGACTTTAATAACATGATAAAATTAAAAGTTTTTTTTCATTCAAAAGATATTTTGTTAGCCGAGAACAATATATTATTGAAACTATCTAAAATATTATCGCGATTAAATTATATAGTTTTGAATGCATTTTCTGCAACCAACAAAAAAACGTTTCAATTAATAACATGCATATTGTTGATTCGAGTACGCAAGAAAAATTGAATTTCGCTCGTTTGATTCAGATAAAATTTCTATTGAGTAAATATGTTATTTTATTTTTTTCACCATATCCAATATTGATTTTCAAGTACATTATTCGTTAAAATATTAATATTTTATTTTAGTTGGAAAATATTAAGCAAATTTCTGAATTGGTTAAAAAATTATGCAAAAATGAAATTTGTTTCTTGCGCATTTGGTTCAAAAAATTCAACCAAATCATGGCCGAGCGCCACCGAAATTATAGGTGTGAGGAAACTCGTAGTTCTCGGAGTAACCGCTAGAAGCCGCACGTGCGCGCGTTTCTCGTAAGCGTAGCGCGAGCCGAAAATCTACTTAAACGCCGGAGAAACTCCAGAGTATCGCTTTTTGGCCTGTGGCTAAGATCGAAGTGTAGTGTCTGTTCTTATCAGTTGAATATCTGATATTCTCTCCATGGATATTCCATTGGATATCTGATGTTCTCTTCACTATTATCGTGGATGATCATTTTAATGCTCACTTTTTATTTAAGATTTAAAACAAATTGAAAAACTTACGTCCCATGGCATATTCGTTTCGATGTAGTAAAGAAATTATTAATTCTATTGATTATATTTTTGTACGAAATAAAAAATGTTGTAGCGACCGCTTAATTATTTCATCCCAAAACATTTACGGATTGTATATAGAATGATTTCAATAGAATGTCATTTTATTTGAAGGATAATGTGGATATTCAGAGAACAGAGGACCTTTTTCAAATAACATAATATGTTATTTAAATCAATCACATTTTCCAATATTTTATAGTATTGTAACAATCTCATATATCGCTGGCACTCCGCAGCAGCACATTTATTTGGATCAACTAATGTATTTGTTTCATTCAATTGGTTTTTTTCCTCAGTGTATAACGAAATAATTATCTAGTTCGTGAACGTTAGATATGGGATGAATAAGCGGAAGTGAATTTTCGGTGGACTAAGGCAATCCACGAGCACTCAATACTTTGTAATAAATTTTATAATAAATAATACCGGTCTTCGATAACCCGAAAAACTAGTAAAGACTTTGGAACGAATAATACTGGCTTAGCATCTTGGGGGTCATCATGTCCACCATGTGAGTGCACTTGGTGTCGACTATTTCCATTATCTCCGACTGGCCCGAATAGAAATATCGTCAGGCCAGTCTGATATTTGATCCGGTTCTGATCACGTTGTAGTACGGAGGCCTTACTTAAGGCGTCTGGCCACCTTGGCCGAACGAAAAATGGGTATATTTAAAAAAAATAATAAACTCGAAAGTATGGGCCGGAATATTTTTATTTTTTTACACAACGTCAGAAAGGACTTTAAAAATAACGTTAATAAATTTCCGTTCGAAATATTAAAAAATAGCGCCGTTATGCACATTGCCGCGGAGGCCCTCCGCACGATACGCGCGGTCGTTGGCCCAGCTGTTACCCGGTCATATCACATCGGAAAAAAAACAGCTCATTCGTGAGTAGTGTCGCTACAATGTAGCGTAGCGTTTTCGACCATTTAAAAAATTATGGTGAGCCATAATTTCGGTGGAAAATACAATTTTTTTCTTTGGCTCGCCATAATTTTCGTCTCGGATGTCCGTTTTGATTGCAATACACACATCGAAGGGTAGGCTGGTCGAGAAGGGCGGAGAGAGAGAGGGTTTATATATATAGGTTATGTTTGAAAAATCTATAGCATGATATTCGATAAAACTCTCTAATTATCACAATATTATTAATTAACTGATTCAGTTTTTGTGTTGCAACAAATAATTATAGGAATTGATGTAGTCTCTTATGCCATCGAAATGCTAGAAACACTCGGTACCATAGGGGTAGCGTGCGTAACTATAGGTAGGTAGGTTCTAGGTTCGATCCCATGTGGATGCATAACATTTTCTTCGGAGAAATTCATTCAGAAGGCCAGGCCTCTAAACTAAGTATTTCAATTTATTTTGGATTTGTGAAATATTCTATTGAATATTCGGAAAAATATATTGGAAACAAATAGGATCGTAGTCAAAGACCTATTTCATTTGAACAGATCATATTTAAATAAAATATTTTGTTGACAGTGCAATGAAGATTGTGACGAGATGGTGGTTTCCGAAGCATCAGCGAACGTCTCTTTTCGGACTGCATGTCAGGCCTTCACTTTTCACCCTGATCAGACCTTGATTTTTTACCCTGATCACACCGAAATCAGGGAAAGTGTCACAAAAATGATCAGGACTTCATTAAAAATCCTAATAGAGGCTTGAAAAAAAATCAGGATGCCTGATCAGGTCTTTTTTCTAGCCGCAGCAGGATTTCTACTCGGGGATAATTTTTTTATCTTGAGTCTCGGAAAGCTCAAGTTAAAAAAAGCTCAATGGAAAATCGTCTAAGGAACATTACTTTCCGGTCGTCTCGTGACTGGCACTCGGACAATAATCATCCGGCTTTGCAACGATCGTTATCCTTGAAAGAACTCCCGAAGCATTCCGACAATTACGGGTATGCGAGTAATGGCTACATACCTACCTGCTTTTTATTTTCTCATTTTTCCTTTTTTTTCGTTCTCCACGTTGCTCTCTTTACCGAGCTTTTCTTTTTTTTTGTTTCGCAAGCTGCGCGCTCACACGTTTCTTGCCTCATTTCTTCCCTTGACGTGTGTATCGCGTCCAATGGGAGCTCTCGCATCTCCTTCGGGCTCTCAATTAATACCTGCTCCCATGCAGACCGAAACATTCTTTGAGTATACGCTAGTGAGAGGGAGCAAGAGAGAGAGAAAGAGAGAGAGAGAAAGAGAGGCACAACTATCCCGAGGGTTGATGGTGCAGTAAGGGCACAGAAAGGGCTCTTGTAGGGCACAGAAAGGGCTTCCAGTATACTCGTGCTACTTTTTCAAATTTTCAATCGACTCTCCATTCCTTCCTGGTGAGAACTATTTCGTATCGGTATTATTTGTCGTCGAGCACTGCCAGGCCACTGACTTAAGGGGAGATATATAGGGGAGACCGGGGCAAAATGGTATAGCGGGGCAAAACGGTACCGGGGCAAAACGGCACTGGGGCATAATGGGATCGGGGCATAATGGGATAGCAAAAAATGAAGTTTCTTGGTGCTTGATTTGGGGCAAAATGGGATAGGGGCAAAATGGGACAGAGAGGAGTGGAATATCAAATTGGGGCAAAATGGGACACACAAAAATGAAGTGTCGCAGCCCGCTGAATTTGGGGCAAAATGGGATGACAGGAAAATTCATGCTTCGGCTCTATGAAAGAGCTGTTGAAACATAATCTAATCTAAATGGTGCTTGTGGTTCGTTTCAGTCCACATATACGCAGATAATACGGACTGACCGATATATTTGTCGACACATATCCGTCGATTTCATGGGGAGCCTTTTCTGCGGGGGCTTATATTCGAAATCCAAGGAATCCTGGATTCGTTGTAATTCATGCGAGAAATGGGCCCACTATTCATGTGCCCATGCTGACGATAACTTAATCGAGTACGTTTGCGACAATTGTGCCGATAAAAATTAGCTTAGTTAAACAAGCAATAAAAATTAAGCATTGCCACCGTTAAATTATAGTATCGTAAGTAGAGTGTGACCCAAATATCGTGTAACATTCAATAAAACCTGTTTTTACTCATTTATTACCCCTCGTTTTTTACCCCTGCATTTCTTTCGTTTCTGCATCGAATTATTCCACTGTCCCATTTTGCCCCGATCCCGTTTTGCCCCAACCGCCTCTTTCTGAGGAGCCTGATTTTCTCCGGCCCATTTTGCCCCAGTCCCGTTTTGCCCCAATGACGTATTTTCCAGCAGTGTTGATTTTCACTATTCCATTTTGCCCCAAACCCGTTTTGCCCCGGTCCCATTTTGCCCCGGTCCCATTATGCCCCGCTATACCATTTTGCCCCGGTCTCCCCTACCTAGATGGTCGAGGTCGAGGATTTAGAACCTATGAACATTCCCTCGACTGTAGAAGACCTACACTATGGGCCTGGTATCGATTCCATGTAAGTTAAAAAATTTCATGATTTATTCATTTCCAAATTTTCGAACGCGTTTTTCTCAAAACCACGTTTTTCAAATCGGTACCCAAAATTTCTCGAAAACCAATGAACCGATTGCCGTGAGGTTTTTTGTGGTTATTCTACCATTATCACCATTATCTAGTACTTGTCATAGGATTTTTTTTCCATTACTGAGTTTTTGTTTCATAGACAAAATAATAACTAGTTTTTGGCCCAAAAATCACTATTTATGTTCAAACGTCCGCCATTTTGTCATAAATCGATATTTTTAAAATTGGCTATGGCAACTACTAGATTATAGTATCTAATTTAATAATCCTTTTGTTTTTTTTTTCAGATGATTTTTGAAGAAACGCCAGTGGGTATACGCAGATTTTTTTACGACGCTCCAAGGATCATTCAATATCCTTGTATATTTCTGATATTTTTAAGTAAAGAAAATTAAACATATTTTTGAATATATATACTTTTAGATAATTAAAACCCCAATCCGAAATTTCAAATAGTTTTCCTTGAAAAAATTCACAAAAATGTCCTTTTTCCGGTTCCTAGGTGTATATCTCCCCTAAATCCTCGTGTACTTACTGGAAAATAGACCGTGCAAATTTAACGCAATTTTTCCATCTGGACCACTGGCGTTTTTCTGAAATTACCCGATGTCCTCAATATACTTTTCACTGCGCAAGTTCACTTGACAAATTACTTTCCGAGGTTCTCAGTTTCCGATGGATCTCCATCTCGGAAACTCACTGATAACCGCTTGCAACGCTACATATTTTGTGCAGTTTCCCCGTGCCAATGCTGTATGCCAGTGCCTTCGAAAATAATGTCTGAGACCAACATCCTGAGAGGGCTCTCGGGAACTGCAAATCGTGAAGTAACTGAGCTACAACCTGGAAAGGATTCACAAAAGGGCTGAGGCGTTATAATACTCAAGGATTTGAGAAAATTGTTTTTGACGGACGAAATATATATTTTTTCAATCAAGCATTAAAATAAAATAAACTTTGAAAAATCAAATCACATAAAAATCAAATGGAATTTAAATTAAATTAAATTGAAATAATCATATTTGAATGAAATTGAAATAATCGGCAAAATTCGCATAAAAAATTCGAAATATAATTACATCGAGTGACGGCGGTATCAACGATTGTAAAAAGGGTGCAAGTGCCTCCCACCCCACCGTTTTTCCCTCGCAATTAATAAATTGTTAACGATGCAAACTTCCGCAAAACGCAAATTCCAGGATGCATTCCATACACGCAATTTTCTTGCCTTCGGTAGGGGGCTATTTTTATTTCTCTTCTCCCGTTTGCTCTTTGCACGCGTGCGGACACATGCGCCCACTGAAAAATGCATGCGGGGGCCTCCTTCGTGTTGCGCGCATCGATGCAACGCGGTTGTATTTTGTTCGCAAAGTGAACGTCGCGTTGACTGGCGTGTATACGCCTCGATGTTTATCAAGCCATTATGGTATACGCATATGAGGCTGGAAAGTTTTATGTCCGTTAGGTAGCACTGCAGGTCGTAAGGGCACTTGCCTTACCATGGCGAGCTTACGACTTCCCTTGTACACCGGATGTCTTGTTTTCCTCGTCATTTTCGGAACTCCTCGTTGTTCTCGCAACCTCCTCAACACAAAATCGGTTTACTCTGGAAGGACCTGCAACTTTATGAGGTGGCCTCTGAAGTGGGACGAATTTTTAAGGTGGTTTGCGAAGCTCGTGGAAAAAAGTATTTCGAAAAAGGCAACACAAAAATGTACTATGCAATTTCTCGTTATTTTTGTACAGGAAAACGTTTGTCCTTGAATTATCAGCGATCGTTAAATGCAATTAAAAAAGCGTATTTGTCCAATAGCCTCGACACGAGTAATTCGATAGATCCCAAACAGCCCGTCGCAAAAGGACTCGCCTCCACGTTAAGGGGCTGTACCAGTGTGAACGCTGAAAATTTGGGTGATTTTCGGGCATTTTTTGGAAGAAAAGTACTCAATTAAATGTTTCGGTAAATTAAGAATATATTTGGCTATACTTGACCTATATCACGTAATTTTTTCATAGAAAAATATTGAGATCCGAGCGACTTATGCGCTGCCTTCGGAGACGCCAAAAAAAAGTTTCTCCACTGCCCGTGCAGCAATTTTGGCAGGGATACAGCTGGATTCTGACTTGTATCCCGGGCTCCCAGTCGGGATCTAGTCCGATATCGGATCAGATTCGAAGACTAAATGTAAGATCCGTAAACTGGATTCCATTAGGGATCCAGAACCGGATCCTTTAATGACTCTAAATAGATTCCCCATGGAATCATTGAGGAATCTGGGAAGGATCACGGGTGAATACAGGCTGAAATACAATGTCAAAAAATGGAATTATGACATGTTAAATTTATTATAAAAATAAATAACATTTATAAAGTTTTGGTGCATTAAACTATCAATAAAAAAAAATTTGTCCAAAGATTCAAATGGCAGATCGCGCTCATCGCGAGATTTTGATGTGAATTTAAAAAAATTCACATCAAAATATGTGAATGCGAATGTATTGACAAGAAATTATAAATACAAAAAAATTCACAAAATTAGTTGTGAATTTTTTCGTATTTAAGACAAATTAAAATCACATTCAAAATAATTAGATTAAAATTTGCGCCAAAAGTGAGTTTGTACGTATTTTGAGAGAAAACATTGCCTCGAGGCAAAGAAATTTTTGCACATAACTTTTTGTGCGAACATTTCTTTGCCTCAACACAATGTTTTCTCTCAAAATACGTTTACACTTGTGGTGTAAATTTTAATATAACTGTCGTGAATTCGATTTTTATTTTCTTCAACTTGAGGAAATTCACAACTCATTTTGTGATTTTTTTCATATTTATAATGTAATATTTGAAACTCACAACTTTTTTTACAAAAATTTCTTTGCCTCGACGAAATGTTTTCTCTCGAAATACGTAAGAACTCACGGTTGGTGTAAATTTTAATCTAATCATTGTGAATTTGATTTTAATTTGTCTTAAATACATGTTTATACCCACCGACATGTCGGTGGGTATAAACAGAGACTTATTCCCCAAAACCGGTATCCCGGTTAGAATCCAACTTGCATCAGTATCGGAATATGTACGACGACGATGGCATAATTTTGGCATCACGTGTATTTTCGGTATTACTATGTAATTCCCATATATAGATAGGAATCTATAGACAGAAATTCCTATCTATAGATAGGAATTCCATAGTAATACAGAAAATACACGTGACGCCAAAATTTTTAAAATGATGCCATCGTCGTCGTACGTATGCCGATACTGATGCAAGTTGGATTCTAACCGGGATCCAGTTTTGGGGAATCCATGACAAATCCTGATCGGGATTTGATCGGACATAGGGTATCCCGGTCAAAATTTCTGCACGGGTGCTGACATGATTCCGGCCGATTGAGTAGCTGAAACCGAAAAAGGAAAATATGTCGTTAAACTGGAAGGTATTTCCTGTACAATGACGTAGGATTTTCGAAAAATATCAAAATCTAACAAAATGGCGTAGTTATGAAAAAAAAGTCCGTTTTCTTGCCTATAAAATGGCCGTTTTTTTCAATGCCAAATCGTCAATTTTCATCCAATCAAAAATATCCTACGTCATTGGAGGGTAAATATATTCAAGAGTACTCGGTTCAAATTTCAAGTCAATCGGATAATTGCTCTTTGATTTACAATGTCAGCAAATTTGAAAAATCTCATTTCGAGAAAAACGCGTTTAAAGATTTAACTATCGATTTTTGCAAGATAAAATGATTAGCGATACGGCCTTGAAATTTTTACAGGATATTCTTGAAAGTACAAACTGTTGAAAAAGCCAAAAAAATCGATTTTTTGCAGGTGTCACATTGGTGTAACCCCTTAAATCCTTTGAGTTCATACGAGCGCGCCGAAAAAATTACGCCGATTGCTCGAGCCAAAGGTTATATTTTACAAAATCATTTTCGCCTGCTCGGGAAATTGACATACGCGGAATCGTGCGATGTTTTTTTTTGCTGCAAATTTGGATCAAATAACAAGTTGGAAGTGGTATGGTTCGCGCGAATGATGTATAAAAGCGATGAAATAACAGCGAAAAATGGTAATATTCAGCTTTGCGCAAAGCTCGTGCAGCTTCGTTTATATATATTCGTCCAATCAACTAAACCGCAAACGTACTCGTGTAATGGTTATTATCTCTCTGGATCGAAATAATTACAAGTGAACGCAATTCCCTTTGAAATTCGTATTTTAATTGGCGAAATCCAGAATTTCCGGAGACGCGCTCGGACGCTTTGGGGATAAACGAAGTGTAAAAAGCAACGAGGGGGAAGGGCTTGAAATTCCATTGAACTTTTTTAAGCCGAATCGTTAACCATTACTTTTGTTTAATTTTAAAAAATATCACGCTTTATTTCAAATTAAAAGGAAAATTCAAACTTTTTTCAAAAATTCAAACTAAATTTTTGTACATCGTTGAAAAATCAAAATTTGCTAATCGGTTTGTGAGAAAAGCTCGAAGCAGCTCCGGATTTCCAATTCTCATATAAATGATAACCCAAACAAACCCAACTACTTCCTCATCCAATAAATCCGTGCCACAGGTATCCGTGATGGAATTTGTCACACTATTTGGCTCATTAAGGGGTCTTCTCACTTTAGACGCTAAAAGAGGCTATTTTCACGAATTCTTTTTGATAGGTTTATATTATAGATTTTGATATAAAAGTTGTTACCCTTTCTAAATACACTTTAGAAATACATAAAAAAGTGTTTTTCATATTTATGTAACCCAAACAAACTTTAAACGCGTTTTTCTCCAAAAAAGTTTTTTCGACGGCTTGTTGATAAAATCTTCGAAACTACTGAACCGATCCTTATAAAATTGTAACCACATATTCTTTACAAATATAGCTATAGCGCATATCAATTCTTTAAATCTTGATATTTACTACTTTTTTGCCATAAACGGTGAAAAAAAAACACGTTTTCTTGTTTATTCGAAAAATGTCCGCCATTTTGTTATTTTTGCATATATCGAAAATCGTATGATATGCGCTAAGCCATTAACATACTGAATTTCATCAACAGCGCAAACCTACAATTTTTTAGGACATTTTTTGACCTACCATTTTCGTCTTTAAATAGTGATTTAAGGTAGTACCTCCACAGGAGAGTTGAATTAAGAAATGGTTGAAATTTGACATATATGTTATTTAATACATTATCCAAACATCTGTGCAATTTGAATAAGTTTGACCACTCCAAACCTGAGATATTTACACTTAAAGCTGGCTTGGTTTACACGTAACCAATGCGTTATGATGGGCAAACAGAGCATCATTAATTCTACCGCCAAAACTAAAATTAAGAAATTGATAAAAAACGAGGATAAGCCAGAGTAAGATATCACGAATAGTGTGAAAAAAAAATGAGAATCATTCACCATCTAGTTTCCAAGATATAACCATGAGAAGCCCTCACAATTTTGGTGCGAAGCCTGGCAAAGCTTGGAAAAAAAAACAATTGGGGCAAAGCCTGGACAGTCCCGGCAAAAAGTTCACTGGCAATAGTAGATCAAAAACACAATATAAAATATATTTTACGGCAATAAATGATATCCATCGTATTATCTACTAGTACCGAGACAATATTGCGTAGTTTTTAATTTTATTTATTACTAATTAAACCACTTATCGATCTTCTAAACATGAACATGGTATGTAAACTTTTGGTTGAGATTTTCGCAGAGGAACTACCTTAAGGGGGGACATCACAGTAGCACACAAAAAAATAGGCATATTTTCGGGAATTAATTTTGGCTGAATAAAAGTATCAATCGAAAATCTGTAAAGTAGGTTTTATAGCAATGCTAAAAAAGTACAAAATGTAATTTTTTCAATAAAAAATATTTAAAATTGGCGGCTGCGCAGCATATGCCCCAGGGCGCCTTTTTTTGAGCTCGCCGAAGACATAACTCGAGCAAATTTTTACCGATCGACTTGAAATTTTGACAGTAGCTTCGAAACATCTTTCTCCACGGAGCTACGTAGGATTTTTTCGATATATTGATTTTTCGCAAAATGGTGCATGTTTGAAAATAAAGTTAAATTTTGAACAAAAAAAACGCCATAAAATCGTCGATAAAAAAAGTAAGCCATATAAAATAAAAAATCCTACGTAGCTCCGTGGAGAAAGATGTTTCGGAGCTACTGTCAAAATTTCAAGTCGATCGGTAAAAATTTGCTCGAGTTATGTCTTCGGCGAGCTCAAAAAAGGCGCCTTCCCGTGCAGAAATTTTGACCGGGATACCCTATGTCCGATCAAATCCCGATCAGGATTTGTCATGGATTCCCCAAAACCGGTATCCCGGTTAGAATCCAACTTGCATCAGTATCGGCATATGTACGACGACGATGGCATCATTTTGAAAATTTTGGCGTCACGTGTATTTTCTGTATTACTATGGAATTCCTATCTACAGATAGGAATTGCTGTCTATAGATTCCTATCTATAAAATTCCTATCTATAAATAGGAATTACATAGTAATACCGAAAATACACGTGATGCCGAAATTTTCAAAATTATGCCATCGTCGTCGTACATATTCCGATACTGATGCAAGTTGGATTCTAACCGGGATACCGGTTTTGGGGAATAAGTCTCTGTTTATACCCACCGACATGTCAGTGGGTATAAACATGTATTTAAGATAAATTAAAATCAAATTTACAATTATTAGATTAAAATTTACACCAACCGTGAGTTCTTACGTATTTCGAGAGAAAACATTTCGTCGAGGCAAAGAAATTTTTGCAAAAAAAGTTGTGAGTTTCAAATATTACATTATAAATATGAAAAAAATCACAAAATGAGTTGTGAATTTCCTCAAGTTGAAGAAAATAAAAATCGAATTCACGACAGTTATATTAAAATTTACACCACAAGTGTAAACGTATTTTGAGAGAAAACATTGTGTTGAGGCAAAGATATGTTCGCACAAAAAGTTATGTGCAAAAATGTCTTTGCCTCGAGGCAATGTTTTCTCTCAAAATACGTACGAACTCACTTTTGGCGCAAATTTTAATCTAATCATTTTGAATTTGATTTTAATTTGTCTTAAATACAAAAAAATTCACAACTAATTTTGTGAATTTTTTGTATTTATAATTTCTTGTCAATACATTTGCATTCACAGATTTTGATGTGAATTTTTTTTTAATTCACATCAAAATCTCGCGATGAGTGCGATCTGCCATTTGAATCTTTGGACAAATTTTTTTCATTGATAGTTTAATGCACCAAAACTTTATAAATGTTATTTATTTTTATAATAAATTTAACGTGTCATAATCCCATTTTTGACATTTTATTTCAGCCTGTATTCATCCGTGATCCTTCCCAGATTCCTCAATGATTCCATGGGGAATCTATTTAGAGTCATTAAAGGATCCGGTTCTGGATCCCTGATGGAATCCAGTTTACGGATCTTACATTTAGTCTTCGAATCTGATCCGATATCGGACTAGATCCCGACTGGGAGCCCGGGATACAAGTCAGAATCCAGCTGTATCCCTGCCAAAATTTCTGCACGGGTTGGGGCATATGCTGCGCAGCCGCCATTTTTAAATATTTTTTATTGAAAAAATTACATTTTGTACTTTTTTAGTATTGCTATAAAACCTACTTTACAGATTTTCGATTGATACTTTTATTCAACCAAAATTAATTCCCGAAAATATGCCTATTTTTTGTGTGCTACTGTGATTTCCCCCCTCAAATAAATAATCAATTTTTTAAAATGTATTTATTAAGTGTAACAACTTTTATATCAGTATCTATAATATAAACCTATCAAAAAAAATCATGAAAATACCCTTCTTAGAATCTAAAGTGAGAAGACCCCTTCGCTGACATTCGTCAGCGAATCTCCATAGATATCCCTCGCTCCCCTGCCGCCCAACAAAGTCCCCAGAATATGCCACCCTGATCGTCGACCGTTGACCTTCCCTCCTTTGCCGCCCCTTCCCAGACCGAATAAACGCCAACTTTTCACTCTAATATCATCGAAACACTTCGACCTGTCGGGTTGATGCATACATTAAATTCCTCGCTTCTCGGGGAATAAAGTCGGGGCGCGTCGTGGGAAGGAAGAGAGAAAAAAAGAGCTGCACGCTGTATAAAAATGTGAATAGGGATTGCAGAAATGAGAGCGTGGCGTTGCATCTGGAATGCTCCCCGGTAAGACGTCAAGTCGGACGTCGGAGTCTTATTTGATTCTCAATCTTCCTTTCTCCCTCCCCGAACGAAACGGGCACCACCCGGAGACAACAACTGCATTTTCTCTTTATACCGTTTTTCATCCCACTATCTTACCTCCTGACAAAGTGTACAACTGTCGCAAGTGCAGCACTTGTGCCCTCTATTGCAAAAGTTTCGAAAAATTCCCACGGTACACTCAATAATACGCGAGGATAAAAATTTCCCCTGCTCGCATTCGCGTCTCGGCGAATTCAACGCCACTTTTCAAAGTCCGAAAATCTTTCGCTGTATGGAAATTTTCAAACTGCGTCTGCTCGGGAATTTCGGCGCGGTGAATTATTGCCAATTGTGAAGTTTGTGAATGCGAATATTGATCGATCGTTCGAAGGGATGATTACGGATCGATGCCTTTGATGGTTATTCGTTTCTGGGGCTCCATCATCAGTGGGGACCTTTCTCTTATCGTTGTATTAAAAAATCTTAGACAATTAAGGGGTTTTCTCACTTTTGACGCTAAAAAGGCTATTTTCATGATTTTTGTTTTTGATAGGTTTATATTATGGATATTGATATAAAAGTTGTTACACTTAGTAAATACACTTTTGAAGTACATTTAAGGGGGAATATACCTGTGTAATTTTTTTTATTGGCTTAAAGGGTCCCTTAACTATCCAAAAATGTTGAATTAGTAGGACAATGGTCCAGGCATCACCGATTAAACGTTAACACGAAATTTCCATGATTTTACAGTACTTAAAACTTTGAACGCGTTTTCCTCGAAACTATATTTTTAGACACGGGCGTATGCGCAGCGCCTCGAGTTTTCAATCGGTTGACTTGAAGTTTCAACTGTAGCATCTTGACAACATTTTCTAATCCAGTGCGTAGGATTTTTCCGATAAGTTGAAATTTAAAAATGTTATGATCGATATCCGACCGCTTTTTACGATTTTTTCCCCATATTAACGCCATTTTTTATAATCAATATTTTCAAAAACCCCTACGTACTGGACTAGTTTTTGATATCTACTTTCAAAATATTTTTCGTTTTTGTTCTAGCTCGAAAATTATGACCTGTGCGAATACGCCCGTAGAGGACTATAAAAAAGAAGTTCTCTTTCATCGACTACTGCGCCGCCATTTTGTTTCAAAATAAATTAAAAAAAAAAAATTATTTGACTTCGAAACTTGTACTAACATGTATAAAATTTTTTTTCTTTTTTTCTTAAATAAAGTGTTAAAAATGACCCCTGATTTTGCCCTCACAAAGGTATATACCCCCTTAAAATCTTTAAAAAATTTATTGAAGTGATTATTATTTAAGTGACTATTTATAGACGAAAATGGTAGTTAAAAAAATGCCCTAAAAATTGTACGTCTGCGCTGTAATGAAATCTCGGAGATGGATCATCCGAAACAAAAAAAGTCAAACGGTCTTAGATTCAGCATGTTAATGGCTATAGCGTATATCATACGATTTTTGATACATGCAAAAATAACAAAATGACGAAAATTTTACGAAAAACGTTTGTTTTTGCAAAAAAAATTAGTAAATATCAAAATTTTAAAAATCCTTGATACGCGCTACAGCTATAGTTGTAAACAATATGTGGTTTAAATTCCACAAGGATCGGTTCAGTAGTTTCGAAGATTTTATCAACAAGCCGTCGAAATCGTTGTTTCGAGAAAAACGGGATTAAAGTTTGTTTGGGTTACGTGAATACGTAAAATCTTTTTTTTTAAATATATTTCGAAAGTGTATTTATAACGTGTAACAACTTTCATATCAATATCTATAATACGAGCTTATCAAAAAGTGCATTAAAATAGCCTTTTTAGCGTCTAAAGTGAAAAGACCCCTTAACAAAAATTCCATTTAGTGAGGAAATTCTTTCAAAATGATTGCAGTTATCGTGAAACAATTCGTCTCAGAAAGAAAAGGAAAAAATCTGCCATAATTTTGACAAGATTCGGAAATCTGTTCGTATAATTGAATCGTTTAAAATGCAAACTCGCTAAAAAAAGCGTTTCAATTAAATCTGACAATTACGTTCGTAAATGACAAACTACGTTTGCTCATTCAAAAAGCGGACTTCCCTATTTTGTTCGCAGTTAAAGTATGCAAATATTCGTGTGCAGTGAATCACCTTGATCCGGATAGTTCAACAATATCAGCGCTTTTAACATTAAAGAGCAAGGACGTGATGGTGCAGTCGATGTAACTGACCACCCAGCAATGATCGTCAGAGTGGGGCTTTCAGAGGCTAAACGGATCTAGGAGTTACACACAGATGCAAATCCCCTGAACGTTACTTTCGACCATCGGTCCATTTCACTACGCTGGCACCCTCATTTCCGTAATCAGTATCCCCAATCTACTGACCTATGGACAGCATCGTGCTCGCTCGAAAGTTGATAAATCTATGCCTCAAGTTCGAAAAGTATTCGCCGTAGCCGGAGTACCTCCGCTTTCAAATGGACAGAAACTTTAATTGAACTTGGTCCCTGATGGGCTGGGGTATGCTTAGTCGATTTTATGCTTAGTTTGGGTTTCTTGAGTAGGTAGAGGCACCATATATCGGATACTTTTGTTTAAAATTGAAAACAAAAACAAGCAAACAATTTCCAAATTGTAAAAAATCCTTCAAATTTTATGATTTTATGATCTAAATGTCATATACAACAAGATGGTAATCATTATTCTACACATTACATTTGAATATTTTGAGTTATATTACGTTTTACAAAAAGTGACAGGAATCGTCGTTTTCAAAAAGGTTGCCTATAATCGGATATCCGATGTCAGGGTCCGAACTCCATTTTTCTCATATCTGATATTAGGAGACTATTTTTATATAAAATAAAACATCACGTTCATTGTTTTAACTTTGTAATTATTATCAATCAGTCTTTATGAGTTAATTTTTGATTCGGTAGGAACATTTTGGCTAAAAGAGATATCCAGTATTAGGCTCGATTAAGTATCCGATATGAAGATTTGACATGGCCGAATATGAATGGCAATATTTATGTACATATTGCTATTTTTTCTAACATTAGATGTTTATTAAGTGAAATCAATGCTATATCATTTCATAAAAGGTCAATCGAAAATAACGAGAACATAAATCATTTAGGCTTACCTCAATGAAAACAACACTTTTTAACACAAGACATAATTTTTCAAGCCGACGAAAAGTAACATCTGTTTATTATGATACCATTTTTGTTGCTAGGCGACCAAAAGTTTTGCAGTGGCGACATTTTACGACTATTTATAAGTGTATAAAATAAAAAACAGATGTCGCTATAGGGAAACTCGAGATAGTCCACTATGCGATATATGCTGATTCTCGCCTACACTGCAGAAACAAATGTGTTGTTTTTACACCTCACCGTAATACGTGGCTCCTCCCACTCCCACCACCATGTTTTGTCAAACTTTAAAAAATATTTTGATGTTCAATAAAGACCGCTTACGAGAAACATCCCGCAGGTGTCCGCCTCCGATTTTGTTAAAACTCATATATGTGATAGAGCATCAAAAACTCTGAGACAGGTATTGTTTTTTTATCGGAGGAAAAACGGATTTAAGGCGGGAAATCGCCCCTCAAAGAAAGGCGTGTCGAGGGGTGATTTTGCAGTTTCACCCAGGAGCAATCCACCGATCTGAATGAAACAAAAACGAAAATTCTTGTAATGAAAAGCGATGAAAAATCCACTATGAAAATGTTATGAAAAAATTAAATTAGGGGGTAAACCACCCCTTAATTTGACTTTTTTCACCCCACACTTAAGAGGGTTGTATGCAAGTTAATAAAACAGGTATCATTTTAAAGGGCAATTAAAATTAAAGTTGACCCGTTTTTGCGTTTTGGCGGCATAGCAAATTTAAGGGGGTAAACCACCCCTAACATAAATTTATTTATCATGGTCGTTTTTTGTGTTTAAAGTATATCCGTTGATTTTAAATATTTCTATAAGCTACAATTAAATGTTTTATCATATTTCAAAATTATTACATTCGTCTTAAGGGGTAACTACCCCTCTGACGAGAAACATCATTGAAGTATCCGCTTTCGATTTCGTTGAAGCTCATATATGTAGTAAAGCATTGCAAACTATTAAACATGTTTTTTTTTGTATCGGCAGAAAAACGGTGTTAGGGGATGAAACCACCCTTCAAAGTTTCTCCCACAAGCAGTCCACCGATCTGAATGAAGCAAAATCGAAAATTCCTCTAATATTAAGCGATGAAAAATCCACTACAAGAGTGTTGATTAGAAATATAATTAAGGGGTAAACCACTCCTCCATTTGCCGTTTTTCACCCCACGCTTAAGACGGTTGTATGAAAATTAATAAAACAGGTATCATTTTGAAGGGGAATCAAAATTCAAGTTGACGCGTTTTTGCGTTCCAGCGGGACAGCAAATTTAAGGGGTTTAAAGCTTTAGGTTTTACCCCCTAGGTTTTAGCTAAGTTACACTTGGCTACAATCACGTATAGTCATACTGGGTCCATGGGACCCAAGCGTTCTTAAATTGTTATAAATAATTAAATAATGCATTGCGCGATATGAAAAGAAATAGTGAGGTATAATTTACAGCTTGTTTAATACAAGGATATTGGTTACAAATCAAAAATTAAATTTTAAATATGCAAAAAAAAACGTGAAAAATGACTTTATTTTACAAAAATTGCTGTAACTCTTGTAATTTATGACAAAAAATTAAAAAATGGTTTTATAATCTGGAAACAGTGTACTTTGAAATAGACATAGCGGTTTCTGTGGACTTTTCAAAAAGTATATTTGTTTCATCCAACGCAGGTGCGATTTAGAAGGAAAGAATGAAACGCTCACGCATATAAAATATGTATGTTTTATTGGAAAAAAAAGTTGTATGGCATCAAAATAATTTGTTTGGGTCCCGTGGACCCAGTGTGACTATTAAGGGTGTTGTAATCTGGGCAAAGTAAACTGTGTTGCTTGTCCCGTGTTATTTTTGCTCGTGTGTTGCTATCAACCTGCGTTGTTTAGTCCAATGTGTGTAAATATGCGTCTTCTGTGCTGATTCTACACGCTTTATGTGTTCGAATGAGCGTGTTATTGATGGGGACAGCGACGAAGGTGTATAATAATTGAATGCCCAAAAATTGCACACTCACGTGTGTAATTTTAACGCATTACCTGTTACCAAATGCATAAGTCTGTAAAATCTACTTGGCCACGCATGTCTAGCTTTTATGTTGGGTTACTTCTACATACCTTCAACACACGTCAAACACGCCTAGTTTTTGCAGTGCATTGAAGTCCAAACTATGGAAAATATTGAAATACAACCTTCAATAGGATGAAAAAGTTAGAAATGTAGATACGGTAACGGACGGAAGGACGGCAATGATGGAATTATGTGGGCGGTCGATACGTTCCGAAAATCTACGAATATTGGACATAAAAAATGAATCCTCAACTCCTTTTCTACCCTTCACCCTCCGTCTCTCCCCGTCTCGTTCCAACTTGAATTACGTACGGCACTGCGCACATATGTCTTTACTCTATATTTTCTATATCTACACGTTCTGTAACAGGATATGTAACCACTCGCTCGTGCTTTTCATCTTTTTTTTGCCGGTTATCAGGTGTCCCACTGATACGACGTTTACCGCCCTGACATCCCATAGCTCACCTTTCATTTTTATACGTGTACCTGTCGTCGCTTATTTAGGTAAACGCATTTCCAGGCCAGAGAGGGGGGTGGGGGATCGTTTCCCTTTCTCGCTCGCTCAGCTGCCATGGCAGCTACCCCACCGATCAGCAACGCACGTCCCTACCATAAATCCTACCCTTTTCTTTCCTACTGCCATTTTTCCCTTGCCCCTTTGCGTTTTTTTTTTCTTGTACGTCTACAAGTTTTACGTGCCATTACCGGAATGCGAGCTTTTAATTACTCCGATCCAAACAAAAAAAAAAGTGTAATAAAAACAGAACATCCTTCTTCCCGTTCTTTGATGTCAAGTTTGTTATATATGAATGTACTTCCCGATCGTCCGAGGCTCGTGCTGCTCTCGGTAATTAAAATAAGCGTCCCAGCATTATGCTCATTTTATTTTTCGTTCTCCTTACCTACGATTTTTTTTTCTCCTTCGTCCCCTCCGCCCCACTGTACTTTCGTTCATTCCCGTTGCGGTTTCACCGCAGAACCTGCGGGCTATTCCGTCATCCCGTCCTTTCGGCCCTTCCGGTCCCGTCGCCTCGCAAGCTACACGAGCTCGCGCTTTTAACTTCGTTCAGCGCGGTGCGGAGGAAACTTTGCGTCATAATTTCAGATAACAATGTGATTAAGTCGCGCGTAGCGCGAGAGTTCGTGTATATAAGTCGGAAAGAAATGAACGAGAACTTTTGTCATAACGAGATTCAAAGGAAGGAGAGACAAATTGCACTGTTAACGAGGAGCACTCTCGCTGCTCGCCTCGAAAATTGCTTTTTAATAATTCGCCTAGCCTTGAAAAGCGAGGATGAAATGGAGAACCAAAAAAAGGCACTCACGAGTTCTCGACGGCAAATATCTTGCGGGATCATCGTCAGGGCCGGTTGGGGTCTGTGGTGCTCTTAGGCAAATGCCATTTTTTGCCACCCCCTCCCCGTCTTCCTGCCATTACTCGTTGCCCAAGAGCAGTCGTCACGGCAAAATACAAATACAGAATGATGCGGCAAATGATAATTAAACAGTCGGGTGAAAATGGCCTATTTTTAGAATCATTTGACGGAAATAACGTCCACGAGTTTTTGAGCGTGCGAATTCCGCTGCAAGGCTGTCGAAATTGATGCTCCTTGTTACTTCCGCTTTGATATACGAGGTAGCAATAGCATTGGGGCCCTTTTGCGATATAGTCGATGTCAGATAGTTTTTAACTCTGGGTAATACCAGAAATGAACCCTTATCTGACAAGTTTGTTGCTGACTTGCTTAAGGTAGTTATGGGGTTTAGCCGTCGGGGGTGGAGTACGAGGGAAGCGCCCTATGCTTATCCATGGAGCCTATTGACTATTGCCAACTGTTGGCTTTCAAATAATCGTCATATTGAACGTGCGTTTTCGAACTATTTTTCTACATCTATTTGTAAAAATATGCATTTTTGAACATTCGGTGATTACATTAAGTGTTTTCATTACTTTGTATAATTATTTTCTATAACTTTTTCTCACTCAGTTAACGCGAAACGATTTGGCAACGTCGTAAATCGTGGTATATGATAATGATCAGGTTGGCAGAAGTGTCGCGAACTTAGAGAGATACGCGCCCCGTTCGTAACCTCAACATCGGCCCGAGGAGCTGTCAAAAATGAATATCGGTCCGAGTAAGAAAAATTCCGCTGAAAAGAAAAATCTGTACTTAAGGAGGTACGGTGATTGGAGCGAGTCCAAGATAAAAGCCCGATTTTTTTAAATAACATTGTCGAGAGCTTCGTCCATGCGTATGCGGAGTTTCCACGAGATTTGCCGTACAGTTTCCGAGTTATTAATTGTTAAAGTTGGTCAATTAGTCACACGTAGACGACAAAATGTGCCTGTCCTCTCATATATCGATTTTTTTGTGCTACTTGGAGCCAAGACACGCGTAAAAAAAACTGACGGTTGCGTTCGTTCGTTCGTTGTGATCAATAAGGCAACTTGAATTGGAAAGCTCACCGCAGAAATAAGCAATAAATTTAGAAATAAAGTCGCGAAGAACCGAAGTATTCGGCGAGAGAGACGTCTCGTGACGTAACCGCAGCCATCTTGCTCGAAGTGTGGCAACGCCGGATACCCGCGCAAATTTGAGTCTTCTATCGGATATTTTCAACGCGAATTAAAAATATGGTTGTGTGAAGCCGTACGTTTTTTAATCGATTATAAAAGGCCTTTCGCCGATATTTACTCAAAGTTCTTTTATGTATAGCTAAGGCATCTCAATCTTTCTGGCGACATGCATACAACGCATTTATATGTAAATTCAGCATGGACAAACCGTCATATAAAATGAACGTTCGTTTTTATATCTGCAAATATTGTGAAAATTAGGAAAGGGAAAAATAACATAACAGGCGATGAAATATGTTTTGACTTCGGACAGATTGGACATTGGATATTGAGGTTAACGTCAACGCAACGTTTTTCATTTGCATTCGCAATATCATCTTTTCACTCTCTAATTCTTGTCCGACAGAATCTACCTTTGTCTCTAAACTGGATTTCAGGTACAATCCTGTTACTCTCTTGATAAACTTCTACAGTACTTATTTTCATTCTCCATGTTTACCGGCTACCAAAAATAATAAGCCGAGCGCGTGGGACCGATGACAGCTATCGAAAATGCAACGATGCTAAACGTCGACGATATGGCGTACTACTGAAGTCGAGTAGCAGATTATTACGTTTGTTTTCATATTATAAAAATAATAAGTAGCTTGAAATTCAATACTTAAAAAATATTTCTCGAAATATAGGCCACACACATATGTCTAAAACGTAGCGGTATTATGGCGAAAAATAGACTCTTAGTTTACTAGCGTGGTCATCACCGTACCTCCTTAAGCTGTCTATAATCTCGAAGAAATAAAAAACTAAAGTAATTTTCCGATATTGTAAAAAAAATGTATGTATGAAAAAAAATCCGCGATATTTTATCTTTGCCTAGTAGTGGCTAGAAATGTATAATTTCTGAACATAGTTACCAAATTGATATTAAGTAATTATTACTAATTAAGAGAATAGGTACCAATAATATTCGTTGTTAATTATCCTGACCGAGTAGTTTGAGGTTCCCGGGCATAATGACCAAATACGGATAAGATAGGCAGCATTTGTCTACGACGTTGCCATGATCGCACAGTCTAATATTTTGTGTGCTTGATTTTCGCACAAATTCTCTATCAAGAATATTAATAATTTTATAACGGTACAGTGAATCCTCATTTTCACGGTACCAAGGGTTAGTCCGATAATGAATCGAACCGTGCCTATTTTCTCAGTTCCATGGTAACATTCACTTAGCAGATATTAATAATGTACTGAAAAATGATCGGGAATTTTCCATAAGCGTAATGTAATTAGCCCACGAAATACGTCGAGTTGCCGATTTTTTTTCTTCTAAAAAACGGTACTGTGGATCATATTCAAACTGCACAGGACGATCAGCAAAGAGGTTATAAAGGTCCAGAAAAAATGTCAGCTCTGTGATAACATGTTGACTTCATCACATCACCTTAACGGATGTAACAATCGAAGACAGCTCATTCTTGGGGTTTTTCCTCCCTGCAAGCCCAATTTGAAGCGTCAGAATGATGATTATTTTTCTAGCAATACATTGGTTGGAATACATTAATTTTTTCCCAGCATTTTGTACGGTAACACGCGTTTTGACCCGACGACAAAATATCCTGGACAAAATATCCGCGACAAAATATCCGCGACAAAATATCCGACGACACAATATCCTCAGGATAAAATATCCTCATGACAAAATATCCGCAAGACAAAATATCTGCCGATATTATATCCGCTGTCGGTAATTAAATCTATGATTAACGTTATTACTCTTAAACTAGGACAACTGGCTTTATGAGACAGTCAATGTTTTTCTCTCTGCTGTGTATGTAGTGCTACAGTTTAAAGTGTACAGTCGTGCCGTTGAAATTTATTTTGTCAGTTTGTAGTGCTGTGAGTTTGGAGTGTCAGTAGTGCTGTCAGTTTGTAGTGTCAGTAGTGCTACAGTTTAAAGTGTACAAAAACTTTACAATAAAGAAATAAGTGCAATGAAGAAGCTCGTATTATGCCCCCACCCCACTATCTCACACACCCCACAAAGGTGTTTTGCGCGCGACCCCGTTGATGTGGTGGACGAGATTTAGGATTTTGTCTCGCGGATGTTTTGTCATGAGAATATTTTGTCTTTCGGATATTTTATCTTTCGGATATTTTGTCTTTCGGATATTTTGTCTTTCGGATATTTTGTCCTCGGATATTTTGTCGCGGATATTTTGTCGTCGGGTCAGATGTGACGTAGCCTTTTGTACACATGTTTGTGGTTTCACTGTAATGTTTTTCGGAAGAAAATCTTTCAAAACAGGTTTTATTGAATGTTACACGATATTTGGGTCACACTCTACTTACGATACTATAATTTAACGGTGGCAATGTTTAATTTTTATTGCTTGTTTAACTAAGCTAATTTTTATCGGCACAATTGTCGCAAACGTACTCGATTAAGTTATCGTCAGCATGGGCACATGAATAGTGGGCCCATTTCTCGCATGAATTACAATGAATCCAGGATTCCTTGGATTTCGAATATAAGCCCCCGCAGAAAAGGCTCCCCATGAAATCGACGGATATGTGTCGACAAATATATCGGTCGGTCCGTATTATCTGCGTATATGTGGACTGAAACGAACCACAAGCACCATTTAGATTAGATTATGTTTCAACAGCTCTTTCATAGAGCCGAAGCATGAATTTTCCTGTCATCCCATTTTGCCCCAAATTCAGCGGGCTGCGACACTTCATTTTTGTGTGTCCCATTTTGCCCCGATTCCATTTTGCCCCAATTTGATATTCCACTCCTCTCTGTCCCATTTTGCCCCTGTCCCATTTTACCCCAAATCAAGCACCAAGAAACTTCATTTTTTGCTATCCCGTTATGCCCCGATCCCATTATGCCCCAGTGCCGTTTTGCCCCGCTATACCATTTTGCCCCGGTCTCCCCTATACATCAGAAAAAAAAAGATTTTTGCACCTAGAGAAAGCCCTAAAAATTTCGGAAAGATCGATGCAGTAGTTTTTGAGATATTTAGCTTACCGACTTTGAAGTCGTACTTTCGAGAAAAAAGCGTTTAAAGATTCGAACGACATTTCGAGCGTTCCGACGAGCGTCAATATAACTGCCTATAAATCTGTCAATCTTGATCCAGTTACCTTATCAGTCACCTTTACAAGATGATATACTGTAAATATATAGGTTTTGAAAAAAGTGATTTTTCGACTTTTACAAGTAGGCAAAACCCCTTAATGATATACGTAGATCAATATTGACAGTCGGATATACTGGCCCTACTCTTATCTGATTGAATCCTCAATGGTCTTGAGTATACACCAAGATGGTAACATTTAACTTGCATCGACTCTTCTAAAGCTGCGGAATAGGACTGCAGATCTATTTGTCTTTTTCTGGCAACAATCTGTATGTTTACTGTTTCTGGTGAACATGTTACTCTTTCTATGTGAATTCATGTACGACAACATCCGTATGTTCGCCAGAAAACAGACTTCGAAAAAATAAATGGACCAATCGCTGTCCTCCAAATTGAGCCGCCCAATAGGCCCTGTATGCCTAGGTTAGCCTAGGCGGTAATGCGTTACTGATCCTCGCACTGTTCTTCTTTCATTTCGAACGAATGTCCCCATAAATTTCACGTCGTTTAGGGGGAAAGAAACCCCTTTCTCCGCGCCGTTAAATTTGACATAAAATCGGGCTGTTTCGCCGTCTCAGGGATCATCGTACGCGCCCAAAGATTGGCGCCGTCGTCCAAGGTATACACGGTATCCCGAGCAGTGCTGCGCGCGTACAAGCTCGCGTAAAGACTCCTCATACGGATAAACGCGAGAGTTTATGTAGCAGCCTCGTAAGGGAGCCCCAGCATCCAACCATCACAGACGAGATCTCAATTTCGTGAGCTATTATTGCTGCGCCTTGGGCTCGTAATTACACGAAGCGGCGTCGAACCTGCTTCTGCTTATATCTCCCTGGGCAGACTGGTTGACGAGGCTGAGACGAGTTACGCGAGGATGTCTCAGGGAGACAAGCCTCTGATGTCTATTATACATGTATACCTACGTCTATGTATACGTATAGGTATCTAGTGATAGAACCGAGTTACGTGAAGACGCTCGCGGGAGTACTTAGCGGATATAGGCAGGCGTATGGAGTCCCAAGGCCTCTTCAATCTACGCGCATGGTCCTTTGCTCCGCAACTTCATCTTATCAGGTAGATAGAGTTGGGGTGGTAGCTCAACGAAAAGTACGATAAACCTACTGCCCTGTCGATGAGCCGATGACTCGGTCCTTGGTGAACTTCCCAGCTGATGGGAATGTCGCTCATTCGGTATAAAAAAATGTCATCAACTATTTGCGGACAGGTTTTTTGCGCATTTTTCCCGAAAGCCTGAAGTTGCAGGATTTGCTTCTGGGAGTTTGACATACGGGGGATGACAGTTTGTGGCTGCGTGATGGGAATGCTGTTGGTGAATTCGTTTAATCTAAAAGTCAAGGGAAGAGCACAAGTGGAGTTGGCCTGTCATGAAACAAGAAATATTTCTTCAAGTTTTTAAGCTTCTCTATTTTCTTCTTCAGTTTCTTTAATTTTTGGCACCTTTTGTACCATTTTCGTGGTAGCTCAACGAAAAGTACGATAAATCTGATGTCCTGTCAATGAGCCAATGACTCGGTCCTTGGTGAACTTCCAAGCTGATGGGAATGTCACTCATTCGGTATATGAAAATGTCATCAACTATTTGCGGACATGTTTTTTGCGCATTTTTCCCGAAAGCCTGAAGTTGCAGGATCTGCTTCTGGGAGTTTGACCTACGGAGGATGACACTTTGTGGCTGCGTGATGAGAATGCTTTGGTAAATTAGTTTAATCTAAAAGTCAAGGGAAGAGCACAAGTGGAGTTGGCCTGTCATGAAACATTTCTTATTTCTTCAAGTTTTTAAGCTTCTCTGTTTTCTTCTTCAGTTTCTTTAATTTTTGGCATCTTTTGTACAATTTTCGTGGTAGCTCAACGAAAAGTACGATAAATCTGATGTCCTGTCAATGAGCCGACGACTCGGTCTTTGGTGAACTTCCCAGCTGATGGGAATGTCGCTCATTCGGTATAAGAAAATGTCATCAACTATTTTCGGACATTTTTTTTGCGCATTTTTGCCGAAAGCCTGAAGTTGCAGGATCTGCTTCTGGGAGTTTGACATACGGAGGATGACAGTTTGTGGCTACGTGATGAGAATGCTGTTGGTAAATTAGTTGAATCTAAGAGTTCAGAGAAGAGCACAAGTGGAGTTAGCACGTCATGAACCATTCCTTATTTCTCCAAGTTTTCTAGTTTCTTTATTGTCTTCTTCAGTTTCTTTCATTTTTTGCATCTTTTGTGCCATTTTCTTTCTCTTCTGTTTGCTATTGTCTCTTTATTTGCATCTTTGATGTGCGTTTTTCTTTTCCGTCGCGCTTTTGTTTTTATAATTCCGTGTATATAGAGTCGTCTTTCTTGGTTTTTGTGTCGAGTGTTCTTTTAGTTTCTTCGTGTTCCACGAAGAATGAGGATTATGTGCCAGAAAACGTTTCTAATTTAATCCAATCTCATCCATGTACACATTGAGTGGGTGGTTGAATTTTATCCGGAGAAGTAATCCAGGAATTCAGTAATTTCGCTGCTACCTGGCTTGTTTTCGCGGACATATTTGCTGCAAAGATGTATGGATGCACATTTTTGGAGATGTCCAGGGGTTGCTTTTTTTTACGTAGGAAGGAGTAACGGATTAAGATCTCAGTATTCAAACATTCCTCATCGTATGAATTCTTTTATAGAATTTGTATAGAAACTGTACGGAATTTGTGATATATTTTTTTTACTTCCTCATATCGTTTTTATTGTTGTGGCATTTTTTTTTTGCAAAATTGGATTGTGGGTCTCCGATAAGGATCTTAAAGAGCGTTTGAGGGATTTTTGTAGCTGTCAGAAAAAATTGGGAATGTAGAGAAAGAAATGCATTAAATACCAACGATGTCGATTTGTGTATCGATTTGTTTTATAAGCCCCTATCGATTGTTTTGGCTTCCGGTTTTGCCGGATGCGTAATTTTGACCGTGGTTATTAGGATTATTGGGATTGACCAATTCTCGGTCTGTTCGTATCTGGTTTATAATTTTCGCAACTTTTCTCGCTTTGTCCCGTTCTCTCTCTCTCTCTCTCTCTCTCTCTCTCTCTCTCTCTCTCTCTCTCTCTCTCTCTCTCTCTCTCTCTCTCTCTGCTTTCGGTGTGGGAATAGCTGCGACTTCCGCTCCGAAGGAAGTGACTCCCCTGCAAACAACCGGAACTAATGTGCTCTCACCCATAATTCCATTCGGGGCAGGGGGGGTCTAACTCCCCCATTCGATTTTCTCCCATTCCACTCGCGCGATCGAAGCGCACAAGGGAGCGCGAGAGGGAACCAAAGCACTGCGGTTGGGGTATACACGTGGCTACTATTGCATTCGCGAAGTGGAGGAATGCGTTTCCGAATCAATTGTCGTTGAATTGGTTCGAGTTTGCTGGTCCCCCCCCCCTCATCCCTCCTTTTTCCGGTGCTCGCCAGCTCGAAACTTTGTTCCAGCGGATTCGCGAGGCTTCGAGCGCGCCACCATGTACACGCGTTTCCCACCATTTGTCGCAAATTGCGCCCCAGGTTTTTATTCAAACGTTTTGCCGACCCACAACGGTCAAATGTTTTTGTCACTATCAGACACGTCTCGCTGTCTTATTATTGGAGACGTACCTGTGTACGTGTGCCAACGTTTTTCATAATTATTTATGGAATGGCTCACTTCGTAATTTCTTTTTTATTATTCATTTATCATTATCCAAGACTTGGAAATATTTTTCTTTGTAAAACTATGTTTTGTTGTTCATTAAAATTGTTCCTTAACTCCGCACGAGTGTACTTTGTATTGAACATTTTTCTTTTCCTCTCTCCCTCTTTCTCTCTCTCTCTCTCTCTCTCTCTCTCTCTCTCTCTCTCTCTCTCTCTCTCTCTCTCTCTCTCTCTCTCTCTCTCTCTCTCTCTCTCTCTCTCCCTCTCTGTCGCTTTATTTTTGTTCAATTTTATTTCAGTAGTAATGATATTGTTTATTAGCATTAGATTACAATTAGGGCAGCACTTCATACTTTTGTGCCGTCATTATTTTATTTTTTCATGAACTGGGCCTTCATGCTATCTGATTGGCTTTTTTATTCCCTGTATTTGGAATAAGTTTGGAATAGATTAGAATTAATTAATTCTATTATTGTTGTTATTATCATCATCATCGTCATAATCATCATTCTTATTATTATTATTATGATACTCAGTATTATTATTTTATTATTATTATCATTATTCATTATTCTTCTTATTATTATTGTTCCCTAATTTAATACTTATAATTAACATAACCGATGGTATTAATGTTATCATTTTACTCAAAGTTTTACATATTAAATTTATTCAATCAGTCTTTCGTCCCCTTCCGTTCTTCAACCCTTCAATCATTTTTCCTCTTTTTCGATCGCTGAAAAGCACAGTGGAACAGTTTTTCTCCCCCGGAAAACCGTGGCATTATTATAGTTATTCATATGGTGATGGAATTCTAAGTGGAGAACAGCTCTCTGAAAAAGAGGTTATGAACTTCCGCTACATCTATACATGCAGTATAGTGCAGTATATTTGTGTAGTTGATAACTTTGCGACAATATATATATATATATATATATATATATATATATATATACAGCAGAGTGTGTTTTACTAGGAAATGTGTTACGAGAGAGCGAGTGATGCTTGGCGCATCGTTAATGGTGAATTTTCTGCCAAGTGGACGAACGTGATTCGTTTTCGGAAGTAAACGGGGTAGCGCAGTGGGAAGTGGGAAACTATACAGACGTACGCGAACGAAAACAGAGGACGGACGAGGCAGCTTTTTCGTCCTGCCCCCTCACTCGTACGAGAGAGGGGAAGGCGGGGGAGTAATTGTAGGCCTTCCTACATACGCCGGGGTCCGTACGACCTAAGCTTCCAAAATCGTCCTCCCAATAATTGAAAAGGTCCGCGGGATGGAGAAAAGTTTATTTGGTGCGGCGTAAGTCTCTTGGGACGTAAGCCAGAACCGATTACCGTTCGAAGACATATTTCTAAAAGAAAAAAAATGAGAAAAAGGAAAGGAAGGAAGTCCGTTTACGCGATGAACCGTGTTTGCACCACTTGCGCCCTCGGACTCCACAGAGAGTGCTTTTTTTTGTCCCGATCAACATTTGTAGGATATCATTTTTTAGTGCAAAAAAAGAGAAATATTTTTTTTGTACGAAATTAAGATCATTTTATTGCGTGGTTTGATTATATATTTTATTTTAAATATATATGTATTTTACAGGAAGTTTGAAAAGTAAATATGTTACAAAAATGATCTTAAGGAAAGGTTGGAAAGGGAAGAAGATAATGGGTCAGCAAGAGTCGCGTAAACAATATCTATGTCCTTTTTATAAATATGCAAATTAAGTAAGTTTCATTGCGATAAACGTAACTCATAGGCTGTCACAAGGAACCTTCGATTTTGTTGGTATTCATATATGTGATAAAGCATTGAAAACAATTAGACACGTATTTTTTTAACGGCGGAAAAACGGATTTAAGGGTCGAAACCATCCCTTAAATAAACAACTATCACTCTCTCAATTTAATAATTTTTTCAATACTTCCATAGTGTATCGGTAGACTGCCTGTAGATGAAACTACTAACAAGGAACATCCCTCAGGTGACACCCTTCGATTTTGTTGAAATTTGGATATGTTATAAAGCACCGAAAAGTAAGCGATACGTATTTTTTTTATCGGCGGAAAAACGGTTTTAAGGGGTGAAACCACCCCTCGAAAAAAGGCATCTCTAGGGGTAATATAGCAGTTTCACACACAAGGAGTCGACCGATTTTAATGAAACAAAAACGAAAATTCTTCTAATCCGAAGCAATGAAAAATCCACTATAGTGACATTGCAAAAAAAATTAAGGGGTGAACCACCCCTATATTAAGGGGTGGTTTCACCCCTTCAAACCGTTTTTCCGGCGATAAAAAAAATACGTATTGCTTACTTTTCGGTGCTTTATAACATATCCAAATTTCAACAAAATCGCAGCGTGTCACCTGAGGGATGCTCCCTGTAAATCACCCCTCGACACGCCTTTTCTCGAGGGGTGGGTTTTCCCCCTTAAAACCGTTTGTCCGCCGTGCAAAAAATAGGTGTCTAATAGTTTTCAACGCATTATTACATATATGAGTTTCAACGGAATCGAAGGCGGACACTTAAGTGATTTTCCTTGTAAGTTGTCTCACAAGGAAAGGTTGCAAAGTCAATCTCTCCGATCTCGATGAAATTAGGCATGCTTGTAGAATGAGTAAAAATAGGCGATAGGTATTTTTTTATATCTGCGGAACCCGATTTCTAAGGGGTGAAACGCACCCTCAAAAATAGGGGTGTTTTTCGTTTTTCGTCGATAACGTTATCGTTCTCATCTCCAATAGTACACGAAAAAATAATCATTGTGGCAATTTGAATTTTCCTTCACATCTCGTACCGTTAAAACGTTTTCAACGAAAAACGAAAAACACCCCAGTTTTCGAGGGTGCGTTTCAACCCTTAAAAATCGGGTTCCGCAGATATAAAAAAAAATACGTGTCGCCTCTTTTTGCCCACTTTACAAGCATGCCAAATTTAATCGAAATCGGAGAGATCGACCTCGCAACCTTTCACGACATCCGAGTAATCCTAGATTTTCGTCACAACATCAAAGGCAAAGTAGCAGTTGGCCCTACTTTCGTTCGCTGAATATAATCTTTAAAATTCTTTTTCTCCTCTTCCACGCAAATTAAACGAAAACGAGACGAGATCACAATTATCCCAAAGAAATACACTTATTGCAATACAAGGGTTCCATTCGAAGTGGATTGAATAGTCTTTTTGTATAACTTATGTACTCTCGTTACCTCTTTACTGGCTGTCATTATACATATTTATACCCCTTATTCATTTGAATGCGAATTCTCCCACAAATTGCCCATCCATCGTACCAAAGTCCGGGTAACTCTCGTCTTCGTATATCATACGCAATATCTCGCTACTTCACGGCGAGTCAAGTTGCGAAATAATAATGACGTTTTTGCGCTGACGAGGATGAGGGCTTCGACATCGTGGATTTAATCAAGGTACGACCAACCGTGAATCCATTCACGGTGGCAAGGCGAATTTCATTAATTGCTCGGTATAATAATGCGGCGTGGAACGAGTTAGAGGGGCGGCGGGGGGTGGGAAACGGAAGAAGAAGAGAAAGGGATCTTGCAAAGACCCGACTATGGATGCAGCAGTTTTACACACACATAGATGGTTCGTAGAAGTTGAGCGGCAGTATAGTAAAATGAAAGAGAGAAAGAGAGAGGGAAAAAGAGAGCATACAGTAGTTTCGTAGAGATTTCGAGGAGGTTCCTCCTTCCCGTCCGCACAGTCTTCCGTTGTCCTCCACTTTCCCGTCGTTGTCGTCGTCGTCGTGTGCAGCTCCGTCGTGCCAGGAATAATGAAACGGTCCACGGACAGCCAATTAGTCGTTGGGAACTAATGACGGACACAATTCATTTCCACCTCAGTGAAGGAAGTGCTCGCCAGCAGGCTGCCTACTCTTCCTGCGTCTTCTTGGTTCGTTGTCGCACACGAAGACGAAGAAATTCTTCGGCTTCTGTACATTGTACATACACGTATGCATTGGTGTGTATATATATATATATATATATATATATATGTATATATATATGCGGCTAGATGTGGCAAAGACTGTACTATATACAACCCTAGTGTGTGCTGCACTTGGGGCATGAGGGAAGAAGATAAGGAGAAACGAAGTACGAGGTACGTCGGTGAAGATGAGGACTGCAGCCTTTAGGTGAAGTGGTAGAAACGGCTTCTTGTACGAGACTCTTGGCTGGTATCACATCTCTCTCTCTCTCTCTCTCTCTCTCTCTCTCTCTCTCTCGCCCCCTATCCTCCTCTCTGTCTTCTTCTCTTTTGCCATTCGTACTTACCATGAGCAATTCGAATTCTACTAATTTCTAGAAAGTGGATACAGTCGTTTGAGCGGGCAGTAAGGAATGCCGAAGGAGAAGGTTGCAATAGAAAGAAAGAGGAACAGGGAGAAAGAGAGGTCTAACTCAAATATAGTGGGTCGCCAAGTTCCTTAAGCTAAACTTATTGTTAGTGCCTGGTTTTGCTGTTCGACTGAAAGTTCCGTCTCCGGCGCGAACTACGAGGGGCGGTGAAGGAGCACGGCAGGGTTAAAGAGGGTAATAGGTGGTAGTGCCCTTTACATGGCCAGGCCGAGTTACAGGAAAGATAGACGAGGTTTTGCTGAAGAGAAGCAACTAGGCGAATTAAAGTTTCAAAGCCACGAAAAGTTCGTCTAATTACGCGCAATGGACTCGATCGTGACTTGTTCTTCAGGGCAAGTGCTCCAACTCTCTTTCTCACTAACTCACTCAGTCACTCTTTAGTACGCTGCTACGTTCCTCGTGCGCGATGGTTCCAACTTGTACGCTAATCGCGTGAGCACCCTAGGAAATGGAGAGAGAGAGAGAGAGAGGGAGGGGGGATCGAAAACAGCTACCACAAGAAATCTTCTATGGATTGGCTCCTGCACAGGTGAACAAGGCAGTGAATCGTCGAAACAAATAAGTAGGTACTACCACATTATGAAGAGTATCCCAGCCGTAGATGTGATGAACATCAGAGTAAGTACTGGTTCCAAAACAGTTTTTACAGCAGCAAGTTTAATTAAATACAGTCGGAGTTCTAAACATGTCAAGGCTAATATTGATACTGCTACTATACATGTTCACATATTGAATTTCGAGCAATATATTAATTGGTTAGTGCCCTTCGATGCTTTTGATGCCTCTGATGATAAGTGCCATATTCTTCATTGCGCGAACAATTACCTATACCCAAAGATCCAACATACGCAGAACACAATGGGAGCATTTGTTGGCGACGTATAGAAAGGGCAGTTTAACGCAGTTGATAGGCTCGGAGTTAGCCAAAGGGATTGAATGATAATTACACGCAGGAGCTCGACCTTGGTGACACGGGGCTCGATAAGGGGTCGAAACGGAACCAAGAGAATGCATTAAGCTCTCAATTACCTCGGTGACGCGTAGATGGCTCCCTCATCCGTGTCCCATCTCTCACGCTTTGTACTCCACGTGTAGTCCGGTTTGGAACGATGGATCACGCATCTCGAGCCGCTCGGACAATCACCATTGACGCTATCGAATAGCCACACACAGGGAGGTCGACAGCGGACGAGCGAGAGAGCGTTAATTGCTCCAGCAATGAGGGGTGTCCTCGTGTCATCAGCAAGACGCAGCACGAACAATTATCATAGTGATTACACTTGAAAAATGTGACAATCTCAACTAACTCGTGTCTTTGTCTACTGCTCCAAGTGTCCATTGTCAGATCAAACGTCAACTGCTTGATGTTCCAATTAGAGGGATTTTTCAACCCGCCACGTATGACGTTTATGGTTGAACGGAAAGTCTGAGGTTGCCAGGGGCGCGTTCATTTATTTGAATGATGATAACTCTCACGAGCAGCATTCCCAACGTGATATTGCCTTGCCAACGTTCAGTCACGCATCTGAGTCTCTCTCTTTCTCTCTCTCTCTCTCTTTCTCTTTCTCTCTCTCTTTCTCTCTCTCTCTTTGGTCGTTTGAACCTCGGTATTTACCAATAACAGGTATAAAGAGGGATCTCGTCTTCAACGAGTCGACCGATCTGGAATTCGGTATCGGCCATACAAATACGCCATGGCATCTTCCCATTTATCTGTCTCCCCGCGCCATTCTCCAATATTGCTTTACGATTGGCTGAACGCGAGCGGACAACGAGTGCGGAAGAGAAAAATTCACGAGGGATCGGCGGAAGCGAAGCCTGCGACGACTTTTCCACCGTTGGAAAGTTGTTTGTCGAGGCACTTGGTTGATGATGATTCGTGACCAACGGAAACCCGAAGAATTCTCTGGAGAATCGACCCCTCGTACTTTCATCCCTCTACAGCCCCGACGGCGTTGCTTCTTCTTATCTATCCTATACCAGCACGCTAGTTTTTCGCCGGCTCTCGGTCTGGCGTTCGCTTCTTCCTTGTTGCCTCGCTGCCTCCTTCGAATTACTCCCCAGCCTCGGCCCCATTCTCGTTCGGATATACATATATATAGATATTCCTAGCAGCCAATACAATCATGTGCTCCATTAGTTTCTGCTACAAAAACACGCCTCCTCTGCCTAGATATACATAACTATGCTGTGTGCACATGTCGACTGTTCACCAAACGGAAAGGCAGACCTGACACAACTAGTCCGTGTGAACTTGCGTCCCTTTTTCGGCAAGACTTCTACATACATGTTAACCTAATGTAATCAGAGTTTAGGGACGCGTCGAGGATCGGAAAAACACTCTTCTTCGTTTCGTTGTCAGCGTATGCTCAATGTGATTCCGTTTCATCCTCTTTGAGATTGCCACACGCCCTGAAATCATCGTAAAGTGCATCCCGGAACATTTGGCACTCGGAGGTACGAGGCAGAATTACACGAACTACGCAAAGCTGCTGTTTTGGAAACCAATAAGACGATTGTGGTAAGGTATACCCAGCAACCGAACACCCAAGGGACGACAGTGACTATTCTGCTTCGTCACTTTGCAACGTCAATAGCGAGAGTCATAACACTAAACGTACAGTTTAAGACTGCTCGTCGGATCAATAAATTATATTTCATGAGAAAGATTAACTGAATATGACTGCCAGCACATAAAAGGCAAGGCATGTGGGGCGATGAATGGGGGTTAGATATTTTATACACATGCCGGTCACGTCTTTTGTGCGAGACAAACGTAGCTGCAAGCCAGATAGTGGAAGGTTGGTCAAGTGCCACTTTGAATTAGAGCCTCAACGAGTTCCGCTATATACCATGTAGCCATATACAGGTACGGATCGTTAACGATTATCGAATTTAGAGGCTATTTGCACGTTGATAGTAGATCGGTCATCCAAGCAGCCGTGTCCTTTTGATTTTCAATCACGGCTATGTAATTTTCCGACTGGACGACTAATCACCATTGGAAAAGCGAGTCCAGATGGACCGATTATATGCTCTCTAGCTATATATATCTATAGCTGCATCTACCAGGGCACCATAGGAAATTCGGTCAATACCTACTGCCAAAGTGAATGAAAGGGCGAAAGCGAGAGGAAGGGTGAGGTTAGTCTACTCGAGGGGGGTTCAGCATCCCATCTGTATGACATAGTGGTTGTATTTGTGTACTTATCTACTCCAAATGGACATTGTCCAAACAATAGAAGCCATTAAAACAATGCCACCGAATACTTTTGGTGGCAGAGACCAGGCTAAACAGACAATTCGAATTTGTAGAAGTACTTGAGGATCTAGTGACCAAAATATATACTACGAAACTTAGTGGCTTCGGAATGAAAATACATGGGACGTTGCATAACGGTTTAGCATTGGGAATACTTGTTTTCCGTGTTAGCGACTTGAGACTACATATTCAGTAGCGAAATAGGCAAGATTCAGCGACTTATTGGTCTTACGCTTGGATAGGTACATATAAAAGTTAAATCCTTCATAAGAAGACTAACGAGAGAGCAGGCATCGACAAGATCGGGAGAAAGGTGAACCGGGGATTACGCTCTGGCAGGGTAGCTGGAGTGCAGAGTACCTAATTTCACGCTGGGTCTTGCTCTCGATGTACTTTATGTCAGGCTTGGATATGGGTCTGGAGATCCTTAGTTACAGGGCTGCTTGTATCACTCTACTGGCCGCTCTTTCTACCCCCCCCCCCCTCTCTTGCTTTCTGTCTCTCCCTCTTTGGCAGTCTCTATATATCCTTCTATCCACCTGTTTCCATTTTCATTCTAGCTTATCATGCCCCGCGATGGCCTCTAAGTAGCACCTCCCTAACTATCCATCTCTTCGCCACTTTATCTCCTTTTCTGCATATCATTACCCTAGCCTGCTTCGAAGATATTGAAGATCACCCCGATTATTCAAGATGTTTCTTATATACCAGCTGTCAATTGAAAATACCCACAACCAAACGATACTACCGCTTGCATGACCATTGCACAAGCATCATCGTACTCTAATGGCCATAAGCAGGGGGTGCCAAACTTGACCGTGAAGAGCATCCGTCATTTTTTTCCACTCTCTACTCTTGTACCTCTTTCCCCATCTTCTGTTACACCCCCCTTCTCTCTTTCTCCGAATCTCGTTCATCAAGCGGGCAGAGAAAATTACCGCTGTGCGGCAATTACACCCGCGTTAAAGAAATCAGACGAGAATGCCATTTGCGGGCTAGTAATGGCTCTTACCCCCTCGTACTCTCTCTGTTACCCTTCCTATCTCCCTTCTTCTTCTTTATCTTCCCTCTGTGAAGATAAAGTGCGATGCAAAGGCCGGAAGCATAAGTACAGCGTGATTACAGAGACGAGAACTATCGATGTGGATATGGACTGCCTTCGTGCCTTTTCTTCTAAAAACTCTATATATATATATATATATATATATATAGCATGCTTTCACAAAAGCCGACGCCCTGGAAGAACCGAGAGAACGTTTCAACGCGATCGAGTTGAAAGAGAAAGAGCGCGAGGGCAACGAGTGGTGATGAAAATGAATAGAAGGGTGTTAGTTCGCGGCTCTTTCGTTTGATATAGCCAGAGATGCGAGAACGCCGCGGTTACATTCTACGAGAGATCCAATAATAATGATCGATCTGGCGCACGGGCGGCTGTCGTTCGGCGAGCGAGACTGAAGACTTAAAATGGACTTAACCGCAAGAATCGCTCCCTCTCTCTCTTTTCTCTCGTATCTCTTCAATGCTTCTTCAACACCTGTTCAACTGTGTGGAATTTGATGGAAAAAAGTGCAATTTTCCCGATTTCTATTCCGAATGGAGGCAACCGTTGTAGCTGAATTATTGAGATTGCGGAATACAATTTATGGGCTGCTATTGTGTCAAAGAGTTGATGACATGCGATATATAAAAACGAATACGAACCAGAGGATCAAATAGAAGTGAGGATAATTTTTTTAATCGTCTTGCCGGGTTCGGTTCGTCCATGTTGGCGTTCTCGAAATCAAAAAGAATTCGTGTGCTTTGAGAAATTCATGAAGATCTGACAAACAAAGGCGCAACTTGGTACGTTTCGAAGTCAAACGCTGAAATTTCTTATCCGCCCTCCGGGGGTTGAAACGATTTCCGCTTGGTAGGGTTTCGTGTGGCCGAAAGCGCGCGATTAAATTCTTCCTCCAACCGTATACTTGAAATACACGAATAAAAAGCTATCCGCGGGTAGGATCGCGAGTCGTTAGGGAATACGAATGTCAAAGGAGACGAAGTAATTACACGTGTATTTAGGAAGAAACACACACACACGCACGAACGACGGCGCGGAATTTGTTGTGTCTGCCTGTGTAAACGACCTATATGGAGAAACTTGTAGTAAATTTATATTGAAGTAATGGAAGTGAGTGTGCTCGCGTTTCTTTTTTTTTTTCGTTCGCGCATCGGTTTACGAGAAGGCCTAGGGGAAAACTTTTTACCAGACATACGCCCGCATGTGAATGTACGAGGGGGATAAAAAGCCGAGGCTGAAGAGGTGCGTGATTAATCGCTCGTGACGTGTACAACGTTACCATCCCCTTCTACCTCAAGCCCGACCACCACATCGACCTCGCGATTTTAGGGAAAATAATAAAACAAATAGAAAAAAAAGTTTCGCTCGCTCGCGAGCATCGAGCAAACACTTCTCGTGTACACAACACCAACCCCTGCGACGAGAACCCGAGAGGGAGAATTGTGTGACAAATGGGGGGAAAAAACGATCGAGCTATAGATTTTCCAAAGAAAAAATGAGAAAAAAGACAAAGCAACGCGAGTACGATTGAAATAGGGAGCACCGGTGTGTTGAACCAGAAGTGGAAATGACATCGGTAGCTCCACAAAGACTCAATGCAAACGCTCTTTCCTTCCCTTTCGAAAGCCCCGCTTTTTTCACTTCGATCAAAGGCGAAACTTTAATTCTGTTCGTCGACGGAAATCTTTTCTTGAATTTTGATAAGCAACGGACATTTTATTTTCTTCGGTAAGACAAGAAAGTCGCGCGATTTGGAAAATTGTACGTTCCTTACTCATCACTTCATTTCAATGGTGATTTCTTTATAGTGGAAGCTTTTGGGGGCGAAACAAAAACGAAGTAAACATCGTGCAAGTTTCCCATTTGCACGATGTTCTTCCACGAACTCTCGAAAACATTTAGTTTTTGCGAAAAAAAAAACAACCGGAGTCTCAAAATTTGTGGTCACAAGGCTTGCTACTTTTGCAACATGGGAATTTTTCAAACATCGTAAGTTTTTGAGTGATCGTGGTTAATCTCACAAGGAACATCACTTTCGTGTCCTCCTCCGATTTTGTTGAAACTTTTTTATGAGGAACAGTATCAAAAACAAAGAAACGCGTATTTTTTTCCAGCGGAAAAATGGTTTTAAAGGGTGAAATGCACCCTACAAAACATGGGTGTTTTTCGTTCCTCGTCGATAACGTTATCGTTCTCATTTCCAAGGTATAGTACACAAAAAAATAAACATTGTTGCAATTTGAATTTTTTTATATCTCGTACCGTTAAAACGTTATCGACGAAAAACTAAAAACATCGCCATTTTTGAGGATGCGTTTCACCCCTTAAAACGGTTTTGCCGCCGATAAAAAAAATACATGTCTCTTACTTTTTGATACTCTTCCACATAAAAAAGTTTCAACAAAATCGGAGGAGGACACCAAAGTGATGTTCCTTGTCAGTACCGGTCAGCTATCGATTCTAAACTATAAAACTCTTAATTAATTGGTCTCCTCCTCCTTCCTTCATTACCATAAAAATATTCGTTATCAGATTACAGTTGTAAATCTCCAATGAGGATGCCGTAAAACATTTCAGTGATTTCCGATGACCTGGATGTGGCAAAAACATCAGGTGATTAAAAACGATCAACTTCAATTGCACTCTAAAGATACAAGGTTCAAAATGGCTTCATTTGGACACTCGAGAAGCTTAGCTTGGATTAAAAATGTGATGAAAGCGCGTGAGCGAGAAGATCGAATTAGCATCAGGGGGGTATCGCGATGTTGTGCGAGTGACTTGGATTATAACGATCGGCGTGGTTGTGGGCTTTGTCATGCAGCAGGGAATTAATGGCGTGACGATTATTTATAAAGTGATCCAAAGTAGGTCATCGACATCCGTCAGATTGAAGCTTCACGCTCTCGTGTTCTGTCCCTCCCCGCGCTCTACTTTGTTTTCCGTGAAAATGAAGGATGAGCTCGGTATAGAGATATAAAGAGATTTAAAAAAAAAACTGTAGTGGGTGTACTAGCGAGAGAAGTGGTGGATTGACGTGCTGTACGGAACACCGTACTCGTTGCGAGTCTGCGTGTGAGTTCGTCCGCAAAGTGACGCCAGTAGCTCATCTCGTGATCATCATCATCATCGTCATTATGATGATGATGATCATCATCATCAACGTTGTCGGCGTCGTCGTTTCGTTTACTCATTCTCTCGTATGCTTGTCTTCCATTGTGTGAAGTACCTGGAAGTCAATTTACCAACGGAAAAGCTAGGCAAAAGGAGGAAAAGCAAACGAGCTAAAAGGAAAGGGGCGAAGTTCATCGAGGCTCCGTGTATAACTTGATACAATTTAAACAAGCGATTAAAAGTTAACGCAACCATCTCGTACTTTGGGATATCTTCATCACACGATTCTTTTCAACATCGGCGAGTGGAAAATTTCCAGCGAACGATAAATTTACACAACCTTGCGAAGAACCTCAGAGCTTCTTGCAATGAAATTGTGGGAGGTGTGATTTTGGAAAAAAATTCAACTTTTTCAGACATAGGCTAGATCCAAAAGGTGGTACGTTTAGTGAAGTTTGTAGCTGTCTCGACGCGCTTGACGTATATTTTACTACTAGTTTTCCGATGTGATAACTTCGATCCCACGGCTCGAGGCTCATTAGCCTGGGGATTCGGATGGGTGACCGCTTAGTCCCGCGCTAACCCGTGCAGAAATTTGTTGGAGAGTCCACAGATCCATGGTGTTGAAGTTTGCATCGCTGGCACGAAAATTCTTTTTTACACTTTATTTTTCATGTTTTTATTATTATAAAATATTATTATAAATATCTTTAAAAAATGGTCAAAGACTTTTGGTAGGCAAAATCTCCGAAAATAAAATTGAAAGAACGCAGAAATATTCATTTTCGTTGAATTACAACGATGCAAACTTTAACCTTCAAACCGAATATATTATATAAATATACCTATAAATATTTTGCATATCCATAAATATATAGATATACAAAATAAGTGAATGATAGAAAAGTATAAATCTCATCTTAAGGGGTTACATGGGTTTTTAAATTGCAGAAAATTTATTTTTGTTTTAATTTTCATCCAATAGTACAACATGTCAAGAATATTTTCCTAGAGGGACAGGAATCGGCGATTACATGTAAGTCAAAAAAACAATTCTCCGTTTTATTCCTACTTAAAACTTTCATCATTTTTTGCTCAATCCTGTATTTTTAAAGTGGGTGGATAAAATATTGTTTGAAAAATTCAGCGTACAGAATGCGGAAGAAGTCACCAAGAATTTTCGTAACAAATTTTAAGGTGTTTAGAGCCAGATTTGATGCGAAATATTTTGGGAGCTAATGAAGGTGTGCCTGCAGAACACGGAATATAAAAAAAATTGACGTAACGCGAACAAGTCCGGTTTTGTTCGCCAGCTCCTCAATTACTATTAACCATTATTTTACTAG
This sequence comes from Ophion obscuratus, assembly GCA_964007375.1. Taxonomy (NCBI): domain Eukaryota; kingdom Metazoa; phylum Arthropoda; class Insecta; order Hymenoptera; family Ichneumonidae; genus Ophion; species Ophion obscuratus. The sequence goes on from OZ023318.1 coordinate 46,357,811, forward strand.
CATTAATTCTTACTATTATTTTTGTTTAATATTAGCGCTTAACTATGTCATAATAAATATAATATTTCAACAACATTACGTCAGGATCATACATAAGGGAGGACACCACCGTAGCGGGCCGAAAAAAGTCGCCTTATGCGATTTTTTTTGTCTACTCGATTATTAATTTGGGATTTGGAAAAAACGTATGTTATTAAGCACATATTGAACTTACTTCATGTAATACAGTATGGAAAAAAATAACGTTATTGTAGTATAATAGACACTCCGTATAAAACATGTGGTCCAACTGCCGGATCGATAACTTAACAATAGTTGGTCTGAAAAGATAACAAAAATAAAAAGAAAACGAAAAAAAAATAAAAAAGTTTTATGATCTATATAAATGTAGGTCTCAAACATCTCAGGCATAAAAAAGTGTAATTTTGGCGAAATTTTTACTTATATTCGGGAGCTTAAAAAATACTAGATTTTAAAAATAAATATAAATATAAAATTAAAATAAAACGAATTAAAAAAGTTAAAAATAAAATAAATAGAAAACGAAAAAAAAAAAAAAAAGTTTTATGATCTATGTAAATGTAGATCTCAAACATCTTCAGGCATAAAAAATGTGTAATTTTGGCGAAATTTTTACTTATATTCGGGAGCTTCAAAAACTAGATTAAAAAGAAACAGCTATGTACAACGTTAGCTAATGCCAATACGGAAATGTTGTTATTAAAAATTGCAAATCGGTCAATTATAGCTAGTTATAATGCCGGCCAGGTCGAGAATAGTCGTTTCTAGTGAAACGCGATTGGAAGTTTTAGTATCTGTAACTCGGTCAATTTTCAATATTTCAACTCGATTATTTTTCACGTGTTCTTAAATATGTATACTTTGAGAAAATGCAAAAAAAAGTATTTGTTTGACACGTCACAGTGGTATCCCGCTATAATATATTATAAATGTAATATAAAATAATCTAATATATCAAATTACATTATATTATATCCAGTCAATTAAACAGGTGAGAAAGAAAGCATCTGACAGGTAGAAAAAACGTGTCGTCCTTTTATTTTGTTTTAATTAGCCGAGGATCCTTTCCCGGCTGATTTCCCCGCCAATTACGGACGACCCTACTCGCTATTGCTACTAACGAATGAG